>JAKTSZ010000001.1:1682730-2282730 GCA_030580475.1 Casaregolazyma patagonica
GCGTCATCGACAGGATCTGGCTCTTCAGCAGCCGCTTCGTCAGGAGCAGCCTCGTCAGGAGCTTCGTCAGCACCAGCGTCATCGACAGGATCTGGTTCAGCAGCAGCCTCGTCAGGAGCCTCGTCAGGAGCTTCGTCAGCACCAGCGTCATCGACAGGATCTGGTTCAGCAGCAGCTTCGTCAGGAGCAGCCTCGTCAGGATCTGGTTCTTCAGCAGCTTCGTCAGCACCAGCGTCATCGTCAGGATCTGGTTCATCGGCAGCCTCGTCAGGATCTGGTTCTTCAGCAGCTTCGTCAGCACCAGCGTCATCGACAGGATCCGGTTCATCGGCAGCTTCATCAGGAACAGCCTCATCGGCAGTGACTTCAGGACCAGCTTCCTCAGCTCCATCTGGATCAAACTCTAGTTCGTCAGCTGTTTCCTCGGGACCTAGCTCCGGATCTGGTTCTTCTACAAAATCTGGTTCATCAGCATCTTCGACGAGCCCAGCATCCGGTTCCTCAGCAGCTCCTTCTGGTTCGAACTCTACTTCGTCAGCTGCTTCGGGTGCTAGTTCGTCAGTAGCTTCAGCTACCTCGTCAGGATCTGGTTCATCAGTTGCTCCTTCTGGATCTAACTCTACTTCGTCTGCAGTTCCCTCGGGTGCTAGTTCATCGGCAGCTTCAGCTACATCGTCCGGATCAGGATCGAACTCGACTTCATCAGCGGGTGCTTCAGGAGCTAGTTCATCGGCAGCTTCAGCTACCTCGTCAGGATCAGGTTCATCAGTTGCTCCATCTGGATCTAACTCTACTTCGTCAGCTGCTTCGGGTGCTAGTTCGTCGGTAGTTTCAGCTACATCGTCCGGATCAGGATCGAACTCGACTTCATCAGCAGTTCCCTCAGGGGCTAGTTCGTCAGTAGCTTCAGCTACCTCGTCAGGATCAGGCTCATCAGTTGCTCCTTCTGGATCGAACTCTACTTCGTCTGCAGTTCCCTCGGGAGCTAGTTCATCGGCAGCTTCAGCTACCTCGTCAGGATCAGGTTCATCAGTTGCTCCTTCTGGATCTAACTCTACTTCGTCTGCTGCTTCGGGCGCTAGTTCGTCGGTAGCTTCAGCTACCTCTTCTGGATCAGGTTCATCAGTTGCTCCGTCGGGATCTAATTCTACTTCGTCTGCAGTTCCCTCGGGAGCTAGTTCATCGGCAGCTTCAGCTACTGCGTCAGGATCAGGTTCATCAATTGCTCCATCGGGATCTAATTCTACTTCGTCTGCAGTTCCCTCGGGTGCTTCTTCGTCGGTAGCTTCAGCTACCTCGTCAGGATCAGGTTCATCAATTGCTCCATCGGGATCTAACTCTACTTCGTCTGCAGTTCCCTCGGGTGCTAGTTCGTCGGTAGCTTCAGCTACCTCTTCTGGATCGGGATCGAACTCGACTTCGTCTGCTGTTCCCTCAGGGGCTAGTTCGTCAGTAGCTTCAGTTACATCGTCTGGATCGGGATCGAACTCTACTTCATCAGCAGGTGCTTCGGGAGCTAGTTCATCGGCAGCTTCAGCTACCTCGTCAGGATCAGGCTCATCAGTTGCTCCTTCTGGATCTAACTCTACTTCGTCTGCAGTTCCCTCGGGTGCTAGTTCGTCGGTAGTTTCAGCTACATCGTCCGGATCAGGATCAAACTCGACTTCATCAGCAGTTCCCTCAGGGGCTAGTTCGTCGGCAGCTTCAGCTACCTCGTCAGGATCAGGATCGAACTCAACTTCATCTGCTGTTCCCTCAGGGGCTAGCTCGTCAGTAGCTTCAGCTACATCGTCTGGATCGGGATCGAACTCGACTTCATCAGCGGGTGCTTCGGGAGCTAGTTCATCGGCAGCTTCAGCTACCTCGTCAGGATCAGGTTCATCAGTTGCTCCATCGGGATCTAATTCTACTTCGTCTGTGGCTCCCTCAGGAGCTAGTTCGTCGGTAGCTTCAGCTACCTCGTCAGGATCAGGTTCATCAGTTGCTCCTTCTGGATCAAACAGTACTTCGTCTGTAGCTCCCTCAGGAGCTAGTTCGTCGGTAGCTTCAGCTACCTCGTCAGGATCAGGATCATCAGTTGCTCCATCTGGATCTAACTCTACTTCGTCAGCTGCTTCGGGTGCTAGTTCGTCGGTAGCTTCAGCTACCTCTTCTGGATCGGGATCGAACTCGACTTCGTCTGCTGTACCCTCAGGGGCTTCTTCGTCGGTAGCTTCAGCTACCTCGTCAGGATCAGGTTCATCAATTGCTCCATCGGGATCTAATTCTACTTCGTCTGCAGTTCCCTCGGGAGCTAGTTCATCGGCAGCTTCAGCTACATCGTCCGGATCGGGATCGAACTCGACTTCATCAGCGGGTGCTTCGGGAGCTAGTTCATCGGCAGCTTCAGCTACCTCGTCAGGATCAGGTTCATCAGTTGCTCCATCGGGATCTAATTCTACTTCGTCTGTGGCTCCCTCAGGAGCTAGTTCGTCGGTAGCTTCAGCTACCTCGTCAGGATCAGGTTCATCAGTTGCTCCTTCTGGATCGAACAGTACTTCGTCAGCTGCTTCGAGTGCTAGTTCGTCAGCACCTTCAGCTACCTCGTCAGGATCAGGCTCATCAGTTGCTCCTTCCGGATCGAACAGTACTTCATCTGTGGCTCCCTCAGGAGCTAGTTCGTCGGTAGCTTCAGCTACCTCGTCAGGATCAGGTTCATCAGTTGCTCCTTCTGGATCAAACAGTACTTCGTCTGTAGCTCCCTCAGGAGCTAGTTCGTCGGTAGCTCCAGCTACCTCGTCAGGATCAGGTTCTTCAGTTGCTCCATCGGGATCGAACTCTACTTCGTCAGCAGGTGCTTCGGGAGCTAGTTCGTCAGTAGCTTCAGCTACCTCGTCAGGATCAGGATCTTCAGTTGCTCCCTCTGGATCGAACACTACTTCGTCTGTGGCTCCCTCAGGAGCTAGTTCGTCGGTAACTTCAGTTACTTCGTCAGGAACAGGATCAGGGTCATCAATTGCCTCAACAGGATCAGGGTCGAGTTCATTGGCTGCTTCTTCGGGACTTAGCTCTTTGACTTCTTCATCTGCATCTAACTCCAGCTCTTCTCTTGCTTCTTCAGTGTATAGCCAGTCGGCTACTTCTTCTGGACCTAGTTCATCTGCCAGTTCATCAGCAAGCTCTTTGATTTCGTCAACTTCTGCAAGCGCTACTGCTTCACCCAGTATTGGATCTAGCTCTTCTTCCAGTACTTCGCCAGGTACAAGCAGTATCGGGCCATATGGTAATTCAACCATTAGTGTGAGCTCCACTTCTGCACTTAGCGAATCTGGAAGCAGTACGATTCTGACAACAGCTTCAGCTTCAGGAAGTGGATCCGAGAGCTCTGGCGTGACTAGTTCGATTGTAACGCCAGGCGGAGGATCACAATCATCTTCAATTGGCTCAGGCACTTCTGGAATGACTTCTGTAGCTTCTTCGACAGGATCAGGATCAGGATCAAGCTTAGGTTCATCAACAGGTACAGGATCAGGCTCATCTGCAGTCACTTCTTCTCCATCAACAGGATCAGGATCAGGATCAAGCTTAGGTTCATCAACGGGTACAGGATCAGGATCAGGTTCATCGACAGGCTCCGTCACATCTGCAACATCAGGCTCATCTGCGGTCACTTCTTCTCCATCATCAGGATCGGGATCAGGATCAAGCTTAGGTTCATCAACGGGTACAGGATCAGCCTCATCTGCAGTCACTTCTTCTCCATCATCAGGATCGGGATCAGGATCAAGCTTAGGTTCATCAACGGGTACAGGATCAGGATCAGGTTCATCGACAGGCTCCGTCACATCTGCAACATCAGGCTCATCTGCGGTCACTTCTTCTCCATCATCAGGATCGGGATCAGGATCAAGCTTAGGTTCATCAACAGGTACAGGATCAGGATCAGGTTCATCGACAGGCTCCGTCACATCTGCAACATCTGCCAGCGTTACATCTTCTTCTCAAATCTCATATGGTAACTCATCCTATAGTTTGAGTTCAACTTCTGCACCTAGCGAAGCTGGAAGCAGCTCTACGATTCTCACAAGCACTCCAGGAGGTGGATCTTTGAGTATTAGCTCAACAAATTCTGAGTCTTCTATTTCTACTTCATCGCCAAACGGAGAATCAGGCTCTTCGTCAAGTACAGGATCAGGCACAGGATCTGGCTCCTCTGTAACAGCCTCTACTACATTGTCAACTTCAGGATCAGGTCCGGGCTCAAGCACTGGAACCGGACCCGGCTCAGGCACAGGATCAGTCATTTCTGCAACAACTTTGAGCTCTAGTTCGACAGCTTCTGAAGAATCAGGGTCTTTGTCAAGTAAAGGACCAGGTACGGGATCAGGCTCTTCTATAACAGTCTCTGCGACATCGCCAACTTCAGGATCGGGATCAGGCTCCAGCACTGGATCAGGCTTTTCTGCGGCAACTTCTTCATCTTCTTCATTGGTGACAAGCCCAGGCCGTGGATCTAGCTCCGGCACAGGCACCGGCGCAGGCTCATCTATTGCCGCCTCTGAACAGTCTACGTCAACATCCGGCTCAGGCTCGTCAGTGACTGCTTCGGCACCTTCCTCATCAGCAACAGGCTCTGGAAATGGCTCAGGAAATGGCTCTGGTAATGGATCTGGTAATGGATCTGGAAACGGATCTGGAAACGGATCTGGTAATGGATCTGGTAATGGATCTGGAAACGGCTCTGGAAACGGCTCTGGAAACGGCTCTGGTAATGGATCTGGTAACGGCTCTGGTAATGGCTCTGGAAATGGCTCTGGAAACGGCTCAGGATCAGGCTCTGGTAATGGATCTGGAAACGGATCTGGAAACGGCTCTGGAAATGGCTCTGGAAATGGCTCTGGAAACGGCTCTGGTAATGGATCTGGTAACGGATCAGGAAATGGCTCAGGAAATGGTTCAGGCAACGGTTCAGGCTCAGGTAATGGATCAGGATCAGGCTCAGGATCAGGTAACGGCTCAGGCTCAGGTAATGGATCAGGCTCAGGATCAGGAAACGGCTCAGGATCAGGCTCTGGTAACGGATCTGGTAACGGATCAGGAAATGGCTCTGGTAACGGATCTGGTAACGGTTCAGGCTCAGGCTCAGGCTCAGGCTCTGGTAATGGATCTGGAAACGGCTCTGGTAATGGTTCAGGCAACGGTTCAGGCTCAGGTAATGGATCAGGATCAGGCTCAGGATCAGGTAATGGATCAGGCTCAGGATCAGGTAACGGCTCAGGCTCAGGATCAGGTAATGAGCCAGGTTCAAGCACCGGGGTTGTCAGTGGCGCTGTAGTTTCTGCTCCTTTTAGCCACAAACTGACAATTTTGGCAGCCTTCTCAGTCTCCCTTCTATTTGTCTGACTTAATTTTTAACTTCTTTTAATTTTTACTTTTTTAAACTTGGATACCATATAATTTGTTTTTGATATATATACCTTTATACTTTTTATTATACTACTTTATTAAAATCACATTTCTCTCAGTTTCCAAAAAACACTGAACTGACCATCATAAATATATTGATGTCCTATTAATTTGGCTAATCTCATAAAATTCTATAAAGTCATTCAAAGTCACATATGTGATCTAATACTATATGTCTAGAGTAATTGTTCATTGGTTGAAAAAAATAAATAAATAATTCATAAGAATCGTTCAGCATCCAGCTAGTTCTCTGCTGCTGGATCATTCATTAAGTGTCTCTCTGAATTTCATTAGCAGATTTTTCAGAATTGAGCTCAGGATGTAGACAGCTCTTTGGCCACGCCAGTTTATTTAAAGCTTCCTCTTAGCCTAGTTCGTCAGCAGTCTCAGCAGTCTTATGGGGATCCAGTTGATCAGGAATTTTATAGGGACTCGGTTCATCAGCAGCTTGTTCAGAGATAGTTCAAACACACATCTTCCCAGCCCCGAGAAACAATTGATCCCATCATTACACCTGAAGGGTCTACACCTGAAATCCAAACCCAGAGACAGCATCGCCTAAACCTGGAGGAGGAGAAGGTGCTTCGAAACCCAGTTTGATTTTGCTAAGAAATGAGGAAGCCCAGCCTTTGTTCGAGACATCAGGCTGCACAACATCACTGGGCTCTTCTGGCAAGCCGTCGCTGGATGCCATGGCCGTCAGCAAATTTTTGCTGCTGTTGGCACTACCTGAAGAAGTAGCAAACGCATCTACATTGCTAATACTAACTGACGACAATCCAACTGCTTGCGGCCGTTCATCAGGAACTTTCTGACCAGGAGCAAAGCTTACGGATGCCGGTAGTAATGCTTGAAGAGCGATAGCACGATCTTCCTGTTCTTTGCTCTTGAAACCCAGTCTTAAGCCTCCAGGTGAGCTCATAATAATGCTTGTTCGAAGCTCTTGCTCTAAAGGCGATTTTATGGGACTTCGACACTTAGGAGAACTGGTTTGCATTTTATTCCATTTGCTGCTTCGAAGACGGTTTCTTAGAGGTGAATCTGGTGTCATTGGAGCTGCTACAGAAGATCTCTGGACCTCATCATTTGGCGGTGAACCAGGACTGAACGGACTTTGTAGCAGTAACTTTTGTGCATTATTCGAAGGAGGCGGCGAAATCGGGTGCCATGCAGGCTCAGATTGTGGCGAATGTTGTATTGGCCCAGCTGGTGAGTGTACAGTGAATGATGGTGGAATGTCGTCCTGGTTCATTTTATATGCCATGATTTGAGATTCGAGTTCAGCAACAGTAGCCTCAAGAGCCGCATTATCCTGCATCAGACCCTTGATCATTCCATCCAGAGCTGCTCGAGCACTCAAGGAGATGGATTGGTATTCTCGATGCATGGCTCCATCACTGAACGTCTGCTGTTCCAAACGCTCATATTGTGCCGCCAGTCGTTCCAGAAGACGCTCACTCTTTCTCCAGCGCGCTTCCGCCTCGCGTTTATCCCGGCTGACTATTTGAAGTTCCTGTTGGAGGTTTTCTCGGACAAACTCCAGGGCATGCAATTGCTGCTCCAGACTGGCCGTATGCACCTTCTGAGCACGAAACTCAGCTATAAGCTCTTTGGCATCAGTTAAATCTTGTGTTAGCTCGTCGATTCTACGATCACTAGCTACCAATTCTTGATTAATGGTGCTCAATTCACCGAGTAGCTGATCATTATTGTCCAATAAACTGTGATTCCCAACATTTAAAGCATCCAATTGTTTCTTCAACTCATCCAATTCATCCTGCATGCTTGTTCGGTCTTCCAGCAGCGCTTTTCCGACCTCTGCCGCCATGTTGAGGTCCATTTCTAGGTCTGAAACCTTGGATTGATGCGCCACAAAGCACTTGCAAGGAGCATCTGAACACATACAAGCAAGAGATTTACCAGTACTAGCTGAATAATACGATATACGTTCGAGATCCAGAGTTGCAAGCTGAGAACGGAGAGATTCGCGGGAATTCGGAGCTGAAAGCACCATTGTATCTGAGGTTCGCGTATCTCACGTGATAAGATCGAGCCTATAGATAAAAAAGCCCCAAAGTCTTGAGAATGCGATATTCAGCAATAAACAAATGTTCAAGTTGTAGTAAAGAAGAAAAGAAAGTGGCAAAATATGTGGAGATTTTGATTTTGAGGCTGGTTTGGTGGTGTTAGCGCGACGTACGGCTGAAGAGATAGTCACGTGATGAAGACTTTGATAACATTTTTTTCAATTGCATTTTTTTTGCATATTTCAACTTAGAATATATTATAATTAATAATAAGAATATTTAACTTTGATTCATTCATTTCCCATCACTTCGGTCCATCTTCTACGGTGTCGATGCCTCGAATCCTCATGGTCTCCTTTGACCATCAAGCCATTAACCCATACATTAACGATATTTCGATCATCACCGAGAAATAGCCATTTCTGAGTAAGATATCCCAAGCGAATTTCCGGCTCTTTTGGTAATGCCCAATCAAAAACGTCGATTTGAGACCCGGGAGCCTTGAGATCAACCAATAGAGCATCCCATTTCTTGCCCACCTGAAAATTGCCCACTCTATCGGCAATTCCACAGACATCAGCACCTCCCAGAGTGGCCATATAAAGAACCTCTGCTACACTGAGCTTGTCGGTATCATTTTTCGAGAAAAAAGACACTTCTCGAGAGATGAGTAGAGCTTGCTTGGCCACTTCCAACATATTTACAGAATATCCTCCGGAAATATCAGTTCCAAGACCAACTTTGATGTTCATATCAAGTAAAGACCGAACAGGAGCGAGCCCACTACCCAAACTGGAATTGCTGATTGGACAGTGAGAAATGCCCGAGCCTCGTTGTTTGATCAAATGTTTTTCATCTTCAGACAAGTGCACAGCATGCGCAAGGACTGTCTTCTCAGTCAGTAAACCTGCTTTGTCATAAACATCACCATAACTAGAATTTCCAGGAAAGAGCTCCGAAACCCATTCAATTTCCTGCAAAGTCTCGGATATATGCGTTTGTATAGGCAATTTCATGGATTTAGCCAGATCCCCGAGCCATTTCAACATATTCTCGGTACAAGAAGGAGCAAAACGAGGAGTAATTATAGGACTGATGTACTCATGAGTCGAGTCGAGATTCTGGATATACTGGATGAGTTTGCGCTCTTCACGTTGAGATTCTTCCTCGGAATGCACATAGAAATCCGGCGAATTATCCACCATACAAACACGGCCAATGAAAGCCCGTTGTAGCTGACGGAGTGCTTCATCGGCAAGAATGCTTGTAGGTTTGGCATGGATTGTAGCATAGTAACAAGCGGTGGTAGTTCCATGAGCCAAGGTTCTTCGAATCACCGAGGAATATATCTCTCTAGCACGAGTCTCATCTTCAAGAGACGATTCTAATGGAAATGTGTACTTTGTAAGCCATTCCAGAAGAGTGCTATCGCCGAAAATGCCTGCATTGGGGTACTGAGGAGCATGGATATGAGTATCAACAAGGCCAGGGAAGAAGAAAGAATCCTCATTTGAGCAGAATATACGCTAAAAAAAAGATAAAGTTAGAAACATGTCAGGTATAGAATTATTCGCCATTTATACATACCGTATTTCTCAGCCCATATCGTCTTCTAACTTGATCTAAAGTACAATTCTTATCAATAAACACAATCTTTCCAGTAGAATCCACACCAATAGCAGTATCAGTCAAATATTCCAGGTCTGAAAGAGAAACAGAATGCACAAATCTCCCATAGTAAACCGATCTAATATCTACAATCATCGGTGAAGTCCCGATGGTAAAGTTATTGGTGCTTGTATTGGTTATATAGCAGTGAGACTCATGTTCCGCGGATGGCCCGCGGATGTCAAAAGAGTGCCGGTCGGCCATGACCGAAAAAGAGGGGTGTGGAGAAAGGAAGAATAATAAATGGTTTGGAAATAGAAGATATAAACAAGATTTATTTGATGATTACGTATTGATTATGTGGGGAGTAAATTTTTCTTTTATGGTAAGCTTTGTTTTTTTTCTTTCAGTCGTTTGAGACAAAGCGCAGGAGTTTTATGCCGTTTGGGGTGGAAAATTCGGGGTATCCATTACATGCGGGGGGATATTTTAATTCACAGTTGATTTGTTTATTCATGGCTTGAATCCATCCAATGACAATGCATATAATTCCTCGGGGGCAATCAAGGAAATCGGCGATGACAGGTCATTCATTCCATGATATAAAGATGAATATACACATCATACAAATAAATACAAGATATAATTACTCAAATAATATACAAGATAATTACGCAAATAATACACAAAATACAATATTATTATACAAAACAACTTAACTAGTTCCCGTGTCTCGTCTCTTAACATAGATCATGCATCATATTATCAAATGCCTAATCCATCTATAGAGAACGAAACACGCTCATACTTTTAAGATCAAAAATTATAAGATTCAGGTAAAAATACCTGACAGTCAGCTAGATATGCGCTGTGCAATGCATACAGACTGACTGGCCAAACGGACTTGATGATCTCCGCCAGCATCCCTAGGTAAGTATGAAGAACAAAAATTTGCCTTGTGCATGTCCTTTTATAGAAAATTTCGTCACTGCCGGGTAACTCTCTGTATGACTACCAATTCGTCAACTTGACATTCTGGCCAATCATATAGCCATAAAAATAAATAATTAATTTTAATATATCATTGAATAACCATAAGTATAAATAATCAAATTTAATATCTCATTAAATTTTACCGTATGTATAGTTTTTATGAATGGCATTTATCCAGCCGCACTAATTGCTTTACTATCAGCATCTTTAATCATCATCTATCTTATATAGCCATCAGAATTATATGACCATCAGAATTTATCTTAAATTTAATATTTATCTTAGATTCAATGCTTATCTTAAATTTAATATTTATGCATTATTTAGTACCGAAAAGTTAGGAACCAATCTGACTAAGACAAAGAAGCAAACAGTGCTTGTATTAATACTATTAATGCAACCATTTCTACCTCACATATCAATACTGCCTGCTATTCCAACCTCGTCATGAATATCGTCGTATCTGTGAGAATTATGCTTGAGCTCGTCCTCGTCATGCTTTTCCTGATCAGAGCTTTCTTCTTCATAACCAGAACTGCTTCTCATATTAGCACTCCAAAGACTCGGTCCTCGCACAGATCCTAACATTTCCTCCCATTCTTCTCCGTCGGCATTGCTGATATAACTTCCAACAAGAACCGGCTCCTCCTCGTCTTCTCGAGCTGCCGGTGGCGATGGAGCAGCTGGTGCAGCCGCAGTCAAAGAACCCGCACTCCCATAGGAACCGTCTTCATAAGAATCTAGGCTGTATGACCCAGTATCATTAGATCCCATTGTAGCATGATGCGATGAATATAGAGAATGCCCAGTAGCTCCAGCCAATGTATGCGCACCCACACTAACATAGCTGTCAAAAGTCGTTGTGGGAGCCTCTACCAGTGCTTCATCTTCTATACCGCCGTAAGAGTTTTCCGACAGCATGCTTGTAGTAGCGTAATTTTCATGGCTGTTATTTTCCGCATCTTTATTAGCTTCCTTGTTGATCTTATTTTCGTTATCAGTCATATCATCGCTATCATCACCAATGTCCAAGTTTTCCAAGGCTACATCCACAAATTCGCTATCATCTTCGTTAGAAGATACAAGCGAGCGCCTTCTCATGAGCTGTGGCTCACTGGAGAAGAAGTTGATTATTGCGCATTTACTGTCAATCTTACTCATAAACAGTTTCCAGTCATTATAGTCATCCTCTGATTTGAGCAAAAACCCAACCAGCATGCTAGGATCCATCTCCTCCAGATCCAACGTCCTTATTCTTCGGGTATGCAGGGTTTCTAAGGAGGTCTCACTGATATCGGAGAGTTTTGGTCGTGGCTGATGAGGGTCTAGATAAAATAACTTTGTGCCTTGATAACCATAAAAGTAATGACTTGCAGACGGTCGACCGCCAGCAACTCCAACAGCCTGCGGACATTCGAAGCAGGATTTCAAGGAGTCATAATATATCTTGTTGACTTTATCTATGCCAAGACGAAGTCCTAAAAGTACCAGAGTCGGATAAAACTGGCCGCCCTTGCCCTTAGCCGTGAGTAGCAGTTTATTTTCATACACGTCAGGACCAGTAGCAACATAAACATGCAATCCTTGCGGTTGATTTTCACAAAGAAACTTGATGCTGCTGGCAGCGGCAGAAGGACCAAACCACTCGCCTGGCTTCTTCCCACAGGCATTTTCACCATGAGCGACAAAGTTATGAACCGAAAAAGGAGCAATAGGATCATCGCGAAACAAAGAGGCGATGCCATCCTCGACATTCGATTGAGACTCGGCTTGTTTGCGCCAGCCACGGCTCAATTCAAGGGCCATAAGCGCATTAGCCAGCAACGACTGCGCAGTACGGATCATGCAACCCCAGCCTACATCACTAGTGAAGCCATGCAAATCAATGCCAGAACCGCGTAAAATCCCACCGATACTAATAGTGGATGGGCCTTCTTTACTTTTAGGAATCACCGGAAATCCAGTCCTGTAAGTAAGCCACATTCTAGAATAAACATCATCTAGAAACGCGGAAGGCCACGAATATTCCTCCAGCTCGCTGCCGGCGGCCGTTGTATCCTTATTATCACGCGGATCGTACTCGATTCCAAGGCATACAATCTTGTTGTCCAGATCGGTATTGGGCGGTTCCGAATCCCACAAGTATTGCAGGACCTTGCGGAACGAAGGATTGCTCATCAGTGTATCAGCAAATCAAAAAGATGAGATGAGAAAATAAATAGAAAAATAAGCGCTGTTAATGGTGTTGAAGAGGGTAATTTGAAGATAACCGCCATATAGGTAGCCACCAAAACAATAGACAACGAGAGATTTAGATCGATATGAGAACTAGGAATATATCTTAGAACAAAATCGAAAAGAAATCAGTTGTTAGTTTTTTTGGTTTATATCAGGAAGCTATTAAAATAACAAGAAAATGGCGGTTGAAAGGGCGAAGGAGAAGAACAAATGGGGAAGGTTGGATGATGAATGGAGATTATGTAAGCGGCATCTAGGACGGCAGGAAAACTACGGAAACATGGAAAGAGTTATTGATATTGATAGAAATTAATGAGGAGTTATTAAGGATTTTAGAGCAGGGATTGGTTAGATTAAAAAGTTTAATGTTAGTTGAAGATTGTTGTTTTGAGGATGTGTGGTTGAAATGGACGACAGAAACACGGATGAAGGATATAAAAGTATAAAGAAAGAATTTGATGGAATTGATGAGATTTTTATATATTTTATTTTATACAGTAGAATAAATATGAAAGAGTTGTTTTTTTAAGATATAAATAAGATGCGTATTTGATATTCACGTGTTCTATGCTACTCACTGTGATTACAAGTGATAACACATTGATAACACACCGAGATGACACTTCAACGCAAATCATATGATAACTCCATATGATCTAAAATCAAACTTTCAAATCATATCATTTTATCTTTATTAATCTACTATTATCTTATATTTACCGTTCTTATCATATCATTCCCCCTCTTGTTCAAACTACGAACCCCGTATGATTCAAATGTTACTTAAATCGCCACCATTAAATAACCATCGATATTCAATCAGATAGATCAAGTATTCTATAATACTTCTTACAAGAATCCAAAATGCCTGAAGATCGATATGTAGTTGACTATATATGCACAGAATGCTTCAAATGATATCATCAATTGAACATTTCCACGTATTTTAAAAGTCAAAAAATAAATGAATATTAAAACAAGATGGTCAAAGTAATAAAAACCTTGTTAAATGAGATCAAATGTATGAAATCATGATGAAACTTCGATTCATTGTCATTGCATAGATCAATCACGTGACGTTTCCTAGAATTTCTACTTTTTTAGTTCCTTCATAAATATCTTATAATAAAAACACTCTATTTTCTTCTAAAACCTAATTCCAAACTATTTTCAATCTTTCCCTTCTTTTCCTTCATATAAATGCCATATTTCATCTCCTTTTTCACTCTCCTCACACTTAACTTCTTACTATTCACCCATGAATAAACGACACAAACACAAGAAAAGAATACCTGCTCCGAAGCAAAATGAGCATGGAAAATCAGTCAAATCAAAGGGGCCGAAAATTAAATCTGGTAGGTGTTTTGAAACATATCTGTGGTGAGTCACGCCCCGTAATCATTCTAACCCGATCGAAGGACCGAATCGTAAATCCAGTACAAATAAGCCCCCAAGAATGACAATGTCAGATGAAGCGCTTTATACCTCGAAGCGAGGATTCAGCAGCTCCGCTATATATAGAAAAATGCCCATACAATTCGTCAAATCCCAAGAAGTATATAATCCATCCAAGTTCATGGAAAGCACCATGGACGTGGATCCCCCTAAGAGCATAACAGCTCTACACTCCGAGTCCATTTTAGCCGATGATGAGCGTGATTTGGAGGCTCCTGAGCATGAAGAATCGTTCAATCATGAGGTAAATCATTCTGATTTGGAAGAAGGACATTCCTCCGATGATGGACTGGATGATCTGGTGGGTTTAAAGCAGCTGGCAATTCGAGAACTGGGTGGAGGTTCAGATATATATATTAGTTTATCAGATGAGATGGAAGACTCAGAGTATAAAGATACAGATAGTGAGGAGGAGGAGAAAAGCGAGCGGGACTCTGGGGATGAAACATCAGGCGCTTCAGAAAGTGAGCTTGAAATGGAGCCTCAGTACGAGGATAATGGGCATGAAACCGACCCAGAGTTGGAGCATAATGGGGATGACGATTCTCTGTTTGAGCCAATCGACTCTGAACTGCAAGATGACGCAGATATTCCCCAAGAGCCCGCTATTGACCTCTTCGCTATATCTCAGATCCATGCCACTCAATACCGAGATGACGGTACATATCTTCTTGTAGATTGGCATCCCGAGTCGGAACTGCATGATCCACTTGACGGAGGACCGCAGTTTGTTTCTATTGATTTCATTTATGACATGTTTCGGCCATTTGGACTCACTGACTCGCAAATCCGTCAGGGATTGATGAATTTGGGCTATGAATCTGATGGAGAACTGGAAAGAGATGAACTAGAAAAGATTATAGAAATGACCCATAATGCTAGGGATGGGCAGGAGAGCTCTGAAACCGATATTGATGACGTTTACGATATGGATAATTACGGTGAAGATGAACTGGAAGCAGTTCAACTGGCAGGAAGTAACTCAAATTGGCAAACTACAGGATTTTCATCGAAGAAAAGAACTAAAAAGAACCAAGCACCGGATTTTCCGGGTGTTTCTGACGACATTAGGGAATACTTGCAGGCACAGTGGCTAAAATCCAGACAGGCTAAACGTGTCAAGAGAGCCGAACGAGAAAAGCTGCATAAAGAAGGGAAATTGACTAGACGCGGCAAGAAGGACAAGTCGAGGCCATATCTGAAGGATCTTTTTGATGAATACCCCGACCAAATGACAGTCAGTGAGGTTGTAGATGAGATTGGCCGCTTTCTTGATAGCGATGCCCAGACTCTGTACTTTCCTCCTCTGGATCAAAATGCAAACTGGATAGTCAAGCAACTTTGCAAGGCACATCAGCTTTCCCCGAAGATTCAAGGCACTGCAGAGTCTAAGTTCTCAGTCCTGGCTACCAAGACCTCCAAAACATATGGAATGGTCGATTTGGATATTGTTCAACAGCTGCTACGAAGGAGAAAAACATTTCCTCGTGTCGACAAAAGAACAGAAAGAAAACAGACGACTGGTAAAACTCCTAAAGGCCAGAAAGATGGTAGGGCCCCAAAGACATGGCTTAGAGAAGGCGAAATTGTTGGAGAAACTGCTGGAGAATTGGACTCAGATAACATTGGAAGACAGCTGTTGGAAAAAATGGGTTGGACACAAGGTACAGGTTTAGGAAGTATGAGCATAGGCATCAAGGAGCCGATATTTGCCAAAATCAAGAAGAGCAAGACGGGAATAGGGGCATAGAACAGTCATGCAAATATAGAGCATGAGAACATGAAAGAGCATATATCGGTATGCTTCAAGAGTAGAATAATATTAATAGAGGCTAGGATCCTCCTGTTTAGCATGGTATTCATATAATTTTAGGCAGTTTCATCGGCGGTAGAGCTAGGCAGTCTCCTCGATGGTATAATCGGCCAGCGTATCATACAATGCTCGATACGCAGCATCAAGAACTCTTATCTGTTGCGCCATACGATCCAAGCATTCCTGACTTACAAAGCCATCTCTACCACGCTTGAGTTCTTTACGATACAAAATGAAATGAATATCTTCAATGAACTCAAAGCAATAGTCTGGTCTGTTGACATATCCACCGATAGCCGGGATAATCTCCATGAGACGAGGAAAGGGCACTTTGAGAGAGTCTGTGATTTTCTTGAGATGATTCTTGGCAGTTAGTGGATCCAATTTGTCGATTTTATCCATCATGAGCTCATGGTATATTTTAGTAGAATAAACAAGAGGACTGGCACCAGAGGGTGAAGATTCCTTTGAAAAAACTTGTTCCAATGATGGCTTTTCAACCTTAGGTGCTTCAGAGAGGAAAATAGTGGACTCCTCATGCTCCGAGTTTGTACTATTTCCACCTTTCTGCGGTGTCTCCTTGGCTTCCCCGATCTTCAATTGCTCAATTCGAGCTTCCAACGACTTCATTTTATCTCGTGTTTCCTCCAACTCTTGCTGAAGTAAATTAACAGACCGTTGACCGCCAGGCCTTTTATCAACCCACGATTCGTCTATTATAGTGGTTTGCTGAGGACTAGACGGAATAGAGATGCTATCACTGATGCTATATTCAGATTCGGAGTCACCCGTATCTTTTTCTTTGACAGAATCGCCATATGCATTTGGAGTTTCACCGGCCTTATCTGTAGGAGGTGCTTCTGAAGAGACTGTGGAGCGTCGACCCATGGAAGCGGCTGAATCTATACCGGTTCGAACCGAAACCGGCGATTGTGAAGCACTCTTCCATGAGCCATTTCGCGTGGCCATGAATTTATCCCAGAACTTACGGCCCTCTTTATCGTGCTTGAGCATTTGTACCAAGTATTCCAGCTCATAATTGGGCATTTCGTTCAGCATGGCAAATGAAGGCTGGGTCTGAATACTCGCATATCGAAGCTTCGATGCAAGACTCTGGGAACTTTGTCTTCCAGATGCTCGTGAGTACGCTGGACTGGATGCCGCGCCCTTGACAGAAGATGCAATATCGTCGTTTGAAACGTCTCTGGCGAGAGTAGGGGTTTTGGAGCGCCCAAGCCTCCTCAATCTCTCACGATCCAAAACACCTTGGTCCATCATACTTTCCACGGCACTGAGTGATTTAGTATGGCCAATGGAATTGTGTGGAGGCACTGTTGGAGGTGTAACGGTCTGATCTCGTTCCATTTGACCAGAACTATACCTTGTAGCAGACGATGAGGTAGTATTTGAGCCGGAAAAAGACATATCAAGCAGACCTTTCGTTCCATTAGAAGTTCCCCAATATCCGTCGAAACTCGGAGAAGTAATTCCAGGTTTATCTAGCGGTTTCTTGGTTGGAACTCGTCTGTTTCGAGATGCTATTATGTTAGCAGGGGCGGAAATATTACGGTAGGATTATATAAGAATTGCATACTTACATAGACGAGACATGAGACTATCATCTTCGTCAAATACACTGGAGTTTTCGACGTATTCAGGCATGGTTGGAAGGTGAAGAGAGAGAGCTGTTGACGGAAGTAAACAAACAGGGGAAGAGTCACGTGCGTGGGGTCACGTGAGTTACCAAAGGGGAAAGGACAAACAAAGTTATTAGAGTACAATGGTGGGTTTGTACTGGGCTCTGCTATTTTGATAGAAATCATTGAAAAGTCTATTCTGTTGTAAGTATTCTGCGTTAATAGCTCTGTTGTGAATATTCTGTCTTAATAGCTCTGTTGTATATGCTCATGATAACAAACGTTAACAAACATTAACTAACGATATTACATCAAAACACACTCTCTCCTGAAGACAAAACGCTAATTATCTAATTAAATGCTTTAAAACCCACTTTTACTTCATTTTTTCTCGAAATTTCACCTCATAAAACACCTTTTTTCGACAAAAAGCTAAAAAAAAGCTAACCTGCTCGTCAACCGTGCTTACGTAACCAACATGGCATATACAACTTAAGCGCCAAATCATCTTCAACAACAACAAGTAATGCATATATATTATAAAATGACACGATATTTCATTCTCAAACACATACTCACACTTATAACCCTTCCAATCATATTTCCAACCTATCAATCTCGCCATTCAACCAACCCCCTTCCTCAACCTTGCACTCCCGGGTAACCCCCTCTCTTAAAGTCCACGTCGTCCCCATCACATCTTTTTCCAATCATTCTTCTTCCATCAAACATAGGCGTCTAATTATTGGAACCCAAGGCCCATTGCACGATGCAGATGCTAACGAAGGTATGTAGGATGTCAGGATGTCAATTGTAGTATTGTTGACAGGCGTTTTATCGAGCAGCGTTAACTTTGCAGTTTGAGTCGAAATCTTCAAGAGCCAAAAGCGTGGCTTTTCATCCGAAAAGGTTGGTATATTTGTGCGTAAAATGCCATTGAGTTAGCTTCTAACATTTGTAGACCCTGGATTTTGGTTTCTTTGTATTCATCGACCATCCAGCTATGGGATTATCGCATGGGAACCATTGTGGACCGATTTGAAGGCCACGAAGGTCCAGTTAGAGGGGTGGATTTCCATAAAACTCAGCCTCTCTTTGTATCATGTGGTGACGATTATACGGTCCGTGTTTGGAGTTTGCAAACTCGCAAGTGCTTGTTTGTCCTCAAGGGGCATTTGGACTATGTTCGAACGTGTTTTTTTCACGACGATTTACCTTGGATTATCACCGCATCGGATGATCAAACCATTAGGATCTGGAACTGGCAGAACCGTAAGGAAATCGCCTGTTTGACGGGCCATAATCACTATGTCATGTGTGCGCATTTCCATCCCAAGGAGGATTTGATTGTATCTGCTTCGTATGATCAAACTGTCCGAGTATGGGATATCAGTGGCTTGAGAAAGAAGCATTCTGCTCCTCAGCAGGGAATAGGTACTTTTGAAGATCAATTGGCTCGAGCAAATGCTCCACAACAGGATATCTTTGGAAATACCGATGCTGTTGTCAAATTTGTCCTTGAGGGCCATGACCGAGGCGTCACGTGGGCTGCCTTCCATCCTACTTTACCTCTGATCATATCTGGGGGTGATGATCGTGTTCTTAAACTTTGGAGAACTAGCGAAATCAAAGCATATGAAGTCGATACTTTTAGAGGTCATACTAATAGCGTCATGTGCTGTCTTTTCCATCCTTTTCAAGATATTATCATCTCGGTTGGTGAAGATAAAACCATTCGAACGTGGGATTTGAACAAGCGAGTTGCCATCCAGCAATTCAAACGTGAAGGTGACAAATTCTGGCAGGTTGCATGCCATAGAAGTCTCAATTTGTTCGCTGCTGCTCATGATGGTGGTGTCATGGTATTCAAGCTCGAACGGGAACGGCCTGCTTATGCAATTCATCAGAATAGTGTGATTTTCGCTAACCGCGACAAGCAAATCAAGCAGTTCGACGTCGGCTCATCAGCTGCTGGTCCTGCCTTGTTGTCCTTGAAGAAAGTTAATACTGCCAATCCCTGGATGCCATTTCGATCGTTGTCTTATAATCCTGCCGAACGCCTAATCCTTATAACCTCAAAGCCGGAAAGCAGTACTGGTGACTCTCAACACACCTATGAGCTTATTCCATTGCCTAAAGATGCTGCTGGTGCTATTGAACCCACTAATACCGTGTCTGGAATTGGTGAAAGCGCTGTGTTCATTACTAGAAGTCGTTTTGCAGTGCTCAAAGCTGATCAATCTATCAGTGTGATGGATTTGAGTAATTCTTTGACAAAAACCGTTCAAAGTCCTATACAGGCTAAGGATATGCTTTATGCTGGCCAGGGTGTCGTTTTGCTCTTGGGTGCTACCGGCGTTGCACTCTTTGATGTTCAACAGAAAAAGCTCGTTGCAGAAATCCCTGCTTCTGGTATCAAGTATGCTGTGTGGTCTAATGATGGTCAATATATTGCATTATTGGCTAAGCATACCATCACAATTGTTACTAAATCTCTGGAAACCGTGTCATCTGTTCATGAGACAATTCGAATTAAGAGTGCTACATGGGATGATAGTGGGGTGCTGATTTATTCGACTCTAAATCACCTCAAGTACTGCTTACTCAACGGTGACACCGGCATACTTAAAACACTACAAAACACCCTCTATCTTATCAAGGTAAAGGGCCCGAATGTTACATGTCTGGCTCGGGGCGGTTCGGTAGAGGTGATTCGTATTGATCCTGCTGAATATCGATTCAAGCTTGCTTTGGTTAATAAGAATTTTGGTGAAGTTCTGAGACTGATAAAGACCTCACAACTGGTTGGCCAGAGTATCATTGCCTATTTACAGCAAAAGGGTTACCCCGAAATTGCTCTTCAATTTGTCCAGGATCCTCAAACTAAGTTTGATCTTGCAATTGAATGTGGCAACCTCAGCGTTGCATTTGAGCAAGCAAAAGAATTGGGTAAGCCTGCTGCTTGGCAGATTCTGGGTCAGGAAGCACTTGCTCAGGGTAATCATGACATTGTTGAAGATATTTATCAAAAACAGAGGGACTTTGATAAGTTGGCTTTCATCTACTTGGCTACTGGTAACATTGGCCGACTTCAGAAGTTGGAGCAGATTGCCGATCATCGAAATGATAGTGCCGGCCGGTTTCAAGCCAGCATTTATCTCAACAGCGTAGAGAACAGAATCAGCCTACTAAAAGATGGTGGACTGTATCCTTTGGCTTACTCATTAGCTAAGAGCAGTGGAATGAGTGATGTTGCTAATGAGATTCTGGAAGAGGCTGGCATCAGTGAAAGCAATATAAAAGTAACTGTTCACGATACATCATCGGACGGCGTTGCTGGTGTCGCCCATCCTACATCTCAAAAGAACTGGCCTTTGAAGGGCGCGTCGTTATCTTTCTTTGAACAAGCACTGCTTGGTAACATGGAGAATTTGAGTTTGGAGGACCACAATGGTGGCGACACAAATGGTGGATTTGCCAACGGTGGTGCACATGCAGATATTTCTGCTTTGGATGAAATACCAGAAGATGGAGAAGTTGACGAGGGAGCTTGGGATCTTGATGTGGAAGATCTTGGAATTGATGATGAAGCTGCTGCGGCAACTGCCGGAGAAGGAACTGACTCTGCATCCGTTGGTGGGGCTGTTGAGACTAAACTTTGGGAGCAGTCTCCTGTTCCTGCAGATCACGTTGCTGCAGGTTCATTTGAAACAGCTGCTCTACTTCTCAATCGTCAGGCCGGTGTTGTGAACTTCCAGCCACTGAAGCAAAGGTTCTTGAGTGTGTACCAGGCCTCAAAGTTGTACATGACTGGTAATGATGGGTTGGCGCCGTTGTCATTTTATATTCGACGAGAAACTGAGGAAGAGTCACGAGTTTTGCCTCTTGTACCTGGATATGATACTTTGACGGCATCATTGCAGGAAGCATACAAAGCGTTCCGATCTAATAAACTGGAACTTGCAATTGAGCAATTCCGAGAAATCTTATACAAAGTTGTGGTACTTTCTGTGCCTACTGAAGATGAAGCTGAGGAATGCTTGAAGGTGATTGATATTTGCAAAAATTACATTTTGGCACTTTCTATCGAGCTGAAGCGACGGGCTTTACCGGCTTCTGATGTGAAACGAAACCTGGAGCTCGCTGCTTATTTCACAGTCCCTAAGTTACAAGCAGCGCATGCGGCTATTCCTCTGCAGCAGGCTATGAACTTATCGGCCAAGAACAAAAACATTGCCTCCGCAGGATTTTTTGCGAAAAAGTACCTGGAACTTAACAGTTCAGGAAATACTGCAGAAATTGCCAAAAAGATCGCCGCCAAGGCTTCGACATCGCCTCTGGATGCTGTTGACATTGACTTTGATCAGTATAGCACGTTTGACATCTGCCCTGCGACATTTAAGCCGATATATGATGGCACTCCGTTCAAGAAAGACCCACTCACAGGGGCTAAGTATTTGGCCAGTGAAGACGGCAAACTATGCAAAATTACTCAGATTACAAAGATTGGAGCCGCTGGTTCGGGTCTGAGGTTGTATGTTTCGCAGTGAGGTGTTCATGATGTAGAGAGGTAGCATGTAGAGTCGAAGTTATAAAAACGCTGAAGATAATTAGAGATGCAGTGATAAGTCAGTATGTTTGATTTGAAGTCATGGCTGAATTTCGCTCGATTTGCTGTAATTGTTGTACTCCAAAACCCGTTTCAGTCCATCCAACAGCGTCTTGGGATCCTTTCGAATTCCCGAAATCGCTTTTAAAACCGCATTACTACTTTTTGACTTTTCTTGCGATTTTTCTTCAATTGCCTCCAATAAATATTGATATACAGCCTCAAGACCTTCTAATTCCAGTTTGCTAGGGGTTTCCTCCATGTTTTCCGTGTAAAATATCACAACATACCATAAAACTCTTGCAAAACGAGGAAACCTGAATTTCTGAGGTACTTTTGTTCTTCTTTCGATCTGCTCCAAAGTCAGTTGTGTAGGCATATCGATTAATGTGAGGAAGTTACCTCCAAGGACTAAAGTGTCAACAGGAGTATAAACAGCATGGATCCACCCAGATGGAATTATCATGCTATCACCGGGCTTCAGATCCACGCGATGACATTTAGAGACTATAGAACCCAAGAAAATGGAGTTCTGATTGGGATCTCGGCACCATTTTTCATATGCATTGAGGTTGGCTCTTGTAGGCTCAATAAATAGAAACGTTTTACTGCCATGACAGATATGATAAAACACGGAAGAACCGGCAAAGTCAACATGGAAATCAGTGAATGAGTTCTGGACTGACATGAGACAATAAAGACTGACCTTGGGGCGTAAATCATCCTGGCTGGAGGGCCATACTTTGGATACCAAGTCCATTTGACGAACAACTTCTGGACGTACGATTTTCTCCGCTAATTTCGTTCCTGTAACCTCCAGAGATATCACATTGTATTCTTTTTGCCTTTCTTCAGCAGGCGTGTCGAAATACTTGCAGAATTCTTCCATTGTCCATGATGGCCCATTGAGCTGTGTGGTAACATCCATGACGGGAATTTCCCTCTCAGGTCCTACTAATTGAGATACTTTTGATACACTAAGATCTTCAGGTATGCTCATGTTCAAAATATGGTAATGCTTTTTTCTTACGACCAATGGAGCAGTTAAACGAACGCTGGGGGATAAATACGTCTCAATATTACTTGATATCTCCATGATTTTACCAGAATCAAAGTTACCACTTGTCAAATGTACCCAATGAGCGTGTCTAGAGATATCAGGAGTCCAAGCGCCTTGAGCATCTCCATTATCTAGAGCTACGTAGTCCACATGTAAGTGTTTGGCTCTGGAAGAGGAGCGTCTACTTACTGAAGGCCCATTTTCTTTGGCACAGACAATACAATGATACGATGCGATAGCAGATATATGTTCTACAGCTAGGCCCTCACATGAATCGTGATACCATGATTTACAGATATCACAAAGGATCCAATGGATGGAGTCAGAAGGACCGGATGGAGGACAAGAAGGACATAAATCAATGGCATCAAGGCGGATTTTGCTCGCCTTTTGCAATCCATCAGACTCATCGATTCTACGCCGTCTATTTAATAGGATCGGCTCTTCCTTGGTCATTAACGTGGATGTTAAAGGTATATATGAAAATGTACGGCTGTCCGAGATTGCTTACGTCAGGAATTTCTGGACAACTGATGACTGCCCGGAGTTTCGGAGCTGGTGAAACATTTGGTGTTTTCTTTTTTGTATTGCTAAAATACCTATTAATTATATATATATAATTATTTGCTTGAGATAACTGATTAAGACGCAGTTGGCTGTATATCTACTGCTACTCTTATCATTACTGATAAGCCTATCTTTTACCCTAATACCCTTGCTACATATAACGTCTTTATCTCTACCCCCCTAATTCCCCGAGTAAAAACTCAAAATTCACCTTAGATTGGTAATTCTAGCGTGATGTAACGTTGCTGGGATTTTATGATCTAATTAGGAAACCCGTTTCCTGCAGAGGGCGGGCAAAAGTTCCGTGGACAATTAAAACAGCACCACAATCCAATAATAATATTTTAATTATTAGAAATAATGATCTATTGGCTTTATGAATGATGACTGTTAATGATCATTTTGTGAGACTATTTGTATTATTTTAACCAGGATTTTGAAAAAATCCACGTGCTAGCATTTGGAGCGGCTTTCGACGATGCCGTGCCAAGGGGCCCCGATCATGAAATGAATCCGGGTAATTTGATTGATTTTCGGCCGAACCATTTAGAGCCTGAGTGAAAAAAGAGAAAAAAAAGTAAATAATATGATTCTTATTAAGATATATTATCGTACGATGATTGGATCAAGTTGTAACATGCGGTTTGTGAAATGTGACGATAGCCTCACTATTCGTATTAGAAATCCAAAAAAGCACAGAGAGAGAATTGACAAGGGCGATCTGACAGATCATGAGATTTAAAATATACGAGTATATAAACCCAGATAAGGGTGATATAGAATGATAGACAATAGTAATAGTAATATTAATAGTAGATCCATTTTAAATAGACAAGAATGATCAACATGCGCGCATAAACCAATCAAACATGGCATATTTGGGCAATTTGAAAAAAACAAACTCTCCAATAAACGTGCATTTACAATTGCTACGCCATTTTCTTTCTTGCTACCTAATATTCGCAATTCCTTCTTTTGTTGCGGTAAGGTCTAGATCGGCTGCCCGTCGGTGTGCCAAGATCACACCGCCAAGCTGTCTCACCCTTTTTTTAGCGCGAAAAACATCGTCAACTATCACTTCGACAATTATGGGGTAGCAATACGTGACAAAGTAGCCTCAAATGATGTAAGAGTAAAAGTAAGTTTACTTCTGGACCCGTAGCTATTATTATTGAAATTCATAAAATCCCTCCCCCGCATCTATATCGGCTTTAAAATGACTTTTCGGCGAATTATTTGCGACTAATCTTCATGCATTAATGGTTGCGTTGGTCATAATTTCATCATTGGTTTTTGTCACATTTCCATCTTATCAACAAACTAAACTCTGTTATCAGGTCTCATTATGGACAAAAACGCGCGTTCAGCCGCAGCGTTTTTACTTATCTCTTCGCCAAGGCTTCTTGGCAAAAGCAAAATGTAGGATTATTTTGTACCATCAAAAAACCTCATTAGTTTGGGATCATTGTTTGTAGGGCTTTCAGGATGGAATTGAGAGGTATAGAATATGGTTTACAAAGGCCAAAAAACCATCAAAACCATTTATTATATATATAAAGATAATTATAAAACTACATATGATTGTATTTAGCCGCCTTAAATTAGCTTATCACTGATAGATGAAATGTTGCAACATCCAAGGATCAACTGTCGATCGTTGATAATTTTGATACCACAACGTGAAAAAAAAGACACAATGAAAGGAAATATCTATAAAAAGGGGGAATTCGGCGTATTTTATTAATATAGTTATTGAAAATTTTCAAGCGTTTTTGGCCATGGAGAAAATCGACGACGATTCCAGCGGACATAATGACATCTCTGTCAGCAAGGGAAGCCCAAATATTGATGTGGTCCCTGTAGAACTGAAAGAGGGGAAATACGTCGACGTTGATATTGTCGGCAAATTTGACGAGTGGAATGAAAAGTCGTTTGCTCCAGAAGATCTACAGCTCATCTTCTCTCATCTGGCTGATCGAACCACCGATGAATGGCTAGTAATTCTTCGTCGTCTAGTCGATTATCATATTGACGATGAATGTGTTCCTTATGAATATCGTGTCTTTTTGGCATCTCTCGTTGCTGATGAGCTTCCCGAAAATATGACCGAGGAAGAATATCGAACCATGGTAGCCTTTGAAACTTTTGTTATCTACGAATGGTCAATTTATCCCGAAGTTCGATTTGGAACTCGTCCAATTGATGAAGAAGATGATGAAGATTATGAAAACGTTCGTACTTATGTCATTGGAACTCTTTGGGCAATGGCCGCTTGTACCTTGGATACATTTTTCGAAGTTCGATTCCCTGGTATTTCTATCAGTGGAGGTGCAGTTCAGCTTCTTATCTGTCTATCAGGCAAGCTATGGGCTAAATTGCCTCGAGTCGAAATGCCCATATGGCCTGGGAAAAAGGTAGTGATAAACAACGGCAGACCTTGGTCTTTCAAGGAACAAACATACGCATTTCTGGCTATGGCCGTCTGCTTGGGTTCTCCTACTTCTCAACAGGCTGTTCTGGCTCTTTCTAACGAGCACTTTTTTGGAATCTCAAAGGCAGGAACTTTCGGCTTCACCTTTATGCTGACTTTAACTTCAGGTTTCTTAGGATTTGGCATCTCTGGTTTTTTCAGAGCTTTCAATGTTTACCCTACAAAACAGGTATGGTGGGATATTCTTCCTGATCTCAGGCTGAATCGAACATTGGTGCAGCAGGAGCCTCGTGAAGTCGTTCATGGATGGCCGTTTACCACCAAGGAGTTTTTCTGGCTTATTGGATTCATTAGTTTGGGCTGGTATTGGATTACAAACTTTGTATGGCAGGCTCTATCATACTTCACATGGACAAACTGGCAGGATCCTACAAATGTTAATCTCCAGGCCATGACTGGTGCTTTTAATGGGCTTGGATTGAACCCACTTACAACGTTTGATTTCAATATCATTGGTTTCAATAGTATTTATATACCATGGAACGTCCAATATGTCGGAATCCTTGGTCTATTGTTTTCTACGTTTGCTGTTATTGGCATCTGGTATACTAACCTTTGCAATACTGGATACTTGCCTATCAACTCTCAGAGTCTGTATGCTAACACTGGTGAACCATATGTCATTGCTCAAGTCGTTGACCCCGATACTCATCAATTCGATGCCGATGCTTACCAGAAGTACTCTCCACCCTATTATACTGCAGGAAATCTCGTCAATTATGGTGTTGATTTCGCTTACTTGCCAGGAATGTTTGTTTACACTATTCTCAATTATGGACAAATGATTGTTCAATCATTTACTGCTCTTGCAAAGGGTACCTGGACTGGTCATGGCGAAATGACTAGAATGGATGCTTTCAAGGCTATCATGATCGGTTTGATCAGACCTGGTGACGTCCAGAAGCAATTTGATACTCGATTCACCCGTGCTCAGGCCAAATATCCAGAGACTCCCGAATGGTGGTATTTATCCATGCTTATTTTGTCTATTGTTCTGAGTATCATCCTCGTGGAATGCTGGGAGTGGACTTTGACTCCAGTATGGACGATTTTCCTGGCCCTGGCTTTTGCTGTCATCTTTGTTTATCCTGCAAACACTCTACGTGCTCGTACTACATATGGATTCAGTGTCTCAACATTGTATGAGATGATTGTCGGTTATGGGTTGGAAGGAAACGGTGTTGGTGTAGCCGTTGCCCGAACATTTGGTATCAACACTATTTCTCAAACAGATAACTGGGTCAATCAACTTGCTATGGCAAATTATACTGGTATTCGTCAAAGATCATTATTTAGAGTTCAATTGCTTACTATGATCTGTGTTTCATTGGTAGAAGCTGGCTTGGTTACTTGGCAAGCTTCTGGAGCTCTTGGAGAAACTTTCTGCACTTATGAGAACAGAAGTAAATTCTACTGTACTTCTCAGCGTACATGGTATAATGCTGCATTGCAGTGGGGTACTATTGGGCCTCGTCGTGTTTTCAATGGTGTTTATCCTGGTCTTAAGTACAGTTTCTTGTTTGGTGCTTTATATCCTATTCCTTTCTGGCTTGCACGAAGATATCTGCCTAAATTGGCTGCCAAATATCCCAAGACCTCGCGAATGCATCGAATTCTTTCTGTTCGATGGCTATTTGATAACTTCAACGAGATGGTCTTCCTTATTGCGGCCGGAGGTTGGGCACCTAGCAATTGGTACTATACTCTGCCAGACTTCGAAGTCGGTGCAGTCTTGCGTAAATGGGTTGAACCTCGATATCCTCGTCTCTGGGCTAAGTATGCCTTTATCTTCTTTAGTGCCATTGGTGTAGGCAACGGATTCGGCGCTCTCTTTATGTTCTTTGCAACTCAGTATAATCATCTTGCAGCCATCAATTGGGGCGGTAATAATATCCCCTACTCTACTAATGATGGTCTAGGAACGAATTTGTCGCGAATTGCTATTCCTGAGCGAGGATACTTTGGCCCAGAAAGAGGCACTTTCTACATCTAGAAGCGTTAACGGCAATTTGAAGATATTTTATTATCGATTGATGATCTTTGCTAATTTTTTAGTATAGCATATGTATTAATGGTATAAAGTTTAAAGTTTAGGATATATGAATATGATTTAGTCTAGGAATCTTTAGCGTTTCTCCTGTTTTGTCATGTTGCTCGCTGACTAATCCCGCGCTTCTGCTTAGCTGATCATTTTTCCTTCAACCAACTTCAAAATATTCCATCATTCGCGACTTCTTCACGACATGTCTGGCGATACAAATATCGCGCAGAATGACTTTGATAGTCTTGGAAGTTCAGGAATTGTGCCGAATTCAGATATAGGTTCGGCATGGTTTATACCGGTTTCATATGGGCCTGATGATGGTAGTAGTGATTCGGAAGCTTCGACGGATTTAGAGGTAAGTAGCGAAACAGAGGGGCTGGAAGCTTTGAATAATTCATGTTATATGCTATGCCATTTTATAGTATCGATATCTAATTTCGCAGTCTAACGTCGCTCCTGCAAGTCAAAGAACAGCCATATGGAGCGACGATGAATCGCAATTACGTGACCAAGAGGCCATTAAACAGCCGAGTTTTATGTTTTATCGTGATAATTTGTCTCAAGTATCATCAGATAAGGAAAATCAGGAGCCACCAGTCGATAAAGATGCGGTAATTGTGGCCCCATCTCAATCTTCCTCACTTCCAATGGCTAAACGGCTTCGAAAACGAACCATTGAGCAGTTGTATCCTTACCGAATTGAACTAGAACGATACAGGATGAAATTCAAGCAGGTCGGAATCAGTAAAACGCGGCATGATGCTCGAAAAGAAGGAGGATCAAAGGGAGATGACGATAATAACGGGGAGAATGAACATACAAAACACATAGAAAAAGAGCATACAAAACACAAAAAACGGCCAAGCTTAGGTTCTCATGGTAAGGAGCACCTGTCAGGGAGAGCCGACTCCAATCTGGAGGAAGAGGCTGTAAATGGCAGTCTGGATATGGACTGCAATAGGCATACGGAGTCTCCCATGGCGGAGGCTCTACGACGTGGAAGACGTGTAATTGAAGGCGACAGTGATGAAGAAATTCATAGTGATTTTGGAGTACAAGAGCCTGATCTTTTGTCTCCTGGTATGCATGATAACACTGCTAATATGCATAGTCACTCGGACAATACATCAGATGCTCATAATTCTTCCGACATCAATATGTCTGATACAGATGTTACCAGTGAATCTGGATCTGACGAAAGTGATAGTGAGCATGAACGACGTGCATTAGCTCTTTTCAAGAAACGAGTTAAAGGTGTTCTTCCTCCGTCATTTATAACATTGGAATATGCCAAGTTCCAAAAGCAACAGAGAGCCAAAAAGGCTTCTGAAAGGGCGCAAAAGCAGAAAGAGCCAGCCAATGCACATGATACTCCTCAAAAGGGTGTTGCTCGTAGAAAAGTAAAGGAAATTGGGCTTGGGGCTAACACGAATTCAAGTAACAATCTGGTGCCGAGTGGAGGTCGAGAGAGAACTGCTTTAACAGACACAAGCGATGATAATCCAGCTATTCTGATTCGTAATATGAGAGAGCCGCATAACATGGATAGTGATGCTCTCAGTCACTCAATCGACTTGACTAATGCTAGCCCTCGTGAACAATTTGATGATTTCTCTGATGAGGAGATGGTCGAAGAAGAGATTGATTATATGGGACAACATGCAAGGCGGAATAACGGCAGCTCTAGAACACGAGAGAAACGAGGAGGTGGACATTCAGGTGAAAAAAGAACGAGAAGAAACGGTAACGAGAGATCAAAGACATCGCGAGATGGCCACGCGTTGAGGAAACACAATCCGATTGCTGAAAAGCCGAGTACAGCTAGGCACACAATATCAAGAAGTGCCAATTCTACGGAAGCTCCTTCTAGCCAAATCTCTATCTCCGACATATACAGCCACATGCGTCGTCGTGGATCAGTACCTCAGTTCATAGAAGTTGCCCAACGCAGTGCGACAGTTCGTACGAATAATCGTCCTGATACTTATATTCACAAGTATATTAGTATAGATAACGATTATGAGGATGCTAACAGTGTGAGTTCCTCCGCTGTGACTCTCAGCAAATGGCAACGAGGGAAATTGCTGAAGAATAGACCTACAGTAGCACATAAAAGCAGTTCAACAATGCCTAGTACGGGGAGTATACGAGGCACTCATGATACAAATCAACTGAGAAGAAAGACGCAGACAATGTTGCAATATCGTCCTTCGGTGACAGAGGCAAGGCCGAATAGGAGGGTACCGGAGATGAATGTTAGAAACAACACTAGGTTGAGCTTTTTAAATGCTCGTAGAAAACAGTTCCAGACGTCTATATTGGAGGTACCTAGTGGAAGATATGCGATAAGAAGGCGAAAAGAGAGGAATAATCGTCTTGAAGGGAGGAACGCTACGAGTCATAGAGAACCGCTCAGTCATGCGGATATTCTTAGGAGTCTTAAAAAAACTCACGCCTCTGAACAATTGAATGGCAAGGAAAAGGGCCAATTGGGGCAGCGCATGGAAAGAAAAGGCCCTGCCCTGCGGTTAGATCAGCTTAGACAAAGAAATGGACGTTCTATGCCTGAGCAAAATCATCGTCGTATGGAGAGTCCTTCGCTCGAGGAGCTCAATTCTTTGCCTGACAACCAGTTCGATCCACTGTCTGAAAATCAGCCTACCTTTTTTCACTTTCCTACAAATGTACTTGTGTCATGTGATATCGAGAAGCCGCCTGAAGACTTATGGTTTAGCGGAGATTCTTTCATTGGACAAGATATATTGCCGTTTATTCTAGAACACAGGAAATGCGAAGATGCCGAATGGTTGGAAAGTCACGGTCAAATTAATATTGCAGGGCCGCTTCTTTCATTTGATGGCCCTTCGTTCAACGGTTCTCTGGGCCGAGGTATAGCTACATTGAAAGAGTTGATATCAAATGCTGCACAAAGAGATTTTGTGAACGAAAATTCCTCAAATATTGCTGAAGAGAATTCCGAGTTTTTGTATTCTTTTTTCTCTGCTTTGTTTGCAGCTGTTAATACTGCAGATTCAGATGATTTGATGCTTTTGTCTAATGCTCTCAAGGAATTTATTGATGATACCTGGACTAAGCTTTTAAACTGGAACCAACAGATCTTTTCAAATTCGTCTTTCTCTTTTCTTGTATTTGAATCAATCACATTGTCATTTGTTATCATTGACTCGTTGAAAAGTGCTGGCATAACCAGCATGGCTTCCGGGGAATCTATTGGAGCATATACTGAAGAAGGATTCTCTAAAATTGCAGAGTTAATATGGGATGACGGTGTGGAATATTTGAAAACCGATATTCGAAGACATCGTAGTAGCCTGAAGAGAGAAATCGGTTCTAAAAGTTATCTTTTGGAATGTATGGTCATTTGTATGAGATTTCTCGGTCCATCAACGTTTCAAAGCGGAATTACGGCCTATGCACAAAATATGGCCCGAGACGAGGGTCCTGCAGGTGTTGAGAATATCTGGAATATTTTATTCCTTTTTTGTTACATCTACAAGCTTACGAATGCCTGTCTGCCGTTCGAAGAGGATTTCTATGAACCATCGTGGAAAATTCCAAAGTTGCTTGTTTCTCTCGTGACATTACAAGCAACTGACGATATTAGAGACGATGGCATAGGTCAATATCTGGCAATATCCCTCTATCGCTGTGCTCACCTAATCAGTTGCTGGGAATGGGCAGTAGATCGTGCGTTTGTTGTCGGCATATTTGACTTTTTCGCTTCTCGGCAGTTTAATAACGTCGAAGAAATTTGTGATGCTGTAGACTTGCCTGCTCTAGTTTCTAATGATAGAGATGTTTACGCGTTTGACAAGAAAAATAGCGCGTTCAACTCCTTTTTGAAGCTCGTTGCTGTTACTATTCTCAAGCTTCGATCAGCGAATTCTTTATTTGAGATCCGAAAGCTGAATGCTAGAATCACGCCATTAAACAGTCGTCATTACAGTAGGACCGCGGCTTTGAAAATCAGTGATTTGGAGGCTCTTTGCAATCAGTATAGTATTCTGCTGACGATGTTCACTTATAGCCCTGCTGACGCACGCCCTTCTGTGGATCAGCTTCGTGATGCCAACGTGTTGAATAATTCTCACATAAGAGCGAGATCATTGGGCGTGTCTGTCTGGAGGTGTGCAATATGCGTTCTGTTGAAGGAAGGGAGAGAAATTGGCCCTGCAGTAGAGTGGATTGACGAACTACTCGTTCATACTTTGAAAGAATATGATCATTTGGAGAAGTCCAATACCGAAATATCGTCAGATGTCGATTTTTCAGCTGAAAATAAACGTCGTGAAGAGAATGAGCAAGCTTATTTGAACTTCTTTGTTGAAACTCTAGAAAAATGGACAGATTTGCTCAGTCAACTATGGATAACAGGCTGTCCCAGTTGGTTCAAGCTTTTGAGCTCATCATGCATGAAAATACTCAAATACGGAGTCTCAAGCAATATCACAGAGCTCTGCCTATCTATGGTTACGTTGTATTTGAATACAGCAGCAGCTGAATATAACATGGAAAGTTTGAGTGAAGAGGACTCGGGTCCAGTTGATCATTTCAACGTGAAAGTTTTTCCAAACTTTTATCAATTTATTTCCAACAGTATTGGATCTGATTTTGCATATGAGCGTCAGATTCTCACCAAATCGGTAATGGTGTGGGCGAAAATAGCCAAATTCATGGTAGATCATGGGAAGTTCTCGTGGGATTCATTTGTAACGTCCAATTATAGTTGGAATTGGTTTCCTGATAATGACAAGAGACGTTTGCTTGAACCAGTATGGTGGTGTGAGTTATTAAAAACTGCAAGCGGGAAGCTTGCTCGAGATGTTGAATTTGCTACGATCCTTCGTCAAGAGTTTATTTCATGTTTGACGTCGTTGCGCCCTGTTTTTGAGTTTAAGATGGTCCATGAGTATATTTATCGAACAGAAGAACCATATTTTATCTGCCTGAAGCAGTATTCTAGCAGTTTGCTTAGCATTCGCCGGTTTCTAAATGTCAGGAAAGCTATTGTAAGAAGCGTTGTCAATGAACTTTCAGGCTATCAATTGGAGGAGCCTCAGAAAGTGCGAGATATCATAGGATTCATGTTGCAGAAGATCAAAGAAAATTATATCTCAGAAAGGAATGATGAGCAATATTCATACTTTGCTGAGTATGCCTTAGGCTCTGTGATAGAGCTCATTGAACTTCCTCATATTCCGAATCTGGACTGGTTTCGGAATTCGTCGAATTTCAAAAGCGCCAAATCCGTCACGATGGATGTTGCTAGTGTCAAGAGGTACACTAGAATGCATTTGGGTCCAGCTAATGAACCTAGGCTGATGATGTTTTTGGTATATTCCCTGGAGTCTTCTCTTGCAAGTTCAGGAGGAAAGGCGTTTATAGAGTCTGTTTCAACAGCATTATCAGAGGAGAGTGCCTCTCCAGAATGTCGAAATTTTGTGTTTGAGGTGCTGTTTCCTGCTTATGCTCATATAGCCTTGAGAAGTGAAGTTGGAGAATGCGTGTTACCGATCATACTAGCGACATTTGAGCAATATTTGATGAAAATTAGTGGTGCAAGACGGTTGAACATGTCTGATTATTCAATCTTTTTATCAGCAGTACTGGAGTATTTGAATTCGTCTGGATTTTATGCTGATATGCACCCATTTTGGGGATCCGCCGATATGTTTCTAAGCATTTTAAGACTGATTGTAGCCAGCAATTTCGACAAGGGCTATTATTTAGAGCTGGCAGAAAACCTTGAATTGGACTTGGCATGTAATTTGGTTGAATATGCAGGGGAAGTTATTCTTGGAGAAAGACCAGATTCACAGGCTAGCCAGGCTTATTCTGATCTCAACGAAACGGTATCGAGAGCTATATTTCAATCGCTGAACAACTACGATCGTGATTTATCTGTGGGACCTAATCAATGGTCATTTCGAGGACGTAACGGGGAAACTAAGCTTGCATTTCCTGAGTGGCCCTCTGGACCAGCCAAAATGAAGGCTGCCTTATTTATTCGAGACTTTTATATGGATAAGACACTTCCTTCATCAGTGACCAACTGTGGAAGTATAGTCTTTTCAAAATTGAAGAGTGAACCTGAATTCAATGGAGTTGTGGAGACCTTGATGTCTGCACAAGCCAATATTGAAGGAATGGAGGAGACGAAAACGATGATTGATAGCATAATTATTTAAGAAGCATTGCATGAAATGATGAAATTGTATAATAATGAGAATATTTAATAAAATTTTTTATGATTATGTATAAAAATGAAGTAACTAGATATATATACATCACGTATCACGTGACTATCGCACGGCTGAAAATATTTTTTCTCAAAAATTTCAGCTCTCAAATCTCAGAATCTTCAATCAAACATGGCAGTTTCGCAGTTGAAAAAGCTGAAATCAAGCTTAAAAGAAAAGAATCTGATTGGTCAGAGTCGGAAAAGAAGCAAGGGAAGTAACTATAAAAATAAAAAGGAGGAACAACAGAATATCCAGACTATTCGAGATGCTTTCAATCCTTTCAGCACCAAGACCAACAGGCAAAAGCAACATGTCATTGGTCGAGAAGCTGAGACCGGTAAGCCGGCATTGAAGAAACAGTCTGAGGAGGAAAAACGAAGGGCCGTGTTTGAAGCGGAACGTAGCAGGCACAACAGGGTAGGAGGGATCGCTGACCGGAGATTTGGAGAAAACAACCCTAGAATGAGCCATGAGGAGAAAATGCTTGAGCGATTTACAAGGGAGCATCAAGATAGATCAAATGGTTCGGGGTCGAAGCGGTCGTTGTTCAATTTGGAGGATGATGATGATGATGATGATCTGGGGTTCAGTTTCCAAGACAAATTCGACGACGCAGATCTAGGAGTTGAAGAAAGTGACGAAGAAGGTGAAGCTGCATATAGGAGGCGTGGGGAATTGGGCAAAGGTGACTTGAATATGGAAGACGGGGACCTGGATATGGATGGTGAGGAAGCCCCGAAAGGAAAGAAGTCCAAAGCCGATGCACTCAGAGAAGTCATTGCCAAGTCCAAAATGCATAAATATGAACGCCAAATGGCAAAATTGGAGGATCAACAGCTTATAGACGAACTTGACAATGAGGAGAATATTCGGGAGCTGATGAGTGACTTGGGGACACTCACTAAGGAGGATGCATTAGAAGAAGACGGCGAAGACGATTACGAACGAGTTATGCGTGAAATGGCATTTGATAAAAGATCACAGCCTTCTGATAGGACTTTGACCGAAGAAGAGAAGGCTGAAGCTGAGAAAGAGGAAAGGGCTAGATTAGAGCGTGAAAGGATAGAGCGAATGACTGGAGAAGGGGAAGAGCCTGAGATAGATGAGGAATTTCTCGAAGATGAGGAGATGTCAAGTGGTTCAGAGGGAGTAAATGAAGCAACGGAGTTCGGTTTCAAAGCACAGCGGGACGAGTCCAGTGACGAGGAATTCAGTGACGAAGATATTGAAGACAGCGAAGAAAAGCCATCTAATAGCCATTCAAAAACAAATGGCAATGTCGGGCCGTCAATTACATGCCCTTCGTCGCTGCGGGATGCTCAAGGCCTGTTCTCAAATCATCCTCTATCTCACCAGCTCATGCTAGTGAAAAATATTCTCAGTGATTATGCTCCATCAAAGGCTGAGGGTAATAAAGAAAAGCTTGGAAAATTTACCTGTTCTCTTGTTGATTATATCTGCTGGTTAGCAGAAAAAATTGAGCCAGCTAAAAAAGATCCAAAGTCGTTCGATCAATTGGTAATGCAATTGAAGCCGCTGGTTACACAACATGTTGCTGCTGTTAGCCAGCATATTCGAACCAAGCTGGATGAAATCAACGTTAATGGACATTTAAATGAAATGAGAATGTCAGAACTTATGCTTTTCTCGTTAATTGGATTTCTTTATTCCACATCGGATCACTATCATCTGGTATCAACAGCTGCTGAGCTGATAATTTGCAGCACCTTGCTGAGAAGCGCAATATCCAGTATTGAGGAGCTATTTCGAGGGTTATATCTTGTTCAGGTGTTTTTGACCTATCAGCGGTTCTCCAAACGATATTCTCCGGAAGTGATAAGTTTCTTAATCAAGTCTCTGAGTAGTTTGGCACCAAAATGTAGGTTGTCTGGAATTTATATTCCAGAAGGAATACCAGGGAGCCTGAAGCTGGAAAGTTCGCAGTATGGTCAGGTAACAAATGAGATGAAAGTATCATTGCATGATTTCATTGGAAATGGAAAACAGGTTTTTAAAGAAACAGAGGTAAAACGGAAGCAGGCACTACTTTCATTCACTGTTTACCTTGCTTTAGAAGCCTCAAACCTATGGAGAGACGAATCTGCATATTCCGAAGTTTTTAGCCCATTTGTCACTCTTCTAAACACTGTATCTGGATCGAGTGAGTACTTGGATGATTCTCGAGGTAAGCTGAGCAAGATTATTGGATTTTCTACTACTGATAGAAAACCTCTTAGCATCCAATCACATCGTCCAATTGCTATCAAAACGCACACTCCACAGTTTGATGAAAATTACAGCTTGGATAGAAAGAGCTATAATATTACTCCAGAACAGGCTGAGCATCAAAAACTGCGAGCAGAGCTGAAGAAGGAAAAGAAGTCGTTACTGAAAGATATTCGTAAAGATTCGAAATTCATGGCTCGTGAGAAGTTACGGCTTAAGATTGATCAAGATAAGCAGTATCATGATAAGCTTGCACGGCTGGAGAGAAGTGTGCAGACGGAAGAAGGAGCGGAACGGAATAAATATGAGAGAGAGAAGAAGAATCGGCGAGGGAAGAAATAAATGCTTGCTATACACAGCTTTTGGAGGTGAAAGCATTACTATACGGTTTCATGATGTATGATATCAGGGGATATGATATTTACATATTTATTGCTGCATATTATGCGAATAAACACTGCATTTAATATTGTTTCTGCTTCTGCAGAAGACTGTACTATCATATTAAGTAAACCCGAATGCAATAAAGTAAATTCAATCAAGTAAACTGTGTAATAGTTGTAAAGAGCTGCTGATGAGACTTCCCCCTGACGTCATAGTACTGATACGGCTGTGCATTCTATGGCTTCATAACAAACCAATTGAATGGCTTGAGGAAGTTATCATTTTACATTATATTATAGGTTTATTTTAAGTGGATTTGGAGGTAGTTTGACACAGGGAAATAAACTTGAATCAAATGTAACACATAGTTGTGGCTCGTCGGTATTCCGTACACGGACATGTGCTTTTGCTCCAATAAGACAGCAGCATAAAAGCACAGTAGAGAGTAAGAGAAGATACAACGATATTTGGTGATTGGGTAATAATAAAAGCGAAAATAGGTTATAATTAGAATGAGATTCAGAAATTGATAATAAGTATAATTGATAACTTAAATGTAGACCTTGCTGCTGTTGTTATCATTATCACTCTCACTCTCAGATCGTTCGTTGACTATAGCTTAAACTATTCAATCCAATGTACTCAACACCGGTATTTCCATAACAAACAAATCACTGAAAAACCAATGCAAAAACAATGCAAAACCCATTAGCATTCCCAACATCATAGAACCGCAAAATAAACAACCAATTGCCATATTTTACCTCTACAATTCTCCCCTAGCCGACCACCCCACTCTGATGATGTCCCCACCATTTTCTTCCCACCTTTTTTCCCTTGACAACGTCATCAAAGCTCCAGCCATGAAAATCCACCTATTCACTCGACTTTTTGTGGCATTTTGCATACTTTGCCTTGGCCGTTGTGATCTGGTTGAACTGGAGCAATTCCGGCTTCAAGCTCCTTATGTAGACCGCGATTTTAATAACCGGTTCTGGGACTATGGAGGCAATGTACTCATTAAGAACAACGAATTGGTCAGATTAACACAAGATTTGCCTGGCCAAAGAGGTTTTTTTATGTCGAAATTCGGTGATTTACCGGATTCTTTCCAAATGACTGTTGATTTCAAGATTCATGGCGAGGGATCTACTATTTATGGCGATGGCATGGGTCTTTGGTTTCTTAATGATCTGCCGATTTCTGGCCAAGAACAGGGAAATGCGTTTGGATTAAAGGATAAATTCAAAGGAACCGGTGTTTTCTTTGATACCTACAAAAATAAGCGTTCTGGTAAAGGTTTTCCCTATGTCATGGTCATGAAAGGCGATGGTGAGACTCCTTATGACCAAGAAAACGACGGTTTAGCCAATGAAATAGGCGGATGCTCTGCCCGAGGACTTCATAATAGCAAGGGAATTTCTAAGGCGCGTTTGACGTATGTTAAGGGCAAGTTTTTGGCATTGGAGTTGGACTATAAGAACAAAAACGAGTGGACAAGGTGCTTTGAAGTCCCTGGTTATGATGCTGGAGAAACAAATCACATTGCATTTTCAGCTCAAACAGGTGAACTTAGTGAAAGCCATGATATTTACAATGTTCATGTATATAAGCTTGATCGGGAGTTTGGAAGTTTTGCTGAGATGGACTATGTGTTGAACGGTAATACTAATGCACCGTACGAGGATCCTAGCAAGGTTAAAACCACTGAAAAAGGGTTCTTCGGTAAGCTTGCATCATTTATATGGTTCTGCATGAAAGTAGGCTTTTGTTTGGCTGTTTTATATGCTGGCTATACCATATATCGAGCATATACAAAGAAGAAGAGGGACGAGTTCATGTATTTGTAGAGAGATATGGGAAAAAAGAAACAAGAAGGATTGGTGAGTTTCATGACATTAACGTACGTCAAGAGATGGAAAAAGGAGAAATATCAAAAGAGGACTGCCGAACAGAGGACCATCAAAAGGATATATCAAAGAGGAATATCAAATGAAATATCAGACGTTAAACATCGTCATCCTACCCAAAATTTAACACTTTTTCTACAATCTGTAATTTTTTATAATATGATATTTTACTTTTATATATAAATAAGCTCTCCAAAGCAACGATTGCGCTCCCTTCTTTATTACAGCTCAACATCTTCAGCACAAAATCTACCTGCTCGATAGCAATCCGAATTTAACATTCCAAGCATAATAGTATATCAACACAGCGAACGGTTGACCCAAAAAGAAACTCAGCCAAAATATATAGTTTCCAAGTGTAAGAGCAGGGCCTCTCATGTTTTCCAATGGTGCAGTTATAAGGACCAGAGGAATCTGCAGAATAATGCAGGCAAATGCAACACCGATGATTTGACGAGTTGGAATGCCAACCAACATTTCATGTAACACGGCCGATACAAAGAATACGAAAGATCCACAAACAACTGGAGAATATCCCCGGCGCAAAAGAGGTATATAGATATGCCTTTTGAAATAATTCGATACCGGTCGATTCCAAAGCCGCCAATATGCACTGACAGAGCCCGCATTCCACCAATCCTGATAGAAATTACGGTCAGCAAACCGGAGCAACTCTGCCAGCAGATTCAAATAGCTCTGGAATAGAAAGAAGAAGCCCAGCAGCCAAATGACAATCGACACCCCTGAAAGTCGTAAAAGGCTCTCAAAAATCCCTCCAGCATTGCCCTGTTGGAAGTACGGAAGTGATGCTTTTAGAGTGGGAATAGCATATTGGCCAGCCAAAACCCAAATGAGAACGCCAGTCGCCAGCATTTCAACCAAGCACTTCATAACAAACCAGGGCCTGATTTTTGAGGTCCGAGGATAAACCGGCTGGTACATTAGAGTAGGAGCCCACCAAAAGTATACCAAATCACCAATAGTCAAGTTTTCGGGATATGGCTTTTTATGATACATTTCGGGGACATGAGAGGAGCCAATAAGGTAGCGCAAATCGCGATTAACAAGAGCATATGAAGCGATTTTCATGCATAAAATGAGAGCATGGCACTCACAGATGGTGCCAATGAGTGGGTGATGAACACACCAATAGACAGTAGATGAGGTTATGGACAAGGCCAAAATGCAGTTGATGGTATGCAAAGCGGCATATGAGCCCCAGAGATACTTGGGGTCGGCGGCCATTAGGAAGGAATGCTCGTCGTCATCTTTTTGATCATCAAATTTTTCTCGTTTTGCCAACAGTGCATTATGCGTAATAACGGCAGATGCAGCAGCCTTTTCAATAGCCAATGCAAAGAAAAGGTGTAATGGAGCAGCTGCAGTCAGAATCAGCATTAGATTGATGTCATATCTCGAGATTCCCATGCGAAAAAGCGTCAAAATGATGCCATCTCTCTGATAATCCTCAAATATGACTCTCAATTCGCCAACAAATAGCATAATCATGGCCAAATGCACAAACCCAGTATATGAAGGAGCCGGAGTAACGCCGGAAAATATAGACTCATTACTTTCGACATGAGCAGGACGGATATGAGCGGTAGGAATAAGGCTATATTTGCTTCTTCGAACCAACGACAAAGAGCGTTTGGTACCGGCATCTTTGGAAGAATCATGCGAAGAAGTATGAGAGCCATGTTTAATATGTTTTAATTTATGTTTTGTAGAGCCCAGGCGAGTATCGGAGCCTAATCGGTTATCATCGGAATTATCAGCATATACCGCACCATTTTGGTCCAATTTAGCGTCAGAAGCCATTTCCCGACGAGAATTCCGCTCCGACTTCCCACGATAGTAGCTAACGCCCGAGCTGATATCGCGCTGGGGGACACTGAGGTTTGATGAGGTAGCAATCAAAGCTGCCATGACAAGATTACCAAGTGACAAAGGCAAATATACGGAGGGGGGATTGACGAAGATTTAAAGGAAATAACCGCCAGGGGATTTATGGGAATCAGGTTTCTAGATTCCCTGCAAGTAATTGAGATGGGAATCTCACGAGGGCTTTTTTTAAAATTAACAAATTGTTGGTTAAAGAAGAAGAAAATTGTTTTTATGCACCAGTCAGATAACCAAAATGACAAAATTGGTGATAAGATGACACGTGAAAGAGAGGGGAAATTGCGTCGTTTCAAAGGGGGAAAAGCTTTTTCTGTGGGACAAGAGGGTTTTTCAATGTCGATTCCAAGCTGGTTTCCTTTCTTAACCCTCTTATAATCTTTGTGTTCTGTTGATTTGGAGTTTGCGATCTTTACAGCAAACTAATCCGCATAGCCTACAAGAGGAAAAGTTCGGGAACCTTTAGGGAACATTCGGGAAGGGGAAAACAACAGGTGGGTGGTGGAAAAAGATATCAAAATATAAATTATGTCGTTTATATGTGTATTAAAAAGACCGCATAGTTTTGGCCCATAGTCCATGTTTAATCGTATTGGCCTTGTTTATTCCATAACCTCGTATCATGATTTAGTAGACTTTATGTGCATCATCTGTGCAAGTCTTTGTTTGGTTCTGTTTGAGCGAAATACGTAAACTATGCAAAGGAATGACCAATTTAGTCAAAGCATGTGGAAAGAAAGAGAAAACCAAGGGATATGAAAAGAAAAAACAAAGAAATCACACAGGAGAAATGAATTGGTTTATTATTTACAAGACTAAATGAAATCAGTGGTTTGGTTGTATATATTCTCTGGTATATAATCATCTATATACCCGCATGTTACCCTGGAGTGCGTGCAATGACTCCTCAGCCGTGCAAAATGGTATACGTCGGATTTTACGGGTTTTAGAGTTAAACAAGGTTAAAGCCCTGTCAATGTGTATTAATTAACAAGGTCCAAGTTTATTAATTAACAACGTTCAATTTGAGCTACATAATAGGTAAATGACCATTTAAAAGCATATAATAATTACTGCTTTTGAATTCCTTTATGAAAAGGCTAACGGAAAAATCAATTAGGCAAAGTGGAGAAAGGGTCTTTTTAGAGGCGCTTTGACCTAAAACAAGGTTCAGGTTTCATAAAAACTGCTTGGCAAGTGAAAATATTTATTAAAAAAGTAACGTATGTTAAAATAATTGCTTTTTCCAACAAAAACAAGCATAACGGAAAATCAATTCAGCAAAAGAGGAGAAATAAAAGACAAAAGAGTGTCAATGGCGGGGTGCATACCGTTGTTTGTTCCTAACCTTGGAACCCCACCTTGTACTCATTGCAACATCAGCTCAGCGTCAGAGCTTCACACAACATCGCTCAGCGTTAGAGCTCTACAAAACCTAGACATCAGCTCAGCTCTACAAAACATACCTCAGCTTCATAGCTTATTCCACCATCAACTGTACACAATCCACAACTTTGTAAAATCCATCATCAATCTTACCTTAATCCAACGGCGCTGGTACATTTCTATCAATGGGATCATGTGTATACTTTATAATCCACCCTAACTCCCTATATTCCCTGCAAAATCCATCTGTTCCTTGTTCATAGATCGTTCTAGCAAGAATTGCACATTGCACATCAAGATAATCTATTCGGATTTCCCGTACTCCCTTCTTGCCTGTTATCATAGGAACCAGATTGACAATACGGCCAAAAGTAGAAAAACACATTTTAACATGAGAAAGAGACGCCAGTCTTACATCTTCGTCTACTAAGACCTCTTTCTTGCAAAGTACAATGCATCTTCTTGCTCGTCGTTTCAGCATTTCTTTGTGGACGCTCTTGACTGAAATTGTTCGCTCATGCTCATAGTAATGATATCTTACACCGACAGCAGGATATAGAACAAACCCATTGACCACAAACCGGCCACTTCCAGCAAACGTCTGAAAAAGACGACCACTATCTTCATATAGAAACGCTATTTCAAGTCGGTAAATGTCCTGCTTATCGGGATTTGCGGACTTTGATACCAAAATCTGCTCAACTGGGCCTCCTGCGCATTGAGCAAGAAGACTACTGATTCCAATATTACGAGGAATTTGATGAAATACCACAATTCGATCTGAGGGATTATTAGGGGGTTGTGGCAAAGCTAAATGTTAATTGTTGTTGGTATTGAAGTACTTTGGATACTTACGTTCCTGGATTGATCTCATTGTAGCCTTTTGGCATTCTTCTTTTTCATATTCATCTTTTTCAGGCAATGAAACTGATCGACCTTTGAACCATGAGAATGCCGAATTAGACTGCTGACTAGTAGGAAGGATATTTAATACACTTTGCTTAATTTGACCAAGAGGTTGTTGCATTCTTCTGGTATCGAGCATTGGGCTAGGGCTTATTGAAGAAGAGACGTAAAGAAATGGTATGAGAAACGATTACTGTAGAAGTGAATACAAGAGAAAATATATGGAGCTCGAAGAATCTTATATATATGTGTGTATTTAGTGACAGTTTTGTATTATTATGGAATCTGGTTATTATGGCTGGAATTGGAAGGCACATAAGATAAGATGAGGCTATGAAAAATCGGAACAATGATTTGATAGGATATCAAAAGTAATACTGGCAGGAGATTTATTATTGATTACTGAGGCTTTGAACAGAAAATAGTACTTTATGATCATTTCCTGTTACTGTGCCATCTGATAATTTGGCTGTATGGGCCGGCGGCCAATAAGTCAGAAAGAGCCAAAGATTACCAAAAAACACAACACGATTTTTCTTTAAAAACAATAATTAATAAATACATAAAATACAATAAAATATTGGAAAATCCCCCAATAAAACCAAAAAAACCCCAATTTTCACCCTTTTAAAATCTCTCATCTTCTCCATCTCATCCAATCTTATGCCATCTTAACCGACTAGGCATCTATAATTCCATCAACTACTTCAAATTCAAAACAAAAATACTCAAAAGTCACATCAAAATTACCAATTTCTCATATTATCCATTCCTTCTATATTTATATATCGTTCCCTTATCTTTTCACCATTCAATCCATCTATACGGCTGATAACAGAATTTCCTCTTTTGTACATGTTCGAACTCCGATAATACCCCGCCCAACAAATGCAGTAATAAAAGGTAATTTCCTACCATTTCCACCAACCAACAAAATGCCTCCAAGACTCGGTGATTTATGGGGTAGAGCAGCTCAATATGATACCAGATTCTCCTATTTTGCTTCGGTACCTCATGGTTATGATACCCTTGACGGTCCCCTGAACCTCGTGGTAACTGTTCATGGAAGCGATCGAGGTGCAGAATCTGCCCGAGCAAGATTCCGATATTTTGCAGATGCTTATAATTGTGCTGTTTTGGCACCATGTTTCCCCATAGGGGTTCTCGAAAATACCGAAGACGATGAATCTTACAAATACTTGGTAGCTGAAGGTGCTCGTTTGGATTTGGTTCTACTGGCAATGGTTGATGAATTGACTAGTAGATACCCCAAAATCCGTAATGACAAAATTCTCCTCTACGGATTCAGTGGAGGGGGCCAATTTGTTCACCGGTTTGCGTACGTACATCCAGATAGGCTGTTAGGGCTAGGATTCGGCTCTCCAGGAACAGTCACACTTCTGGACAAAGCTTCGGAGTATCCAGCCGGAGTTAAGGATTTGAAAAAGGATTTTGGCGTTACTGTCGACGCGTTCATCAAAGCATCTGTCCCCGTGATCGCTTTAGTTGGAGAACTCGATACTGCCAGTATTGAGTACCTGTATACTCCAAAACGCAACATTCCAAAGTATATGTTTACTACCCGAAGAGACATGCTGCATCGTCTATTGGAATCATACGATGCTAATGGAGTAAAATATAAATCCATTGTCGTCGATGGTGCAGGACATGAAGATGATCGAATGATTGGGCACGTGACGCGTTTTTTTGGCCAAATCCTTGAAGACCAATAAAATACAGTCAATAACGATATACCCCCTTACACTTTCATATGCTTGCTGTCCATTCCAACTAGCTCAATCCCTTGTTATGAATAATGTCGTACTCCACTACCACATTGAGTGTTATTCCGCGATTTAGTTCGCCAAGCCTACCCCGCACTCCTGCCCCCACAGTGGTACACCCCCCAAACAAGAGCATATAAAATGAAAGGTACAGGTCATACACTTTTAGATAGTTATTCCACTTTCATAGGTTGGCCAATCATTGCATCATGAGTGTCGACATCGTTGATAAAGATGAAGCAGAGCACGTAGACGTTGCGGAGAAAATTATCGACGAGATACCGCACCTAACAGCGGAGGAGCTTGTTTTACAGAAAAAGCTCGTACGTATACTCGATATAAGAATTCTCGCGCTTGTAGTTGCTGTTTACTTTCTGAATTCCATTGATCGTGCCAACATCGGTGCTTCGCGTCTCCAAGGACTGCAAACCGATCTTCATATGACCGATACCCAGTTCAGCAGCGCAGTCTCCGTTCTTTTTGCCGGTTATCTTGGTATGCAAATTCCTGGAAATATGCTTCTTAATCATACTGGCCGTCCCGCCGCATTTTTGTCGCTGACTGCAATCGCTTGGGGTATCGTTTCTCTGCTTACTTGCACAGTACAAAACTATGGTGGCCTCATCGCATGTCGCTTCTTCTTGGGCATTGTAGAAGCTCCATTTTTCGCAGGTGCCATGTTTTATCTTTCTAAATGGTATACCAAGCAAGAGATTGGGCTGAGAATGACCATCATTTTGGCTGCTCCTTCGCTTAGTGGGGCATTTGGTTCACTCATTGCGGCTGGCGTACTGAGCGGAATGAATGGTGTCAGAGGCCTAGCTGCCTGGAGGTGGCTGTATATCATTGAAGGCTCTGTGACAATTGTAGTCGGGCTACTTCTGATAGTCATTTTACCTGATTTCCCTCACAATTGGAAGGCTCTAAGTCCTGAGATGAGAGCTGTGGCTATCAAACGAATCTCAATGGATGCCGGCGAAGCAGACGACGACATGAACACAGGATTCTCCCAGCAAGTTAAAGGTGTCAAAATGGCCTTCACAGATGTCCGAACCTACTTGTTGTTCTTTATATACGTTTTTCTCCAGGCTGGTAACCAGATAAGTACCTTTTTACCGACCTTGACAGAAACTCTGGGATATAACAAGACCATTTCTTTGCTTCTGTGCGCCCCACCATACATTATCACTATTATTTGGCAAATGATTCATAGTTGGTTATCAGATCGATTCCAGGTCCGGTTTTGGTTCTTCATGTACGCAGTTCCGATTGTCATGTGTGGATTCATACTATTCCTTGCCGATTTGGATTTTGGCCCTCGTTATTTTGCTCTGTGCTGCATGAGTAACATCACTCTACTCATTGTTTCTCTCTGGGCTTGGTCTGCTACTACCATTCAGCGACCTCCTGCTAAACGATCGGTGGCCATGGCCTTTGTGAATATGGGAGGTGGTGTAACCAGTATCGTGACTCCTTACTTCTACTCGTCTTCAATATCTCCAAGGTTTGCTTTGGCCAATGGCGCAGCAGCTGTTGGCGTAGGTGTATCTGCGATTTTTGCAACTCTCCTTTGGTGGTGGCTACGCCGATTAAACGCACAGGCACGTAACCTGTCTTCTGGTGAATTGACTGCAGAGCAGCGAAGTAAAATCGAGCTCACAGCAGAGCAAGAAGGAACGGATTTTGAAACTGCATTGTACTTCAAACGCAATACGTTTTATGTACTGTGAGGCAAACTTCACGTTCAAAAGAAGCTTTCTCCTCTACGAGCAGTATCTACCTTCATTACTTCTCTCAATGCCATAGTAGCATACTGGGCAGATCCGAGCTGAAGTTTCAAAATGACTGCCAATTGTGTCTCATCTGTAGCTTCAACTAGCTGATTGTGATTTAACCTCTCGTCTAATGATAATCCCTTTTCTATCAGATCCAAATCGGTCAAAACCAACTGTTCTTCATCAGATTCATAATGTTTGAGCCACCATTCAACTGCTCCAGGTTTGGCCACCACGTGACGATAAGATCCACTCAGGCTATAATCTTTAACATTTCTCTTCATATTCAAAGGATCCAGGCCGTCTTTGGCCATTACTGTTTTGTAAACATCCAAGAGCTCTCCTTCAGGGTATACTACATCGAACCCTGGAGTAGGCAAAACAATGTCAAAAATCGTCTTGGATTTCAATTCCTCCTCAGTTACAGTACGTGCCCGAATATGGCGATCATTTTTAACATCCTCAAGAAACCCGTCTTCATCAGCTACAATTCCGCTGTTTGAGTTATCTTGTAGTACAAGGTCACCTGGAATGACTTTAAAGCCAAACTTACTAATCCTCTCGCTTGCAACGATATTCCATATATAGCTCTGATACGCATGGACGTATATTATTCTTAGATTTCGAGGAATTTGAGCAATAGCGTCTGCATAGCCTTTTGGATTATTTGCAAGTACTTTGAGAAGACAAGATTCAGCAACACACTTTTTGGGCATTAACGAAAGCGCCTTTGTTGCATCACGAGTTTCAGACCAGATCTTTCGGGCTGGGATGCTCTCTGAAATAGTCAAAGGCTGATCAGCTAGAATCATGTCAACAGCAGCTTTCCAGTTTCCCTGAAGTAAAGGGATACCAATTTCATGAGTAGAAATAGAGAAGGTTCCGAACCGTTGCATTCCGTAATAATTAATGAATCCATTAGTTTTCAACGACTCCAATGCCGCGACAATATTATTAGTGCTGTCAGCTCGAACTTTTCTGATAGTGATAAAAAACTCGTTTCCGACCAAATCGCCCAAAGCTAGAGGAACACCTTTGTACTCAAACCCGCCTAGTTTGATGCCTCGAAGTGTCTTATTCAGCCCATTCAAGCGCTCTACTACAACCTTGCTAGCACTAGCTCGTTGAACAGTTACTCCACGTCTGTCCTTGGTGCCAGCATAACTTATGGCTCTAGAAGGAATGCGCAAAAACCTCGAAATCGTATGAGCTACTTCAACTGTCTCTTTGTTTTCCTTATACACGGTAAAATGCACAAAATTTTTCACCTTTCCCAGACCAGTTTTGTCTACTTTATTTTGTCTTTGCCGGCTGTTTTTGGACCGATTAGCCAGACTTAGTACGAACTTGTATTCAGGAGTAGTAGTTCTGGACTCCAGCAAAGAGTTATAGGATTCTCTGACAAGCTGATGCAACTGGCCACGAGACTGTTTATCAGGAAAGACAGACTCGGAAACAATTTCTTGGATTTGTTTGGAGTCGAGTTGTTGGATTTTGGTGATGATATCCGGGCCAAGTGCTTCTTTGAGTTTAATTTGCTGAGATTCTGAAGGAAGGGGAAGAGTAGGGAGTTCCGAAGTTCTATTAGAGCCTTCGTTCATGTCATTCTGCCCATTGTAGCCATTTTTCACCGAACTCTGGTCCTCAGAAGTGCTATTCCCCTCGTTCTTTATGTCATTAGGCTCCTCGTGATTTGTACCATTCGCCTCTTCAGCATTTATGCTCTTTGCTGCCGAATTCCCGTCCTCGTTGATGTCTTGGCTCTGATCCTCCTCGTCGGCTTTTTCCGCCCTATTTTCCTGTCTTTTTTCCAGCCGTCTCTCTTTCTTATTCAGTAGTCCCAGATCAGTCAAATGAAGCACTTCTCCACTAGGAAGAATCTCATTGACCAAGAAATCGGTATATCTAGACTTGAGAATACCTTTGAATCCATCAAGATCTGAGATATATTGAGTGATTCCAACGTTTTTTTCAGTGATTCCAATGTCACTTTCATTAGAGGTAGAATTACCCGGATCACTAGTTTCAGAAGTATCTAATTTAAGCCGTTTGGCTTGATTTTCATCCATTGAGCAGCGATGGAGGTTGATGGTATAATTTTTTTGTTGCAGCCGTGCGGTGATAAGTAAGAGGGAGAGAGTGAAGAATGAGCGGAGAAGACATGAAGAGAAAGAAGAAAGGAGGAGAGATTGACAGAAGAAGTATGAGGGAATAATTAAGTGCATGATATACAATACATAGATATATATAGATATATCAAGGGAATGGAAGGTAAGAACTATAGATCGTACGTTGCAAATCCCGCTCTATAATCACGTGACCCTCTCACGTGCCTTTGCACCTCCGATGCATTTTCTCCGACATTTCTCTCTCCTTTCACTCTTACCGTTGTAACATTAACTTTTCTTCCATTATGAGTAGACCAACGTATAATAGTTTTCCCAGCGGTCCTGCTGATGAAAGTCCTCGGCATTCCTTTGCTGGTGCCAGCGTTCAATCCAGCGTAATTAATATAGCTAATACTATTATCGGTAAGTAGGCAGATTTCTCAATAATGTCGAATAAATCACTCACAAGGTATTTAGGTGCTGGGATTTTAGCAATGCCTTATGCATACAGCTCTAATGGAATCATTCTGGGAACTTTTATTATAGTATTTGCGGGATTGACTGCAGGATTCGGCTTATATCTACAAGGAGTAGCCAGTCGGTTTGTTAGACAAGGAGAAGCGTCCTTTTTCTCTCTAAGTAATATAACATATCCTTCATTATCAATTGTATTTGATAGTGCAATTGCTATCAAATGCTTTGGTGTTGGTGTTAGTTATATCATCATTATTGGGGATCTCATGCCCCAGGTGGTTCAATCACTTTACCCGGCAATTTCTAATAACCAGACAAGTAAATTGCTGGAAGTGCTGATAAACCGTAATTTCTGGGTCGCAGTTTCTTTTGCCATAGTTGGACCTCTTAGTTTTCTCAGAAAACTCGATAGTCTCAAGTATACCAGTATTGTAGCTTTGGTGGCGGTTGGTTATCTTGTGCTTATTGTAGTCGGTCATTATCTGGTAGGAGATACGCTTGATCAGAAGGGGCCTGTTAGAGTTCTGGAACCTCAGAGTATAAGTGGGGTTTTGTCGTCGTTGCCTATCATAATCTTTGCATTCACTTGCCATCAGAACATGTTTTCTATCCTCAACGAACTGGCGGTTCCTACATTTGCTAATATTGAAAACATTATTGGCACTGGTATTGGTACATCTGCATTTTTCTATGTCTTGGTGGGATTGTCGGGGTATTTGTCATTTGGCGATAATGTCGGTGGAAACATCATTGGAGAATATCAATTCAGTTTATTGTCAACCATTGGACGAATAGCCATTGTAGTTCTTGTGATATTCTCATATCCCTTGCAATGTCATCCTTGCAGGGCATCGCTTAATCATATTTTGCATTGGGTTGGTGCCAAATTGAAAGATGGCGAACGTTTATTAGAGCATGATGGTGATGATGGGCATGGAAATTCCACAGGCGTTGTTCCTCTAAGCGACTTGCGTTTTTATCTGCTTACAGGACTTGTTCTGACATTGAGTCTTATAACTGCCTTGTCAGTTTCATCATTAGAACTTATGCTGGCATTTGTTGGATCCACAGGATCCACCAGCATTTCATTCATTTTGCCTGGAGTATTTGGGTATACACTTTTAAAACATTCCGATACTGCAAGACTTACTGGGTTTACGCCGTCGTCCATCAAATTGTTGAGAAGGTTGAGTCTTTTGTTGGTGATATGGGGGTTTGCAGTGCTGATTGTATGCCTTGGGGTGAACATCTGGTTGTTGATATTGTAAACTGGTTATTGATTTGGTGATTGATCCAATGGAGTTATTTCTCCTTTACTTAACTTTTCTTTGCGCATATTTTAACAGTTTGCAGATACTTAGCTGGAGCGGGCTGTCTAAAAGATAGAACGAGATTCTTGAAGGATCATAAGACGTGGTGAACAATAGCATTTAATAAAACAATATCTAGACATGGAACTGGGGTCATTGTCAATGGTCATAGCATGAGCTGTCTTCAATGATGTCAATTGCCGGCTTTGGCCAGTTTTACCTTCAATAACCATCAATTGCCATTCCCCGCCATACACCAAGGTTTCAAAAAAGGAATGCATTTTGCGACGTGACTAAGTTTAGAGGTGGGGTAACAGGGGAGGAGGAATGAGTTTTGATAATCAACTATATAGACATCTAAGTATGGTATAATGAGTACAGTACAGTATAATGAGTACAGTACAATATAATGCTACTTCATACTATCATACCATCAACCCCATATTTTATTCTATCACTCTCTACCGTATCAACCATATCATTCATATATCACGTTCCTCAGTGTACGCCTTCGCCACCAAATCTCGTCATGTGTCCCTGAAATAATCGCATACTCAAAAGATCGACAGGAGATAAAGTTGAGGGAATAATTGGATTAGAAGAATTATGATATTTGATTATTTATTTCAATATTCAATATAATTTATTATTCATTTTATTCCATTTTATTTCATTTATTATCTCCTTCTTTCCTTGTATCATCTCCAATCTTCAAACCCCCCCTCCCTTGTTGACCTGTATCCACTTCCTAATTTGGAACCCCCTCGAAAATTATCAGGACAATGGTCAAAACAAACTAACGTTTAAAAAGATGATTATTGGGCTGTACAAATCTAGTCATCCGTAATGAGAAAGAGAATTTACCTAATATGGATGAAATAGCAATCTAAACAAGATCTTTTGAAGATTGTTATTGAATATTCATCAGATATTATCTCTATATAGATGAAACATGAAATGTGATGTACAATGCACCGACATTATTTTTTCCCACTTTGTCCACCTTTAACAGAACGGCTGGTTTTGTATGTTTTCTTTTGCCGGTGATACGCGTTATCTGTAATAAGCTTATTACTGTTTCCATCACACCACAGGTCTAAAACATGCGCCAGTGTGACTTTTCCCGGTCAATTGCATGGAAAGGTACATTGAAAGGGGTTTTTACGACATGATTACTGGTTAAATTTTGATAAAAGGTTGAGAATGGGGGTGATGATCTCATAGTATATATTACGATATAGATACCATATATTACAATATTGATACCGTAATATCATAGCAACTAACTGTCAATGTCTCCATTTGTTCTTTACTCGCTCCCTGTCTGTCTTCCAAAAGTACAATGCAAAAGTGCCAAGAATTCGCGTTCTAAAAGGTACAAGCCTGCAGCTCATGTGGTCAGGTGTCAACTATATAAAGACCGGTCAAATCTCCTATTATTCATACATCGTAATCATGCCTTTTGTTTCAAATATCGTAGGTAATCGGTTTTTCCTCGTAACTTATATCTTGGCCGTTTTCGGCTGGATTCTCGCCATGGCTGGCACTTTTGCTTGCCTACAATTCCGTGGAGCATTACGCCCAAGTGGGGTTTCCTGGTGGGTTATTGTTTATCAATTGCTTCTTTTGATTGGAATCCTAGTTGTAATTGGTTTCAATTCTTTTGAGAATTATCAATTTGCAATCATTGGCTTCTTGGCCATTGGCACCATATACAGTACTGAGTTGGCTGACGAGTTTGTATGGGGCTGGGCCAGTGCTCCTGAAGCTGCAGGAGGCGGATGGGTCATTGTGACTATTTTCAATCTAATCTGGATCTTTTACTTTGGGACTTCTCATAATGAAATCACTCATTCGTATATGAATAAGTTCAATACTTCTTCTCGAGTACCAGCTACAGTTCCCGTTGGCCTGGAAACCAAGCCGTCGACTGAACCAACTGAGCCAACTGCGCCACAGGTTTCTGAGGGTGAAACAGCAGTTACTGCGCGAGAAACGGCCGAGCCATAAGGGGGTTTCTTTTGGCTATTTGATTTTTTGATGTTGCTGATTATTTGCCTTGCATCTTTGCTTTAATTCCATAATACTTCTAAGGGTACTTTATATAGTCTAATAGTGAGTCTAATAGTGAGGCTAATGATGAGGCTAAGATTGTTTATTTATGGAGGGTAACGGTTTGAAATGAATATTTTTACGTGTTTTTATACTCCGATATTGTCATAGTAGTGAGTCACGGCATTACCGCAGTGGCTATAGAAATGGCGCAGTAAAGAGATGAATAAATGGAATTAAATATTATTGATATTTATGTTGAAAACAAGGATTGATAACAATTGTAAAATATCCAATCATTGTTTAACTTTAATATTCAATTAATATTCAATTAAAATTCAATTAAACCATTCAGGTGAGACATGCGATGAAGTTCAATATAGCGGAGTGCGGAACAATACAACACGTCTAACAGTGCATAATCGCATGCATGCAATGCAAATACGCGAAGGTGAATAATCTAAAATATTAGATTCTTCAGGTTCCAATAGTCTAAATAAGCGTATTTTAACGTTACTTTAACCTTAGCACGTTAACTGTATCTGTCATACAGATCTTGCCTATTCCGTTAAGATGACTCAGCAGCCGGTTTTGGCAATTTCTAGCAGGACTACGCATTCAAACTATCTTCGCTTAAGGAAAGAACCAAGCTATTAAAATCTTCAATTGGTAAGAAAAACGCAAATTCCAATCCAAAAGAACCCCCCACACTCCATATTATTGCCTGTCCTAGCCGTTATTCTTGATGTTTTTGCATGGCCCCATTGTTTGGTCTTGTGTCCCGCTTAAAAATTTCTATAGCCCACCGCCTTTTCCTTTTTGATTTCTTTTAGCGCCGAACCCAACCAAAACCAAACGGAAACCCTCGCTCGTTTGTAATTTTCCAAGTTCTGGACGCGACCACCGAATGTCTTCTTTCGTGACGAATTCGTATCTGCGATCTTCCGAAGGCCGCCGTCATGAAGGCCGTAAAAGGTTTACGTTTTCCTTCATCATGGGAGATCCCTTTGCTTTAACCACCATCTCTATAGCAATAATAGGCTGGATTATAGGCATTGCAGGGGCAATAGCTGTGGTTCCAACCAATACAAATATGCCGACATTGACGTGGTGGGGAATTGTGTTTCAATTCTTCATAATAGTCGGCATTATTCTCATTGTAGGCTTTGATGTCCTATACCCATATCAATTGGCATTACTTTCATTTCTGGCCGTTGCGTTATTGTATACGACCAATACCACCAATAATTTTGTGTGGGATGACACGCCTGCTTCGGGGGCTGTGGCTGCTGGCCATATTTTGTTGTCCATTATCAATATCTTGTGGATCTTTTACTTTGGCACCTCGTCCGATGAACCTGTGCATGCCTTGGTCGATAGCTTCTCTGTCAATGGCGGTGCTGCTACAAATGGAGCTGGCTCTGTTTATACGCGTTCGTATCCCCGAAATTCTGAGACCCCGTTTGGTAGAGATGAGGCCATTGGAATGACTTATTCTAGACCACAACTTGCCACTGCGCATAATAGCACTGATAACCACACTCAAGCTCCTGCTCAGACTCAGACTCGCAATGATTCTGGTTTTCCTCAAATGTATACGTCTGCTCAGCTTGGAGGAGCCTTGGAAAACCCTACACCTGACGAAAACAAAGACCGTGACAGCTACATCAGCCGATCTAGTGTTGCAAATCATGCTACAGATTATACAAATGGCATGAGTTCAGACGTGTCAGGACCTGTAGTATATCGGTACAAGGCTAAGGCCATATACAGTTATGATGCCAATCCCGAGGATAAAAACGAACTTTCGTTTGTAAAAGGAGAAACATTAGAAATCAGTGATCTATCAGGACGTTGGTGGCAAGCTCGACGAGAAAATGGCCAGGTTGGTATTTGTCCAAGTAATTACCTGCTCTTGGAAGGCAAGGTCGAAGGACAGGAAATGTAAGCCGGCAGTTGCATGGACAATTTGTATCTATAAGTAGCAGTTAAAAAGGTAGCAGCAACGGGACATAGGACGAATTTATGAAATTTGATTAATGATGGTGTGACATGACATGGTATAACATCTTACCGGGGGGGGGTTGGTATCTGTGACAAGCCATATGACAAATACCTCTATGACAACATAATGTTGTGAGTTTTTATATTGAGTTGAATGGTGCATTTGAGACATTTGCAGTGGGCTATAGCGCTTTGCAGCACTAGATAGCCCTTGCAGCACCAAAAGAGCCCATTAAGCAGACTCATCTTCACCATCTCCTTCATCACTACTTCGAGAATCTTCAGCAGATCCACCTCGTATAATCTTGAACAAAACTCTCAGTATCATTGTGAACCATATGATGGTAATAACTTGAAGTATACATAAACATGTTACTAAAGTCCAGTGAACACCAGGCACAAAGCACCGGATCAAATCACCTGTTTGAGGATTATAATAGCACTTTTCTTCAATCAAATTAACAGCATCAGTGAATGCAGACCAGGTTATTAAGCAAAACATAACATGACGAAGGCCGATCCAGCCTATTAGAAATACCACAAAGGCGTAATCACATGCTGTATTATAACCACAATATTTGAGCACTTTAGCAAATGAGAAAAGAGAGTCGACCACGTCCATTATGAGCATAACAACATGGCCTACCCGAGTATAATAGTAATAATAGCTGCCAAGGCAGAGTATGCACGTGACAATGTGATGGGTGAGCATTTGAATGTGATCTTTTCGGCGCTTTTCGACATTTGTAACATAAACTTCGCCGATCCAATGACTTGTAACAAACAAGTAATATGCCTTGACTATGGGATCAATTTCATAGTGAGGCCAGCCTGCCCAGAGGGCCTTGAATGACCAGGCATAAGGAGATTGTGTGAACAATCTAAGTGCCACGACAAAACTGCCGCTATAATGTATGATTTCCCAGCTCTGTTCAGCAAAGCGCGTCTTGGCTTTCTTTGAGTGAATTCCAGCGAAGCGCTGAGCTACATATACCAGGATATATTTTACAAAGATGGCTCTAAGCATAATGACGGCCATTAAACAGCTGATAATAAAGAATATATCGCGCTGACCTATAGCAGCTTTCCCAGTGATGGGACTTACATATTGAATGCGTAATGCCTGGCTTGTATATGAATGGAATCGTGGGGATTTATCGAGGATAAGTAAGGTTGCAAAGTACGAGGAGGTGAGTTCTGAGGGCGGTTAGAAAAACAACAAAGGAATTATGGAGATTTTAGGGGCAAAATAGACGCAAAAAGACCCGAAATTTAGCATGACGGCGGTTTTGGTACTTACTTAGTTCGATTTTTTCGAAATATTGAGCCCAAGTCACCGGCGCTTGTACCAAATGCTTGCCTGGAGCCTTGGCGTCATGCTCTTTCTCGCTTTGCAGCACTTTTCTTTGATGCAATAGGTGCTCCGATTCACGACTTTGACGCGCAGAAGCTACAGTTAAGCTTCCATTGGCATCCATGACGTGGAGTGTAACGAGAGAACGGCACGCTTTGAAAAAACAGTGTGAAAATTTCACAGTCCCAACCCAACAAGCAAGGCGAAGGGTTGAGCGAGGGGTACAAGGGGAGAATTGGAGAGGAAAATAAAGGGGAAATAGAAATATATAGAGGAGATGAAGAGGATTTATAGGTAGAGAGATTATAGGAAGTTAGAGGAGGATTTAGTGGGGGGGTTGTAGTGGGGTTTCTAGTAACAACGGCAGCGGAAGCATTGATATATGAGGGAGTAGGAAGAAGCATAGAAATGAAGCAAACAATAGAATGACTGAATAGAAATGATCTTTGGTTGATTTACAGGTGTTTATACAATTATATATCCAAGATCCGTTGTATCGTTCTATATATCATTTCTTCGGAATATCTCTCTCCCCTTAGCTCTCCGATGCCTGTGCACCATTTAAGTAATGTAATAACCGTTGATTGACTAAACTGGTAACATGTTACCGACTTGAGTAAAGTTATCATAACTAAAAAAATTTAAAAAGAGTAAAATAACTATAAATAACTTTATACAAGGTTGGGAAAACCCGGCGAAGCAAAAATAAGCCACTCCGCCCGTTCCAAAAAAAAAATTGGACGACACCGGAATCGAACCGGTCGCCTTTTACATGCAAAGCAAATGTGATAACCAACTACACCAGCCGCCCATTTGTTGAAAGACAAGGTAACGTTGGCATTAGTTAAGGAGTTTCGTGACAATTTCCGAATTCGCAGCTTATTATTATCATTAAAATCAGTTTTACGTCCTGAACTAAAATTCGAATTCGCAGCAGCCCGTTTATCGTCTTCAGGCCTTCTTTCACCGTGGCGCTGGCCATGGACCGTGAAAGTGAAAGTTCAATGCCATGAACTAGCAGCGGGCCATTGTTTGGCACATTTGCTGCTGACTGTATTAATCAATTCATAGTTTAAATAGGCAGCTATAACTAAACAAAAAGAACTTGTGTACCTCGTTGAAACTCAAACTACAAACCACATACTTTATACCATTTGATCTATTGACGTCACTAGCCAAGCCTTATAGTCGCACGGCATTCACACATATCAAATATAAACCCAATAATACCATTAATAGCCAAAAAACCCCACATGGAAATATTTAAAACGTTTTCTTAACAATTAATGGTTCTTTATATATAATAAACAACCAGCGGAACATCATGTTGTTCATTCTTATCTTGACTTCATGACTCAACCCATCAACCCTTACAACTAAACCTGTGTTATCTTAATGTGGCAACAATTACCTAGTATTAAACCGGATAATAGCAGCCACTGATTAAACTTGCAAACCATTTATTCCAACACTACTGATTGAGCTACAAATATTAAGCTGCACCATCATCTTTATTAATTCGGCTCTTTGAGCATTTGAAAGTTGTAAATTTTCTCTTATTTATTCACCATGTCTTCTAAATCTCGACATATTGCTTGCGAATTATGCCGAAAACGCAAACTAAAATGCGATGGAGGTCATCCAAGCTGTTCTGCATGTGATAAAAACGGTCATGAATGTATATATCAAAACATTGTGTTGAAATCAGGGCCGAAAAAGGGTCATATGAAGTCACTTCACGGCCGAATTGGTGAATTAGAAGATCAACTAAGGCAGCTTCGTATCGAGAAAGAACAACAGGAATCTCTGTTGAATTCTGTCTTTTCTGAAAGTAATCAGCTTATATATGATGAGAGTTATGATGAGCATCTGCCGGCTCCCGACGTGGAAGCTCTATTTCATCGAACTTTCTTTGCTCAAAGAAGCGGTTTGGAAACGTTTATTTGCAGAGATAATTACTTGAAGTCTTTACATGGGCCTCCTCATTTACGTCCTCGTTTATGCCTAAGATTTGCCATTTATAGCATGTCTGCGTACAGCTTTCCGCAATATCGTACAATGGCTCTTATTTATTATCGAAAATCTTGCAAATATATTCAGCAGGATATTGAAGGCAATGGGCTTAATACCAAGCGTAAAGCCCTGCAGAATATTCAGGCAAGAATTATCGACAGTGGTGTGGCATGCCTTACATGTTTGTTTCCCGAAGCTACTGCTCACGCTGTAACTGCTCTCAGATTCTGCCACAACAACAAATTTCACGCTATTGATGTTGCTAGTGTCGACAGAGATGTAATTCAGAGCGATGATTCTTATACGGACGAATGCCGCCGTACCTATTGGGCTGCCGTTACTGTTGATCGATTAAATGTCATGACTGTATCGAACCCAAGCATGTGCAGCAATGATTTGATCTATACTAAAATCCCTACTGAAGATGACAAGTTTTTGCGCGGTGAGCCCGAGTTGTGTATATCGATCTCGGCACTTAATAATCCGCAAGTTGCTACGAAATATCCAACCGTCAGATTGGTTCAATTCCTTGCTTATGATATTGGCAGCCAGGCCAAGCTTATATTTACTCGTCCTATAGTATCTCCAAAGGAGTTTGCTTCCAATGGAAGATGGAGAAAAGATATGGATGGGGTAATGAATCAAATGTCAATTTTATTAAAGTATATGCCGGAGCGAGATAGAAAAACCGCCTGGTCTAGACAGAATTTCTCTCGAATCACTGTGCGGAGCATTGAAGTGTTATTATTATCAGTGGTGATGAGTAGTGCCGTTGAGAATCCTCTTTTGGCTGATGCTATAGACATTAACAGCTTATTGCCGGAATGCGTGGCTGCAGCTATGGAAATTACCGACATGGTAAGATCTATGGAACCTTTTTCGGCACTTTTCTTTGACCTGGGGATCATTTTGACCGTTTTCAGTACAATGAGGATTCTGAAGATTCTGATTGAAGTTGAGGTATCGAATTATCAACTCATTGTACCTTACTATGATGTTTTATATGAAATACTGACCCAGGTTAGTCATGATACACCTCTTTTGGGTAGAAGCTTTGCTCAGCTATCAAGCGAGCAGGTGAGCCATTATACCAAGCGAGAATATTGGGAAGCGTTTCCTGACAAGTTTACAAACGAATGTAGTTCTGATGAGTTGAACTCCGCAGGTTTGTCGAGCACGTCCTCGGATCCCGATATTCCAGAGATTGGTGGATATTCAACTCTGCAGGATGCATTTCCAACTCTTTTTGATTTTGATATCGGAACACTGGCAGATATAGAATCAGCCAATGATCTTTCAGTACCGGTGGTGCCGAATGATCTATTTTCAGATGCAGATTATTTTGGAGCGTATGATGACTTGAAGATGGATATCAAGGGGCTGTGAGACTTTTGCGCTGGTCTGAAGCTCTGATTGGTTCAACTCAATTTTATACTTAAAAGCTTTTTTTTTCTAAAGCTGGTTAGTTTGTTGATCGGCACCTGGGGCCACTGCGAACCGATTGAACCCGATTGGCGAAGCTTTTCAAATAAGTCATTTCTAAAGTTTTATTGATGGATTTCTTTTTTATTCGAAAATCTTATATGTATATAATTGATAATTTTCCAAGGTTTTTTGATATGAATTGATAAAATAATTCATGCTATGAGCAATATTACCATAACAACCAAGATATTTCCAAGCTATTAGAAGCCATATTCAATTATTATTTTCTATTATCTTGAATAAATAATTTATCTAAGTCGTTTAAATATACTAAATTTTTCAAAACTTAAGAAAAGCCGCTAACGGGCCACACGTGAGCGCCACCGGATTCATCGGAATTACCCCGGAAAATTTGCTCATTTCTTCTTTTATGATTTTACTAGAAATAGTTTAATATTTTTCTTATTATATATCTGTTGTAATATTTCTCTTATCGTCTTTGTCATATATTACTAAGATTTGTTGTGACTCACTTGATGTCTTCACGGTGCTCATACGACCAACATTCTTTTCAGCCAAAGATCCAAGAAAACCCCGCAATTGCCGAGCGAAATATGGGATCAGAGACCTCAAAACGGCCCGCTCACCATATTGCGTGTGATTGCTGTAGAAAACGTAAACTCAAATGCGACGGAGAAAAGCCCGTATGCTCGGCATGCCTGAAACGTAACTGCTCAGACTGCCATTATGCTGACTTCCAGCGAAAGCCAAGCGGTAAGCAGCTATTACTGCTTGAAATGAAAAACCGAATCAAGGAGCTAGAATCTGAATTGGCTCAGGTTCGGCTGACGAAATTGGATGCATCTCAAGATATGTACTATGACGAAAACCAGGATCCGTATATTCCCGAAGAAAACGTCGCCAATGTTCTTTATGACCAGTTTTTTAAGAAAAGAATAGCCTGGATGTTTTTTATTAGCAAGAATAATTATTTTAAACGATTGCATGGACGGCCAGCAAATCGCCCGAGGCTATCCAAGCAGTTTGGAATATTCGCTATAGCCGCTCACACAATGCCTCAATACCGTCACTTGACTGAGATATACGCTAAAAAAGCCAAAAAATACGCTAATCGGGATTTCGAGTTATATGGTGCAATTAAAGAGTTTAACCATTTGGATAATATCCAAACTTGGCTCTTACTCACATGCCTCGACTGCAAATTAGATCATCATCTACATGCCAGTATTACTACATGTGAAGCATTAAGGTTATGTCATCATTTCAAGTATCAGATGATTGACTGTGAAGTTCCTACTGAGTGTGAGATTATAGAAAGTAATGATTCATATACCGATGAGAAGAGAAGAACGTACTGGGCAGCAATTGCCATCGACCGAATGACCGCTCAAACAAGCTCTAATCCTTGTATGGTGGAGATAGAATTTGTTTGTACAAGATTTCCTGTGGATGATGAAAGGTTTGAGAAAGGTCTGCCTAATACCTGTGTATCTCCAAGAGATGCTATTAACAATCCGGAAATGATGGAAAGATTGCGATTCCCACGAATACTGCTGATACTCTGCTATGAATGCGAGTTTCTCGTCAGAGACCTACTTAATCGGCCAGTGGGCATCACTAGTAGCCGAGATGCTGCTCAATGGCGTGCCCAGTATGATAGAGTAGTGAAATTGCTGTACACCGTCAATCTTGTTACGGAAAAATTGCCTAAATCTAAGGGCATATCTACTTTGAATGACATGCTTCCTCTCTTTTCCAAAGCCTCGGAGATCTCGTCGATCTGTGCTGCTATGGTGACTGCTTCGGAGGTTCCTGAGCTCTCCGATATCATTGATCTTCAATGGGGGTTTCACCGCTGCATTCATGCTGCAAAGACAATCACAAAAATTGCTCAAAAATTCGGAGATGTGCATCGTCTGTTTGCCGATAATACTGTCATTTCGACGCTGTATAGCAGTGCTCGGTTTCTCCGACTCGTGAGCACTGGGTTTGATTATTCTTCTGAACTGCCACGGCTCAATGATATTTTTCTAGATTTCTTTCATCATGAAAGGCATGAGTCGCCTCTTCTCAAGCACTGCTATGAAGATCTGAAAGTGGCTCTTCCAAACTTTGTAGCTTTAGCTGGAGGCTCTGAAGATTTGGAGCATCATCCGACTGACGACAATATGATACTGACCTTTCCAAAATGTTTAAGATCGGCGCCTGCTATAGCACTAAGCAGTAGTGAAATTGCATATAAGAAGCTCCCGGATTCGGGAGATGATGTACAAGAAGTCAAATATGATCCTGTTAACATAATTGTTAACGGTGTTAATGTTAATGATGAAGGGAGTGCTGAATTGGAAAAGCATCTGGAGCAGGTCATTGAAGAGGTGGAATTTGGCTTGGATTGGAAGATGGTGCCTGGTGCAGAATATTATTAGGGACATGCATACGTTGATAACCTTCCTGCTGATTATAGCTATCTTCTTGGACACTGATGCTGTATTTAGCAACCCGCTCTAATACCATAACTCTAATACAAGTGAAGGGCATATTGGGAAAGAAATCATAGTATCTGAGGCATATGCTCAGATAGTCACAGATAGTCATGGCTATATCACAGCTAAGCATATAATTATTTCATATAATCATAAATCTTTTTAAACCTTACCATTCTTTTTACTTGAACAGTTGCAAAGAGTAAAATGTCCACTATAAAGAATTACCACTAATTTAAGCTTAAAGTATATCCTATTACCAATCGTGCTGATAAGCGCTAAAAACGTCAAAACAAATCAAAAGTTTTCCTCCAAAACTGGGACTTCCTTATACTCTAATAAATAAATCAAAACAAAATCAAAACCAAAACCAAAATCAATCTGATCCAAAAGTCACATATTCCCCTATGTTTATCTGTCCTGGCTTCCCACGTGACCAACAGCACAACCAACTCCCATAGGTTCTCCAAACTTAACTTCATACAATATTGAACAATAATCAGTTGAATCGGCGAGAGTTTTAGTCATTATAGAATATATTCCGGTATTTTTACTGATCACGGAATTTATTTCGTTTGATAATTCCAGATTGTCGGTTTTTTATTTCGCATTATAAGACCTATCGAGCTCATCTGAGAGCAAATTCGTTTCTTGTTCGGCGTTTAAACCTCTTCGGAAGCATTGGATTAGCGTTGTTGGAGTCCTCGTCAAGTGCAATAAGCAAGCCCAAAATGAACTCGTTGCCACATCAGCAGGGGTCTCGTCATATCGCCTGTGATTTCTGCAGAAAACGTAAACTCAAGTGCAATGGAGCTAAACCGGCCTGCTCTTCCTGTGTTAGATTGAAAAGCAGTGAATGTCGTTATGCAGAAGCTCCGAAGAGATCTGGGCCTAAACCTGGGTATATGCAAGAAATGCAGTCGCGAATCAACCAGCTGGAATCAGAATTGGCTCGCATACAGCTCAGTGGCGTGGTCGAATCTGACTCACGAGAACTCGTATTTGATGAGAACAATGACGCATATCTTCCCGGAGGTAGCCTGATGGATGACCTTCACGACATTGTTTTTGGTTTCAGTCCCTGGTTGTGTTTTATCAGCAAGGAATACTACTTCCGAAGATTATATGGACCGCCACACCTTAGGCCCCGATTATCGAAACGCTTTGCCATGTATGCTTTGGCCGCATATGGGGATCCTCGATATAAATCTCTGGCCCCTATTTATTATCGTAAGGCAAAAGAATATGCTTACAAAGATATGGAACTGTATGGTGGATCTTGGCAATACAGTCATTTGGATAGTATTCAAACGTGGCTCCTACTTAGTTGTTACGACTGCAAAGAAAACCGTCACGTCCAAGCAAACACAGCTGTCGCACACGGTCTACGATTGTGCCATCATTTCAAGTATCATATGATTGATTCTGATGTTTCTGGGGATTCTGAGACTTTAGAAAGCAATGACATATACGTTGACGAGAAGAGAAGAACGTACTGGGTTTATGTCCTTGTGGATAGGTTGTCTGCACAAACCAACTCGAATCCTTGCATGGTTGACATGAATTATGTGTGCACTCGATATCCTGTAGATGATGACAAATTTAACCGGGGATTGCCAAATATTTGTATATCTCCAAGAGATATTTTGAAAAATACAAGTCTTCTAGAACGACACAGATATCCAAGATTACTGCTGTTGATATGTCATGAGTGCGGATATCTTATAAGAGATTTAATCAGTAGGCCGGTCTCTACTGAAGACCTCAAAGATCCTGCTGAGCAGCGTGCTAGATATGCAAGAGTATTTGAAATCATGAAATTAATGGGCACTATTATACCAACGTTACCTATGTCATCAGATGCATGGGCTTTCAATAATATACTTAATCTTGTTTACAAGAATACCTATATTTGTCTGATATGTGTAGCCATGACAATGGCTTTTGATATACCTGGATTGTTTGATATCATCCAGATAGAGTGGGGATGTGAGCAATGCCTTGAAGCGGCGGTGGATATAACCAAGTCTTTGCGCACTTTGCAGAACTTCTCCCGGTTATTTTCTGATAGTACACTTGTCGTTGTTCTTTACGCTACGACACGGTTTCTTCGAATGCTGTCTAATATGAAGTCTGAGCTGTGTGCTTTATTTCAAAGCCACGTTGATATTCTTATTAGTATCTTTTTCATTACTAGTGAGGATTCTCCTCTTCTAGCTCGATGCTTTGAAGATTTGAAGTTGAATATGCCGGTAGATGCTATACTGAAGGGAGAATTCGAGTATGCCAATAGGTTGCCAAAGGATGCCGTAACATCTGGCAGTATATTTTCTTCTCCATCTAATTTTGACAATTTTCCTATAGTTTCTGGATCTACGGTTTCTGGATCGACGGTTTCTAGTTCGACGAACCCAAGCCCTGTTGCTCTTAGCCCAAGTGCTGTTAGCCCGAATGGTCCTAGCGTCGGTTCAGTTAAAGCTGAGAAATCTCCAGGTAGATCTTCTAGAACGATATCGGAATACCTTACTCGAGCCTTTGTACCAGGAGATACAAAAGAGGATGCGACAATTATTAAATACGTGTTGGACTCAATGAACGATTCGATGGTGCTAGCGTCAATATGTACAGATTGTGACGATACTCCTGAGAACGAAGTTGCACCGCCCAATGGTTTTAAATGTCCTAACCAGTTTGGATCTCCTAAAGAGTTTGAGGAGTTTAAACCTGTTAATGAAATTGTTGACTTGGAATGGCTGCAAAATCTTGACAATGAATATGTAATTCCGCAGGAAGACTTTGACAAGTTTGAGTAGGTTTAATTGGGTAAAGAGGGGCAATTGGTGTAAATAATAGGAAATCACCAATCTTTATAGATACTGTCGGAGAGAAAACGATGTAGCTGCCAAGTATAAATCGTAAGCATACATTGTCTTCCGTAAGCATGTAACGGTCTGAGGTCTTGAAGTCCGAGTATCAGTCTTGGGAGTTTCTTGCTTGTCTCCGTTCCAAGGCATCAATACGCCCTGAATGTCTCGTCAGTGTAGTTCGAATCTTATGGCAGGATAACTACAATTCGTCGGACCTCCACTATCAGCTCCCCGCAGGCAGTAGATAGCTGGTCACCCTATTGTAACTCGAAATATATATGCTGCCAGAAATAAATATTTATATATCGTTGGTTTCATCCATCAATTCACCGGCAATTGGCCAATTGTACCGCTGTAATTCGTATAAATCGCCGTACTTTGATCCCCTATGCTGTAATCCCCCTTTCACTCCCCGCCGTCACCGCCACAGAACTATTCCATGCTTCCGTTATCGACAATACTTTACTCTCAAACGCCTTGCTCTGAATTGGCTCTTCATCGGCTGGATCATGAAAAGGATTACAAATGTACGATATATATGCTTTATGAAACGCTCGAAACATTGGTCGAACATCAAACCTCAGGTTATCATGAGCATCAGTGCCTATAAGAAACTTTACTCCCGTGTTAGATAATGACCCATATACTGCAATTCCATCGTGAACTAATAATAATGCATAAGCTCTTGCGTTTTCAGAAGTGTTGAGTTGCGACATGACGTAGTCTAAAGACATATGAGCCAGGAAATAGTAGCGGAGATTGCGAGAGTCGGCGTTTTCAGGCTCATTTGGAGTTTCATCGAATGATTTCAAATATAATGGGCTATTTGAAGCGCTGATAATTGCTACGAATCGAACAGCTACGGTCATTTTTGTGGGTGAACTTCGGCGCTAAAGTCAAAATTAAAGAAGGAAGTTGAGATATTTGGTGGATGCAGTCACGTGATAGCTTACGTACTAGCCATAGCAGAGTCTAGACTCTTTTCTTTTATTTCATTCTTCACAATTTTCCTTAAATCTTTTCATATTAACTTTAATCTGGTATTTCAACCCCAAATTCTTATAACTATTTATCGTATATCATTACGACTGTCGTGCATTACAACTGATGTTCTTCAGTTGATCTTATGTTCTTACCATGTTCACATCATCAGAAGGCCGTTTCAAGCAAATTGCATGTCCTACAACCAGAATTAAAGGCCAAAAGTGCGATGTTTTGAATTGCATATTTAAGCATGAAGATACGGAGGCTAATGATAGAAAGCGGCGGAAAATAAGCTGGGAGAATGCCTTGGATCGGCCAACGAGCTCATCGAATCAGCCTTCTTCACAGAAAAGTATCCCGAAAGTCACAAAACATACGGAAAGCATTGGAGAAGTACGAAAACCATCAGCGAAGGTGGAGGTGGAAAAACAGGCAGTAAAGACGGAGAATGGGGCGGGATCATCGTCTTCCACGTCAGAAGCCAGCTTCAAACTTACACCAAAACCGGTCGTTCCATTCAATCCTGCCACTCTTCAGCAGCGTGTACAATATCTGAATCATATTTATAAAATGCTGGTTGAAACGAGATCAACTGACCGGCCAAAGATCGATGCCGTTGAAGCTGAGTACAGAATAGCCAGCTCAAGCACGACTGTTACATATCCAGTGAATATTCGCAAGCTAATGAGCGATATTAAGGGTGGGAAATTCAAGAATAAGGAAGTTTTGGCGGCTAAGGAGGCGGAAGATGCGGCAAAACTGGAATGTGACGAACTGGCAAAACTAGTGGTTCCTGTTGATATTCTCAAACAACGGCGTTATACAACAGAGCCTGTAGCGCCCTTAGATATGCCTGAAGATTACTCTGTGAAATGCGCACGTTGTGGTGTTCAATTCATCGTCAATGACATGCTGAAGAACCGGCCCAAGTGCGTATTCCATCTGCTCCGACGTGAATATGATCCTCAAAAGGGAAAACGATCGGAATTCTTCCCATGCTGCTCTCAGCCTCTTGGGGAATCGAACGGATGTGAGTCTCGGAATTTTCATGTTTGGAAGTTGGATGATGCCCAAATGTTAGCGGGAGTCATTCCATTTGCTCGTACTCCACCGGCTTCAACAGAAAAGACGCTATTTGCAGCTGGAATAGACTGTGAAATGGGATATACTACATTTGGAATGGAACTTATTAGAGTAACTATTGTGGATTGGAAAAGTCGAAAAACAGTTCTTGATCGATGTGTATATCCTTATGGGGAAGTCCTTGATCTGAATACTCGATTCAGTGGAGTAGACAACATTAATAAGGGAATCGTCAATGAAGAAGGAACAGTCATGCCTACAATTACCTTCAAAGAATCTCGGCAGTTGATCTTTGAATATATTAACAGCTCTACCATAATTATTGGTCATGGACTGGAAAATGACTTGGATGCTCTGAGATTGATTCATAATCGAGTAGTCGATACTGCAATCATATATCCTTCGATGAGAGAAGCTAGAACGTTTTCATTGAAGCAGCTTACGTTCAAATATCTTGGAAAAACTATACAAACTGGTCAGCATGATTCCAGTGAAGATGCATTAGCGGCATTGGATATAGTTAAGGAGAATATCAAGAGGGATGGGATAGCAAAGAAGAAATTGAGGTTATAGAAGGATTAACTTTGATATTAGTAGTGGAATTGCCGGTATTGGGTTTATTTATTAGGACATTATGAAGTATGGCTAGCAATTACGAGCTTTAGTTCGTATCAAGATAAGTTCACGATTACCCGATTAGGATAAACACTGAAACAACAAATGACATTAAAAACAAGAAATATTGGCAACTAAGGCATGAACGTCTTTCAAAAATCTTATTTAATAATTAATATAATAATGCTGGTGTATGCTCTTTCATGCCCTATATGCCAAGAATCTAGTCTACCTAATTTCTTTTCTCACTATTTCAAATAGCATCACTTAAAAAATATCACGATTCTTCTAAAATTCCCTTTCTTAAGATATATATCACTTGAGCCCATTGTCTTCTAAGATAAACGGCTATATCTCTTCTCTTAAGAAAAAGTAAATGGGCATAATATAAGTTGTTATCACTATCTATTTATCTTAGTTAGTTGAGTCAAAAACAAATTATTAATCGTGATAAGCATACCGAATTTTTGACGTGATTCTAAAACGATATCTTCTTCTTGCTGACAAAGTGTTCCTAGATAAGGCTTTATCAGCTTGATATGATTGGGGATTTCCCTGGACCAAAATACTGATTCGGGTTTTTTCCAGAAGCTTTGCTCAAGATCGTCCATTCAAGGTTGATTATAGAAAGGTTAAAATCCTTAAATTAAAGATATCAGTCATTGGGAAGATATCTGGTGATTTATAGTTGTTACGCAATAGATGAGTGGTCATGTGGTTGGCCATGCATGCATGCCACAAAATAATACCACATTTGTATAAAGAAGTATATGAGAGTAATAAAATAAAAATGTATTCTATTGGATTCAATTGATATTGGAATAAATTTTAAAATAGTAGAAATTGAGTTTAAAAGGTTTTATTGGTATTTGAGTTGAATATTGTTTTATTACGATAATATATATGGGATATTGATCTATCAGTAATGCAAGTTTTAATGCAAGTTTTATTTCTCAAAATTAAATAAATCCATAATATAAATCAAATATATGCTGATGTATAGACCAATGCTTCTTAAGAATCTCTGCAATAGATTCTCTCACTTGATAAAGTGTAAAATACATCCAAGGGGTTTGACCTGATATATCAATATATTATACATCATATACCAGTTATAGAGTTATACTCACCACCAACAGGAGTATTTGCAAATATATCCATAATAAATAACTCCTGTTTACATAATTGGTTCAAATCATCATCTATATTTTGTACCTGACGCGGAATATCAGTACTCCATGCCTCATATCGTGTGCGTTTTCCAAAATATTCATCAAATGAAGACATGTGGCGGATGAAATCTTCATATACACGTTAGATAACAATTAGAATTCATGGAATACGATCTATCACTCAATCGTCTGTAACTACCCGCAGTGTCAGTGTCGCGATGAGGATTTTGTGGATATCAGGAACGGCTTTCCGATGAGGCTCACGTAACCCCACGATTTCGGCTCCGTGGTCGGTGGCTGCACAGCCGTGAAGTATATTATGACGTAACATTCCATGTGAACAGGAGGAGCATGTGACTTTGGAAAAGTAAATTAGAAATAATTATTTCGATAGATTTACAGTTGAAAGAAAAGGAATTGAAAAGTGCAATTCTTTGTTGGTTTAATGGTGGATACAAGTGGCGTTAGGAGTTAAGGGTTGAATCAACCAATAGAATAGAATGATTACCAAACAAAAAAGGGTCTGGAACCAAAATTGGTCCATATGGATCTAGTAATTCCCTTTAAGGCTTTGTTTTAATCATAAATAATAATGTTGTTGTTCCATTCTTCTTTATTGACGATCACACGACATTTGTTGGCTATCAAAGTATTACTCACCGGTTGTAACAAGAAATTTAGCTCAGCCACCCACAACGCGTATTGTCGTTGAGAGGAGCTAATTTAGTAGTGAATTAGTAAAGGCCTAAAGTGCTTGGTAAGGAATAATTTGATTTGAAAACACGAGAAAGGGTCTTGAAAGAAAGTCTTAAAGAGGTAAAAAAAGATATTATATACATCTATATAACTTAGCAATATAATATATGTTATAATATACTATAATATATTATAATGATATCATTTAATACATGGGTTTCGAGGACCGGAACCCCGTGGGGATTTTCCGAAATGGTTCCATTCTATCAATCTAGAACGTTTGTCCCACATGAACTATACGAGCTTTCTACGGCCCAACTAGGTAATTCCTAACATATGACCACGTTCTAGAAGTCCAGACAAATTATGACTGCATATTGTTGATCACAATGAATGATCACAGGATGAATAATGAGTAGGATTAGAGGAATTTACATGGTATTGAGAAAGTAATATGTTTGAATAATACTATTATATTCAACTGTATATTATATTTATTTAACCATTATCTTGTCTATTTACAAGTCAATTTTTCTCTCTTTGTAATCCAAGCAACAACGTCTTTTCCCCACCCTCTCAAATTACCTATTTGCCTCAATCATTTGGCTTTCTAATCGAATATTTAGACCACAAAGAAACTGCGCCGCGCTTTGTCATTTCAGGGGCATAGCCAAAATGTAGTAGATTTTTGGTAGCCCTAGATAGTCCGAGGTAACATATAAATATAAGCGATATATCCCCACATTTTGGCCAGAAATTTCTAGTGAAGTTCATTAGAAATTGAAATCAAAAAGCTTGCTTTTATATCTTGAATATTTTATTGGTATACAGTCATTGACGTGTTAAGGTTACATATATTCAAGTTACGTTACATTGCTTACCTATTTGATTAGTAGCTCGACCGAATCGGGAATTCCCATTACTCACTGCTTTAAAACACACTTTACTAAGTATTTACTAAGTTTTGGTGTTGTTTCTTGAGCATTATACTCTAAGTCATCTCTTTTTGTTCATTGCTTCATGGCCCCGGGCTCAAACCAACCCAACCGTCATATAGCTTGTGAATTCTGTCGACTGCGAAAGCGCAAGTGCGATGGAAAACGCCCACGATGCTCAACATGTGTTGCAAAAGACAGAAAGGATTGTTGTATTGTCGATGGCCACCGTAAAACTGGACCTCAGAAGGGTCAATTGCAAACGTTACAAATGAGAGTTGTTGAACTGGAGCAAGAATTGGCTAAAACAAGACTCCGAGTCGGTTCTGAGCCTGATTTGGTATCATTTAGTACTGGAGAAGATCCTTGCTTACCTTCTAGAGATATCAGACAGGAGCTTCACCGGAATTTCTTTGAAAGCAGTAGTTTTACGTCTTTTTTTATTTCTCGAGCTCTTTATATGAAATCTTTAGAAGGTCCTATTACTTCTAGACCCAGACTTTGTCTAAGATTTGCCATTTTGGCTGTATCTGCTTATACGTTGCCATGGCATCGAAACTTATCCTTCACTTTTCACAAGAAGGCCCGCGAATATGCCATAATTGATGCTGAAGTATATGGAGGAAGTTCGCAATTTAATCATGTTCAGCTTATCCAGACTTGGCTTTTGATTAGCTGTTTTGAATGCCTGTGTAATCGACATCTTTCTCTCATGATTTCCATCTCTCATGCTCTTCGTCTTTGCCAGTACTATGGATATCATAGAATCGATATGGAACATGCTGATCAGATTTCAATTCAAAGTGATGATGTTCATATGGACGAAAAACGTCGTATTTATTGGATTGTTGCTCTAACTGACCGTCTATCTCAAATAGGATTTTGTGATATTGGCACCGATATTGTTGAGAACACTTTTACAAAATTCCCTCTTCAAGATGACAATTTTGCACGTGGAGAACCTGGAATGTGTGTTTCGCTTCAACATATCATTGAAAAACCCAAGTTGTTGAATCAATTGTTTGCTGGTCCTTGGAATTCACATATTCTAATGGCCACTCTATCCCATGAATGCTTTCAGCGTTGCATATATTTGTATTCAAAACCTGCTACCAATGGAGATTTCCTCCAGGGGAGTGCCTGGAGACGTCAATATGATAGCTTTCATAGAATTGCCGCTGTAATTCTTGAAAATGCTCCCGAGGAGGATACGGCGGGAAATTGGTACTATAACAACGTTAACCGGCTTATTGCCAGATTGACCGAAGTTCTGTTATATTCTGTGCCTATTGTTGCATCTCTTGATAATATTGATTTGTTAAACTTTGTCGATATTACTGTAAACATGAGCAAGTGTTCAGCTGCTCTAGAAGAAGTGGTTCACTTACTCAACCGTTACCCTGAGATTGCAAAGCTCTATAGTGATGGTTCTGTTTCGGAAACTATACGACGCTCGTGTAGGTTTCTTAAAGGAATCATTGAGCTACGTATCGATGGATATGAAAACCTGGAGCCATCATGGGAAGCATTGTTGGCAACATTCCGTGGAGCGGCCGACATGTCTCCTCGTGCAAAGGAAACTTTGCATGACATTCAGGTGTCAAGGATATCGATATCGGATGAATGGCATCCAAGAAGGAACGTTGCATTTTCCGAATGCGTGTCCCAGACGGAATCTTTTGAAGGTTTGGACCCGCTAACTCCAATCAATGTCAAAATGACAGATTCTGTGGGAATTGATAATAAGCAACACGGAATCAACTGGATGGATCAATGGGCGGCAGAAACTGATTTGGGTGGATCATTTACAGTGCCTGTTCAGGAGGAGTTGTGGAGTTATTTTGATTAGAGGGGTTATCATTCATTAAGTCTTTGTATTATGTATTGGTTATAATTATTATAAAAAACATGGATCTAGATAGTTTAATTATTTTTTTTTATATTCATTTTCCAATTTGATTATTTGATTTTGAATTATTTACATATATTTACATAGAATACAGGAAGAAATACGAAAAGCGGAGAGAACCCTGACAGTTTATATGATAAATCGAAGAGAATGCTGATAGTTTAAATAATAAACCGTCAATAGAATATCCCTGATAGTTTATATGGTAGTAATCAGCTGCACCTAATAGTCGATAGGTACAATGAACATAACGAGACGCTAATACCTTAAATGATAGACCGCAAGTTGACTCTTATTGACCTTGCTCGGCGATCCAATCATAATGTCTGCCCCAGTGACAGATTTGGGGAATGCAATCACATCTCTAATGGAGTTAGTTCCGCATAACATGGCCACCATTCGATCATATCCAATTGCAAAACCAGCATGAGGTGGACATCCTGTATCTAAGGCCCTCAGGAGGTGTCCAAAGAGCTGCTGATAATTAGCAATTCCCAAAACTCTGTCAAATATGAATGTTTGCAGCTGAACATCGTGAACTCTTGTGCTTCCTCCTCCAACTTCTACTCCATTGATCACCAGATCATAATGTTGGCCATGAGCACTTAATGGGGTTGTTTCAAGTAGATCATAGTCTTCAAGCTCGACCATTGTAAAAGGATGGTGGCTGCTTAGGATATGGCTTAAATCATATTCCGGATATGCTGTTGGAGTGGCCGATTTGCTGTCCAAGTTAATCTCTGACGGTGCAAACAGAGGAAATTTTGTCAGCCAGGCACTAACGAAATCCTCTTCCAGATCAATTGTTCTTTCTCCAATAGTCCGTAATTCATTGTACGGGTATTTTTCAATCACAAGTTGTCTCAAACGACCAAGAGGTGTAGGATTCTCATATGAGAGCTCTTGTCGATCTCCAAATGCAACAATATCGCCAGCCTGTAGTTCAAGTTGATTGTATATTTTTGAGGTGTCGATACCTTTGTCACATAGAGGTGCTAACCATTCATGCAATGTCTGTTCAGTATAATCACCAGGTACCTCTCTGACCATAGGTGAACGATGCGGGTATAGATCTTCGTCAAAAACAAAGTCTGCTAGAGATGAGCCTTCGTATGCATTTTTTCTCAGCACAAGTGCTTCAAGTACTGGAAACTGTGAATTGGTTGTAGCCCTGGCTCCATCTAGAGTAACAATCTCCAAAAGATATCTCAAATCAGGTTTATCGATGCCAAACTTAGATATAGCTTCTGAATAACTCAGAGGAGTGAATTCAGTACCCTTCACATGAGGTACTAGCTTATATGGGTTTGTTTTAGTGTCTAAAACCCATAAATTCTTGTTGCAATTTGCCCAAATAGTAGATACCAATGATTCCAAAACTCTCTGGACATCTTTAGCCCCAGAATACGCCATTTCGATATCAATTTGAGTGAATTCAGGCTGCCTATCAGAGCGCAGATCTTCGTCACGAAAACATTTGGCTACCTGGTAATATCGATGGAATCCTCCTGCCATAAGAAGCTGCTTGTACTGCTGAGGACTCTGAGGCAAAGCATACATGTACTTTGGCTTACGAGTAGGAACGAGAAACTCTCGTGCTCCTTCCGGAGTAGATTTGAAAAGAAGCGGAGTTTCTATTTCTGTGAAACCAAGGTTATCAAGGACCGAGTGGACTGTTTTTGTGATGAAAGACCTCTTTTTGAGGTTATTCTGCAGCTTTTTCTGCCGCAATTGCATAAATCGGAACTCTGCAGGAATCGTCTCGGATACCGCTATGTGTGCAGCAGATATTGAAGCCTTGTTCAGTACATTTATGCTAGAAACGACCAGATCAAGCGCGCTTTCGGATCCTGGACGTGGTTCTAGGACCCCTTGGACGCAGACAGCGCTCTCCGGCTTGAGTTTTCGGACTTGGTTTTCAGCAGATCTATCAACCAATTGGATAGTATCACCATTGACATCTCTTATTGTAGCAAAAGCCAAACTAGAGGACATTTTCTTGGGTCTCTGATCTACCCAGCCCTGAACTAGGACATTTAACCCTGCTTGTTTAGGAAGGTCTTTTACCTCCAAAGCACCACGAGGAAACTCAACTGGGATTGTCAATCATATAATGCCTTATTTAAGTCTAGAGTATATACTTACATTTGCTAACAGTGGAGGACTTAGGTGGAAGAACAGTGGAGAAACGGCAGATCTGTGAGGTAAAAGGCAGAAAATACGAAGACCCACGTCTAATGAAACGTGCACGCATGCTCAAAATACCCTAAGATAGCCGATCTTTAATTATGGAGTACAATGGAAGAAGTTAAGTTGAACTAAAGGAGAGATTTTTGCAAATTTCCATATCGCGAGTCACGTGACTTAAACGCCGTCCCAAACTTCCACAAACCTCTGGCGCCACAAACTTGCCAACTTTCAGTCCACTTTTACAAACAAAACAGCAATGGATTCGCTTCAGAGATTGCTTGGACAGACGGGCGGCATGTCCAATGTCGGTGTTGATAGTCCGGTGGTGGATAATAGTGAAACTGTATATATTTCGTCTCTGGCGCTGTTGAAGATGCTTAAACATGGTCGAGCTGGTGTTCCAATGGAAGTGATGGGTTTAATGCTTGGAGAATTCATTGATGATTTTACGGTTCATGTAATAGATGTGTTTGCTATGCCTCAGAGTGGTACAGGAGTCAGTGTTGAGGCTGTGGATGATGTATTTCAGACTAGAATGATGGATATGCTTAAACAAACAGGCAGAGATCAGATGGTTGTTGGATGGTACCATTCGCATCCTGGGTTTGGATGCTGGCTTAGTAGCGTGGATATCAATACGCAGCAGTCGTTCGAGCAGCTGAATCCTCGGGCTGTGGCTGTTGTGGTTGATCCTATTCAGAGTGTTAAAGGAAAGGTGGTGATTGATGCGTTTCGGCTGATTAATCCTACGACTCTGGTGATGGGTCAAGAACCTCGACAGACGACAAGTAATCTGGGGCATTTGAATAAACCTTCGATTCAGTCATTGATTCATGGGTTGAATCGTCATTATTATTCCATCAATATCAATTATAAAAAGACGCCGTTGGAGGAGAAAATGCTTTTAAATATCCATAAAACAGCTTGGGCTACCGGGCTGGAGATTCGTGATTATAAGGTTCAAGAAGAGGAGAATTTGGAGGCAGTCAAGCGTATGGTTAGGCTTGCAGATCAGTACACAACTAGAGTCAAAGAAGAGAAGGAATTGTCTGAAGAACAGCTCAATACACGATATATTGGCAAGCAGGATCCTAAGAAGCATCTGGAAGACGCTGTGAATGAGCGACTGGAGGATAATATAGTGTCATTATTGGCTGGAAATGTCGATACGATATCGTTTCAGGGTTAGTGTTCATTGAGAAATCTGATGACTCGACAGTGCATTGAGAAACCTGATAGCAAATGGCTCGATGACTCGACATTGTATCGATACATCCAGTAGCAAATGTAGATAGCATGCGAAGTGGAGCACAGTGAATCCAAATCGGTATATGACGGTATGTACAAAGTCCCATAACTATGAGTGCAACACTAAGGACATGGTGCTTTTTAGTACCAATGCTCATATTAGCACAGTAAAGGTAAGCGAAGAATGTAAGTATCAGTGAAAGAATGAAATTGCTCATTCATTCTCTTCACTCTCCCATATTATCACTCCATCTTTGCCTGCTGTGGCCAGCTCTCCATCACCTTTGACATTAATACTCAGCACTTTATCGCCATGTCCTCCGAGGCTAGTTACCAAAGCCTTGGAATTGACATCCCAGATTGCGATTTTGTTATCAAATAAGGCATGAGCAATGTATGGTCGATTCTTGTAGATTATGAAAGCACTCGAAGAAGCATATTTGAAGCGGTGAGGATTGGAATCTTCTCGATATGTTTTGGCGCATTTATCGGTGAAGAAATTCCATAGTTTAAGCGATCCGTCAATCAGTGCTACCAGAATATACATGCTGTTTGGGCTGAATATGACATTCATGACCGGAGGATTATTGTGAGCACAAACCAATGTGCGCAGACAATGGCCAGAACCCACGTCCCACATGCGTATTAACCCGTCGTATGATGAAGAGACAACAATGGTGCCGTCTCTGGAGAAATTCACCGCACTGATGGGATCACTGTGCGCAGCCAAGGTATGCATGCAACGAGCCTGTTTGACATCCCATATACGAACGTTTTCATCGGCTGATCCTGTAGCCAAGAGGTTTCCTTTATAATTGAAATCGACACATGTCACATGGTGTGTATGGCCTTTGAGGACTCGTAGAACTTTGCCTGAAACTGCTTCCCAGATTCGAATGGTTTTATCATCGGAAACAGATGCTAGAATGTGGGCATCTCGAGACCATGCGATATCTGATACGCCACCTATATGACCCTGGAGCCGGGAAATTATGCGGAAATTCGAAGAATCGTACACGAGAATGGTTTTATCGGCGGCTAGGGAAGTTAGATGATTCTAAATTCATGCACAATACGAGATACCCCTATAAGAAAATCAGTTATACGTACAACATGTAGCAAATAGTTCGCCATTCCGGCTGTATTTTGCCGCTGTGACAGATGCTTTGTGGTCGTTTAGGCGGTGTTTGATGGAGTATCTTGGTGCCGACATTGCAATATTTGGACAGTTTGTCAGTTTGCCAATCAGATCGCTTGTATATCTGTGTTCTATCTACAATTGAAAAAATTTACACGTCGTGTTGTTGCGGGATCAAACACGGTGGTTGGAGTTGAGATATTGTGACATGGAGGATGAGAAGAACTATGTGGGGTTCGAAAGATCAAAATAGCGGGAATGTGGAGCTTACGAAAATGATTCAGTAGTGATTATTACGGTATATTAAAAGTAGAATTGAACAAAAGCCGGGTAAATGGTGATGATATAATATATACAATTATAGTGTGTACAATTGTGTTTATTCTGTAGACGGATGCTCGGCGCAAGTGGCACAAAGCTCGTAAGTTTGCAGCAGCGTTTTGCCAGCAGCATTTGTACTTGTGTTGGAATCATTGCGAGAATGAGAATTTTCCCTTTTTAAGTCCGATATTTCAGTAAATCCATTGATATTCTCCAATAATGACTGTTGAGGCTTATGGACGACAGTTTAACAGTGCCAATATATCAAACAGACGTGACTTCCATGTTCGAATGGTTGTCGGTCGGTTTGTTAAGCATATACTTTTTGACACACTCCGTTCAAACATACATGACAATGCCACCATATCACAATGAGTGGAGCATCTATGCTTGTTTTAATGTAATCATATTATCTCCTTTCCTCTTTTCGATAGCTTTGCCAGACATCCTGCCAGCTGCAAGTACGTACCTACCCCTTCCAACACCCTCATATGCGTAAATCCTATAATTTTGATGAATTCCAGCTTCTGTTCATCACTGAGCTCCTTTAGACCCTTTGTGACCCTAAACATGGTAGAAATGACATCTACTGCCGAATAGCCTTTATCCCATAGTTGATCCAACTCCAGTAATGCACCATCGATATTAGAGTTATCACAGGCCTTGAGTAACCGCTGAATCGCTACTGGATGTGGAGTATCTACCACTTTGAACACATTATCACCATTAACAAAGCCAAATCCACTCCATGTGCTCTGTAGATTGTTGATAGCTTGTCTCATATCGCCGTCAGCAGCGAACAACAATGCACTCAAGCCATCGTCAGAATACTTGACATCTTCTGCTTTGATGATCTCAAGCAATCGCTTTAGAATATTTTCATCTGATAACCGCGTATATCGAAGAATTGCACATCGACTTTGAATTGGCTCGATGATCTTGTTGCTCTGATTACAAGCGAATGCAAATCGCGTAGTATTTGAGTATATTTCCATAGTTCGTCGCAGCGCTTGCTGAGCACCAGGCGTCATGCTATCAGCTTCATCTAAAATGACGATTTTATGTCTTCCAGGCGGTAATTGGACGCTTTTCTGTGCAAATGACTTGATTTTTCCTCGTACAACGTCGATTCCTCGGTCGTCCGACGCATTCAGCTCCAAAATCGCTTCCTTATATACATTCTCTCCAAGCAAAGAATGCGCCAAGCAATGAATAGTTGTAGTTTTTCCAATTCCCGGCGCTCCTGATAGAATCATATGAGGCATATTGCCGTCACGAGCTATGATCTTGAGTCTTTCTACGGTTTCTTCATTTCCAACTACATCATCTAAATACACAGGACGATACTTTTCAACCCACGGTAATGATAATCCTGGAGCACTTTTCCTGGCAGTATTTGTTTGTTTCGAAGTGCTTGGTTCTGAGCTCATGTTGGATGCTGAGGTAAGAAGTCAAAATGCGAAACTAACGCGAGCTAGAGGAAGAGATATATTTGGGCAATTGTGGGGGGTTTTCGGACAAAAGCAGGATGACTGTGAATGGGCTTGAGTTTGTCAGTATGCTTTAATAATGAGCCTTTTTGTTGTTTTCTTGGGGTTTTTTTATTGGATCATCTGTGATTCGACTTGATGACGGGGAATTTGAGCTCAGCGCTGTAGCTTTTAGGAACTTTCTGTGGAACCTTTTGGGAACTTCTTGTGCATTTGGTAACCTTTTGTGACATTCTTTTCTGCTTTTGGGAATTATTTTTTAGTTCTTTGTCAACTTTTGTCCTTTTTCGGTAACTTCTCCTCCCTGAGCACAAACGCTAACAATGACGAGTCAATGACTGAAGTCGATGACTTGGAACTTGACATCAACACATTTTTTGCCGTAGGAGTTCAATTCTAGCTGAAATATTCCCATTACATATAATATGCATATATGACTATTATAAATGACTATTAGCAGAAACTAAAATCGTCTATTCCCTCTGTTGAGCGCTTATTCCGAGCACTTGGCTTGGCGCCGAACCCCCCGCAAACAACCTAAATGAACCATATCTAATCATCTCCAACTTTCTATTTTCATTCATACTGTCTGTCACTGATCGCTTATCTTGATCACCTTATCCTGATATACCATTATCAAAAACAAAATCCCTCATGTCTTGTCTTGTTTATCTGCTTATCTTCTTCTTTTTATGTTCCTGTGCCTATTTTTGTTTTGCATATGACATCAGGCAGGAAAAGCAAATATTCCCAAAACCGTCCAATTTTCCGATATCCAAATATAAACAGTCAAATTTTATAACCACCACTGAATATTTTCTATTCATTTTTTTGTCATTTCCATAGTAATTTTTTCCAATTTTAATGTCATATCTTTCTCCTTATCCTGTCATGTTCCTGTGCTCTGCCATGATGAGTCATGCGGCTTACCTATTTTGTGTCTCCGAAGCCATCGCAGCTTAACTCCGTCTACAACCTTTGAGCAATAACACCGAATTTTCCAGAAAATCATTTCTTCCGTCAATATGCTCGCTTCTTCGTCAAAAACACCATCTCCTCATATCGCCTGTTATTTCTGTAGAAGACGCAAGCTGAAATGCGGTGGTGAAAAGCCCATGTGCTCTTCGTGCCTGAAGCGCAACAAGACAGAATGCCAGTATCCAGACGTTCAGCGGCAGTACAAGAGAAACCGACCACGGGTCAATGAGATGAAAACCCGCATCAATGAGCTAGAATCTAAACTGGCTGTGATTCAACCAGGCGACTCAGGTGCCACATCTCATGAGATCTCACCTGTGGAGAAGCATGATCCCTATCTCCCTGATGCCGATATGGCCAGCAAACTTTACGAAGCATACTTTAAGGGAACTGCTGCTTGGATGCCTATTGTTAGCAAAGGCAATTACTTTCGAAGATTGTACGGGCCACCTTCACATAAGCCTCGATTATGCAAGCAGTTTGCTATGTTCGCCATAGGTGCATCTGCAATTCCTGAATACCGAGAACTTGCACCTCTATATATCCGCAAAGCCAAAGAATACGCTCACAGTGACTTTGAGTTGAATGGAGCAAGTCAAGGGTTTAGCCATCTGGATAACATTCAATCATTGATACTAGTAGCGTGCCTGGACTGGAAATTAGACCGTCATAAACACTCAAGTATTACCAGTGGAGAAGCATTACGTTTATGTCACCAGTTCAAGTATCAAATGATTGACAGCGAAGTACCTGCTGATGGTGAAAGCATAGAATGTGATGATTCTTATCTCAATGAGATGCGCAGGGCTTACTGGGCTGCCGTCTGCATTGATAGATGGGCTTCTCAGCTTAGTCCTAATTTTTACATGGTGGAAATAGCGCATATTTGCACACTTTTTCCGGTGGATGATGTCCGATACGCTCAAGGCTTATCCAACACTTGTGTATCACCTAGAGTGATTATGAACAACCCTGAATTGATTGAAAAATGCAAGTATCCAAGAATATTGCAAATCATATGTTATGAATGTGATTTCTTGGTCAGAGAATTGCTGAATTGTCCAGTGGGTTCAACTAGTACCAGAGACGAAACCCAATGGCTATCTCAGTATGAAAAAGTATCGCAAATCTTCAATTCCGTCAGCCATGCCATAGGCAATTTGGCCATATCTTCAGATTTGATATCTTTAAACAAGATAATTGTTTATTTTACAAAAACGACCGAGGTTTCGTTGATCTGTGCAGCCATGATCACTGCTTCTGAACATCCTGCCTTAGCTGGCTGTATTGATCTCCAATGGGGATATAACCGATGCCTGGAAGTTTCCATGGAAATAATAAATATCATCCGATCGACTGGAGATTTATATTCTCTGTTTACTGATTGCACTGTGGTAGTGGCTGTTTATACCACTGCACAATTCCTTCGATTGAGTACAGCGTTTCACAAGTCGGCTGAGTTACAACGACGGATCGACATTATAGCTCATATGTTCTTTTTATCTAAAGATCATTTGCCATTTCTTGAACATTGTTATGAGGATTTGAAAAGCCCGCTTCCACGTATTGCATTACGAATGGGGGCATTGAAGGGTTTGTATAATCGAGGGAGTATGGATAGTGGATCTACTGAGGCGTCTCCATACATTGAGGAGAACCGATCTATTCAGGCCTGTCCATCCATTGACGATAGTGGATCTATTGATATCGATGAAAATGTCCAAACTCTCACGAACCAAGGATCAATTACATCCCCAAGCAGCTCAGAAAGTGGTCCGATAGCCTATGGTTCAATTGGGGAAATCCCTTGGATAAATGCTGATAAGCTAGCGGCTCAGGGTTTACAATATGCTGAATATTCATACATTGATGCCACGATCAGTGGAGATAATGAAAAAACTTCAGACAAACCTATGGACGATGTACTTTATGGTACAAACTGGATGGCAGATGGTGAGTTTGAGGGTTTGAACTCATTTCTTTTTTGAACTATCTAATTATAATTCTAATGTGATATGACTGACCTTGTAACGTAATGTCCATGTCATAAAGTTCTAGGCCCTTTGGCGGTCTCTTTTTTGGATAAACGTGGGGGACCCTTGATTTATAAGCGTTCCGTCACCCTAACTACAGGTTCTTAGAAGCATATGAGAATAGATGGGATTATTTAACTTTCTTTAATGATAGAAGGAAATAATAACGGTAATATGAATACGAATATGAATATAAGATATATCTTGTTTAGGAAATCGCTCGTATAAATAAGCTGATTCAGCTTATTCCGGGTAACGATGCACTCACCACAACGGAATTATACCCTTTTTGGGACGTTTCCCCGCTGATCATCACTTCGTTTACTTTAAAGAAACAAGATTAGGAACTGTATATTTTATTAAAACTTTAGAAAATCATAATCGTAGTAAAAACAATCATTAAATCATCCATATATATCTATATAACTCTCAATCTTATAGTCCTCTTGAATCATGGCGTGACTACAAGGAGCCAAACGGCGCTACAACAAGCAAGCGTAGGTGGTGACTAACGAATGGTGCTGGTTCCAAAAGGTCTGAGTCAGAAACTAAAGAGGGGACTGTTTGATCACATTATGTAATTGTTCTCGGGCCTAGAAGACTAAGTACCGATGCTACATTTTAACTGAGTAGTATTTATCATCTATAATAGGTCACTAGGAGTAAGAGAGGTTCGGGGCGTATAACATATAATTATGAGTCCGTCTTCAAAGAAGCTACCCCCTCATATTGCTTGTGACTTCTGTAGGAAACGTAAACTAAAATGCGATGGAGATAAACCTATCTGTTCATCGTGTCTAAAACGAAATAGGTCTGAATGCCATTACGCGGATGTTCAGCGGAAATTCGTCGACAGACAGCCTTTGCTGTCCGAATTAAATAATCGCATTAATAAGCTGGAATCAGAATTGGCTCGAGCTCGTCTTAGTGATGCCGGGACGGTTTCTCAAAATATGTTATATGAGAATCAAGATCCATATCTTCCAAACGACGACTTGGCCGATGAGCTTTACAAATCATTTTTCCGAGGAACTGTAGCTTGGTTGCCTATTGTTAGCAAGGGCAATTTCTATCGCAGATTGCATGGACCTCGTGCAGAAATGCCGAGATTGTGTAAACAGTTTGCAATGCTAGCATTGGGCGGATATGCTATTCATGAGTATCGACAACTAGCTATTGTATATGCTGGCAAAGCCAAGGAATACGCTTACAAGGATTTTGAGATGTACGGAGCAACTAAAGGATTTAACCATTTGGATACTATTCAGTCGTTAATTCTTATCACATGCTTGGAATGGAAACGAGACCGTCAGATACATGCCAGTGTGGCTTGTTCTGAAGCATTACGAATATGTCATCATTTTAAGTATCAAATGATTGACTGTGATGTTCCCGCGCATGTGGAATGCATAGAGAGTAACGACTCTTATACCGATGAGCAGCGGAAAACTTATTGGGCCATGTTCGCCCTAGATAGGTTGACTGCACAGTTTAGCTCCAATCCCTGTATTGTGGATATGGAACATGTATGTACCAGATATCCTGTGGATGATGGTCGATATGAGCAAGGTATACCCAATACTTGTGCATCTCCAAGATCGTTTCTCAGCAATCCAGACACGATCGAAAGATGCAGGTATCCTCGAATATTGCAACTCATATGTTATGAATGCGATTTCTTGGTCAGAGATTTGCTAAATCGTCCTGTGGGTTCCACTAGTACTAGAGACGAGATCCAATGGCGAAATCAGTATACCAAAATAGTGAAGATGCTGGGGTCCGTCAACAAAGTTGCATTCAAATCGGAAACGTTCTTTGATAGCTCTTCTTCTAATAGGTTTGTTCCTTTTTTTGCCAAAACTACCGAGGTGTCCCTTGTGTGTGCAGCCATGAAAACAGCTGCTGAATATCCTAACTTGGCAGATATTATTGATCTACAGTGGGGATATCGTCGGTGCGTCGATGCATCTACAGCAATTGTAAATATCGTTCATTCGTTTGGCGATTTGCACTATATGTTTGCTGATTGTACTGTGGCCCTGGCCCTATATACTACTACTCGATTCCTTCGACTGGTTAGTGCTGGGTTTAACTTCTCGGTGGAGTTACAGCGTCAGGTTGACTTTCTGTCAGACATGTTTCATGTGGTCAAGGATACTTCGCCTCTTCTTACACACTGTTATGAGGATCTGATAAGCAGTCATCCAAGATTTAATCCGGGAGTTGCAGCACGAATTGGGATTCTTGGCGACCTGAACAATCAGCTCAGCGATGCCAGTGTAGTACAAAAGCTGATTGCTAGTACATCGCCGAGCAGCTCTGAAAGTTTTGTAGCGGAGACTGGTTTTGAAGAGGATACTATATTTGGTGCAGGTGATATGCGAATACCAGGTGCTGAGTACGCTTATGTTGAATCTCTTGTCAGTGATAGCAATTTGTTATCTGACAAGTATGGAAAATATGTGGAGCAAATGTTTATTAGTTCCAGTAATGAGATACAATTTAGTGAGGGAGGAATTTAATGAATAATAATGGATAAAAGAGGAAAACGGAAATGAGTGGGTTGGTGGGTTAGTTGATAAATAATTAGACATAGATATATAATATGATGTAAAAAACGAGGGTTGATGGGCATTGATATTTGTTTTCTACAGCTCTTGATGCAACGTATTTCATTAGTACAGCTTTTGATATAATTGTTACATTAGTGTATATATATTTGTAGTCGAATTTTCGTATCCATCTCGTGGATTCTCGTCGCATTGTGCAACTAGACGACGTTACCAATGGCTACACAAGATAAAACTACTAATTAATTATAAAGCAATAAAGCCAACTAATTATATAGAGACAAATGACATATTTGGCAAAAGTCAAAATAATTTGATACGTCATTTTTCATCCATCTTCAGGGTAACCCTGTCTTCATTACCCAATTGGGAAAATCCCCAGAACCCACCGTTTAACCTTCAACTCAACTTGACAACTTAACTTCATCACAAACTCATTCCAATCTGCACAATGGTATGTATGCATTTATCAACCATTGCTAATTTTTTCTAACATGTCAGTCTTTGCGATTCATTCCCGAAAATGGCCATACCACTGAAATGTCAACGGTTGATGACGCCTTCGCCACTACCACCAATTCTCTACCAGATCATATAAAAAACCAACAAGCTCCTGTCCCTTTGAGTCAGAAAGTCAATGGACAACATCCCTTGAAGAGCAGGTTGGAAAAGTGGAATGAGACTCAGATGGACTTCAAGATGGAGTCTATGCGACGAGTCTATGGATTAGGAGAACCTCTAAGAAGAGCCATGGAGTTTGAAGCATTAAATAACAGTGCATTTGCACCATCATTTATGGAACCTTCTGTTGATTTGCATCGAGAGATCCTTGAAAATAAAGACAGCCGTATAGAATGGGAGGATATATATGCAGGAGATCATAAGGCGGTAGATATTCATAGTCAAATGGCTCGACGAATCGGAATGCAGTAAATAGAGAGGGAATAATAAATATACCAGTAATGATGTATCATAGCGCGAGTTAAGTTTATCGTCTCATCTTATCGTGATTCCTTTTGCACCTCCTAATTACTCTCCTTCGCCCATACTTGTATTACACTCTCCTCTAGAAATAGCAGTTCTGGTCGAACTTTTGATATCCGTAAATCTTGTATTTCATACCATTCATTGGTAGCAATATCCCGTAATTGGATCTTCCAATAATGCCTTGATGACTCTTCCTGATGTACTATATTGGCAACCAGCTTGTACTTTGTTTTCTGCAAGGTTATGCCATCGACATTGAAACTTACCACTGTAGGGTTTCTGTTTGTCCAGCCCTGATCAAATCGTTTTATGTGTAAAAGGAGATATTTCGGCAATTTCACCAATCGATATCTTCTCACTTGACCTGGAAGTTCATGAGCAACAGTACCATTATATTTGGCAAGCAATTGTACCAATGGCACTTGTGGTATTGATGCGCCATGTTCTGTGTCTGGTCTAAATAGAGGAGCTGCTGGCAAATCCAACGATAGAAACAGAAATGGTGTCTCTGTGTCTGTAGTCTTTGCATCGGTATCAAAAGAGCCTTGATCAGACACTACTTTTTGCGTAGAAACAATCACTTTTCCCTGAAATGTTTGATAAACGATACTAGAATCTGACCGTTTATTTCCCCCCAAGGAAGTATGCAAATGATTGAGAAACCAGCTCATGAATTGATAAGCTCCAGCCTGGGAGCCTAACGTGAACTTTTTGGCCGATTCTGATGCAACCAATTGTAGCAATTCATGCGGGGATACATGCGATTTGAATGCTCGAGAATTCCACAGCTTCCTTATTAAAACTCCCGTACCGTTTGCTAGTTCAGACGCACCAGAAGGCAGTTTGCCCAATAGAAAGTAATCTCTCAACGGAGAAACATGAGCTAAAGCTTGAATCACAACATTAGCATAATCATTGGCCTTTATGTTGTTCAATCCCACCAACCCCGGTCTATAAGTATTATGATCCAGATCATAGCATGTAATTGGAGGGGTCTGATGGTCCAACTTCGATACTTGATCCGGCGTATAAGTAGGATTTATCACATATCTAATATCATCCAGAGACTTAGAATGGACCTCCGAACCTTCAGGCAGTACGTAAACCTTGAGAGATTGTAGGTTTATAAACAAATGATGATCGGCATCAATGCTATGGAAATGCGCTTGAGAGGACTGATTTCGGCCCTGGAAGTACTTTCCACACACCAAACAGGCATAAATGTGGTTGTTAGCCAGAGTTACAGAGCACAATTTCTCGAAATCAAAATCGAGCTTACGTCGGTTGATTGTATCCATATAAAGATCGGGGTCGAGGTCATTGGTATCTGATTCGGCGATATCTGATTCAGCGTCATCTGATTCAGCGCTAACCCCGTTGGTTCTGGCTCGTTTACTAGCATGTTCATCCTCGTCTACATTATCATTACGTTTAGTACGAGACATGCTAGGACTATGGAGGTTCTATAGAGATTTACGTTGTTTGTTTGTACGTGGTAAGACGATAAATCTACTTCATATAGTAAATCTTGGTGATATCTGAAGTTAAGTTGGGAAACACAACTAAAAACCAATATTCTTTATTATCTCAGATCAACATGTTAAAAGTCCTACTAAAGCTGCTTTTTCAAATTTATACCTTTGTTTGGCTACTTTCTAAGAGCGTTGATCATTGCCTATATGGTTCTATATAACGTCATATGTAAATATTCCAATTTTGTCAAGGGATTTTCCTTCTGATGCTGCTGACATAATTGCCCACTGAAATCCCAAAACTGCCGTCTTTTCTCAAATCCCGCAATTCCCCCCAACGGTTTCCCCTGCGTGGTGATGATGTTCAATGGCTTGATGGCTAAAAAATCTTACACATCGCGTAAACTTTAATTCTTGACAACCATATAGATAAATTGCAAACCACTACATAACAGAGATCTCCGTATAGTATAAAAATTGGACCGGTGGAATATTGAACAGATGTCTGAAAAAGAGGATTTATTTTCATCGCAACGGTATGTATTAAATGACTGGTACAATGGCTAGAGATGGCTGGTAAAAGAGCAATGATTTCTATTGCTGAGGCTTGGAGCTATCGTTTTCAAGTGATTCAATGAAATCTGCTCTTTTTTACCGTCATTTTGATGTAATTTGAGCGTATCTGGGTCTTTCTGGCGCAAATGGCGACTGTTTCCATACAGTAATGGTACTTTTTCGGTGCCTATTTCCACTTAAATGGGCCGGGTTTTTCTAAAACGTCTTGCCTGAATCACCCAGATTTCATTCAAATCACTGCTCTATCATTTATTTATCAATTGCTTGTTTTCTAACTCTTAGACCCCTCACAAACCCTTTGAATTCCGTCGGATGGGCGCCTGAATCCGATGCAGCCTCTGGAATCTCCAGCAATCTCGGCTGGATCCCAGCTCCTGTGCTTAATGATAGCAAGATATTGAGTAATGGTGATCTGATATCATCTGGAGATCGAAATGGGCGCTATACGATGACTAGCAAAAGGACTCCTTCTGTTAAAGAGGAACTTGATAGATCACATCTGTGGAAATCTGCCCCCATAGTTGACGATGAAGATATTCCTGCAATTGAAAAACTCGCTGGGGGCGCTAAATATGATCTGGATGAGCTGTTTAGTATGAGGGATTCGTTGAAAGAAAACAAGGAATTTCAGCAAGCTCAAAGGCCGGAATTGTATCAATCTGTTTTACCTAAAGTACGCAAGAAGAAATCCAAAACCAAAGCTGCTGGATCGCACACCGATGCTGACGAGTTGGCTATTGGAAAGTCAGAAGTAGTGGGAGACCCCGCTGAAGGGGCGCATGTTTCTGACCCTCTTTCTGTTCCAATTCTGCCATTTGATAAGAAAGAACGCGATGTCTCCGGCAGTGATCTTTCACGTGATATCTGGAGCACTTCTGCTGCTCTTTTTAGAGGTGTTCCGGGTCCTGTGAATTCTCCTTCCCCGTCTCCCGGTCCTGCTCTTCTTGGTACCATGCCACCTCCTGGACTTACACAAACTCTACTGGGTCCTGAGAAAATCATATGGATTTATAGAGACTCTAATGGAATTGACCAGGGTCCTTTTAATGGTATCATGATGCAGGCTTGGTACAAGAATAATTGGTTACCCGATACTCTTCTTATTCGTCGGGTCGAACAACAAGAGTTCACAACTCTGAAGCAGTTCAAGATCAACATTAATGAAGCTTCGGCTCCATTTCTTGTTCCACTTGCTCCAATTTCTCGATCTGTGGATCGTGCCGATTCTTCGCCTATTGGATCGTGGAATAGATCGACTGTCGGGTCGCCTGGCCAATCGCCTTTTCTAAATCAGTTAGGCGTACCGCGCCAGCAGCAGCAGTCTGTATTTTCAAGCGCTGTTGGTTCTCCTGCTCGAGGAAGATCCCCTGCTGCTGGAATAGCTAGTGTTGCAGATGCTTTTGTTGGAAGGTCTCCTGCCAGTGGAAACACGAATATTGTAGATTTTTCTCGACCTGTTGATCCTGGTGCTATAACTGTACCTGAACGTAAAACTTCGGTAGGAAGTGGTATTCATGGTGCCGTTGGAATGGAGGCAACAAATTCTGTGGGTCCAGTAGGAGCCGAAAGTGCGTCAAAACTGAAACGTACTGCCGCCAAATCTGAACAAAATAAAAACGGTGAGATCAACAAGACGGTGGAGAACGCTTCGGCCAAGTTGTCCAATGGTCAAAGAGTGGCTGAGTCTAAAGATAGTGTAAAGCCCCAGAAGTCGAAGGGGTCGTCAGTTGCTAGGCACCCTGATAGACCTACAGCAGCTCGACCTATTGAGCCTTCTGGCGAAGATATTGTTGATGAACTGCCTTCTGGTCGTGGCGGTAGGGAATCTACTTCTACGCCAGAGCCTTTGCCTCCTGTCCAGCGTGTTCGAGAACCCAAAATATTGTCAAGCGTGGCAGCTCCGTGGTCAAAAGTCTCTGATTCAACATCGCATTCAGCTCCTGCAGAAATCAAAGATTTGAATGAGGAAATCCAGAAGGAGAAGAAGGAGGTCCAGAAGCAGAAAGTCAAAGAGCGGGAGGTCCAGAAGCAAGAGAAAAGGCAGGCTTTGGACGAACAGCAAGACTTTGAAAAGCAGCAAGCTATTGGGCAAAGGAAGACTCTTGAACAGCAGAGTGCCTTTGAAAAACAGCAGGCTCTTGAGCAACAGAGAGCTCTTGAAAAGCAACAAAGCTTTGAACAACAGAAAGCTCTTGAAAACCACCAGGCTTTGGAGAAGCAGAAGATTCTTGAGAAACGAAAAGTTATTGAAAATCAGCATACGCATCAGAAGCAGCAGTTAGAGAATCTCAAAGCTAAGATTGAGCCTCTTCCTGGGAAGACTGCGCCTACTTCTGTTGAGAAGAAGCCTGCGTCGGTATACTCAGCAAAACCAGCAAGGTGGGCAAGTGTATCGACCCCTACATCGACTGTAACCCATAAAACCTTGGCCCAAATCCAGCAGGAGGAAATGGAAGCCAAGAAGAGAGCTCAAGCAGCAAATGCAGCTGTTTTGACTCCCACTGGAAGAAGCTATGCTGCAGTAATTTCACACACCACGCCGGCGTTTCCTTTGAAAAGAGTATCTTCGCAGCCTGTGAAAGCGGCGGTTGTTGCAGAGGAACCTTCTGCTACTGCTGAGAATGAGGAAAGTGCTCCTTATGATGAGGATGTTGAGTGGACTACAGTCAAAGGCGGGGTCAAGAGCAATGGAGGTTGGACGAATGCCGGTAAGAAGCCAGTCGCGTCACCAGCAACTACAGCTACAACTACTACTAACTTGAAAATTCCAGGACGGGCAGTGACGTTTATGCAGTGGTGTAAATCTGCTATCCGGGGCTTGAATCCAGGAGTCAATCAAGGAGAGCTGGTCAGCATGCTTGTGACTTTGCCATTGGGTCCAGACTCCAAGGATATAATTGCAGATATTGTTTATGCGAACTCCAGTATAATGAACGGGCGAAGGTTTGCAGAGGAGTTTTTGAAACAACGACAGCATGCAGGGAATGCATTGTCGGGGTTGGATATTAAAAAGGTGTTTTTGGAAACGGGAGGAGAGTTTCGAGAAGTGAGAAGGAAGTAGGAGAGGAGGAGTTGGATGTTTCGAGGCGTTGAACGGTTGAAGCGTCGGGTACTTTGAAGCATTGAAAACATCTCAATCATTGTCTAAGTCAAGCTTTGCGTATAGCGTTATTTGCTATTTCAAAGCTCATTTATCATTGCATATTTAGGTGTATATAGTCAATTTGCATGGTGAAGCTGTTGTTTTGGAATTGTTTGTATGTTTCTACATTTGCGCGGCTATTTTCCTACTAGTTTGCCATATTTCGTTGATATTTTGCGGAATTTCACTCAATCTCCTTACATTTTTGCCATATTACACTGCTTTTCCTTCGTATTCGCCTATATTCCTTCATGCACTTTGATCATTTCTCAGCCTGTAATTCGTCCAAACTCTTCTTCTTCAACTCTTCCCAGACCTCTCTGTATTCATTTTCTTCATGGACTTCACTGATTCGACGTCTCAAGGCCATGTTTTGTGCAATTTCACTGGCTATTTGAGTGATTTGTTGGCTCCAACCAGGTTTCAGGGCTTCTGCTTCTTGAGCAAGCTCGCCCATATCTAACATGAGGATTTTCTCACTGGTGGTAAAACGAGTCCATACGTCGTCACCAACGGACCCGCGTTGATGTAAAGTGACGAGAATTTGCTTGCCTAGACGCATTCGAAGCAATCGATGGACATTTTCAGCAGCCCATTGTAACAATGCAGCCTTTAAAAGTTTATCAGGGACTTTCTGAGCATTGGAAGATTCTTTAAGGGATAGATAAACTTGTTTTTTAAGATTTTCATCATACCAAGGTTTCAGAGCAGCTAGATCATCTAGAGACATGGGTTAGAGGACATGTTGAGCATTTAGACTCAATGTGGGTTGGTTTTTACTTACTTATCTTCTTTTTCCTATAAACTTTAGTAAAAGTGAAGAAAATCACAGCTAATACCACAACATAAGCTATTGGGGTTAATACTGAGATTTTTTGGGGCATTTTTGGATATTGAACAAAGTGATGTGTTGAGATGGGAGAGAAGGCCAGGCGTAAAGGAATTGGTGGGAGTCTTACTGAAGTTGCTTGGAACTATGATGTTGTTAGTTGAGGATGGGGAGACGAGAAGGGCAATAATAGCCATTGAGTTGATGTGATATGTTTTTTATGGTAGTAATATAATAATCTCTTATTGTATAGATTTTACTTGTATTTTTCTATTTCTGTGTTTCTGTTGCTAGCCAAAGTTATGCCATAGTAAGCATGTCATGCCAGTTAGCATGCTGTTCCATTGCTTACATGTTATACCACCGCTTATTGATTCCACCCATCGGCTGGGCCCCTAACGACATGTCAATGGGAAATGTCAGCAGTAAGAAAATTTATTGAAAAAAATGACAATTTCGTTAAATTTTCATTGGGACATTTCAGAATTGAACATTGAATAATATCCGCATATTAATCAGCAATTTCCTGTCACATTTTTCGGCATCTCTCTATACAATCACTACACTTATTTCTCCTCCCTCACTCTTCTCTCTTGATCCATTCTGATCTCAACTTCTTTCCACACACACCGCCACCAACCAACCAAACTTCTACGTAATATCTCATATATTACAATCTCATATAATTATTAGTTATTCTTTTCAGCCTCAGGCTTTAGAATATGGTACGTAAGATATTCATTCATGCATGTATTGTGCATATACTGACTCTATAGATTATTCGATTCAGAACAAGAGATGGACTCTTTAGAGTAAATGTCGATCCTAATGATAAATTGGAAAAAGCCGTTCATGAGGTAAGTATAAATTCTTGTAATATGTTGTGTTTTGTTGTAATTATATCCTCTAACTTGCCTGTAGCTGGCTAAACAGCTTTCTAAGCAACTCGTAGACGTTAGTATATCAACTCGACCGACTGAAAGTGGCGAGCCGGCTGAACAAATCGTCGGTAGAACTGTACAAGAATTAGGTCTTAAGCATGGTGATTTGTTGTTTGTTAAATATGAATCTGTAGATCAGCAGAACGGGGCCAATGATCCCGCTCCTCAAGTTCCCGCTTCTCAATCTACGGCTCAAGAGATCTTCAAATCTGTCAAACAGTCCAAGTTGGATGACGAATTAGACGCCGATCCCGGCAAAATTGTACGGCCAAAGGACCCCAAAATGTGTCGTCACGGCGACAAAGGCATGTGTGATTATTGCATGCCACTGGAGTCGTATGACGCCGGATATCAAGAAGAGCATAGCATTAAACACTTGTCATTCCATGCATATCTCAAGAAACTCAATGCCGATGCCAACAAAACTGGCTCATCCTCGTCATATATGAGCCCTGTGGCCGAGCCATATTACGGAGTGGTTAAAAATTGCCCTTCGGGTCATCCTCCTTGGCCCGCTGGCATCTGTTCAAAGTGTCAACCTTCTACGATTACTTTGCAACAGCAGACATTTCGTATGGTGGATCACGTTGAGTTTGCCGATAGTGATATTGTAAATAACTTCATTGAAGCTTGGAGAAGGACCGGAACTCAGCGAATTGGGTATTTATATGGAACTTATCAAAGATACGATGCTGTTCCTTTAGGGATTAAGGCCGTTGTCGAGGTCATTTATGAACCTCCTCAAAGCGACGAGTTGGATGGTGTGACATTGACGTTACCATGGGAGCATGATGAAGCTGCTAAGGTCGAAAAAGTGGCCCGTTTGGCGGGATTGGAACGTGTAGGTGTTATATTCACTGACCTAATCGATAGTGGAATGCGCGATGGTACTGTAGTTTGCAAGCGTCATGTTGACAGCTACTTTATGTCCTCACAAGAAATTGTCTTTGCTGCTACGATGCAGAACCAGCATCCTAGTTCATGCCGATGGAGCTCTTCCAATGGGCAATTTTCCTCAAAACATATCACTTGCATTGTGTCTGGAAACATGGAGGGTCAGATTGATATTAGCTGTTATCAAGCGTCTACTTCTGCTGAAGCAATGGTGTCCGCCGATCTCATTGAGCCGTCAACTAATCCAGCCGTCATGAGAATTAAACAAGCTTCACCTACAAGATATGTCCCTGATATTTTCTACAAAAGAATCAATGAGTATCACTTGGCAGTTTCGGAAAATGCCAGGCCGGCATTCCCGGTGGAATATCTGTTGGTAACGTTAACACATGGATTTCCTGGAAGCCCCAATCCTAAATTCTCGCACGCAGGATCCATATTTCCTATTGAGAACCGTGCTCATATGGGGCTTGGACAGGATTTTGCAGTATTGCAACAGGCAATTAGTGCAATGACTATAAGTGATTTTCATCTATGTGCATATATTATTGGGCTGGGTGTTCTTAGTGAAGAAGAAGCTCAGCAGCTGGTAAAGGCAGCAGAAAGTCGTAGTGAGGAGGCGATATATGGATTGAATGAAATGCTGGGGTGGCAGACGTTGTTGACGATAATAGGAAGTGGATAGGGGAGTGTGTCTTTGATAAAGGGGTCTGTTGAAGTTGTTGAGATGCTTGATCCTCAATCAAGGTGATTCATAAGAGGCGATTCATAAGATGAAATTCATAAGAGGAAATTCAAAGAGGAAATTCAAAGAGGAAATTCAAAAGAGGAAATTCAAAAGAGGAAATTCAAAAGAGGAAATTCATAAGAGGAAATTCATAAGAGTATACCCTCGTGTTTGCTACACTTTTTCCCTCTTTGACTCCAATCATGCCATTGTTTCTCATTCATTGTTCAATACAAGACATCCAACAACCCTTCAGTTCAACTCCCTCAAATCATTATAATATCCTATATAAATCCAGCAATAGATATTAAAAAACTACAATTATAATAAAATGATCATAAATTACCCTACAATTGACCTTTTTTTGATGTTTTTTCGATGCTCTTCTGGAAAATTCTCGGTTAGCTTTGATCCGTCACGTGACTCCACCCAAGCCGAAAAACTTAAAAAATAAATGGCCCATTACAGCCAATTTTCACTTTACAACAACTTTTTCACATTGCAATAATGAGTACGCCATTTGGTATTGATTTCGGCAATGCAACTTCCGTCATTGGAGTTGCTCGTAATAGAGGAATAGACGTGGTTGTTAATGAGGTTTCTAATCGTTCGACTCCATCTTTGGTGGGTTTTGGCGCTAGAAACCGATTTATTGGAGAGGGCGCTAAAAGTAATGAAACCTCCAATTTGAAGAACACGGTTGGTTCGTTGAAGAGGATTTTGGGAAGAAGCTTTGATGACCCTTCATTGGAGGAGGAAAAGGCATATATTAGCAGTGAATTGGCCAATGTAGATGGAAACGCTGGGGTTTCTGTGCTTTTTCAGGGCCAACGACAAACTTTTAGCAGCGTTCAGTTAGCCGCCATGTACTTCAATAAGCTTAAGAATACCACTGAGCATGAGCTCAAGGCTACTGTGACCGATGCTGTGATTGCTGTTCCTATATGGTATACTGATGTTCAGAGAAGAGCTGTGGCTGATGCTACCATAATTGCTGGTTTGAATCCAGTTAGAATCATCAATGACGGCACTGCTGCTGCTGTTGGATACGGTGTTTTCAAGACTGATTTACCTGAGGAAGGCGATCGAAAAGTTGCCATTTTGGACTTTGGCCACTCGTCCTCTTCTATTACCATCTGTTCTTTTAAGAAGGGTGAGTTGAAGGTTCTTGGTGCTGGCTATGACAAGACCTTTGGTGGCCGAGTCTTGGACCTGGCTATTGCTAAACAGTTGGCCGAAGAATTCAAGGAAAAGTACAAGATTGATGTGCTCAGTCACCCCAAGGCCTTTTCTCGAATCTTGACTCAAGCTGAACGTGTCAAGAAGATTTTATCTGCAAATACTTCTGCTCCCTTTAATGTTGAAAGTGTTATGAATGATATCGATGTTTCCGCTATGGTGAAACGGGAAGATCTGGAAAAGGCTCTTGCTCCATTTTTGGAGAATTTGCACGTATTCATCAACAAAGCGTTGGCTACTGCTGGTGTCAAGGCTAGTGATCTCGATGCTGTGGAACTTGTTGGTGGAAACTCTCGTGTTCCTTCCATTAAGGAGAAGGTTAGTGAAATTTTCCAGAAGCCTTTGTCTTTTACTTTGAACCAGGATGAAGCTATTGCCAGAGGTGCTGCTTTTGTGTGTGCCATTCACTCCCCAACTGTCCGAGTTCGTCCATTTAAATTTGAGGATGTCAATCTGCACAGTGTCACATTCTACTGGGATCCAGTAGATGGTGAGGACTTGAGTGAATTGGAAGTTTTCCCTGCTGGAGGATCTTTCCCCAGTTCCAAGGTTATTACTTTGTTCCGAAAGGAAGACTTTGAAATAGAAGCTCGATACACACATCCTGAGAAACTGGAGAAGGGAGCCAAACCTTGGATTGGCAAATGGTCTGTTAAAGGAGTCCGACCTGCTGATGACGGAGAAGCTGTTGCAGTGAAGATCAAACTAAGACACGACCCATCTGGTTTTTACTCGGTTGAGAGTGCTTATACAGCTGAAGAAAAGGTGTTTGAAGAGCCTATTGAAGAAGAAGAAGGTGCTGACAAGAAGGAAGGTGGCGATAAGAAAGAAGCTGCTGAAGGAGAAGAACAGGAAAAGAAGACTCGTCAAGTTAAGAGATGGGTTAAGAAGGATGTTCTTACTATTGTCCATAGTCACTTGGGATTGGAAGACAAGGCCCGAGATGATGCGTTAGAGAAGGAAGTTCAAATGACATCTGAAGATAAGCTTGTTAAGGATACTGAAGACAAGAAGAATGCTCTTGAAGAGTACATTTATGATATCCGAGGCAAGATTGATGATCAATATGCTGAATTTGCTTCTCCTGAGGAGAAGACCAAAGTTCGTGAGAGAGCGGATGCTGCTGAAGACTGGTTATATGGAGATGGTGAAGATGCTACCAAGGCACAGTATATTGCTAAATATGAGGAATTGGCGTCGCTTGGAAATGTGATCCGAGGCCGATATTTGAGCAAGATTGAGGAAGAAAAGCAGGCTAAACAGGCAGCAGCAGAAGCTGAGAAGCAGCGAATTATGGCAGAGAAGTTGCAAGCCCAGCGAGCTGAGCAGGAGGCCAAGAAGGAAGCGGAAAAGCCTGCTGAAGACAATGCAGATGTTGCCATGGATGATGCTTAAAAGAAGTAATGGTGGTTGGATTGAATAGAGAAGTATGTGGAATTTTCAACGAGGCTGATAAATGATATCTTTGACTTAATTGAGATGCCTTGTTGTATGTGATATCTCCAATAAGATAAGATAAAGATAAGGATATAGGTAGACGTACGTTGGAATCGTAAATAAAAATAGCAGTGAAAGAAGATTGATTGATTGTGCTGTGGTGTTTTATTCAGAGTGCAGAGTACAGAGAGTAGAGTACAGAGTACAGAATACAGAATACAGAGTTGATTTATTAACTAGTAGAACGAACAGAGAAGTATACCATTGAGAGAAGATAATATTTATATTAATGAAATAATATAGTAATTGTCTAAGAGTAATATAAACACAAAATGATCAGTCACTTCCGGGTAACTATACTATTGCCTATTTGGGGTTACTGCAGAATCGTCATACATTGCGCCAGTATATATAAAAAAACCATAGAAATATAAACTTTATGTGCATTTAGTTCAGGGATATTACTTGTCAAATAACTATGTAAATCATACATTGGTTGCCGTACCTTAATTGGCTGTATCGCATTTTATACCTCAGTCAAATCAGCCCAGCCAACACAATTCAATCCAGCTCAACTCCATTCCAAGTCAATTTGATAATCATAAAGGGGTGATTATTTTCCAAATATCATTAACAACCCATAAATATCCCAAATATTGGGGTTTTCCACCTCGACTCCCGATTCTCAAAACTCCGATATCACCGCCCGCTAACCTTCAACTTCACTACATTTCAACTTCTTCACTCAACCGTCATGACGCAACAGAAATATCCAGCTAAAAGCCATGCTTTCCGAACAGTGGAAACGCTGAAACGCCTTTGTAAGGAAAAAGAGGCCTCTGGTTTAGCTGTAGATAGTGCTCTTTATAAGAATAGTCTTATTGTTGTACCGGCGTCAACTGTGGAATATCGTCCTTATAGTGATATTACCGTTCCGTTTAGACAAAGCCGATATTTTTTTTACTTCACTGGGGCAGAACATGTGTCTGGCGGTCACGTGGTGTATGATACATCGACTAGAAAACTCACTTTATACTTACCTCCAATTGATGAAGATGATGTTATGTGGAGTGGAATGCCCCTATTGCCTAAACAAGCGCTGGAGCAGTTTGATGTCGATGAGGTGAAATATGAGACCGAATTGGAGGTGATTTTGAGCAGTTTCAGGGCCAAAGGTAATACCAAGGTCATATCAATTGAGCCTAGTGACAAGTTCAAGCACTTGGTTGAGCCCAGTGGCTTGCTTTTGGAGGCTTTGGATGAAACAAGAATGATCAAAGATGACTTTGAGCTGTCTCTTTTGAAAAAGGCAAACAAGATCTCGGAGAATTGCCATGTTGCCGTCATGTCTGCTTTGCCTATTGAAACCAACGAGGGCCATATCCATGCTGAATTTGTATATCATAGCATGAGACAGGGTGTTAAGGAAATGGCATACGATCCTGTTTGCTGTTCGGGAACCAACTGTGGCACTCTGCACTACGTGAAGAATGACGAAGAAATGGATGATCGTCTACTGGTATTGATTGATGCTGGTGCTCAGTGGAAATCCTATGCTTCGGATGTTACTAGAACTTTCCCCATAAATGGTCATTGGACAAAGGAATGCAGGGCCATTTATGATGCTGTTCAAGATATGCAAAACCAGGCCTTTGCTGCAATTAAGCCTGGTGTGTCATGGGATGATATACATTACCTTACACATCGAGTATTGGTGGAGCATCTGCTTAAAATAGGAATTCTCAAAAACGGGTCAGTCCAGGAGATTCTGGATTCTCGCGTCTCTGTTGCATTTTATCCTCATGGTTTAGGACACATGCTTGGAATGGAAGTCCATGATGTTGCCGGAAGACCCAACTATGAGGATCCTGATCAAATGTATAGATATCTTCGAATCCGACGAAAACTCCAAGAAAACATGGTAGTAACTGTGGAACCGGGTTGTTATTTCAACGACTTCTTACTTGATGCTGCCTTCAAAGATAAGAATCAGGTAAAGTATATTGATCGGGACGTGTTGAAAACTTACATGCCTGTTGGAGGTGTTCGAATCGAGGATGATATAAGAGTCACTGCAGATGGTTATGAGAACCTTACAACAGTCACCAGTGATCCAGAAGAGATTTCCAAAATTGTCCTCAGTGGAATAGCTAAGGGAAGAAATGGTTATCATGTTATTGTGTAGATCCAAGAGTGGGCGCTCCTTATTGTCGAAGATAGTACTAATGTTCATAAATATCCGGTGAATAAAAGCATAAATTATCCGTTGAATAAAAGCATAAATATCCATAAATACACTTTAAATTCCATGAATATTGCTGTTTCATATGGTAGATTCATTGTTCAAGTCACTGAGATCGTGGTAACTTCATCATCCAAGCCATAGAGATTACTGTCGGAGCACTCTATATCACTTTGCTCCTTCACTGTTCTGCTCTGGCTATTCATCAATGCTGCTAAGTGCTTGTTCCACCGAAGCAAAAAAGGCCTGTCGTCGTTGCTGGTTCACTACCATCTGGTTAATTCCACTTCGTTCAAATCGCATCTTGATCGTGCCTTCAGAAGGCATACGAGTAAACAAAACTGTAATGTCCCTTTTAACGTAGTCCTCGACTAGCTCAGATAACACTTTTATCGCTGTGGCATCACAGTCTGTCATTCCTTTCAGATCAATGACCAGGTTGTGGATGTTATTTTCTGCAATGATACGAGGATGCGCAGGATGAACCCTCATGGATCCATATTTTTCCAGCCGTTTGAGTCGACTTCGCAACGATCCTGCATTAGCAAAAGTTAATGGTTCAGTTACTTTAACAATCAAGCAGCCGTCAACTGGAGATGTCTCCGGATGCTTATCGGCATTTCGAAAAATATTCGTGCCAGGTATCCGGCCCAATATCTGAATTCTAGGCAATGTCGCATGTCTAATGACTCTCATCAGAGAGAACCCTACTCCTGCGGCAATTCCTGTTTGTACTGACCATATAATTGTAGCCAAAACTGTTAATCCAATGGTTAAAAGTTCACTAAAACCTTGTACTTTATAATAGAATCGGATATCAGTTGAAATTCCTCGCAAAAGGCCAAACCCAATGAGCGAGATGACCGACGATAGAACACACTTCGGCAAATAATAGAAGAGATGCATGAGGAAGTTGATGGATAAAAACACTACCAAGGCTAGAGCAATGCCACTCATCGGGGTTTTTGCACCTGAGCTATCGTTAACAAGACTTCTTCCGTATCCACCAAAGGATGGAAGCGCACAAACCAAGCTTCCTACAAGATTTGCTGCTCCTAGAGCAATGAGCTCGCGGTTGGCCGAGACGGTGAAGTCATACTGTGATTCAAAAGCTTTTGCAGCCATAGTAGATTCAAAAAAGCCCAAAATTGCTGCAAAAAAAGCTGCGGAGAAGTTTGTTTTAAAGTCCTTGAGCTTGCCCATAGTGATTGGAAATTCCACAGTAAGTTTTCCGGGTTTGATTTTACCGACAACTTCCAGTCCCTTTGAATCAAAGTTGCCGAAATATGCCACCATAGTAGAAATGACTACAACAATAAAGATCTCCGGCACCAGTTGCAGGAATTTGGCCCGATGATGCAATAGCTCTTTAGCAATGCGAAAAAAGGCTCCTAAAGCAAATGACAAGAGGGAAAAAAGGGTCGTTATCTTATGAGCAGAACCAATATAATCCCATACAAATGCAATTTTTCCAAATGTCGATGGATGAGTGCCTGTTACTTCATGCATAAGATTCAAAATACCAAGTTGAGCAGGAATCTGATCAATAATCATGACAAGGCCAACGGCAAAAATGAATCCTCGCAAGAGGGCATGTGAAAGTACAGAATCCAAAAACCCGAAACGAAATATACCTGCTCCAAAAAGAACACTACCAGCAGTAGCGGATATCAGCCCTGATACGTCAGCAGCATTCAGATCTAAATTCCGGTGATGATCATGACCGTCTGAAGGATGTAGATAGGCTGTAACTGCCTGACCGACCACGAGAGAAATCGGTGCCTCAGGCCCAACAACCATTTGTGGTACCGAGCCTAGAATTGCATAAAGTATCGGAGGAATGACCAAGCCGTAAAGACCGCATATAGTGGGCACCATGGCCAAACTGTTGGCATATCCCATGACAACGGGGATCTGGAAACTGGCTAGAGTGAGTCCAGCAAACACATCGCCCAGCAGATATTCCAGTTTATACGTAGAAATCCAGTGAATTGCAGGAATATAATATGCAAAGAAAGACTTGGGCCCCGGTTTTAGAGTACCTTTGGGCGGAAGTCGAGGAAGCGGAGTTGAGCCTCCCGAGCCCAATTCCAATGATTGTACAGAGTCGTCCTGGCGAACCAGCTGAGAACTCTCGCTCTCCACATCAAAGGTGTAGCCATTGGACTGCATGACGCGCAGTGTACTGGTTTGCTATGGCAAGTAGAGGTTGAGTTCAATTCCGGCTGCACAATGTGGTTGCGATTTGGGAAGACCAATCAGGGGAGTCCGAAAGGTAATCTGGGGAGCGAGACAAATGAACCGTCAACAAGGCTAACTATTGGGTTATGAGCCAGCTAAGTGTATCGGGTAATTAACAGCGAGTTCTCTTATCTGAGTCGTCAATTGCAGTTTTAAGGTTTCATTCAAAATCGCTCAGCTCACGTGACCTAATAAGCGGGAAATTATCGACAAGAGCGGAAATAAAGCTATTGTCCTGGGCGGGATATGTGATTGCAGGTACGAGATTATCAGCGGATATTCTCTTGGTCCACACGTGTTCAGCTAGGCGGGTAGTCTTGGTGTATGAGTGTCTCGGAAAAACAGTGGAAACAGCCGAGAAACAGCCGACAAGTACAAAGAAGCGAGGAACTACGACAAAAAAGGCCAAAAATCGGCATATATCCGCTGAAATAATAAAAAATGACTGTGGACAGTTAATTCAAAACAAGGTGCATGGTAGGTCTTACCAGGGACTTAATGACGAGCAGGAGCAGCTAGGCACCTGAGAACGGTTGAAATGAAACGAGCAGAACGTCTAAATTTCGTTCGTCATTGCTTTCACTCATCTTCGTGCTTTTTTATCATCCTTTAAGGTTCATGTTTTCTATAAAATCAGCATGCTTCCGAGTAGTATCGGTATTGTCGCGCCGCGAAGTTCTTCAAATCTAGCCATTGAGTTTCTTCGTCAAGTCAGGCACAGCTTCAAATAAATCAGCAACTAGGCCCAGATCTGCTACTTGGAATATCGGCGCCTCTTCGTCCTTGTTGATAGCGACAATTGTCTTGGAATCCTTCATGCCGGCCAAGTGCTGAATAGCTCCAGATATTCCCACGGCAACATAAAGTTCTGGGGCAACTACCTTTCCGGTTTGGCCAACTTGCAATGAGTTGTCGGCGAATTCTGAGTCAACAGCGGCTCGGGAGGCTCCAACGGCTGCTCCAAGAGAATCGGCAAACGGATACATGATCTTTTCAAAGTTCTCTTTATCTTTAAGACCACGTCCGCCTGAGACTACTCTCTGGGCCGATGAAAGATCAGGACGCTCAGAAACAGCGAGATTTTCGGAAACCCATTCGGAAAGAGCCTCGGCATTGGGGTCTTCAGCAGTCTCAATGGCAGCAGATCCATCTGCAGGCTCTGCAGCATCAAATGCCGATGTACGCACAGTCAGCAATTTGACAGGATCTTTACTTTTGGTAGTCAGAATGGCGTTTCCTGCATAGATTGGTCGCACAAATGTATCCTCGGATTCCACCTTGATGACGTCAGAAAGAGGCTGCACATCCAACAACGCAGCAGCGCGAGGAATGACATTTTTGCCATATGCAGTGCTGGCTGCCACCAGATGAGAAAATCCGCCCTTTTCTACCGTATTGGCCAGCAATACCGCCAGGTTTTCCGGCAATCCTCTGTCATAAGCGCTGTTAGCAGCTACAAGGACTTTTTCAACACCAGGCACCTTGGCAAGTGTTTCTGCGTATTTTCCCGCTTCTCCGCCAGCAACCAAAACAGTAACTGGACCGCCAAGCTGTTTAGCCGCCGTTAAAGCGTTATAAGAGCCACCAGCGATTCCCGAAGCATTGGATTCAGCGAGCGCTAAAGTTGACAGAAAATGCCGTAGGACGGAAACCCGAGAGGGCAATAGTGGTCTAGCGGCGTATTTGAACATTGCAACCAAAGATCAACTGTTTCAATGTATTAATGGTTGAATGGAGTTGAAGAGGTTGTGAAGATGCAGTTGTGTGGAGAAAAGATGGAGAAATCCGGGTAAATTTCAGCGGTGGGTTACCCGGAAATCACCGCACAGCCGTACGCTGGAAAAAAAAATATTTATATAGCCATCGCTCGCAGTTCAATTAACCAACAAGAACACTTCTTTTACTATGGGGAAATCCGTAAAGTCCGGTACGGAATCGGCTACACGGAAACATAAAGTAGGTGGAATTTCAGACGGATTCATTAACTATAGGCTAACATTTTGTCCAGTTTGTGTCCTTCAAAGACAAGGTCGACAGTATAAGAATAGATCCTATACGACGAGTTAGGCGGAAAATCACTGATTATTCAGGTCAGACGTCATATTTTATCACCTCGTTCGAACAATGGTTGGAGTTGAATTTGTCGGCGGATTTTGTGGAGTTCTCCGACAAGTGCTCGCCGTTATGTGGATCTTTGCCAATGATCTTTCATCACCAGAAGGATATAGCTGCTCTTCTGTTCGATCATATAGAGAAGAAAGATGTGAACTCGCTGGAATCATTGTTGGAGTAAGTAATTTGTTGAGAGGCCGTGGTTTGTTCCTTACTAACTGTCCAGCCTAATCACCCATTTCGCTCATGATTTGGGCCCTGATTTCCATCCTTATTTCGGGAAATCTCTGGAGACCATTTTGGACTTGTCGACTTCGTCAAGTATCGAAGTCGTTGAGTGGTCTTTCAATTGTCTTGCATATTTATTCAAGTTTCTGGCCCGTCTATTGACTACGGACTTGAGACAAACTTATACGACTATTTCGCCTTTACTCGGAAAAAGACACCAGAAAGAATATATTAATCGATTTGCCGCAGAATCTCTGGCTTTTCTGCTCCGAAGATGCTCCGGAGAGAGCCTAGATCTCATTATTAGGCATATTTTGGCCGATGTAGCCAGTCAGAAGAACAATGAGTTTCTCAACAGCATAGTTATGCTTTTCACCGAATGTATAAAGAGTTCTGGAAATGCTATACACTCTAAGGGGCCTATAATATTGGAAAGGTTGATATCTATTGCATTGGAGTCTGAACATGTAGAATACCTCTCGACATTGGTTTCCTTGACTGTTTCGGGATTGTTGCATCATGTTCAGCAAGACACATCGTCAGACATATATTCAACTGTGATTGGGACGATAAACAAATACCTGGATCTGGTTGGAGAATCGGATGCTGGCTCTGGCCAGTTGCAGCTGTTTCTCATGCTTCTATGCAATCTCACTGGACTTCGAAAAGGCTCACGAGTCAACGATTGGGGCTCTTTATTTGATTGCAGCACTCTATTACTCGAGAAGATGCCGAGATTATCCTCAGAAGATGCTAGGTCTACGCTCTCCTGCATACTGTGCTATTCTCTATTGGAATATTCGGATTTCGTAACGAAAACGAAATCATTTACGAAACTTCTTGCCAATCTGAGTCGAATTCTTGGAGAAAATTTCATTATTTTTGCCAATATGATGGCAAAAGAAGGCACTGTAGCATTGTTTTGCGATTTGGTGGTTCCATTCGTGGAGAAGTATGTCAGGCAACAGCACAAGAATGACAAAGAAGCCCTGGGGTTGGTTTTTTTGGAGTTTGGTAGCAAAATTACTGACAACTCTGATAAGCTTGTAAAGCTGCAAGCTTTGGAATCGCAGCTTTTGGAAAATATATGTAATGAACTCCTCGAGGTGTTTCAACATTCAAGCGTATATGAACTGGATGAAATGCAATTGATGGGCATGAACTGGAAATTGGCTTTTATTAAAAGAGATTCCAATTCCAGTAATGAGGGCTTTTCTAGGCTCTATCAGTGCTTGAGAGCCAAGCTTCTTGTGACGAATGACCAAGATAAATCCTCGGAAGATAATAGGACCGTCTTAGTTAGCAGTGCTTTAGGCAATATGTTATCAATCGTTGCCAATTCATCGGAGAATGCATCATTATCATCGAGTGACTGCATGGAAATATTTGGCAACTGTGAAAACGAGTTAATGTTCCGTAATGCTGATTATCTCCAAGGGGTCAATGATTTCGTTTCAATGATGAGGAAGAAGCAGTTGAAACCTTCTGAACTTGGCGCAAATGTCTTTATTTCTAATCTTCGTGAAGCTTGTCATACGCCCTCGCATCTTTTTAGGAGCCTGGCTCTAGGCATAGCTGACAATGTCCGTCGTCTTCTGCCGATATCATCACCCATTTCGAGCATTCTCGACACTTGTACAGTTATTGAATCACTTCCTCGTGATGTTTCTAGCGCTAGGAATCTTCAAATGCATATTAGGAATCTCGGGGTGAGTTTGTCAACTGTTGGAGATGGTGAGACTGTGAGAGACCTGGTTCTTAGTTATTTGTTTGGATTACTTTCAGATCGATTTCAGCCGGTATGGCAAGCAGCCCTTGAGGCCATTGAGACAGCTAGTGCTGCTTTTGATACAGCTAATTCTGGAAAAAGCTATATTTTATGGTCACTTGTTGAAAGGTTTCTGAGCAACTCAGCGCATATTTCACCCCTGGCGTATCATTCCTTTGGGGATGCTGAGATACAAACCAGCTCGACTAGCTTCACCAGCTGTACTAGCCTTCTGGGTCTTTCTGATGAAACTAATGAGCTATTCTATGAACATAGCAGAATCTTGGAAACTTCGGTGGAAAAGGTCTTGCTTGAAATCGACATTCATTTCGATCATACGACCCAGAGAGCTCTGGCACTGAAAGTGCTTGAAAAGTTACCGAAATTTGCCCAGAAAAATGCTCGTTATCTTGCACCAAACCTTTTTGGATTCGATAATGATGATGACGATGACCAGAAACATCATGATGACCACGATGAAGATGAAAATGAAGGTTATGAGGACGAAGTTTCAGGAATCAAACACACTTGGAGCTCGAAAGACCGGCTCTCTTTACTCAAAGTGTTTTCTAACTTCACGAAAGCTCGAAGTCTTCCTTATGCTGAGGAAATTCATGAAACATACTTGAATTTGCTTACAAGTAGGCAGCCTGAGGTACAAAAATTGGCATTAAAATGTATTTTGACATTCCAAGAGCCGATTGTCAAGAAATATGCTGATAATTTGTCTGCACTACTGGATGATAGTCAATTCAAAGACGAGGTGCTGAATTTGCTGAGGAGCTCAGGAAATGAAGCAGCTCTTCATGAGTCTGATGGGCCCGAAATACTACCTTATATTGTGAGAATTCTGTACGGCAAGGCCCAGGTTTCCCGTTCATCTGGAGGAGTCAAGCAGGGACGAAGATATGCAGTGATTACTGGCCTTCAAAATCTCGATTCACAGTATATTCGGATGTTTGTCGAATTTTCTTGCCACAAGCTGAATTGTAAGGGTTTCTTGAGACAGGACAGAGAGGTATCTATTGCGAAGAACGACTATAAATCTATATCTGACAGCCTGCTTCGTAAAGAGCTGGGGTTTTTGTCATTGATGGAAGACCTGATATCTATTCTAGGAGTGGCCCTTCGAGAAAGCTTGGATCTTGTCTTAAACGCATTACTGTTCTCGCTGTGGACTTGTGAACATTCTGCCATCTCTCTGAAAACATCGCCTCATCTATCTAACTCTGTAAAAGTTATTCGCTCCTCAGGTTTCAAGTGCCTCTCTGGTATTGTAAAGTCATTTTCTTCGGAAAAGTGGGATAATTATTTCCCCGTATTCTATACGATAATCATTCAGCCGAGAATGAAGTCATTTGTTCAAGATAATCTCCAGCAACCGTCTGCTTTGATGAATCTTTTACGGGCCATGTCGGCATTTCCATCGTTTTCAGCGTTTTTTACAACTGACAGTTGTGTTACTCTGGACCGATTAATGGAGCTGATAGGGGAGAAAGCGAGCGACTTTACCATCGAATGCGTGCTTGATATTGTTCTCAGTTTGCTCAATTTGGAAGGGAAATGCTCTTCTGAAATATTCGCTGTCATTAGTGATTCAATAACTGTTCCTGTTCTGCGAGGAATTCCCTTACTTCTTGATCGAAAATCATCTCCTCAAGTTCTACTTGAAAAGGAGGCCAATGTTCTTGTTAATTTGCTTAAAAAGGGGTATGAGGTCAACTCAGAGACTCAGAAGGCTCTAATAAAGACCTCTCTTGATGCTCTTGGTCGTTCAGGAAGTGAAATCCGCACAGATGTCAAGTGTATTATACTGGAAGCATTTTCCGGGCTCATTTCATATCCAGAATTTGGTATCGACGAAGCCAAGACTTCTATTGATAAACTCTCACCATTATTCAAAAAGTTTAGCGAGCGAAAGACTCGTATTAATCTTTCTCGTGTATTCTATTCTCTTGGAAACAAGTTCTCTCAGTATGAAAGAGTCGGAAAGTTGGTTGTTGAACTCAATAGTTATTCTACTCGACGTCTAGATGATTTTGATTTCGACAGAAGATTGGCAGCTTATTCAGAAATCACTGAAAAGTTTTGGTCGGAGTTACAGGCCGAGGAATGGCTGCCTCTTTTGTATAATATGCTTTATTATGTCAAGGACGTGGAGGAACTGGCTTTGAGAACAAATTCGGCCTATGTAGTCAAACGGTTTGTGGATAGTGTGAGAGAAACTTCACAGGAGACTCAGCTTGCTGCTAAACAGACGATTCTGCGTGATCTGGTCATCAAAGAACTTCGTTCTGGTTGCAGAGATGGCAGTTTTATTCTCCGAGTTGAATATGTTGGAATTCTTCATCATATTGTAAAACAGGGTGTATCTGAGGATATATCTGACATGAATAGTCTTCTTTTTGATGGCGATGAAGAAGCAAATTTCTTTAATAACATCTGTCATATTCAAATGCATAGAAGACAGCGTGCTGTACGAAGGTTGGGCCAGACAGCAGAAAAAGGTCTTTTGAAAGACTCAAGTATTGCTTATTACTTGATGCCGCTACTAGAGCACCATCTGAGCGGAAAAGAGGACGAAGCTCACCGATTAGCAGATGAGAGCATTTCTGCAATTGGTATTTTATCTGCACATTTGTCTTGGAATCAGTATAGGGCTATTCTGAAGCGATATATTGGATATTTGGTGCGAAAAGATGAATCCACAAAGACTGCATTGAGATTAATTGAGACAATGGCTGATGCATTGACGGGAATTGGCAGAGAGGTCGAAAACAGCCCTTTGCGATCCAGTATGCCCAGTTCTGAGAAGCTGAGCTCATTCATTGTCGATGATGCGTTGGCTTCTCTTTCTAAATTACTCGATAAGTTCAATGACGATGATGATATCATTTCTAGAATCCCGGTGGCTATTCCTATGGTGAAATTTCTCACTTTGCTGCCTAAGGAACTTCTTCAGCAGAAGCTTCCAGGATTGTTATCGAAGGTATCTCAAATTCTTCGTGCAAAAGCTCAAAGTGTGCGTGATGCTGTGAGGAAAGCTCTATGTAAATCGTCAGCTATTCTCGGTTCAGAATATTTGGTGTTCATTGTTCGAGAACTCAAAAGTGTCCTAAGAAGAGGTGCCCAATTGCATGTTCTTGGATACACTGTACATACGCTTTTACACGAGCAGGATGGTTTGACTCACGGAGATTTGAATGAATGTTCTCAGCTTGTTGGTGAAATCATCATGGAAGATATTTTCGGAGTTACTGGTGAAGAAAAGGACGAAGAAGGTTATATCAGTAAAATGCGAGAGGTTAAACAGCATAAAAGCAATGACACGGCGGAAATGCTAGCTCGAAATATCAGTTTGTCTTATTTTACGAATATCATTGAGCCTATCAAACAGCTTTTACTTCACAAGAAAATCAGCCATTCAATCGAAAGGAAAGCCGAAGAGCTTCTTCGACGATGTGCAATGGGATTGTATCATAATTCAGAAGCTAGCACACCTACCGTATTGGTGATGAGCTATGAATTGTATAGTATGATTACCAAAGCTCAGGAGGACCGAAAGAACCAGATAGAACATGAAAAAGGTCTTTCTGAATATGCCAATATGAAGGATCTTCAAGCTAAAGAGTCGGAAGAGTTTTATACTGTTCAATTGGATTCTCGACATTGGGAAAGGCGAACTACGCTACATATAGAGAATCTCCATCTGATAAGCAAGTTTATATTTGATACTCTTAGGACTGTTTTAGGGAAGAATCCCGATATGGTAACTGTAGAGAATGTGGCTGGCTTTTTGCCAGTAATTAGTGCTGGGCTGACGTCTGAGTTTGAGAATGTCGAAATAGCTGCTATGCGCTTTTTGGTTCTTATCGTGAAGCTTCCGTTGCCTGATATGGAGCAGAATCTTGCTTTTTATGGAAGAAGAGCTGTGGATTTCATCAAGTCATCGACCGATACAAATTCGGAGTTATGTCAAGCAGCTTTGCGTCTTCTTTCTGTTCTCATTCGACAGAAGTCTGAATTTGCCATTAAAGACTCTGTCATTGTATATGTTTTGACACGAATACAGTCTGATATTGAAGAGCCTGATCGACAAGGAGTTACTTTCAGTCTTATCAAGGCTGTTCTTGCAAGGAAAATCGTCACTAATGAAATTTACGAGGTCATGGACAAGGTTTCACAAGTAATGGTGACCAACCAATCACAAATGATTCGTAATACTAGTCGAAGTACTTATTTCACCTTTTTGACTGAATATCCTCAAGGCAGTTCTCGGTTCTCGAAGCAAATGTCTTTTCTGGTGGCTAATTTGGAGTATCCCGCTCCTGCTGGGCGTTTGTCCGTCATGGAACTCATTCACCTTTTAGTCACCAAGGTTGATTCTCAACAGCTCTCTAAATATTTGACGTCTTTCTTCATGGGATTGGTACTGGCATTGGTCAACGATGATGTTGCAGAGTGTCGAGAGCATGCAGCCACTGTGATTCGTGAAATAATTGCTCGATCTGATCCAGAAACTCTACAGTCTATTGAATCCTTATGTCTTTCATGGCTAGAGCAAGACACGAATCAACTTACTCAAGGTGGTTTGGCTGTTTCGGGGCTATTTTTTAGTGAATCTGGCATTAAGACAAGCAAAAAACTATATAAAGCTGCCACTGATAGACTGCGGGAGATATTGGAAAGTGGAAGTCGAGCTGAAAATGAATCTGATTGGAAGGTTGTTTACAGTGCAATGCAGTTAGTTCAGAAAATTGCTCAGCTGCAAAGCGGTGTATTGTCTGAGGATGAGCAGCTCCAAACCGAGATATGGGCTCTCGTTAGAGAAAATCTTCTATATCCACACTCGTGGGTTCGACTATCTGCTAGTCGTCTTATGGGTATACATTATAGATATTATCAAGAGCATTCAATTACGAAAAGTCTTACGGACGAGGAGCTGGAGAATGCTGCTTCCAAGTATGTCCGTCAATTGGGAGCGCCGGAAATCTCTCCCGCCCATGGTACACAAATAGTCAAGAACTTGGTGTTTATTGCTGGTGTCTGGGAAGAAAGGCAGACTAAAAAGGCAAAGAAGCTGGAACCGGTTGAGGATGAAGACGGACAAGGTCGAGAGCTGGCTGAAGAAGGTGGACAGAATCTCTTGGCAGTCGATTGGCTTATTGAAAAGGCATCTGGCATTCTTCGAAGTCAGAAGAAACCACGGGAAATGAAAAATTCCAAAATGTCATGTGGAGAGTTGCTTGCTGCATTATGCCAGCTGCTTAGTCCTGTACGTGTGACTGGACTTGCTCAAAAGCTGATCATGGCTTACTATAACAATTCTATCACGGAAGATGAACGAGATAAGGAGTTGAAAGACATGAGTCGTGAAGCATTGAATCTGATTCAAGCAAAAATCGGTACAAATGAGTTTGTACATGCATATAGTGCGGTGAAGGAGGTTGTTTCATCTCGTCAGCAGGAACGGCGAAGCAAACGAGCCATTGAAGCAGTAGTTGATCCTGAGAACCATGCTAAGAAGAGAATGAAGAAGAATATGGTTAAAAGGGAGAAGCGAAGGGCGGTGAAGGATGAAAATGGATATTACCACACGAAGAAGGGAAGGACGATGTAGATCTTAATGAATGCGTTTTAGTTGAAACGAGAATGAATGAATAAAATAGTTATAATGCTTAGCAGATCTTAGACGATGGGAGTGCTCAGAAGGCGATATAAAATGAAAGAGGAGCTGTTTTCCGAATAAGTAGGCTTTCCTCTAGTAAACTTCCCCATTATAGTGAATTTCACTCATTTTAAACTTCATCGCTTATAAAAAAAGCCCGTTACCAGAAACTTAAGGTTACAAGTATACCTCATCATCCAATCTCTTCACCGCTCCTCCCTCTCGTCGGCTCTGCTCTGCCAAAAATACCACCTTATGGCTCATCAAAGTATCCTCCGGTGTGCATCTGATATACTTTAATTGAGATTCTTTGACGCTTGCCCCATTGCTTACATCTCTCAAGGCATAAGCAAATCCATTGGCCAACCCTCCATCACCACCTCCATGGCCAGAGGAAGGATCAGAAGGCGGAAGAACCTCCGTCGATTGTTTAGTATTATAGTCAAAGACATGAATTGTTTCACTGTCAGTACTGATTTCACCTTTTGTTCCATATATGACGACCTTTCGTTGACAAACAGCCTCAGACATGGCAATCATGGTCATAGTAGCAGTCTTAGTTCCGTAATTCAATGAAACTGTTTGGTTATCACAGACATCATTATCGCATTCAAACACACATCGCCCGTAAGGACCTGTTTTGATAGCTGCAACCACGTGAGCTTCATCTTCGATATCGCAGACAGCTTTAGATAGAAAAGAGCCTTTCTTATAGTCATCCAAATAGATCTTTTTAGCAGAGTATGCACATTCAGATTCAACAGGACATTCAAGACATCGACTAGCAGCCCCTTGAGGCTTATTTCTGCTTGTGAAATAACTCAAAGATCCAAAAGATGATAATCCTTGTAAGCCAGACCAGCCCAAGATCCACATTAGAACATCGATATCATGGCAGCATTTGGTCATTAAAGAGAAGCATGAAGTATCAGTTTTTCTCCATTTTCCTCTGACAAATGAATGAGCAAAATGCCACCATCCGACTGGCTCTGTATGGTTTATATTGATGATTTCTCCTATGGTTTGGTCATCGAGCAGTCTCTTGAGCTCCAAATTATGAGGAGAATACCGCAAAACATGGCCAATTGCAAACAAAACATTGTTTTTCTCAACTGCTTCGATCATTTCCTTGCAATCTTTCCAGTTAGTTGCCAAAGGTTTCTCACATAATATGTGTTTTCCTTGATTGGCAAAGGCTATAGCGACGTCTCTATGGAGATCGTCAAGAACACAAATGATGACAGCGTCATATAAATTGGATTCAGGAACGGCATCTTTCCAGTCTTTATAGCTCTTTATAGGAATATCAGGGAAATTTTCCGCTTGTTTTTCCATATAAATCTCCGTTCTTATCGGATTTGGCTCACATATTCCAGTGATTCGAATAAAATCCAGCCGATTTAAGGCTTCAGTATATCGATTTCCTCGATCTCCAACTCCTACTAGTAAAACTTTTAAAATATCAATAGTCATGGCCTATCCACTTGTGCAGTAATCTTGACGTATATTAATCCAGTTGTGTTTAAAGGCTTAATATTATTTGCCCAATGAGCTTTGATGTATTTCTCAGCGTGGGAATACCAGATGTAACCTTGTAGTTAGTTAAAGGTTGTATTGAAATTGAAAATATCCTATTGATGTAATATTGGCTGAAGTTATCGGGAAAACGTGATTGGGATATTACAATATTATTATTGCTGTTGTGTATGAATTGATTGTTATAATTGTGGATTGAGAGTCATATTGGTAAGTTACTGATAAGCTCTGATAAGGGACGGCACGGATAAGGCACGGATAAGGCAGGAGGTTGCATTGATAAGCGCCAACATTGATATATATATGGAACTAAATGTAATTGATTAATTTTTACCACATTATAGATTTGTTCAAATGATATTTAAAAAAATTAATTAATAGCTGTGTTTAGCTAACTATAACCTCTGTGTTTAACTAATTATAACCTCTCTGTTTAGCTGACTATAACCTTGTTTAACTAACTATAACCTTGTGGATATTCCCAAATAGGATTGTATACCAACTATTATTCTTATTCGAAGTCTTTATCTTTTTCTCGTCTAACAGACTTTATTGTTGATACTTTATTGCAATCTCATCGGTATTCTCATACGACTATATAAATCTTGGAGTCATCGCCGTGGCCTCAAGCCAGCTCCAATCGATAACTGCATATTTCAAATCGCTTGACAACTATTGGAATTCTCGTCAATTCCCCTTCAACAGTAAACTCCAAGCTCTCCTTATCATCCTCCAGCAAATTCGTACGGAATACTTTCTTCACTGGGAATTTAGATACGATATTTCCTTTAGCTCTTCCTCCAACACTATCGAAAACGCGAACAATGATCGACTTAGACGTCCTCTTGGGTAAACCATCAGTAGAAACATCATAGTCGCTTTCACCTCTCTTGACTGCTGCTATTATAATATTTTCGGGCCCATCAAAAGTAATAGCATCCAAATTTTCTGCTACAGGAGCAGGAATATCTAACGGAAGTAAATCATGATTGAAATCCCATGCTGCACGAACCACCTTGCCAGAAATCTCTCCAACATGCGGCTGTAAAGCATATCTAATATGATGACGGCCCATATCAGCATTACCATCTGGTGCTTTGGATGCCCGTAGTAAACTCAATCTCATGACATTTCCTTGCGTAGCAAAACCATACTTGGCTTCATTTATTATGCAGACTCCATACCCATGCTCTGATAAGTCTGCATATTTATGGCAGCATACCTCAAACTTGGCCATATCCCAGCTCGTGTTATAATGAGTAGGACGCTTGACAGCTCCAAACATAGAATCATATGTAGCAACATCACTATAGATATCGACTGGAAATTCTACCTTAAGGAACTTACTGTCTTCACGCCATTCGACTTCAGTGTCAAATTGAATGGCAGAAGGAAGCGTGTTTGAGCCCTCTGTGGCATTGAGAGAAATGACGCTCTTCAGCCAACTGTTCTCACTGATTCTTTGCTCAACCAACACTGATGCTCTCAAAGGGCCATTTTCCAAAATAGATGCAGTTGGCTGATTAGGCAAATAAGTTTTAGTATTTACAGAGTATACTTCCGTATCCCAAGCTTGCCAGAAAAGTGGCTTGTCATCGTAAATGCAGAACTTGTTGGCATATTGGCCCGGAGCAACGATTTCCCGATCATTCACCTTGTCATAGATACTACTGATTGTTCCATTTTCAATGGTAGTTCGGAGATCAGAATTTTCAAGAACAAATACTTCTGTTTTGATTTGTTTGCAAGACACAGTGTTCGTATCTGTAATTTTCAAAGACTCCATGCACGAAGAGTCTGGAAGATCCTTAAAGGCCATAACAAGATTTTTGTCTTGCAGAGATTTTTGTATAGACAATTCTGTTTCAGCAAAAGCATTGGAGTCAACATCAAGGACTTTGAAACGAGACCATGGAAGACTATTGAACAATTTGAGACATCCACTGGGTTTCCCATCCAAGGCAATGGATAACTCGTGCAAAACCTGCTCTGCAATTTTCTTAACGTCAGCATAGTAAGCACGAGAGTCCTCGTAAACCATTTCAATTGCTGAACCGGGCAATACATCGTGGAATTGAATCAGAAGAATTGAATGCCACATCTTATCGAATTGAGTCTTCGGATATTTGTATCCCGGTACCTTGATAGATGCAACAGTAGCAAGCAGTTCCAAATCATGCATCAAAATTTCGTATTTTCGGTTATCATACTTGATTTCGGCTTGAGTTGTATAAGTGCCTCGATGAAGCTCAAAATATAGCTCACCCATCCAGGTAGCTAGTTGTTTTCCACCATCAGTATCCTCCAGGACCTCGTCAAAAAATTTATCGACACTACTGCTCATTTGAACAGTGGGTAGAAGTCCTACAGTATCACTGACTCCTCTGGATCTTCTTAGGTGTTCCATCATATCTTCAGTGGGTCCTCCACCACCGTCGCCAATTCCGAATACGAGCAACGACTTCTCGGTTATATTGGTGCTCTTATGATTCTCAGTACATTTCATGACTTCTTCCATACTACATGTAGCACAATAATTGTCACTTGGAGGCATATGACAGACAACCTGAGACCCGTCAAGAGCTACCCAGTTGAAAGTTGTATGAGGAAACTTATTCACGAGATTCCAAGACAATTTAATAGTCACAAACCGATCCATTTCAGCGCCACGGCAAATCTGAGGAATTTGTGCCTGATATCCAAAAGTATCTGGAAGCCAAAAGGTGCTACTTCTTGAGCCAAAATGCTCTTCAAAAAATCTCTGTCCATACAAAAATTGGCGAGCAACCGACTCTCCAGTCGGGATATTTGTGTCTGTCTCAACAAAAGCTCCACCAATTGGCATGAATCTTCCGGCTTTGGCCTGTTTCTTGACCCGTTCAAACAAATCTGGATAATCCTCTTTGAGCCAGATATATTGTTGAACCTGAGAACATACAAAATTGTATTCAGGATATCTCTCAATAAGCTCAAGCTGAGATGCCCATGATCTGCCAACTTTTCGACGAGTTTCAGCAAATGGCCATAGCCATCCTGTATCGATATGGCAATGGCCAATAGCATGGACCTGATTCAAACCCTTAGTATCATACACCTTTGTGGAATCGGCGTTTTCTCCTATGAATTTCCGTGCAATTTCTCGGCATTCTTTCCAAGTTTCTGGAATATGAGACCGGAATTTATCCATGATCTGTGTTGCTACTTCCAAAGCACGCTGTTTCTGCCAAGCAGATTCGCCAAAGGATTCTGCACAACCAGCGATAACTTCAAAGTCGCGTTTCAAAGATCTAGCTTCCAAGTTTGGCAAAAACAATTTGGCGGTCTCCAACTGATAGTATATGTCAGATTTAGGAGGCAAAATGCCCTCCAAATCAGGCCCTGGAGGACTTCCTCCAAGAACATTACAGCTAGTTTCGATGTAAATTACATGCCATTTAGCGTCCAAAAATTCCTTGGGAAGAATCCATTCTTGTCTGCCATCTTTGTAAAGCCCGATGATTGCGTTGCCATTTTGGTCGTAAATGAGACCTTCGTTGCCAGAGTTCCAATTGAGCATGATTGATGGTTCTTTTCGCCAATTCTCCGGGATTCGAAGCTCGACTTTGAACCAATGAGTTGACCATGATGGGCCGAATTTGTCGCCGACTTTTGCAGGTTCAAAAGTGGCTTCTTTGATTACATTTCGGAACAAAGGTCGTTGCAGATCAGGTACATTATAAACTTGAATCTTGATGTTTTCAAGGCTATCAGTAGAGTTTTTTTCCAGGATTCTAGAAAAGTATTAATGAAATGTGCAATTGAACAAGATAATGGGACTGTTCTTACTTACGAATGAAGATTGGTGTGTTGATAAATGTTAGGGTTGGTGAATTGAGCTAAGCGCTCTAGATTGATATGATCGATTTTCCTACCAACAGGCAAGAAAGTACGTTGGGGATAGGATTTAGAAGACATGAATGGAATAATATTTGGATATTACAGCCAGAGTTTTGGTGGGGAATTGGCGAGATATATATATGGTTGCATATGGTTACAGTATGATGGCCGCATGGGTTACGATAAGGTTACAGCGGTACTACGTTTGGATATGTAGCCGCAAGATAGATGGGTTCCGCTCTAGTTTCCGCGAGATAATTGAGCGAGAGGGAGCGAGAAGGAAAGAAAAGGGTAGGATTGGATATTAAGGGAAGTTGGAGGGTTGTTAGGTGAATGATGGAAGGGGAAGGTGAGATGGTAGGAGAGGAATAAACCAGCAATTGGTTAATGGTAGCAGAGGACAATTGGTAGAGTATTGAATTAAACAATTGGTTAATAATCGCAGTATTATCTTATATACAAGATATCTTACGCTATAATAACTGTTTATGCTTATGTTATTTACGCCTTGATAGTCATCTTCATATCACTAGGTTTATAGCCCTAATATACTGCCATAGTAATAAAACCCCACATTTATTCCCTCATGCTATTTCTCCTTAAATTACATAAAAGCTAGCTCAATATAACCGTTGATTGGTATTTCTGGTACTTCAGGTTCTTGCTGCACTTCAGGCTCTTCCTGTTCAGGCTGTGGCTCTGCTACCCCTGGATTTTCAACCTTCTCCGCAGGCTCAACCAAAGTCTTTCCAGAAACAGATCGTTCCATCATTTTAACCCTCAATTGGGCCTTACTAGATTGTTTCAATAATTTGGAAAAATATATAAATGTAGATAATTGCCCTTTTTCTTGCCTATTGATGCTTCGGCAATACTCACAGGTATTACAATGCTTATCAGATGCTGGAGATCCAATACAAGAAGATTCGTTTAAGAACATCGTAGGACTAGTGCTCATGCTAGTAGCTGCACTATAATTATAACGGCCTGAATCGAAACTACTACAATCACTTTGCATGGTATTATCGGAATCGTAGTTTTGTTGATATTCATGGTTTTGAAGCTCAAAAAACTCCGGCTGGTCCGCCCATTCATTCAAGCTTCCTCTGCTTGAAAAACGGCCTCGAACAAGCACTTTTTCCGGCTCTGTAGGTAAAATATTCCCCTTATTAAGTATAAACGGATTATTTCTAAACCAAGAATACCTCGGTTTGCCATGGTTTTTCTTGCTCATTGGTTGTTTACGCGGGGAAATATCGGCTAATATTAACGACTCCAATTGTTGCCGAGCTTTGGATTTCAGCCCGAAACTCTTCTTAGGGCTCTCATTACCTTTATGAGGCAACGGAATAAACCTATTCAACAGCTTCATACTTTTTCAATGGAGCATGTAGAATGGTATGTTGTTGTGTATCCGATGGTATTTGTTTTGGTTTTGGCTAGGATACCCAATTAGGAAATGCCAGAACAAAAATATAAACGGTGAAAAAAAATATTCTGCATTTTGATGAAATTAATGGAAAAAACCATACAAATCCGGAATTATGCAGTTTTAAATGGGTTTTTGGGTTTTTTCGCACTCTTTATTTTATATTTTATATTTATATTTATATATATTTGCATCTTTTGTTGCTTTTTCTCTCATTTTACTCCGGCGCTTAGCACGTGTAATACCGACATCAAGAGCATCTCATAGTAAATGCATTTCAATCTAAGATATTTCTATATAAACCCATATATAACCTCTTTAGATTCTTTCCATCTTCCATCTCACATGCCAATAGCATCATATCTCATCTTTATCACTATAAACCTACCACTATTTCCCTCAAATCATACCATTGCTGCGCTTGCTATCTTTCCATCTTCCCCACCACATTCTCATGATACACTAGTTTCGTGACCCGTTGATTGTATAGTATATCCCTTATTTCATTTGTTTTTATATCAATGAGCGTAACGCCGGAAAAAGAATCCAAGTCCAAGGAGCTGAAGACTCAAGACGCATCGGGCCCAATTGGATTCTTCAACCCCACTTGGGCTCGTTCTAAGGTTCAAACTGATGACCAAAGATCAGCTGTTCAGAGGATATGGAGATCAAGAGATAATAGAAAAGGAAGGCATGCTTTGGCTATAGAAGAGACGCCTTCCATAGATGAAGCATACTCTCTGCCTCCTGTGACCTCGTCGCTTTCACAGACATCAAAAGGCATTCTCCGAATGTTCACTTACTACCCATACTGGGATGTATCATATTTGGTCGCTACTATATTCACATTGGGGTCGGTGGTATGGGTAATTAACTCCTTTTTCGTATGGTTACCGGTTTATTCTCCTCAGACTGCTTTTCCTAACGAATCTTCCATTGGCGGAGGTGTCACCGCATTTATAGGTGCTACTATATTTGAAGTCGGAAGTGTTTTATTGATACTGGAGGCTGTAAATGAGAATCAGACTGATTGCTTTGGCTGGGCCATTCAAACGGTTCTAAACAAATCAAATGAGCATCCTAAAACAGTGGTAAAGCCAATTTCCGATTCCTGTAAACATCATCATTCTATAAGGACGACATTTCTGGAAAGCCATGCCCATTCTTCGTTTGAAGATATCTTACACGATGGGCTGAGCACTGCACGGGACGGTCGGTCTTTCAAATGGATTCCATCATGGCTGGAATTTCGTACTCATTATATTCGAGAATTGGGGTTCAATGCATCACTGATTCAATTGATTGGTGCCTCCATATTCTGGATCTCAGGTCTGACTGGGCTTCCAGGAATCTTGAATAATATGAGTACAGGGCTCACCGATGGTATTTATTGGGTTCCTCAAATGGCCGGTGGCATGTGTTTTGTAGTCAGCGGGTTTCTGTTTACAATTGAGACTCAAAAAAAGTGGTATATTCCGGCATTTGATATCCTGGGGTGGCATATAGGAGTTTGGAATTTCATCGGTGGAATTGGATTCACTCTTTGTGGAGCATTGGGGCCAGGATCGGGCAATTCTGGCGTAGCATTTGAATCGACATTAGCGACGTTTTGGGGATCATGGGCGTTTTTGATAGGATCGACGATCCAATGGTATGAAAGTTTAGAGAAACATCCGGTAGAGAGGTTGACTTAGCAGTCGGTTTGAGCGTTAACATATCGATCTGAGACTGTTATACTTGGAATATGTTGAATTTTGAATTTCAACTTCTGTTGATGATGTATGAGTGATGTAGATGAAGCATTAGATGTTCGCTTAGAACACTAACAACACGGTATTTGATATACTTGAATGAAATTGTCGCGGTTTTTTTTGTTCTTAATAGGTATATTTATCGCTCTTGTATTCATATGATTAAGGTTTTTATTTGCTATTTTCGTAATTTTTTTTTCCAAAAGTTTCAATCTTACTCAAAATCTCAGTATTATATACTATATAAACAGCCAGCATATTATTGAAGAAAGTTTTTGAAAACTCTCTTTTTGAGCAATTCCAGCATTTAAATCATCATATTTCTTTACAATTGATTTCAATATTTCTAAATTATATCAAATATTTCGTTATATTTACATAGTTGAGCTTTTTGAGCATTTTGCCCTTCTTAGCCCCTGGCCAGAAAAAACCCAGCGTCATAGCGATTTTCCGTAAATTCTTTTATCCATTTTTCCAACAATTCCTTCTGATCTTCTGGACTTTTGTTTTTAATGCTAATACCTCTATCAAGACAAGCAGATGCTACTTCAAAGTCATCTAGGGCTTGTACCCCTCCGTATCGAGCCAAAAGTAGATTATCACAACGTATTTGTTGAATATAGTTGTGTATGATAGATTTTAAATGGCCTGAAGGATATACCAAAGAAGGAAGCCATAATTTGTTGGTGAAAGCAGCGAAATTTCGAAGTTGGTTCCTTGATAGGAAATGCACTGATCTGGCAAGTTCTTTTGCTGAAGAGGATTTCGACATGTTATCTTTGTCCGAATCTGACAGCAGCTTTTCCACATGTTTTTCCCTCACTGCCTCATGTTTTGCCCAAGCTGACGGTGTATAACATGTAGTAGGAGTAAGTCTGGGGAAGAGCATCAATAATAGAGGGGTAGTTTCAAAAAAAACCGCAAATATCAGTGCGAATACCGGAAGTTTGAGTATATCGCTTCTTGTACGAAGAATAAGCTGATAATCAGCGCGCGAAAGGCCGTTTTTGGTCTGCGGATCGACATCTTTCCCCAGTTGAGCTGGAGACGAGTTCTCTACAAAGCCTTTCACCACCACATACCTACTCAAATCTTCAATACTACTGAATTTATACGTTTTACGAAGCTCTCCAACAGCCTTTTGATTCCCCCATGTCCTTTTAATACCCGTTTTATACACACTAACATAAGCCTTGCCTGTAGCCCATAATGACTGGAATCGAGACAACTTGGGATCTATAAAGGGCCATTTACTAGGCCTAGTACTTAAACTATTTACAAGAGTATTACAACGCATCAAAATGCGTTTATTCAGTTTAATTACCCGTCTTTAATTACCTGCCGTTGGATAATTACCCTTCTGTTGACTATGTTTGATTGGGTTGTTTCCGATTGAACAAAATACCCTTTTTGGCTTTCTGACTCAGAATATCTTGGCTTTCTATTAACTTTTTTCATTTTCCACTTGTTCTTAGCAACTTTTTTTTGTTTGATTTTGTCCCAAGAAACTTGTATGAAATTGCTTATGGGCTAAGCGCTACAACTGTTAGATTGTCATTAAATAGAAGCTTTGCACGTCTGAAATAGAAGCATAGCTCGTGTCTTGCTAATATGCCCAGCTCTGCCAAAGTCGTGCTTGTAGGATGCTTGGCTGGCGTGGTTTCTTCTGCCACCCAGAGCCTTGGATTGACGTTACAGCGCAAATCTCACATGCTGGAAGATGAAGCTTGTACTGAGGCCTCGTCTGCTAATCGGAAAATGCTCTGGAGAACCGGCTTACTGCTGTTTGTGTTGAGTAATGTCATTGGATCCACCGTCCAAATCACCACGTTGCCCTTAATTGTGTTATCCCCCTTACAAGCCATTGGCCTGGTGTTCAACTCGATATGTGCTAGTTTATTGCTAAATGAACCGTTTACAAGGCATTCTATTCTCGGAACTTGCCTGGTGTCGCTTGGTGCTGTTATTATAGCGTCGTTTGGCGTGGTTTCTGAGCCAAATAAGAGCCTCGATGAGCTACTTGTTTTACTTTGCAGACCCAAATTCCATCTTTGGATGGCTTTCACGTTAATGCTATGCGTGGCTATTATATATGTTATTTATAATGTGGTTGAATCCCCCAAGGAGAAGCCCCGCTGGGTTAAAGACCATACTACTGTCATTAAAGGGTCCATGTTTGGCATTGTATCAGGCATTCTCAGTGCTCATTCGCTTCTTATGGCCAAATCCGCTGTAGAATTACTCATAACTGGGTTTAGAGATCGATGGAAGGATTTGCTGCGTTGGCAAACTTGGCTTATTGTTGCCATGTTTCTGTTTTTTGCCCTGTCTCAGTTGTTTTTCCTCAACAAAGGCTTAAGATGCTGCTCGACGAGTGTGCTTTATCCGCTGGTCTTTTGCATATACAATGTGACTGCAATTGCAAATGGTTTGATATATTTTGATCAAACAAGTAAACTATCAGGTAGACGAATCTTCTTGGTTATATTTGGAACTGTTCTGGTGCTATTAGGAGTATTGAGTTTATCTTGGAGACAAGCCGATGAAATTGAGGCTCTAGCAAATACAGTGACTTCAAATGTCGCAAATATCGTCGATGATGAGTCTCATGTTAGTCCGACCAGGCATTCATATCATTCTAGAGAGCACAGTCACTTGTCATCATATGTCTTGAGCCCTGAACGAGTGGCAGATGAAAACTCACCCTTATTAAGCAAGCCAGATGCCGAGAGTAATGCTCATTATACGTCTTTTTCGTTCAATAGTGGTATTCCTGAGCCTCCATCCTCCTATAGCCCCAAGTCAAAGCTGGGCAATTCTATCATTGGACGCAGCTTGTCGTTGGAGCAAACGAGTGTTCTTCAACAGTTGAGAAAGACGACGGCAAATACAAACAACAATGGTTCTTAAGAAGCATTTGGAGGCCCTATATATTTATTCTTGTGTTGAGATGGCATGTGATACAAGACAGGACATGCGATACAAAACAAGGCATCCAAGACATGAAATGCAAATACAAGCATGACATGCAAGACAATACAGAATAATTTATCAACAGCATTACGTCAGATATACCACACAGCATGGCGTTGTCTATTATATGGCACCATTGCTGTGTTTCATCTATGGCACTTGCTGCTATATCGCATTACTTTGCTTATTGCTCTCCAGGCACCTTGAATGCACCTCCCAGGCAAATTGCTGGCTCTTCCGTGTTCATGTGCTCATAACTAAGCACGCCTACACCACCGGCTTCTAGAATGAAAGAAGGATTATCACAGATGTTGCCCTTGACCCATCGCAGACAAAAAGCACGCAAAATGTGGCCATGAGCAACTATAACTACGTCTGCTTTCTCGGGATTACCGGACTCAATGGCATGCTTATGAAGCTGGACTATTTCTTCAATGAGACGATCGAGCCTCTGCTCTATTTGCTGGGGAACTTCACCGCCTTCACAGCCATCAGACCAAATTGTCCAGGTGTCTGATGATAGTCCGTGCTCGGAGCGGAGTTTCCTGATTTCCGGTGTCTTGAGACCTTCATAGAGGCCATAATCCCATTCACGGATATCATTTGTCTGGAGAGTTGTGCTATTAGAGAGTCATAGAAACTATAAGCGTATAATATATATACATACCGTTTTTACAATTGAATTGGGAAACTTTGTATCTTCTGTAAGAAGTTGATAAGTTCTCTGAGCTCTTTGACGAGGAGATATAAAGGCCAATTTTACATTTTCCGGGATAATAAGCCGATCTTGGCCAACCAAGGCTTTACCAGTAGCTAGAATTCGCTTTTCTCCATTGGCGGTTAAAGGCAAATCGGTAACTGAAGTATATTGACCTGATAATGACCATGCAGTTTCACTAGACAGAGCAATTAGAATCAAACAATTACATGTATATAAATATAATATTGATAATTACCCATGGCGGATGATAAATACTTGAGGAGCTCTCATTGGAGGAGTTAAATTGGAAGCCAATTATAATCAAAGAATAGGTAAATATATATATAGTAATATCCGGAGGATTAGATCAATACGCAGCTTGAAGGAGAACTACGATAAAGAGTTGAGGTGCTATATAAAAGGTGATGTAAGAAGTTAAGATTGAAAAGCGGAGACGCTGTAGGATCTGATTGCTGTATCTCACCGAACTACTCGAGAGATCACGTGATGAGATAAAGCTCGATTATGAGAAAACAACAAAAGCAGAGTATATTTGATTTTATATGTTGTGAATTTTATTTCTTAAAAAATTGCATGTCAAAAATGTATAATAACTCCATTGACAAGTCGTGTTGTCGCCATAAAGCGTTGCTGTTGGGTCCGGGGTCAAGCCCATCAGCTATGAAACCTCTCAAGTCAGCTATGATGCCCAGTCATCGGTGAGAAGTTCTGTGCTCGGTAAAATGTCCCGTAATCCTGTGATGCCCGACTCCACTAACCTACGATGTACCGTCAAACGGCCATGACAACTTCTCTCCGTAATTCCAATGGACAGCCTTAGTTTGAGTATACTCCTTCAAGCCATCATATCCCAGTTCACGGCCGAATCCTGATTGTTTCATTCCTCCAAAAGGAACTGCATTGCTCAATGCCATGTAATGATTGCACCAAACTGTGCCTGCCTCCAAAGCATGTACCATTCTCATACATTGAGAAGCATCTGACGAGAACACACCCGCACCCAGTCCATATGTAGTGTCATTTGCCTTTTGGATTGCTTCTTCTTCGGTACTAAATGTCTGAACGCTGAGAACAGGTCCAAAGATCTCCTCTTTAACAATTCTCATATTCTTGTTACAGTCAGCAAATATCGTAGGTGGAACAAAAAAGCCATCCTTAAAGTCAGCAGGGAGTATCTTGTCTAGACGCTCATTGTTACCTCCAGTCACCAAAGTGGCCCCATCTTCAATACCGTATTGAATATATGACTTGACTTTTTCCTGTTGTTGCTTCGACACCAAGGCACCCATATAGGTTTTTGGATTGGCAGGATCACCAATTGCCAGCGTTTCAAAATTATGCTTCAATCGTGCAAGAAACTCGTCCTTGATGGTATCTTGAACAAATAACCGAGAGCTTGCGCAACAGTCCTGGCCATGATTGAATAAAATGCCCATACATACCCAATTAACGGCCTGTTCGATGTCAGCATTGGCAAATACCACAGCCGGAGATTTACCTCCAAGTTCTAATGTAACCTTTTTCAAATTACTTTTAGCAGCGGACTCCATAATAAGCCGTCCAGTAGCTGAAGAACCAGTAAAGGCTACCTTATCGATATCCTCATGACTAGAAATCGCCTGGCCGGTGATTTTCCCCGTTCCATTGATCACATTAATTACACCAGGAGGAAATCCCGCTTCGGCAGCCAATTCTGCCAAAAGAAGAGCACTCAGTGGTGTCTGCTCGGCTGGTTTGATGACAACGGTGTTTCCAGCCGCCAAAGCTGGGGCAACTTTCCAAATAAACATCTGAATTGGATAATTCCAAGGAATGATTTGACCACAGACTCCAATTGGCTCCAGACGAGTAAATGCGATCTTGACGCCTTCTTGTTGTTCAATAGTTTTCCCTTCGATCTTGTCTGCTAAGCCAGCGTAATATCGCACACATCCAATACTATCTTGAATATCAATGTCTCTAGCCATCCATATGGGTTTCCCATTATCGAGACTTTCGATTTCCGCAAGAACTTGGAGGTTTTTCTCAATCAAATCGGCAAATTTATTCAACAAATCCCGGCGCTGATCTGGCGTGCTCTTCTTACCCCAGGTGGTTTTGAAGGCATTTCGAGCAGCTGAAACAGCCAGATCAACATCTTTGGCACTTGCTACACTTATAGTGGCTAATGGTTTGCCAGTAGTTGGATTCGGAGTGGTTAAAGTAGAGCCGTCGCTGGATGGTACGAACTTATTATTGATGAATAAGCCTGTTTTAAGGGCAATTGGACTGCCGGAAGAACTTGAAAGAGTTACAGACATGATGTAAAGTCGTAAAGAAAAAAATAGTACGAATTGGGGAAATTTGAGAGGGAAGTGGTGGAAGAAATGTTGGGCGCTTCAATTAGCTTTTAACCACTACGGTGTGTATGACGCGGAGCCATGGAGTTACCCGGGGCGAAAAATCAGCGCTAAATCTCACATGGCAACTAATTCCGAGTCTATCACGTGACATTTCTCTTATCTTATCGCATCGGAACTTATTTCCTTTAATATTACAAAATGCCGATCAAATAATCGGATCCGCTTATATATAAAGGCATTAGATTCCGCTAGATGTGATTCATTTGTGTCAAACTTGAAGCATATCATGACTGTATCTATCAAGAAAGCTGAACCATTCAAGAAAGCTCTGTACTTTTCTGAAAAAGAACTCAAGCAGAGGCGTGACAAAGCCTTGGAGCTTATGAAGGAAGAGAATCTCGATGGGTTTCTTATGACCAAGCAAGAATCCTTGTATTATTTTACAGGATTCGATACATTTGGCTATGTCTTCTTCCAGGCTCTCTACTTCCATAAAGACGGCCAAATGAAGCTGATTACCCGGATCCCTGATCTCAGACAGGCGTTATATACCTCTATTTTGAGTCAGAAAGACATTCTGATTCGTTCAGATGAGGCTACAAGCAATCCTGTGTCGCTGGTTCCAAAAGTCCTCAAAGACTTTGGAATTGATTCCCCAAACAAAAGAATTGGCTATGAGCCTGACTCTTGCTCTTTGACTCATCGAATTGGAAAGCTGCTTGAAGAGGCTGTTGAGGGTGTTTGCACTTTGGTTGATGAGAGTAATTTGTTCACTAGAGAGCTACGGATCATCAAATCTGAGGCCGAAATGCGAAAAGTACGCAAAGCCGCTTACTTGGCCGACTTTTCACTTGTAAGAACACTCAAGATAGCTAAACCTGGTGCTTATGAAGGTGATCTTTGGCGTGAACTCATAGGAACTGTCTATGAAGGAGGAGGAGATGATCCAGCAAATGAGAACATTCTAGTGTCAGGAAACAAGGCTGTTCTTACGCGATATTCTACAGGAAAAGATCCTATTGATAGACAATTGACTTTGGAACATGCTGCTGCTTATAAGCATTATCATGCATGCTTGATGCGAACTATTCCTATTGGAGGAATCACCGCCTTGGCTAGAAAGATGCATGAAGTAAATAAGTTGCAAATGGCCGCATGCTTGGAAGCTTTGAAGCCTGGAAAACCAATTGGTGATGTATTTGAAGCATATGCTCGAGTTGCAGATGAAAACGGATTCAGAGACCAGAGATTCAACTCCTGTGGCTATAGTTTAGGAGCTACATTTTCACCGACTTGGATGGATTACCCTATGTTTGTAAAAGGGCAGGATGTAATTGCTAAGAAAGGTATGGTTTATTTTATCCATATCATCTTGATGGACAAGGCTACTGATACGGCTAGTTCTCTAGGCCAAACTGTGGAAGTTACTGACAATGGATGTGTTCCTTTATCGAAATTGCCCTTCTATTTGACTCGTAGGCAGACAATTGCAGCTTGGAAAAAGATCAAGAAAGAGGACTATGGGTTCACATCGGAAGAGGAAGATGAAGGAGAGCATATCCAGGACGTGGAGTTATCAGATGGGGAGGTAGATGAGGAGGATTATGAAGTGGAGTATGATTTCAGTGAATATGAGCCGGCAGCAGCATTGGGAGATCCTACACAAGCGGCCTGAGGTGGTTGTGGTGGACTTTGAGCTTGAACGATGATCGATAGATTTGAAGTCCTCGGAAGAGAAAGAGCAGGATTTCACGCCAAATGAGACTTGTACAAGCAAAGTTATTGGATTGAAGACATTTTGTGCAAGAGTATTTTTTCTCAGTCGGCTCGTAAACAGGATTATATATACAGAACTACGTAAATCCAATAGTAATGCCCCTGAATTCTCATTTCATATTCCAAACTAGCTTTATCACCCAAGTCCTCTCCACATTCTTATCAGATCCCCCTGAATATCTCCAATCTCCAACAATTATCGCAGTGAACCCAAATTTCAAACTTATCTTCTTACCACCGACTCTTATCAGTCTCAATCAATATGCCTTCACACTCCACTCGCAGATCTTCAAAGCGTAAAAAATATAGTTCAAAAGGATGTGCTGAATGTAAAAAACGGAAACTGAAGGTAAGAAATATTTATATATGGTTATATTGCTCTGCTTGTTAACTGTCTAGTGCGATGAATCCAAACCAATCTGTATTCGATGCACAAAATCCAAAAAACAATGTTCATATAGTCAAATTGCTAAATTCAGCGAAAACAGAACCGTAGTATATCAAGGAGAGGTATTTGTTGGATCTCCAGCCTCTTCTGGATCGTTATCAGAGGGTGAAACGCCGGAGGAGGATCAGGTTCCAGGTAATTACATCAACATTTTCCCTGCTCAACACAACAGAAGCGGTAAAATAGCAGAAGCTAGGACGAGTAATAGCGTAGAAGGTGATTTTGGTGATTTTGATGGCTTTGGTATGAGTGATTTGGATCAGATTCTGTTCAAAGATGCTTCGCTTTTAGCCCATGATCTCAATGATATGATGGCTTTTGATCTTGAGGACTTCCTGTCAGATTCTATAATTCCTGACTATGAAATTCCACAGGCAGATCTGGATTTGATTCTTGGTAGTCCGGGGCAATTGGACGAAGATGGGCAGATCGAAGAGCTGATTTCAAGGTTCGATGGAACTGGAAAAAAGAACTATTTGAGACTGTTTTACGAAAAATACTCTTTATGGCTCATGCCGTTATCGAATGGGCCGAGAAGTGTATGTAATAATACCTTAATGGCACATGCAATGAGACATCCTTTTCTACTGAACGCCATATTGGCTTCAACGGCAAGATATGAGCATTTCATTCACAAAACCAGCGAAGATGAGAATTTGAGAAGGTACTACTTGACACAATCATTGAATGGAATGACTCAGGTGTTTGAAATTTATGATTCTGTTGCGGATTTTATTGAGCCTTTGATTCTTACTGTGTTAGTTCTCGTAGCTGATTCGGTTTCGGTGGTTAATGGAGAATGGAGAGCACATCTTAGAGGAGCCAACCTTTTATTTCGAAAATATGTCAATAATTATCGGAAAAGAAGTGCTGCAATTGTATTGTCGGCGACATGGTTTGTATCGTTCGAGCTGCTAGCTGTAACTGGAAACCCTCTAGGCGGAATTATCAGCTCTATGGAGGAATTGGACGAAGTCTTATCATGGGTACTTGATTCTAATGACATTGAACATGCCATGAAACTGGGATTGGCCATGCCTGATGGATATAATGTATTCTTGGGCTATACCTCAGCGACAGTGAGAATGTTTGCTGAGTTTGCTAAAATCTCTCTGAAAATCAAGAATTCTAACGCACAGTGTGCTTCTACGGAAGATTTATTGAAACTAATGAACCTCATTCATACGTCAAATGAGTCTTGTTTTGTTACGAAAGATGGTATTATTGAACCTGATAATCCTTATCATCGCAAAAGTCTGTGTGGATTCACACTACCTCCAGCTGCTCATGCAGAACTCGATGGAGCAATGATATCTTGGTTTGATATTTCTCATAAATTGCATGTTCAGGCCTTGTTTCTTCGGGTCTTGACAGATAAGCATTTCATAAACCAGCCTCGATCATCCCCGGCTGTTCAAAATCTTGTTAGGGAAATGCTAGAATCATGTCATTTCTTCAAAGTGATAGATTTTACTACTGACGGATTTGATGTTGATTCGGAAATAGAATCCAACAATCATCCTCTATGGAATGATATTCGGCTATTTACTGTGCATTCTACGTTAGTTATATGCGGAACTTGCTGCATCGATCGGTTAGATCGACTTAAAGTGGAGTTTTATTTAAGACGATTAGTCAAAATGGGTGCTCAGTCTCTGGAACAGTCATGGAGATATGTGGAGAGCATTTGGAACGGACAATCAGAGATATTAGACTATGTCCCGTATGTATAAGTGGACAACAGCACGGTATATTTATTTTCAGCTCAGGCTGAAGAGGGTTTACTGTAGAATTGAAACGGTATACTTTTGGTGATTTCATGCCTGAAAAGAACCTAAAACCATGATATTCAATACATAACAACTATCATCACATTGAGTTTTTTCCTTTGAGCTCAAACGGAAAAGCCAATGAAATCAAAGCCAACACACCAAAACACGAGGCCATCACATATATTGGCACGGACGTCGCCGTATTGCCATAATATGCTATGACTGGGGCTATAGCACTCATAATACGCCCACAACTCACACATAGCCCGTTTCCAGTGGATCGGCGACTGGATGGCATGACTTCAGGCGTATATGCGTAAAGAGTCCCATAATACATATTGAGAAACGTGTTGGAAGCCCAATTGAATCCTAAATTGGCAGACTCAGTCTTGACTGACGTATAAGCGAACATAAAGGTCATGGTAAGAGCAGCTCCGACTGCCAAAGTACCTTTTCTTGTCCAGTAAATGGCCAAAGGAGTTGCTAATAATGGACCTACAATTGCACCAGTGGTTACTATGAGGTTGTCTCTGAAAGTTTCCTTTAGAGACCCGTTTCCGAGCTTAGCACCTCTGGTTTGAAGAAAAGTCGGCAGATACGACGAAAAAAGTGAAAAACAAAGACCAGTCAACGCCCAGGATATCATATTGAGAATCATTGAGATTGTCATTTTTCTAGTTGCAAAAAGACCTCGAGCATTTTGGCCAAATTCACGCATAGCATTCACTGGACTGATGAGCTGAACAAACGACTCGTTAGAAGTATCGTGCTTGACCGTTCCGCATGATCTCAAAGCCTCAACAGTTAAAGGATTAGTACGACCACTTGAAGCAGCAATTTTATTTAAAGTTTCAATCACTCGATCATCATGGCCGCTAGCAAGATCATGCTTGGGGGTTTCGAACATTCGGATGACGACAATTCGGCATAATGCTGCTACTAGAACAGAGCCGCCGCTAATAATGTAAACATAGCGCCATCCCATGTTATTTGCACGCGTACAGTCCTGTGCTGTTTCGCATCCATGAGAAGGAATCAGCCCATAGCCCGCACCAGTAGGGATAAGCTGTCCTAGACCCCACCAGAAAGCCATACAAGTAACCATCCATTGCTTATCTGAAGGAAGAAATTCGAGAAATGTCACTGAATCAAGTACGAGATTTCCTCCAGCTCCGAAGTACGAAAGAGAGCCGAGTGTACAAACGGCTGCATAAGTTAATCCACCGGCTGTGGCACAGGCGAAGATTCCTGTTATGAACAGAGTCGTATGAAATGCCAATCGGCGGCCTATTATATCGGAAATGAATCCCCAGAATATCGCGCCGGCAAAAAGTCCAATATAATCGGCAGTGACCACCCACGAGAAGCTCTGGTTGAATTCCTTGTTGATTTGCGCTTGGCACACTGAGTGCATGAGAGTGAGCAGTGAATCGGCAGCATAACCCATACCATTCAGGCAGAAAAGCTTCAAATGATATCGAGTGAATCCAATCTCATTCATGGCTTCATTGACCAAATGAATTTTTTTGGTTAGAGCCATATCATCGAGCTCATATAGATTGGAGGCATCAGAAAGGGCCATAACAGAACCCTCCTGAACCTCGTGAACTTCTCCAGAGATACGTTCTTTTTCCTGAGAAGGCATAATTCTGGAAATTGAAAAGGAAATTCGTAAATTTCTAGTTATCACGAACAGATGGCTGGTGTGTTGAAAATTTCTATCGAAATGACTTGATCTGATCACTCTCTCGAGCAAAATCCTTTAAAAACTACTGGTATCAAATCCAGTACCTTTTTATTTGAAATCTCAAACCTCTAGATATCTTATTCAGGTATTATCATGAAATGATTCAATGTCAAGGTTGATATAAGTTTCGAATAAGATAAGCTCGGAAATAGTTTCTTATCTTGGCGCGCAATTCCTCACCCCCGATAATGCCCTTCCTTACCCCTGAGTTGAAAGATTGATAAGGATAAGTGAACAAATCAAATGTGCGGGATAATAGAGATCGATAGATGGAACAAAAAATGGGAAAGACGATAATGACGTCAATGAGGATTGTTTGCATTGCTGTGGTTATCAGCGTGAGAGTTAGATCGCAAAGCCTACAAAGCACCAAACAGCTTAACAAACAGCTTAACAAAGGAAAACCCCCCTATATCATAGCCGTTATGTTCGCTTGGACGTGCGCCATTTATCATGAGTTTTTAGTTCTATTTACTTATTTTGCTTACAATGATTCCGATAATTCATATTCTTGTCGTTCTCCTTAGGCTGGATCTCGGAAATAGTTGTCTTAACTTGGAGTTACTTGGAGGTGTAGACAAATGATAGTTCTAGATACACCTGACTATAGCTTAATTGAGCAAATTTCGATTTATCTTGAAAACTCAGCTCTCGGAATCATTGACAATTAGTTTCTAGTTCCGGGGTAGTCGGAATATGGAACATGATGATGATCCAGCCTTTATGCCGATTGTTGGAATCCCAGTTAGGCAACTGAATCATGTTACCCTGAAGACCACTGATTGATTATCGATCTAATTTACCATCTTAGATCTAAGTAACACAATAAGCATTATATTTTGTGCGCAATTGGCGTCTCTATTTGCATTCTGTCATTATTTTCTTCATATATATTTGCATACTAATGTTTTAATGTTCTGCGAATCCACTACAAGTTTATTAATCACGCTAGTTTGACATCGGCGCTGCGCCGATGAAAGACTTACAAATAATACATGGAAATTGCGAATAAACCCATGAAAATTCCAAATAAATTCATGAAATTCCAAATAACTCAAGGGAAAATATGAATAATTCACTATGACATTTAGCCGATCTACTTTTTGGGCAAGATAAACTCTTTGGCAAACAATGAAATGTTACCGACTTACACTACACATGCCTAAAGAATCTCTAGAACTTCATGTAAACATTTTGAAGAGTTTCTATACAGGTTCCAGGATATCTAAAATCTCCTGAAAGTCTCATTCTTTGGTTATAACTACAAGTTGTCCTGCTGTCACTGTATCTTTCTCCTTGACTATTACGCGAGAAACCACCCCTGCACTATCGGCCACGACAGCAAATTCCATTTTCATTGACTCTATTATGGCCACGGGCTGCTCAGGTTTCACTTCATCGCCTTCTTTGACTAGGATTTTCCATACACTACCGGCGACGGTGGTATCAATGCCAGTTTCTCCCGGCGCTAGGTCAGAGATGGCATCGGAAGCAGAAGACCCCTGAGAATCGTTATCTTCGAAAGTGAAAAGCCCTTTTTCGCGCCACATTGCAATCTCTTCCTGGAATGCTATTTCTCGATGCTTGCGGAATTTGGAAATCTTGTCTTGTTGAGGCTTCAAACTCTTCAGATAATCGGCCAGTCTGAACTTGATGGGCCTTGACTTGAGAGCAAATCGGCCCAGGGGAAAGTCCTTTCGAATCTTCATAAGTTCGTCATGACTTACAGGATAAAACTTCAATTGTTGGAAGAAACGAAGAAGCCAGGGCTTTTCGAAAGATTCCGTTTTCCTGTATCGGTTCCACATTTGCAAGGTTCGGCCAACAAATTGATAACCGCCAGGGCCCTCCATGCCATAAACACACAGGTATGCACCACCAATACCTACTGAGTTCTCAGCAGTCCAAGTTCGCGCTGGATTGTATTTAGTTGTTACCAATCTTTGACAGGGATCTAGCGGAGTAGCTACTGGAGCTCCTAAATAGACATCTCCAAGACCCATAACTAAGTAACTGGCATTGAAAACAATATCTCGAATTTCCTCAATGGAGTCTAGTCCGTTAATTCGACGAATAAATTCAAGGTTACTTGGGCACCATGGAGCGTTGGGACGCACACTCTTCTGGTAGTGATCAATGGCTTTTTGACAGACTTCATCATCCCACGACAGTGGAAGCGAGATTTCCTGAGTTTCCAATTCCAGATCTTCTACTTTTATTAGGTCTTTCTCTGCCTGAAGCAACAATGCCATAAGAGCTCCAAGCGACAATTCTGAAGGGTTGTAGTGGATTTGCAACGATCTGATACCTGGCGTCAGGTCAATGATAGAACTTATCTTTCGTTTTTGTAACCACAGCATCCAGACGTGTGCACGAAATCTCAAGGAGATGTCTAATTCCATCTTTCCGAATTCAATCAGCAGGAAATCATCGCCTGCACGCCGATACACGATGCCAACACCGTCGTTATCTTCAGCAGGGACAATCCTAACAACCGGAGAGCCCAGTTCAGAAGTTACTTTTATCTGCGAGATATTTTGATGATTCTGAACATTGTCTAGGATATTGAAACGTTGTTCTTCTAAGCTACGAGCTGTCTCGTAACTCACCGGTATAAACTTGACTTTATTGCCTGGAGCAAGCTGGCCTATCTTCCATCGATCACATCTAATCACGACAGCAGGGCAGACAAATCCACCCAATGATGGTCCATCTGGCCCCAAGATGATAGGCATATCGCCGGTGAAATCGACTGCTCCAAAAGCATACGCATTGTCATGCAAATTTGACGGATGTAGGCCAGCCTCTCCACCATCAGCACGGGCCCAATTAGGACGGGGACCAATGAGGCGGATGCCCGTTCGGCTAGAATTATAGTGGACTTCCCATTCATGCTCGAAGAACATTTTGATGTCCTCCTCCAGAAAGAAGTCGGGCATACCTTGTGGCCCATATAAGACTCTCAGTTCCCATGTGTTGGAGATGGTTGCAATTTCGTTGGCTATCTTGATAATTTCATCATCTCGAGAGGGTTTTGTACTGATTGGTTTATTCAGCAGAAGACGATCGCCAGACCTGAGAGATCTTCCGGAATGGCCTCCAAATTGGCCTAACGTGAAGGTACTACGAGAACCAAGATATGCAGGACAGTTAAAGCCTTCTTCAATTAAGAGATAGGCACGCATACCTCTGCCTTCTGTGACCTTGCCAATCTCTAATATATCGCCTTTATGGACCTTAGCGATCTGCCATGGTTGAACAACGCGCTTTTCAGACTTGGAAGCATCATTGATCAATATCGACACTGGTGCTCCTGTCACAATGATACTAGTAGTATCGAAGAATTTGATTGTGGGGCCACTAACGGTGATCTCTAAGCCAGGAGCAGAGTCTTTATTGCCTAAGAACCGATTGCCCAGCTGAAAGGACCAATCGTCAAATGGACCAGAAGGAGGAACTCCGACATCCCAGTACCTTTGACGACCAGGAAAGTCCTGAATGGTAGTCAATGTACCTGGCTTGAGGATTTCGCATGCTAAGGAGGGTGACCATTCCAAGTTATTTAACCAGCGAGTAGAAACTTTGGCATTAGCAAATCGCTCGTCGGATAAAATACTCACGAGCCACTCTTTGTTAGTGATAATACCGTAAATGGTTGACTTTTGTAGCATGTCAGCAAGACCTGCGACAGCCCCCGTTCGAGTGTCGCCCCATTTGATAAACTTTGCAAGCATAGGATCAAATAGAGCTGAAATCTCGCTGCCGGTCTCAATAGTAGAGTCCACCCGGATCCCCTGAGTGAGATCAGTATGGACTAATGAGACCTCGCTCAAAAGACCCGAACTTGGCCGGAAATCATGGAAGGGATCTTCAGCATACAATCGAGCTTGAATCGCACAACCTCGGGGCTCTAGCTTGGCAGCAAGCTCCGTGAGATCTGGAAGATCTTGAGAACCCAGCTTTGTCATCCATTCGACAATATCGATGTTCCACACCAGTTCGGTAACACCATGTTCGACCTGCAACCGGGTATTTACTTCTAAGAAGTAGAACTTCTCACGTTGAACATCATAAATGAATTCCACAGTACCTGCACTGCGGTAATGTACAAGTTTTCCGAGCTGAACAGCAGTGTTATGCAAGTCGGTGCGTGTTTTTTCCGAGATATCTGGTGCAGGACACTCCTCAAGAATTTTCTGATTACGACGTTGAGTTGAACAATCACGCTCGCCAATTGCAATGACTTCTCCTTTTCCGTCGCCAAAAATCTGAACCTCAATATGGCGTGCGTTAGAGACATATGCCTCCAGGTAGACACTACCATCACCAAAGTTACGACGACTGAGCTGCTGAACTGAATCAAACGATGCTTCTAAAGCAGCCTCGCTTTCACATACGTGCATGCCAATTCCACCACCACCGGCAGTAGACTTCAGGATTACCGGGTAGCCGATTTTCGACGCTTCGTCACGAGCCTCATCAAACCCAGACAGCAGGTTTGTACCAGGAACCAAAGGAACTTTTGCCTCGGCAGCTAGCTCACGAGCTTTATGCTTATAGCCAAACTTGCGGACTTGATCTGCGGTTGGGCCGAGCCAGATCAATCCCTGTTCGGTGCAGGTATCAATGAACTCGGCATTTTCAGACAAAAAGCCATATCCAGGGTGAATTGCATCAGCTCCATTGGTTTTTGCAATGTTCAGAATCAATTCCACGTTAAGGTAGGTGGTGCTCGTGGGACCGTCACCTAACGCATAGGATTCGTCGGCTTCACGCAGATACGGCTGTTCGCTATCAGCGTCCGAATAAATGACAATCGACTTAATGCCGAGTTTCTTTAGAGTTCGAAGAATTCTCACGACTATGACGCCGCGATTTGCTATCAGAACCTTGGAAAACATCTATGCTGATCAATGGTTTTTTTTCGGACTCAAAAAAAAAAGTCGCATGATAAATCCAGTCTTAGCTTTATTACTCATGCAACCAAATTTGAAATCTTTGGCTCGCTAGCGCCGGCGAGGCCCGTCCTGCTTTCCTTATGGTCGCAGTGTTCCTTACCCTCAGATAAGGTTTTCTGTTATCAAATGAAATCCTTGGCGCAGTCGGAGAGTCGGAGACCGAAAAATCCCGCGATTTTCGGTCGGAAAAATGCCTACAAGCGGGAAATGCGACAGAAATCAAAGGTATACAGTCGCCACTTTTTTGTTACTTACTTTTTGTTAGTCTTTAAAGCCGATGCGGCCGTGTGGTTGTATCATTGGATGCGTACCTAACAGAGTATGTAGATCCCAAACTGGAAACTGAGAATCCAAAAATGTGGCTTTAAAATGCAACAATGTCGGCACATGAAAGAAACCGGACGAGAAAAATATCATGTCTGCTTCTAATAGCTACAAGACTTCACTAGATGGTGGAAAACATTGGTCTTTGAAGGTCCGTCGTGGCATGACGATGACTTTGACGGCTCAGGAGGACAATGCCAATGTCGGAATAGTGTTTTTTAATCCAGAAAACACTTTGGAACGCCTAAATTTGCCAGACAGCTTGAAATGTCAGCATACGTTAAAGCTCACTAAGGGACATTGTCTGTTTAGTGATATGGGCCATGTGTTTGCCTCAATTGTTGAGGACGACTTAGGCTGGCATGACAGTATTGGAGGTACATTGACCAAACAGGATATGGTGAACAAAAAATGGCAAGAAACCTCATTTCAGAATGTGAGGAATGCTCGTACTCAGACTGGACAGGACAGTTTTCTTATTGAACTTACTAAATGGGGACTGAATGCTCGTGATCTGCCTGCCAATTTGTCTCTGTTCTCTAAGGTGATCACTGATGACGATGGAAACATGCAATATGTTTCAGATCATGCAAAAAAAGGCGATAAAGTCAAACTTCGCTTTGAAATGGATACTCTGGTTGTTCTCAATACATGCCCTCATCCTCTGGATCCCAGTGAGGATTATCCGTTCCGTGGTGTAGATATCGAGCTGGGGGTTGCAGATTCTATTAAGAGCAACGACATTTGCCTACTTAAATCTCCCGAGGCTGCTCGTGGTTATGAAAACAACCGACTATACTATCTTGGAATTGCTGAAGCCGATACCTATTTTGCAAATGCTGTACTCAATTCTAAGGTGGCCGAAATTAAGAGTGCCGCCAAAGATGAGGCTTACTACGCCAATGTCAAACCCAGCAAACTCATCAACAGTCCGTTGCTGGAAGGCAATGCTGTCGATTCCAAGCTTGTGGATGCCGGTGATCATTATATTGCTGTAGCTAAAAAGGGCCAGACTGTTCGTATTGTTGATGTTGAAGGGAATGAGGCTGCTGATACGTTGTTTTTCAATGCTCATGATACTTCTGAGCACTATTCTGCTATCGACACCATCCGCAAACAACATAATATTTACCTTACTACAGGTACTGATTTGGTTTCCAACTATGGTAATACTCTTGTTAAAATTACTGCTGATACTTGCACTCGTCACGATACTTTAGGAGGTGCATGTGCCAGTGAAAGTAATACCGTTCGTTACAGCTTGGAACGTCGTCATATGCATTCATGCCGTGACAACTGGATGCTTTGCTGTGCTAAGAATCCTGAATTTGGAATCACGAAACGAGATATTGCTCATAATATCAATTTCTTCATGAATGTTCCTGCAACTCCAGCAGGTGAACTGGATTTCGCCGATGGTATATCTGGGCCTGGAAAGTACGTGGAAATGGTGGCAGAAATGGATGTTATTGTGCTTATTTCGAATTGTCCTCAATTGAATAATCCATGCAGTGGATATGCTCCTACTCCGTTGAAGGTAGTCATCTGGGATTAACGGATAAATGTCGGAATTGGAACGTCGGAATTGAAACGCTGATATTTACTCTTCCTGTAAAAATTACATAATGAATGAATTTTAAAAAAAAGCGCACATTCGTTCCTATTTTGGAAATATGCGGGTTTATTGTTTAACGCAAGTATCGTATGAGATATCCAAAAAAATATCATGTTAGATATGAGAAACAATTAACAAATCAAATTTACATGCTATAAAAAGTATTTAAATATGCCTATTATGGCATTTCACTAAAATAGCATGAATTTCCTAAAACGTTGTTACAAAAAAATGTCGTTACTTAAAACGTAGTTTTAACATAATTGCTTTTGCCAGGGTGCGGGCTAATGCGGAAATGATAGGCAGGGCTTATCTTTGACTTGCAGCTGCGCGCTCGGCGAATGACGCATCAAGCAGAGCCCAGAAGAGGTTTGCAATGCGATAGAAAAGACGGCACAATTTCTACAAAGATAGGCATGCAGATATAAGTGATTGTTTGGTGAGTTTTGTTAGACAGGCTAATACAATGGACACAAAAGAACATGAAGCATATGGGAAGACCGATATCGCCTCTAGAAAATCTGATATCGAGTCTGCTGAGCTTCATGATGTAGAAAGTGAAAGCCTTGACAGACCTTATACACTGTTTTCAGCATATTCTTTTGCAGTCTCGATCTCAGGACTATTTTCCACCATTGGCACAAGTTTCGTTTATCCGTTATTAGCCGGCGGCGCTCCTTCTATTGTATGGTCATGGTTCGTCGCTGGTATTGGCTGTTTAGCTATTGCATTTTCCGTAGCTGAATTGGTTAGTGCGTATCCGACTTCTGGTGGAACATATCATGCCTGTTACCATGTATTTCCTCGGAAAATAGCACCCTTTATGTGCTGGATCGACGGCTGGTTGTCATTTCTTGGAAATTTGGCAATTACTGCTTCGAGTGAATATGGTGGTGCTGAAATGCTGCTATCTGCAATTTCAATGGCCACGGATTTCAGATATATACCAACTGCTGCCCAGACAGTAGGAGTTGTTGCAGCGATGATATTTGTTCATGGATGCATCAATTGCTTTCCTACCAGATACGTTGAAAAATGTCATCGAGTTTATACGATATTTCACTTCTGTGCTCTCATCTCTGGAGCTATTGCTCTACTAGTTAAGACGGAACCTCGGCATGATGCAAAATATGTATTCACTCATGTAGAGACCAATTCCGGCTGGACTCCACAGGGATGGTCTTTCATATTCGGGTTTATCAGTGTTTCATGGTCCATGACTCTTTATGACGGTACTGCTCATTTGGCTGATTCACTCCAGAAGCCTGAAATCAGTGCTCCTTGGGCAATCTCTGCAGGCATGTTCACCACCTATGTTCTTGGATTTTTGTACAATATTGTCCTTGCATTCTGTATGAAGAATCCACAAGACATCATGGATCAGACCTTGCCTGTTTCGGCTATTTACTACAACTCCTTAGGGAAGGCTGGAGGAATCGCCTATTCCATTTTCATGTTTATAGTCATGAATTTCGTCGGCCTTACCGTTTTGCAGTCAGCTAGCTGGAGTATCTGGGCGCAAGCTAAAGATAATATGTTTCCTGGTGCAACGAAGTACCTGGGCAAGATATTTAAAACAACAGGAACGCCCATATATTCCGTTGCACTTGCCACTTTTCTCTGCATCTGTATCAATTTGATTGGTATAGGTAGTGCTGCTACCGTAAATGCAATTTTCAATGTTACAGCTATTGCTCTTGATTGGTGTGCTATTATTCCAGTCATTGGCAAGCTTATGAACCCTCAATTGTTCCAACGAGGCCCATGGCATCTGGGGAAATTTTCAACGGCAATAAATTGTTACGCATTAGCCTGGGTATTATTTGTAACAGTTCTCTTTTGTATGCCATATGCAATGCCAGTGACTCCTGACAATATGAATTATGCTGTTGTTTTTCTGGTTTTCACTGTAGCAGCTGCCAGTTTAAGCTGGGTGCTGGGCGCCAAAGCATTATATAAGGGGCCTCTTGATATAATTATATAAAAAATTGTCTGAGTTTTTACTATTGCTTTAATGTTATTATAGTCTTATTGGCTTCCCTTACAACCGGGTAATAGGGATTATTACCTATTTGGAACACTCGGAAATAGTTGCATGCCAGATCTTGTTCGCCGAGTTGACGGCTTATTCTCCGAAAGCCGCTCTCGCTCATCCTTCCGAGCGCGGTTATCGCGACAGCTTCTATGTGGAACAATTGGCGGTTGGAATTTGCATTTATTGGCGCTAATTTTTAAATATGAGAACATTTATGTTTACGCAGAAATTCCTAGATGTTGGAAACTATACCAATTGGTGATAGTTCTCCTGCTTTCTCCACTAGAAAATGCCATATTTTAGGAAACGTCATATCTTTTCTGAGTGATGACTAAAGTGTAGTGATCTTCAGGGCGCAAAAAATCCAATGTTCTGACAAACTCCGCAGGATTTTGGACTTTGGCGGAGATTCTGGCGGCAATAAGCGCGGTAATATACGCGGCAATATACGCGGCAATATATAATATGCGAGGAAGAATTCCAGATATATATTTCTAATAAGACACTTAATTTTTCATGCTAGGAAGACTAATTCAAGCCTGCTCGAACTGCTGGAGATCTTGGTCGTCGTTTAGCAGCTGGTCAAGAATCCACTGCTGTAGATATATGAACAACATAGCTAGAACAGCATGTAGATAGATTTCTTACGTGACTTACTCCATACGCACTCTTATATGTTCAAACTGAATATTCTATATTTCCATCACGACTTCCTCTATCATCTCTAGCATTCTCTTCTTCAAGGCAATGCACTTACTCTTTTCAGCATCATCTCGTGCTATAGAAATAGATCCGCTCAAGCTCCCATTTTTAATGCCTATTAAATTTATCGTCACATATGCTCCAGGTGTACTGACACCTTGTGTGAAATTTAGCTTGGTTATTCCAATACCTTGTGGACTTTCAAACTCGAAAGAGCCAAGATTGGAAATCTCCGCGGATTCGCTTCTTTTACCTGACGAATATAAATCCAGTAAGCATTGCTTAACATCTATTTTAGGCAGAAGACTAACATTATGTTTAATATCGGTAGGATCATCTGTTGCAGCTTTCAGCGAGTGGGACATGTCAGATGCAATGATATTGACATCTAACGTCTTGTCAGTCAAAGGAAATACTTTATCAAACATAAAAACGCAGTTTCCAATTGTTTCGTGCATTTTCGAATTTTCTGCATATCTTCTAGCATTGACAGCACATGTAAAGAGTAGCTTGGAAGCATGAGTGTCTTCAGGAACGAATATCAGTGCTACTGATTTCATTAAAACCGCATAGAAAAATGACGTCACTGTATAATGATTCTTACGACAATGTTGAAGAATTTTGCTGGCTTTTGTGTTATTAAATTCAAAAAATAACGTTCTAGATTGCATTGGCATCACCGGAGATTCTCCAGTCCATGGGTTGCTTTTATCTGATATTGAGCTATATCCAAGCGGAGAATCCAAGCTGAAAACTTCTTCTATAGGTTGAGCAAGCGTTCCTGAGCAAGAAGTAACGATATAAGGATTTTCAGGGACATTGAGCTTATAATTTGACTGCAATGAGGCATTTACCTCAGCTAACAATTTTTTATGAAACAATACACCAGACGTTCCGTCGGCTATCGAATGATCAAATACCCACACCAATTCCGTCTGAATTTTGCCAATTATGTATAATCTCCATAAAGGCAAATGATGTACTTCATAAGGCAGTACGGTGTCAGGAATGAGTTCGTCGTTAAGTTGTTGAATGTTTGAAATATCAGGACGATAAAACACCACTTTTTCCAAATCAAATGCTTCAAGAACTTTGAAGATCGGCGCAGAAGTATCAGAATGGAATACATTTGAACATAGCATGGGCTCTTTCTCAACAAGGGCTTTGAGACTTGGATAAAGGAGTTGTTTGGACAAAATTCGCGTATAAGTTGCCGATACCATAATAACGGAAATCATGCTCAGATGGTTCCGGTATACACAATAAAGCTCAGCTCCACCGCATTTCCTTTGCATGATAGATGTTGGGTGATGAAATGGCAATTTGTGAAGTTAATAAAGGAGGCTGGAGAAATTCACGAAGGGGAGGAATTTCCGAGATACAGATGCGGCGGCGGAGTTGCCTAATTGGTAAAAAAATTTGAAAAAGGGGAGCAAGATAGAAGAGTAGGACTGCATGGATAGCATATTTGTGGTAAAATACGGTTTTTATAATAAAATTGGCCTTAATTGAATATATTATCTGATATTATGTATGATTACCAAATTAAAACTGATTGAAATTTAAGCTTTGTTAGGCATTGTGAGAATAGACTAAGCAGATACAATGTGTATCTCACAATAAACTCACACTTAGAAGAGTTGAAAATCATTGAAATAATTCATATAGCTTATATAATGTAGGAACTTCTTAAGAAATATCAATAGCAGTCCATGTTTTCTATCGAAGTCAACCTAGGAACTCAATTATCAACCACCACATACCCGGTCTTCACATCGCCAATTTCACGCCCTTCCGACAATTTCAATGCTTTCTCTACGGCTTTTTTCAAGTTCTCAATTGCTTCATCACTGACTTGATGATGCATAGCTATTCGTCCACTCTTCAATTTGATATTGAATTTCTTGCACTGTTCCAGAAAAACGCCCAAATCCAGCTGCGATTTCTTGAAATCTATAAATATAAAATTGGTTTCAACAGGAAGCTTAAAAGAAATTCCTAGGTTTTCCAGATCGGCAGCCAACTTCTTGGTTCTCAAGTGTGTCTGCCTCATGGTGGGCCAAACCTCCTTAACGCCCACCAGTGCTGCCGATGTAAGCACACCCGCTTGCCGAATACCACCTCCTTGCTGCTTTCGAAGCCAAAGAGCATACTTGATATTCTCTTTTGTGCTGGCCAAAACAGCTCCAACAGGAGCTCCAAGACCCTTGGAAACACACATGGACACAGTATCGAAGTACTGGCAATAATCAGCAAGGCTATGACCTGAAGCAGCCGAGGCATTCCATAAGCGAGCGCCGTCACAATGAACTTTAATTCCATTGCTGTGTGCATATTCAAAGATTTTTTGGATTTCTTCCAATGGAGTTAATACCCCACCAATTGTCACTTCCAACGATATGACTTTAGTAGGAGCCTCATGGACATCTTCGCCCAAAATGACATGTTTCTTCACGTCTTCCAATGTTACGTATAAGCCGTTATCAGGATGAACAGGAGTAACCATTGCTTGTGATAGAATAGCGAGACCGCAAGCTTCCTCAGAATAAACATGAGCACGAAAATCACACAAAACACTATATGGAGGACGATCTAAAAGCACACGAACACCAATTTGATTACCCATTGTACCTGAAAGCATAAATAATGCATCTTCTTTGCCGGTTAATCGAGCAATTTCCGCCTGGAATTCCTTCGTGGTACCATCTTCCCCGTATACATCATCACCTAAGGTACTTTTACACATGGCTTGTAGCATGCGGTTTGAAGGAATAGTAAAAGTATCGCTTCGGAATTCATTGGCGGTTTCTAAAGACGGAAGGGAGTCTACTGATGGTGGCAATTCTACGTAGGATTCTACTGGAGCCATTGTACTATAATAAGTTAATGAGAAATAGAAATAACTGATCTCAGAGAAGTTATATATGAGATCTGTGGCTAGTGCACGTGATAAGAGACTATACGTTGAAGAACCGTGCCAGATGTTTAAACGGGTCGATGGTGCAATTCCGAGTGCGGTACTGGCAACAATTTCCGAACTTGATCCGATAGTCAACCGATAATCAACCTTAACATCGTCTCCATCCGTATTATGTTACTTTAAGGGCCCAGAAGATTTCGATACATTTAAACACGACTCAATAGAATTTTGATGTAACATAAAATCCAATTATCAGTAACCTTAGCATCGTTGGTTGTTATAAAGGTCGTTTCGGTTGATCCGATACCCCCACGTTGCGACCTTCGTAGTATCGATCTCTGCGTAGAAGCAACAGTAGAAATAGATTGAAACGAACGAGGAAAAACGTTCACCATCATACTTTATTACATATGGAATCTCTTTCTATAGAAAGATACTCGCCAATTGGTAGGAATCCCTTGCAGTCCAGAGATCACGTGGCTCAGGCTGTCCATGAGCTTTTTGATCCTCTACTTAAAGCATTTTCTCCCGATGGCGCTGAAGTAAAAGTCGAGGCAAGTGCTGCTCATTTTGATCAAGGGGCCATCAGTTTGGAAGGATTTGCTCGGCCATTGTGGGGAATAGTGCCGTTAGTTGTCGGTGGTTACGAGTTCAAACACTGGGATTTGTACAGAAAAGGCCTTGCTAATGGAACTAATCCTGAACATGCTGAATTCTGGGGTAAAGTTGTCGATGGAAAGTCTCAGCAACAGCAGGTGGAAGGAGCAGCGTTGGGGTTTGCCTTGAAACTGGTGCCTGAACATATCTGGGATCCATTAGATGACAAAGATAAGAAAAATGTCGCTGACTATATTGTTCATACTAGGAATAAGGATTATAATATCAATAATTGGAAATTTTTCCGAGTTATGATGGACCTTGGGTTGGATCAAGTGGGGGTAGAATACGATAAGCAGGGAACGGAAGATAATCTGGATTTCATCGACAAGTTGTATGTTGAAGATGGCTGGTATCGAGATGGAAAAGGTTTAAGAAGAGCTGATTATTATAATGGATTTGCTCTGCAATTCTATGGTTTGATCTATGCAGTACTAAAGCCTAAGGAAGAACGAGCTCAGAGATTTCGAGAAAGAGCTCGGTTATATGCAATGCAATTTGCTGATTGGTTTGCTGACGATGGTTCTGCATTACCATATGGCCGAAGTTTGACATATCGATTTGCTCAGGGAAGTTTTTGGGGTGCTTTGGCCTATGCTGGGGAAGAAGCATTGCCTTGGGGTGTAATTAAGGGCTTGTATTTTCGACATTTACGATGGTGGGCTTCAAAACCTGTCTCACATATCGATGACGGTATTCTCACTGTAGGATATGCTTATCCAAATAGGTTCATGGCAGAATCTTATAATTCGCCCAATTCTCCGTACTGGGCTATGAAATTCTTCTTGCCGTTGATATTACCAGAAACTCATCCATTTTGGACAAGTAAAGAACTTCCAGTACCAGAAAGAAAGTACGGGGTTCCAAAATCATTTAAAGTTCCGGGAATGGTTATTACGCATAATGGCCCTACTGAGACAACTGCACTCATATCAGGCTCAGAGTATCATGGAGAACGATTTACTCCTGAAAAATACTGCAAATTTGCCTACTCTACCAAGTATGGATTTTGCATAGAATCAGATTTGAGAGATTTTGGCGGTGCAGTACTGGATAATATGCTTGGTTTGAGTGATGATAACTATTATTTCCGTGTCAGATCAGATACAGTTGAAAGTCGAATTTGCCCTGAGAAAAACGCTCTTTATTCTATATGGAAACCAATGGAGGATGTTGAGGTCGAGACTTGGCAGATTTCATACGGAATTTGCCATGCTACGGTTCATAAGATCACGTCCTCTAGGAAGAGGACTCTGTACACGAAAGAAGGCGGCTTTAGTATTCAGTCGACCCGGCTAGAGCCTGGCAATAGAAAAATAACTACCAAGACTACTGCTGAAGCTGAGGGCTTGAGTGATATTAGTATTCTGGTCGATTTACCATTGTCAACTGTTGCTCGAGCCCCCAAAGTTCTTACTCCAAGTGGAGATGTGAATATCATGTTTTCAAAATGCATTATTCCTCAGCTCTCTGCAGAAATCAGCACAGGAGTGACGATACTTGCTTGTGCAGCAGGTGCTGTTGAAAAGAAGCAGTACGAAGAGTTGAAGAAAGCATTGATCTCTGTCAGCATTTCGCCAGAAGAGCTGGAATATGTCAAGGAAAAGAGTGAAGTGGTTGGTATTCAGGTCATGGAGAGAGGTGTATAAAGTATCATCTATGTGAAATACTATGTCAAGGGTGAGAGCCGCATGTCGTATAGATAGAGCTTAATTTAATAGCTTAATTTAATTTATGTTTTTAGACTAACAAGTAAATATTATAGTATGACTGAAATAAAAACTCAATAGTCTACTTTGAAAGAAGATATCTTTACACCTGGTGGTTTTTTTGCCTAATGACCCCTCCGTCGGTAATAGCACAATAATGTCGTTTTAAGCCCGTTGCAATCGCATATCTATTGACTAATGATTAATAATTGCTGTTATATCCGGTATTATCATATTATTTCTAAAATTGCGATCTCCCCTTCTATAACGTTGCAATTGCGCAAAATGTGGAGTTCTCCGCACTCGGTTCCTTGTCATACGGCATAAAAGTTTCGTTTATTCAGATTAATTCAGGAACGAAGAATAAAAAATATATAGAAATCCATATAAATCGGTATAAACAACTAATAGCACCATACAAATACCATAAATTTAAATGCTATCTACAGATAAATTTACCGAGGAAAAGCTGCAATATGTCGACATAAATAATTAATCAATTGGAGATCCTCGGTATCTAGTTCTGGCCCCTCATAGACCCGCCCTCATGCGCGTCGAATCACCAAAACAATCAGGCCGAAGTTTGTTCCTAACTTTCTTACCTTTCTAGGTTGCCATAGAATTATTTCTTTCATCTTCCAGCTAAAGATCTTTCCATAAATGTTTGTATGAAGAAAAAATGCTCCACAACCGAAAGGGAAAAAAAAGAAAACAGCTAAATAAGGTACACCATGTGTTAAAGCTTCTAGATTGTATTTGAGTTGTTTCCCCACATGCTCATACCCATCCCCGCAACGCCGTGTTTCAGACTCCAACTAGACAATAAACAGTTACCAACACGGAAATCGCTTCTGTGATCGTTACACGATCACAGTATGCCATAATATAAATAAATAAGCTGCTTGGTGCTCTTTTTAGATAAATAAGATATAATCATGTTATTATTACCTATCCCATTTGCTGTCGCCGGCTTCTTAGCCTTCACAAGCAGTCCTGCCGTGGCTGTTCCATTACTACCAAGAGCCAATTCTCCTGCACTGAATCGCACTGAAGTGGTTTATTCGACCACTTTTGCCGACCAGTCTATCGTCGCATCTTTGGTCAGTCTTGAAATTCCTCTTCCCGAGTCAGTGGCAGCTCATCCTCCTGAGTGCGACTGGCTGTCGTATTTGCGTCATCGTCACCAGGATGGTCCTGAAAATTTTCTCGATGCTGATAGAATTTTAGTAGCTCAACCTGGTATCTTTGAGGGTGCCGGAGCTTTCGAAAGTGTGGCTCGTAACACTATTTCTGCGGCTGCCAGCCAAGGCAAATACATAGAGTTCTGGGCTCTCGACAGGCGATCTAACTGTCTTGAAGACCGAACAGGATTTGAAGTAGCTTTGGCTTCGGGCGACTTTACTGATGCTTCAGACTACTACTTTCACGGAGTCCCCAAGAATGGGCAAACGTTCGGTGGATTCAATACAACAGGTTCAGGCGTTGAGTGGCTCACCAGCATAGGCTTGGCACAGACTATCCAAGATCAGTATGATGTTATGCGGTCGGAAATTCCAGACCAGCCAACACGGGCCGAAAAGGTCCTTTGCGGTGGTCACTCCCTTGGCGGATTCATTGTAGCAGATTTCGCCGAATGGGATTTCGATGGCAACCCCGACACCACTGACGATGCCGGTTATAATCAGTGTGCTGGATATTTTGCACTTGATACTGCTATTGACACCAATTTCACTGCCAATTTGTTTTCTCCTCTCCCCGCTGATTTCCAAGATCTACCGGGCGTCGTAGCCGATGTCATTGACCTCTTGGAAGGCAAAGTCCAGCCCGGCTTGCCAGTTCTGGCGCTACCAGCTGTCATAAATCCAGAAACATTGTGTCTTGTCAATCTTCTAGGTTTGGCTTCAGTTCTCGATCCAAGCGGGGTGGATCAGATTGTACCTGTATTGCCGCGCAATTTCAATATAAACACCACAGTACAGGTATTCCTAGGCAAGGACTATCTCCAGGTATTGACAGGTAATCCAAGCGCATATGATATCCACGCAACAAATACGGCGGTTCTTGGTGCCATTATGGACGATAATTCTCAGATTTTTGGTATCTTACAAAGTAGTGTGGGGTTCATCAATGGCCCCCTTGCAGAGAAGACATTTCCTCTGCCGCAGCAGATTGTCGATCTCGCTGGTAAACTTGGAACTTTCCTCTTTGGCGATGAGGTCAAGTATGCCGCTACGTCCTTTACTCCTAGCACCGTCTACCAGTGGGTCAACTATGACCAGCCAGGCGGATTTGCTCCAGGAAGCAATTCATCCGAGGAAGTAACAGATATTCTTGATCTTGCTCGTAGTATGGCTCAACCTCCTCGAGATTTCACAGAATGGTACTTCCCCACAGCGCTGTTGACCGATATGGCTCTGCTCAAAGGTCCAACCATAACACCACACTTGATCTATGGAACTTCAGCACTTCAAAAGCCGACTTTGAGTTTTACTGCAGCAGGTGGAATTCAAGCCACAGTTCCACCAAATCCTCAAGGTCGTCGTGTGTTTTTACCGGGGTACAACCATCTGGATGCAGTTACAGCGTCAGCCATACAAAACAATGGCCAACCAGAACTGATATCCACTAATCTGGCTGAATTTGCCATTAACTTGAAGTAAATCTTGTACTTTTCTATGCCTAGTAATAACAAAGTAGTTACCGTCAAGTATGCCCAATTTAGGAAATTTTCGGCTGTCCGTACCGGATGTCCCACGGGCAGTCCGTTGTGGTAAGAAAAACTATAAATTACGCCACCAAAGCAATACATTTTAATTCAAATTAAAACATGTCTAGAGTAGGGGTGATCATAGGATCAGTCCGTCCTAAGCGCAATGCTGTAGTGTATGCCAAATGGGTTGCTGATGTCGCCAAAGACACTCTCAAGAACGCAGAAGTCGAACTAATTGACATCAAGGATTATGATCTGCGCCCAGACGTGGAACCCGGTATTCCCAAGCACATCGTCAGTTATGTCGATGCAAAAACTGAGGCCTGGTCCAAGAAGATTGACAGTCTGAATGCCTTCATATTTGTATCTCCCCAATATAACTGGGGAATCCCTGCCGGTCTGAAAACTGCTTTGGATGCTTTATATCTAGAATGGACGAAGAAACCTGCTGTAATTGTCACATACGGTGGCCATGGCGGTGTCCACTGCGCAGAGCAGCTCAAGGTAGTATTGGGCGGGGGCCTGAAGATGGACGTTGTTCAGAAGACGCCTAGTTTCTCTCTAGATAAAGGTCATTTGGGCAAACATGAAGGCGAACAAGATGTTGCAATTTCTCACGCTCACGAAATCGAGCAGCTTCATGAAGCGTTTGCTGAATTGCAGAAGTTGTTAGACGAGACTAGGTAAATTTGGGGGAATTCGGGCAATTTCACAGAATAGGGGATTTGTATAATGTTTAGATGTCTGGTCACAGTTCAAGAGACTCTGAAAATATCACAGATCTTAGTTTATTTGTTTGAAGAGATAATAATATGCATTCTAGGTGTTAGCTCAGCTTGCACCTCCTGTACTCTCACAACTCTGCACTCTTCCCTAGTCAAATAAATCCATAGTAAACGCCTTTCCAATTCTGATTAGCACTCCAAATATTATAAAGTCGGAATAAGACGATTTTGTTACAAAATGCCATATACTGACGGGTTTTGTTGATTGCTCACGTGACACCCACGTGACTGAGCCACAAATTCCAAAACACGCAGACTACTGTTATCCTCATTCTCCACACCACTATGGCTCCTTGGAATGACCGGAATTTCACTCTAGGTGAAGCTGTATTGTATTCTCTAGGACTTACTTTGGCATATGTTGGTATTCTTTACATATCGAAGCATACAAGACCGTCTGAAACTCAGGCTAGAAACGATGCTTCAGTCATATATCATAGGATCAATGTGATTTCTGCACTCACCACTGTTCTGGTATTTGCAGTTGTTCCAGGAATTTTGCTTTTTCATGGCGTATATTCACGCTGGGTTTACGCATGGGAAAGTCTGGGAATTGGCTTTGGAATATATGAATTGATAGTCGCTCCATCTCAAGCCGTTGCCATCACAGCTCTTCTTTTCATAGGACCCTTATTCAATTATGTTGTATTTGAAAATGATTCCAATTGGGTTGTGATATACGACGAATTTCGAGCCGCATTGGTATCTTTAGAAGGCATTCGAGATTACGTGGTTGGCCCCGCGACTGAGGAATTGATATTCCGGTCATGTATAATAGCTCTGTATATGGCTACCAATACCACCAAATGGACTCGAATCTTCGTCACGCCTGTTTTTTTTGCATTGGGCCATATTCACCATGCCTGGGAAGCATACTTGCAAGATCGCAGTAGCCTCAACCAGGCGTTAGTGACATCTGCAGTGCAGTTTTCCTATACCTTAGTGTTTGGCTGGTATGTCGCGTACATATTCGTCGAGACGCACTCCGTTTGGGCATGTATTGCTGTGCATTCATTCTGTAATGTGATGGGATTGCCAGCATTAACATTAGATACTCGCAAAAAAACCCTAGTCTATCGAGGATTGTTGTTTATAGGGATAGTCGGGTTCATCAACTTACTGCCAGTACTTCGAGGAGGAAAACACAGATGGTGGTGGTGGACGTAACTTATATTATCTCCTTTCCTCTCTTCGATAGCTTTGCCAGGCATCCTGCCAACTGCAAGTAAGTGCCTACCCCTTCTAGCACCCTCATATGGGTAAATCCTATAATTTTGATGAATTCCAGCTTCTTTTCATCGCTAAGCTCTTTGACAGTCTTGGTGACCCTGAACATGGTAGAAATGACATCTACAGCTGAATATCCTTTATCCCATAGTTGATCTAATTCCAACAATGCGCCATCGATATTAGAGTTATCACAGGCCTTAAGTAACCGCTGAATAGCTACTGGATGCGGAGTATCTACCACCTTGAACACGTTATCACCATTAACAAAGCCAAATCCACTCCATGTGCTCTGTAGATTGTTGATAGCTTGTCTCATATCACCGTCAGCAGCAAACAACAATGCACTCAAACCATCGTCAGAATACTTGACATCTTCTGCTTTGATAATCTCAAGCAGTCGTTTTAGAATATTTTCATCTGATAACCGCGTATATCGCAGAATTGCACATCGACTTTGAATTGGCTCGATGATCTTGTTGCTCTGATTACAAGCAAACGCAAATCGCGTGGTATTTGAGTATATCTCCATAGTTCGTCGTAGCGCTTGCTGAGCACCAGGCGTCATGCTATCAGCTTCATCTAAAATGACGATTTTATGTCTTCCAGACGGCAACTGGACGCTTTTCTGAGCAAATGACTTGATTTTTCCTCGCACAACGTCGATTCCTCGGTCGTCCGACGCATTCAGCTCCAAAATCGCTTCCTTATATACATTCTCTCCAAGCAAAGAGTGGGCCAAGCAATGAATAGTTGTAGTTTTTCCAATTCCCGGCGCTCCTGATAGAATCATATGAGGCATGTTACCGTCACGAGCTATGATCTTGAGTCTTTCTACGGTTTCTTCATTTCCAACTACATCATCTAAATATACAGGACGATACTTCTCAACCCATGGTAATGATAATCCTGGAGCACTTTTCCTGGCAGAATTTGTTTGCTTTGAAGTGCTTGGTTCTGAGCTCATGTTGGATGATGAGGTAAGAAGTCAAAATGCGAAACTAACGCGAAGGATCAAAGAGGAAAGATAGTTGAAACACAACCGAAGTATTGTATTGGAAAAGTCGTTTAGTGTTTTAGTATTTGAGTGATTTTATGGTTTATTTAGTATGTTTTTAATTTTAATTAGAGCCTTGGTTTAATTCGGTATAAGTAATTAGCTGAGAGAATACGAATATCTGCCTGTACAACTTATACAGCTTAGTCATATGATTTAAATTCAGTAATAAGAGATTCGAATTCATCGCTTCATAATATGTTTCATCAATTGTTTTTCCGTACTAGTGCTGGCCATCAGATAGCTGTTGCAGCACATGTTTCCACACTAACTCTCTGCTATTTCCACATAACAACGTTCAATTGGCAGTAAAAATGTATAAATAATACATTCACCGCTACTAAAAAAATCTTGGTAGACAAGTATTCTAAGTTTTCTTTCATTATTGCTTGATTTCCTTAAAGCATATGATTTATACCATATTTCAGTCACGTGCCATTCACGTGATATCCTCCACGCTTGATTTAGCCAACTTATCCCTCATTTTCAGCCTTCAAACCTCGAATGAGTCGAACAGAACACAGACTCACCCGGCGGTCGATTTCTCGTCCAAAAGTTTCGGGCAATGACAATGATCCTATGGCCAAATTGGAGTCGATTCTAGGCACGGCGGGTCTAGATATGGGTCCTGGGGGTGATGAAGGACTCAAGGAGTTGGAATTGCCTGACGAAATTACCAGTTATGAGAAACTTTTGAGTTTAAAAAGTCCAGTGGTTTATAAAGACGTTGAAAATTACTCTAAAGGTTTGGAGCATTATAAGGAATTGCATGGTCAGATAGGCCGAGCATCAGAGCTGGTCCAACAGTACCTGGCATCATTGATACAATTTCAGCATGATATTGAGGATGTTAGCACTGATATGGAAGCTCTTCAGAAACGGTCACAGGATATTTCGGAGAAGTTGACTAAGCAGAAGCTTGTGGAGCATAAATTGGCCCCGTTGTTGGAGGCTCTAGTCATTTCCCCCTCTATTATCAAGCAGATAGTCGATGGAGAAATAAACGCTCGTTGGAGAGCTGCACTGGCTTATATAAGGAAGCGTAGCGCTGAAATGAAGATTCTCGGCAACAGTCAGGGTGATTTTGCTGCGACCAAAAGTGCTGAAGATCAGCTAAAACGCGTTACATTAAAAGCATGCGATAAAATCCGCGAGTTTATTGTTTCTTGCATTCGCAGACTCAGAATGGCCAAAGTTAACTCTCAGGCAGTGCAGAAGTTGCTTCTGGAAAACAAGGAGTTGTACTCGTTCTTATATGAAGCATATCCAGTGCTGGCTGGTGAGTTACGCCAAGCATACATCAACACAATTCGCTGGTATTATTTGAGTTATTTTGGGAGATATATCAAATATCTCGAAAAGCTTCCGTTTATGGTAACTGATAGGACGGTTTTGCTTGGAAATGAGGAGTCTGGAAGAGGCTGGCTTCTTTCTTCAACGACTACTCCTCATAGGCATGTTGATATCATGAATATTGGAACTAGACCTAACATAATAACATCAGAAGACAGTTCTGTGATATCTACCATGGCTACTGATACTGAAAGCATGACATATTGGATGGAAACTGGCTACAGAAGCCTAAATATGGCTCTAATGGATAATAGCACCGTTGAATACCAGTTCTTGACCGAGTTTTTTGGCGTAGCCGGGAAAATCGACGGAAGTTTCAATGAAATATTTGAGCCTACTTTTGCTCTTAGCACCGAATATATCAAGAAGCTTTTTACAGATAGTTATGATGCTTTTGGGCTTCTCATTTGTATCCGGCTAGCCAAGAAAATGGAGTTGGAACTACAGCATAGAAAGATTCCTGTAATGGAAGATTATCTCAATTCACAGGTACTTCTACTATGGCCGAAATTTCAGACTGTTATTGACATGCATTGCGAATCTCTTCGAAGAGCCTCCACCAAATCATCTTCCTTTGCCCTCACTAGCCAGCTCTCTACGACTCTCGTTCCTCATCAAGTGACCCAGCATTATGCGAGCTTTCTTCTCGGTATTCTTACTCTTTGTGATAAATATAGCTCAGAGTCGGAACCAGTTGCTAATAGTCTGCTGCGATTAAGAAACGAATTTGAGTCGTTTCTAACCAAAACATCAAGTGTGCTGGGTTCGCAGGGTTCTAGCCAACAAGAAAAGTTTCTGTACAATAATTATTTTCTAGTATACACGATTCTAAGTGATACGGAAGGGACGCTGGCTGAGCAAGAGAAGGAGCATTTCAAACTACTGACTTCGGCATATGAGAAAGCTCATGAGCATAAATAAGATAATCCTTCATCTACTCAATATCCCGCTTTTATGGAGTATAACAGCTAGGATACTCACAGTTATAATACCTCCGGCAATTCCAGATGCTAAATAGACGGGATTTTCGAAGAGTAGTGCTATCCTGTCGTCATCCTGATCTGAATTATATACAGGAGTGCATGCACCGGGGTGTTGAGCTGCATCGGCCAATTGCACGCACAGTTCATTGAGAGATGATGGCCATTGCACTGAGACATGTAGTGGACCAGCTATTCCTAGCGTTTGTGTGTATGCATCCGGCTGAAGGTCGCTTCTCTGTTGCTGCCTGTCCAAATCAGCCTTGAGCCCTACAAAAACAACTGGAAGGTTATCGAGTTGGGGATATTTCTGACGCAGTTGTACAAGATATTGAAAGCTTTCTGGGTCAGATGAATCGTATGCATAGCAAAGAACATCGCATTCGTGCAAGCGAGTGGAGTTTTCAAGCACTGCAGGTTCAAGCTCTCCAAGCTCTTCGAGAATTAGATAACATTGTTTTCCGCCTTGAATTTCAACACTGTTTACCACAGTCACAGGTTTGATGGTAGGAATATAAATAGAGCTGAAAGGACGGTTGAGAAAAGTGTTGAGAAGAGAACTTTTACCGGAACCGTGGGACCCCAGAATAAAACAGTTGAGAACACTGCGATCAGCCACCGTAGTGAACTTGTAATACTTGCTCTTAGGATCCCGTTTTTTGCGCGGTTTAGTCACCTTGACGCCGTCCACTATTGTACGCTTACTCTTCTGCTTCTTGTTGCTTTCAAACCCCATATACGCTAGATAAGCCAAGGTGGTCTTGTAATCCAAATAGGTGGTCATACTCCATTGAGCAAGCCAGCCTTGTAGTGTGATATTACCGGCCTCATTTCGAACTGTTGAAAAAGGGAAATTTGATTCCTGCCAAAGCTTGGGCACTCCTGGAGTCACTCTCAGTAAAGCTTCGAGTTCCTGTTCATTTAGTCCTCCGTCGTTATCGTTATCGAACAGAATAAATAAATCAACTAAAAATCGGTATCCTTCAGGTGAAAGCTCTACACTAGAATTGTATGGAACGTCCAAGTTAGGACAGAGAAATTTATCTTCAAGAGATAATGAATTGGTATAATGGAACCGTCTAAGGATACCCCAGGTAGTCTCATGGCGGCCCTTTTGAGCAAATATCTTATTAAGCAGAATAAATCCATTTAGAGAGATTCCTTTTGCAGTGTTTTCGCCCATTTCCTCCAAGCCAGCTTTAATTTGTCGAATTTCATTCTTGTCTAAACCCTTATTGAAGCACTTGACCTGCAGCTCTGACATTTCGCCGTCATTCAGATATCCGTCTTGATCTTTATCCGAGAGTAAAAACACACGTCTAAGTGCAGCTACAGCCAGTGGTTTGAGTGTGCTATCTTTTGAATCGAATAACGGCGCTAATGGATGAGTTACCGCCCTTTGGCACAGATAAAACGCTTGATTTACATTATAATGAAGCTTAGCATCGCACCGAATGCAGCTTTCTATCTCCTTGAATTCTTTGAGAATAGGCAGCATTTCCTCGACAATAGCTGCTTTGGAATTGGCGTCTGACGGATGGCATTTGTTGGCTGTCAACACTACTGGAAGATTGACGCCCATAGACCGAAAAAACGGCATCCAAAACAAGGAAATCCGCTCACATGTATAATGATCTGCATATACGAGCCAAATCACATTGGCTCTACGGATCTCTATTTGAAGTTCAGCGCGGTCCTGTAAGAGCGACGAAGTATCTACAAGAACTGCTGACGATGGAGCATCGGCTACCATGCTGAATTCGCGAGGAACAGTGATGGGTGGTAACACTGTACGAATGTCGGGGAAAGGCGTGTCTTTCACAAGAGATGTGATGAGACTGGATTTGCCTACGCCCTCATCGCCACAGACTACGATACGAATGGTGTCGGACATAGAGGTTGGTGGGGAAGAGATGAGGAAGAGGATTGGGGTATAATGAGGAGCATTGAATTAATAGTAATTTTTAGATTTGATACAGAAATAGCATTAAATAAGGCATTCAATGGCATATAGGTCGCGTTTTTGTCAACTAAGCAGAAGTCGATGGATATTTATACGAATTGCAAGGCATTGTAACATGAGAAACAACCATTGCACTTGAATCTAAGTTCTTTGAATCTAATTTCTTATCTTTTACATGCACTGAGATATACCGAACCGTATTTGAATCCCCCTTTTCGGTTTCTATCTAAATGATCTTACTGTACTATCATCATGATACATGCCCGAATCGGAAAAGGGTGTCAATTCGTATATTTTAGGACTCAAAGACGGAGGAACTGGCGGAAGTCCTTGACTATCAAGCACCTGGCCTGTTATGATATTGCTGGGAACTGAATCCAGTGCTTTTGCTAGACTTAACTGGCCTGACTTTACTGTATCAAGGGCCTTTGTACCAGCATCGCCATCTGCAATTCTAGGAGTGGCTGCAGACCCGTACAAAAGCAAGCCTGCAATTGTCGATTGTCCATACTGTGCTATACGAGGATAATTACGACGATAATCTCGTTTCCAGTACGGATTCTCGGCAATATCTGAAGCTGGAAGCGTGCTAGGATCTGTGTATGAAGCTGCCTCAGGCCTCGATCCCGGCTCAGGTGTTCTATACCAAGGCACTATAGGAGTACCGGAAGATCGGTTTGGAGCCTGGAATTTCATGTTAGAATCCTTTTTTACTTTCGTTTCTGTTGTTAAGTATACTTACAATCACCAGCCAAGTTCTGAGTTTTTCCCAGATTCCTTTCGACTGTGCTGTGTATTTCTGCATCTATTAGTCTCCCTGGAATATTTTTGCTATATTTATACATTTGCCAAAACACCTACTTTGTATACTGGAACAGGGCCGCCAGCCATGATGAATACCGATGGTTTTTTGGCTGTTCCGTATAAGATATGTGGTAGGTTTTATTGGCTGGAAATACTTCCGGGTAAAAGAACAGCGTGAGTGTGAAGTGATGTGTTGTGCTGGAACTGAGAGTCCAATTCAGTTATGGTGGCTCACGTGACATTCTTTACAGTTATATATATGTGGCTGCTTAAAGTGTTGATTCTCTAAGCTTCGTATCTGTGTGCTTTCTATTATTATATAGGTTAACATACTGTTCTTTTGGATTACTTTGTCCTGACTATAGGTTTCTGTGGCTTCCCTATTGTCTTATCAAATCCTTCGTGATCACTAATTCTAACTTGATGAACCACGATACTGGCGTTTCAAATCAAAATCAGATTTTTTTGATACGTTTGTTTATTGATAAAATAATAGCTAAAAACTAAAAATAAAGATAAAATTCCAGGTTTCTGCTAGGCTTTGCTACGACTCATAGGTCATAACCCTGAGTTGATATCCACTGTTGCTCTTCAAGTCTGCAAAAAATCCCTAAATATCATCAGGAATTACCTCTGATGTTCATGTGTTTGTCTTCTTTTTTCGAATCGCATCCCTTCTGTCGTACCTACCATTATTGACCTGTCATAAAAAAAACGGGGGCTTTGTGTTGATATTGCCTAATTCGGACACGCATCAACTCCATATCATCACACGGCTCACTGGCCCAGCATCTTTACTCAACTACCGTATGCTATGGATACAGCAATCTCAAAGGCTCTAGATAAGATATCTTCGGGTCATCCTGGCTCAATTGGCCAGGGTCTCAAAGAGTTGGACATGGTGTTGACTAGTGTGGTTTCTATGGTAAGCCCTAAGTCAGACCAAGCCAAGGTACTTCAAATGTACTCTAGACCCGAGTTGCAAGAATTTCTAGATACACAGGACAATTTTATGCTCAATGCTACATCGCGGCTGGTTCCGTGTTTGAAAGGATTGGCTTCTGCTGATAATGAAGATCATGGGGCTCTGATAGTCTACAATCTGGAGCTCATTAGAGGACTATGTTTGGTTCATTATAAGAGCAGAGTGTGTTTTAGAAAGAAGGAGAGTATGAAGGTAAGTGTATAATCGATTTTCAGGTATCAGCTTCGTTACTAACTTCCAGGTACTCATAAGTCTATTAGACTCTCCGAAATCTTCGGCTCAGGTAGTCAATGCCTGTGTCAACACACTAGTAGCTGTAATGGTACATGAAGTAGGAGCAATTCGGCAATTTGAGGAATCTGATGGTCTTAGAGTGATATGCCAGGTTTTCAAGAAAAAAGAAACTTGTAAAGATGTTAAGCTTCGAATCCTGGAGTTTCTCTTCTTCTACCTAATCCCCGAGACCAAAAAAAGTAACCGGCCAACTACCGGACGCAAAACCACTCAAGAGAAACAGATTTTATTAGGGAAATACCTAAGCAATGTAAAAAATCTCGTTCGAGAGTTGCAGGTAGGCAAGCCATTTGGGGAAATAGCAGTTGAGTGGTAGGGAAGGGCATGTGCTTCTGTCTATTTATATATAAGCAGGCATATATACGGCATATAACCGCATAGTTTAATTAGTCGCAGTGTCGACTCACTATATACAATATACATGTAGGATTATAGTTAAGTGACTTTTAAATGGCCAGTGCTAATATATCAAGTTGTAAATTTCAATTATTGTTTTGGCTAGCGCCGGATTCATCCCACACTTGTCCAAACCTCTTATGAAACTCGGATGATATCCGCGATCTTGCTTTACAATCAAAAAGGAGAAATTCTCATTTCCCGCCTGTACAGAGATGGTTTGAGGAGATCGATAGCTGATGTTTTCCGTATCCAGGTCATTGCTAATCCTGATGTAAGTAAAGCTAGAAGAGCCAATTTCGGATATCCTACTAACTAGGTTTTTTACAGGCAAAATCGCCAGTTCTGACTCTTGGATCCACCAGTTTTTTCCATGTTAAACATGAAAATATATATATCGTAGCTGTGACCCGGGACAATGTTGATGCAGGATTGGTGTTTGAGTTTCTATACAAGCTAACGAGCCTTGGAGTCAGTTACTTCAACAAATTCGATGAAGGCTCCGTGAAAAACAACTTCGCACTAATTTATGAACTTCTGGATGAAATCGTGGACTTTGGGTTTCCTCAGCATACCGAGACTGATACGTTGAAACAGTATATTACTATCAAAGGTGTTCCTAGTGAACGTCTAGAGGATTCGTCCAAAATCACCTCTCAGGCTACAGGAGCCATTTCTTGGAGGCGGTCCGACATTAAATACAGAAAGAATGAGGTGTTTCTGGATGTCATGGAAGACGTTAACTTGTTGCTGAGTCCCACTGGTTCGGTACTCAAATGTGATGTTAACGGCAAGATACTAGTTAAAGCGCACCTATCTGGCATGCCTCAGTGTAATTTTGGTCTCAATGATAGCCTAACGGTCAGTGATGAAAATGAGAATGGTCAAATGTCAGCCGCGGCTGGTAGTGTTTCATTACAGGACTGTCAGTTTCATCAATGCGTCAAACTAAACAAATTTGAAAGCAACGGTCTCATTTCATTTACACCTCCCGATGGAGAGTTTGAGCTTATGCGATACAGGTCAGTTGATAATATCAATGTACCGTTCAAGGTAATTCCACAAGTGACAGAGATTGGCAAAACTAAGGTCGAGTATAATATTACAGTGCGGGCTAATTTTGGCAACACTCTCTATGCAACCGATGTAGTGATTCATATACCCACACCTCTAAACACTGCGAATACGAAAACCAGGCAGTCGACTGGTAAAGTGAAGTATGAACCTTCTGATAATGAGATGGTTTGGAAAATTCAAAGATTCACGGGGTCTAATGAATGCTCTTTTCATGCAGAAGTAGATCTTTTTGCCACTGTCAATCAGCGGCCTTGGTCTAAACCTCCAATATCGATGAACTTCTCTATTGCTATGCTCACCTGCTCAGGAATTGTTGTACGGTACTTCAAGGTGTTTGAGAAGTCCGATTATACAACTATCAAATGGGTAAGGTATTTAGCCAATGCTGGGTCATATGAGATTAGATACTGATACTGAGATGTAAAATCTGTATATATATTGATGCGTATGTATATTTTTTTTAATATGCGTGTTCTTTATTCTTTCTTTGTTGGCGTTTCGCTGTGTGGTTTGTAGGCCTAAATGTTTACACCTCAAATACTGTTACTACTACACGAAGGTCTAGTAGCGAGAGTTGATAGCTTTTGGTATAAACCAGATGATAGATATAAAAAAGATAATATAATAAAGATAGGTTGTTAGTTATATAAAAGATAAACTGAGACTGATATATATATTCGAGATAGAGGTTACCCTCAAGTGTATTTCCTTATTGGGAACAATCCAAAGAATCCACAGCTGCTCTATTTCACTTGCACGTGACCCAAAATCAGTTCTGAAGAAAAGCATGAATAGCTCAACACCACCTAGCTCTACATAATATCGCCTACTATATTCCTGTAACTATTACTCCTAGTATTCTATAATGTCTAAATTTATTTGTAATAGCCTCATTTGCGCAGTCTAGAAGACTATTCATTTTGCCCAAAATACCCTTACAAAGGACTTCTGTGCCGGAGAGCCGAAGGATCCAGCGATTTTGTGCTCCACAGTCAAAATCTTGAAAAAAAAATTTTCGACGCACGTGATTTCATAAAATTTTGAAAATTCGTCTCAGAGAAAAAATTTTGATCACGTGACACATACTTGCTCACGTGATACACAACAGCTCTAAAGTCTGGCAAAGAAAATGCGTGTGGATTCTCTAGATTCTTCCCAATAAGGAATCGGTACTTTAGGGTAACCTCTATTTGATATTATATATATACTAGTATAGCTTAATATTTCATATAACTTATTATTATATTATTTTATCTATCATCAACTGGTTTATACCAAAGCTAAAAAACTCTCTCTACTAGACTTTTCGTGTAGTAGATTATCGTATTTGAGGTATAAACATTCAGGCCTACAAACACATGCGAAAAAATGGTGACCACGTGACCACAGGCAATTATCTCTGAGCATTGATTCCAACCAGACAATATGCAAAATAAGGATTGACCACGTGATCTCGCACAATTGCCTAATCCGGTAATTGGGACGCTTCCGCAGACCCAAAAACCTGTGAAGAAGTTTGGCAGAAAAAATGCAAAATAAAACTTCAACCACGTGACCGGGATAATTGCCTAATCGGGTACTCCCACAAAGCCAAAACCAAGAAGTATGGCAGAAAAAAGGCAAAATAAGACTCTAACCACGTGACCACAGTTAATTGCCTAATCCGGTAATTCTGAAGCTGTCCCACAGAGCAGAAACCTTGTGAAGTATGGCAGAGAAAATGCAAAATAAGACTTCAACCACGTGACCGGGATAATTGCCTAATTGGGACGCTTTCACAGACCCAAAAACCTGTGAAGTATGGCAGAAAAAATGCAAAATAAGATTCCAACCACGTGACCCCGGATGATTGCCTAATCGGGTAATCGTGATACTCCCACAGAGCAAAAACCATTGAACTATGGCAGAAAAAATGCAAAATAAGACTACAACCACGTGACCGCGGATAATTGCCTAATCCGGTAATTGGGACGCTCTCACAGACCCAAAAACCTGTGAAGTTTGGAAGAAAAAATGCAAAATAAAACTTCAACCACGTGACCTCGGATAATTGCCTAATCCGGTAATTCCGAAACTCCCACAGAACAAAAACCTGTGAAATTTGGCTGAAAAGAAGATTTCAACCACGTGACCTACGGTAATTGCCTAATCGGGTAGTTGTCACACTACTACAGAGCCAAAACCATAAATTGCCTAATACGCACCGCCAACTATTCGACTTCACATTTACAAATCTGGTAAACCTGACTTAGGCCACGTGATGTGCCAATTAGGATTGTTCTTGGTAGGATATTCTTCATGGTCTTCGGAAAAGAACAAGTGAAATTATTAACATAAACAGCAAATTTAGGTGAATATGCTTCAGCTTAGCTATATAATATATTAAAATCAGTGATAAATTCCCAAATTTGCAAAGTTATTTCGATTTTCGTCTATTTATAGTATTGTTTTTTCTAGAGTATTTTTAGATCATTTTCTATTTTTAGTTACATTATCTGCAAATATTCAAGTATCACATTTATTCACTAATGCAATTCAAACTATTTATCAAACAATAAATTTCCACTTATAATTTACAAAATAACGTAATAATAAGTAATGTGTACCAGAAAAGACTAAAATACTAAGATATTCTTTTCAAACTACTAAATCCAATATTTTATACAGTAATACTTTATAACGTACTTGGTCGTAAACGGCCATCCATGAACGACTTCACGAGGCTCCTGCTGCACCGATGTTCGATTCAGCCTGAGATCAGGAATTTCTAATTTTTCAATGGCATTGTAAACTAAGTTATATAAGTTCACGAACTTTCTCATTCAGAAATATCACTGTAGAGTCACGTGCGCAGAAGTGTTTTCTTGGGTTTACAAACACGAAATCCACCTTATTATTAATTATCAATTTTACGTCCTGAACTAAAATTCGCAGCAGACAGTTTATCGTCTTCAGCCTTTTGCACCGTTATGCTGGCCTTGGACCTTTGTTTATCGTCTTCAGGTTGCACCTAGATTGCGACTGGGCTAATGTTGGATCATTTGGCATAAAGCCCAGTAGGCTGAGCGTCTCACCGCTCGATTGAGTAAGAGCCTTTGGAAAAAACCCGCCACTAGGTCGTGTTGCCTAGAAACTCGGCGGTAAGAAAACTCCAGCCGGCTGCTGGTGCATTCGGGCCATGCCAGCGTTATCCGTCCAACTTCACTGAGTACTTTAGGCTAAATACGCTGATATCGGTGCATAATCATCCAGCTTAGTATCCCGATTAAACCTTCTTATCACTTCCCATTGATATCAAGTTCCGCGTATAGTTTTTGATAGAAGTTTTAATAGATGTCGATTTAGTGCAATTACTTCCCGGCCATTTGTTATCGTCATTTGTTGCTGTTATAAACAGCCCATCGGACTTGTTGAAGAGCCCATGTCATTAGTATCACCAAATTAACATTCTGTCCCCGCCACGGTAAGGCATTCTATCTAAGGGACTCAGAACTTAGCGACCAGAAGAATAAATATTTATAAAAATAAATGTCTTCTGATTCGACACCCTCCGCTACGTGAAGGCGTTCTGTCTCCGGAGGGGAATTTTGGCTGTGCATCACGTGCACAGAAGTGTTTTTTTGGGTCTACAAACACAAAATTCAGCTTTTGGCTGTGCGGCTGGCTGTCACGTGCACATAAGTTTTTTTTTGGGTTTACAGACACAAAATTCGGCTTTTGGCTGTACGGCTGGCTGTCACGTGCACAGAAGTGTTTTTTTGGGTTTACAGGCACAAAATTCGGCTTTTGGCTGTGCGTCACGTGCGCAGAAGTGTCTTTGTGGTTTGTAGGCCTAAATGTTTACACCTCAAATACTGTTACTACTACACGAAAGTCTAGTAGCGAGAGTTGATAGCTTTGGTACAAACCAGATGATAGATATAATAAGATAATATAATAAAAGATAAGTTGTTATATAAAAGATAAGTTGTTATATAAAAGATAAACTCAGACTGATATATATATTCGAGATAGAGGTTACCCTCAAGTGTATTTCCTCATTGGGAACAATCCAAAGAATCCACATTTGTTTACAACACAAAATTCAGCTTTTAGCTGCGCATCACGTGTACAGAAGTGTTTTTTTTGGGTTTACAGACACAAAATTCAGCTTTTGGCCGTACGGCTGGCTGTCACGTGCACAGAAGTGTTTTTTTGGGTCTACAAACACAAAATTCAGCTTTTGGCTGTGCGGCTGGCTGTCACGTGCAAAGAAGTGTTTTTTTTTCGGCGCTCAAAAGTACCTTAGCAACTTCATCCATTCAACTAAGGCCACAGAACCACCGAGAGAATGCGCTATGATCTTACTTTCTCAGTTAAGCTATGAGATTTTGTGCATGTTAGAAATAGTAAATATTGCAGTGGATCGGAAGTAATGATTCTTAAGGTCTGTCTATCGTTTTTTGGCGTCACGATAAGCTTACCAGAAATCGTGTACAACTTGATATCGAATATTTTATCAATTGAATCAGAAGTAGAGCTGCCGTGATTTATTTGGTGGTCGTCAAGAATTGAACTATTTCTTACTGTTAAACTATATTACTTATGAGTGGTTGACAAGATGAAGAAAGGTATGGTTTAGTAGTATGATGAGATACAGCGACAAGCATACAAGCATTTTTTTGGTTTGGAAAGATAAAGCTCCGTTCTGCTTGCAAGTCATCTATATCTATTAGCTCTGTGTAAATGAAATAGATAACTAAATCTAACTATGAACTACCTAAACGTAAAAAAACCAATACCAACATAACAACGATCAATGCTGTGACCGACCAGCAGTCAAAGCCTTTGATAAAACATTCATGATAAATAGGGCGCTAGGTCCTGTACTCGAATATCAGTCTCCCTTATTCAATGTCCATGCGTGAACCGCCGAATTCCGAATAGCTTCCCATATATGTTAAAGGAACCTTGTCCGCAGGCATACCATAGGAAGTACCACCAAGAAGATCCTTTAATCCTTGCCCAAATTTCAAATAGCAAGATATAGCATTTATAATTGTGCAAGTCAATAGCAAGATAGTCACAACGGCAAAAGCTGTTAACGACTTGCGTGAAGAGACATATTTATATGCTTGTGAAGGCTCATACATTCGGACTAGCTTGAAGAACAAATAGGCCATATAAGCAAAATAGAGCCCTACAATGCATACTGTAGCCCAGCGAATTTCTCGTTTGACAACATAATAAGCAATTATGAGTATGCATATGGTTATTGGTATCATAGTTACAGTCAATGCGAATTCAACGTCTTTAGTATTTAGAACAATGACGACAAATTGCACAGTAAAGCCAATACAGAAGAAGAAATCAAACTTGAGCAGGGTCTGATAAACCAAAAAAGATAAGAAAACACCCCTGAGCCGCAAATCTGCGCCGACGATTTTGTAATTTTGCCAGCCGAATTCCAGGTATAATTTGTAGCCGGCAACCCCCAATATGACAAGGCACAAGGCAGTGACGCATGGTATGGTTATAATGAAAGCGGCCATGACTTGATATCGCGTTAGAATCAGATTAAGAGAAAGAAAGAAAAAGCTACCAAAACTCATAATAATGCAATACATATGAGCTTCGACCTATCGTATCTTTACTTACGTGACCAACCCGAGTTATTGTATTCGCCCTGAGCCGATAGTTTGTTAACGGCATTCCTGGTCTGTGGAAATTGTAATGCACTATATATTACCAGGGCAACATTAAAAATACAAAGACCTATTATCTTCATAAGATGTTAGATATCGATTGAGATGCTGAATGATGTAAATAAAACCACTTATAGTCACTTACCTCGAAAGTATTTCGGGTTAATATGGCATCAAAGGACATGATGATTTGAAACAGCTAATAGTTAGAACCGGCGATTTGTGCCAAAAACAGAAGCATTATAATCTAATATAAGTACATACTTCAGCAAAGATAAGAAGAGCTAAATACGTTGGAATGGCCCTTGTATCGCTAGAATTCGCACCAGGCTTTAAATTTTTCTCAAACTGGCCAAATATATAGGCCACGAAGCCCAAGCTAATGAGCGCACTGACTACTATACTTGATAAAAACGTTATACGCCATATAGACACCATCGAATCTTTATTCCATATCATTATAAGCGATATTAATCATCCAGGATTAGCTGTTGGCCAATAGCTGCACGACTTGAATCCAAGTAAGGGGTAATCATCATGCATTGCCCAAAGAGGATGTGTGGTCACGTGCCGACGTTTTAAGTCGCCTCTGTGGTGGGCAAACTATTTATATTCACTATATTGCAATTGCCTAATATTACCCCGGTGGATTTTGATGGCTGGGCAATTATTAGACGAGCCTGATTTGTCAAAGGCTCTTCTTACTAATACCGATGTCAATGAACGTTTTGCGGCCTTGAATGACCTTGATATGGTAGGTAGTGTGAAATGCTGCATAGCCAAGTGTTGGCCTATTTGTTCTAACCGCTTGAAAACAGAAAATATCCGAGCTTTTGGAGACTGCTTCTAGTGCTATACAGGCATTAGAGGCTGGAAAACGGTCCAGTCAGCAGAATCCAGAGGATAAAAGTGCGTTTCAACAGCGATCACAGGCTTTCTACAGACTACTAGAGGAGATTTCAGTCAATCTGCGCAAAGAAGTGCGATTGTTCCATAATGCATCTAATGACAAAGTTCTTCCAGTATCAATGCCAGTGAGTGCTGATGGTGTTGGGAAAGCAAAGGAAGAGGAAATATGGCTAAAGCTGAAGGATTTGCTGAACGGATTAGAGGATGAATCGTAGTATTTTATGAGGAATTGTATTACTTATTGTATTATTATTGGTCGGGTAGCTAAAGAGACGATATGGGGTATACTCAGCAAGAGTTTTATGGCTGGTTTAAATCTATTGGCATGGGTATGAGAATGATATTGGATTTGATTGATTCGATAAGCATTTCATCATATTTTGGTTTTTGAAAGTGAATTTATGTGGCTTTTAAATATCTGGCCGTTTTAGAACCTTTTTAGAATTCTGCTGGCTCTGCGCTCTGTTTGCGTGGCTGCAATGTTTCACGGCATCAGCCATCTTTAGTCGACTTCTCGGTCAGACTCAAATAATGGGTAACAGGATTAAGCTGATAAGCGCATCGTTTATCGAGGCATAAAATGACTATGGCAAGGTCCCTGATTTTATTGTTCGAAATCTTGCTCCTTTCAGGTAAGAAGCGTATGTTCAACAAGAGACAGGCATAGTCTGGCAGCATTACAACTCTTTGAAGTATTTTACAATTTTTGTAGCAAAACAATTATTTGTAGCTCGGCTTAACGGTGTGAAATAATATAATCGAAGTAGTGTAATCCCCTCGTCAGTCAAGTAGTTTTTCCATCTAAGCAAATGTTAATGAGTAACAGTCGTTGGTTAGTCCATGATGAACTAAGAAACGAAATCAACGCTTTCAAGCATAAAATCTCTACTAAGATAGCATAAAAGGGATAAAATGGGTTCTAATAAGGTAACCTATCTTGAATTATCAGTAAATGCACTTAGTCGACAGTAATTACCTAGATGCCTAAATAGTTATCTATTTAGATCAATGTTACTGATTTCATAATGAACTTACAACATAGCTCTTGTTAATCAAATATAGGCCATTGGTATTTGTTTATTATGAGAATTATTTGATTTGTTCTATGTTTTGCTCCTTAAATTTCAATATTTTGTTGGTCAACTTTCGACTTGTACAGCTTTCTTACTTTATATCATATGTAAATAGCACGCATATTACTGGCGGAGATGGCAAATTAAAAGAAAAATCAGGCCGAACCAATGGGAGAAACTGTAAAATGAGTGTAAACAGACTAGATATATATATATATATATTCAATATTTATTTTTCTGATGATCTGTAATCTCGGTGGCTGGCTACGCCAACCAGAGCTAGTTGAGTTCGGGTTAAGCCCGAAAACATAGTGACCCTCTAAAGGACCCCGCTCAAAAGATGATTTTTGATCAAAACTACTATTTTACTAATATAATAGCTGAAACTATCCGATTGTACAACATGTCAACGGGTTTTTCTATAAGGAATTGAGTTTATTCTTGGCTGTTTAGCATGTTCGATGGCATCTCTAACAGCCTTGTATCTCAGCCAGATGGCATAATTCCAGAATTAAAAGCCTAAAGGTCAGACCAAGATAAGATATATATACAGCTTAATGCAACTAGTAAATATTAGCTTATAGTGATAACACTAGCGTCGACAGATCTCACTGTATCACGTGATAACAGTCACACCTTCCCATGCTCAAATCTACATCACCCATCTTTTCCACTCAATATCTTGCCTTCATCGCTTTTTGAAATCATCAACATCCACATCTACGTAAACAAGTACAAACATGTCACTTAGTGAAGTTCTTGTTCTTCGAGGTACTCTTGAGGGTCATAATGGGTAAGTAATGATATTTTCTTGCATTAATTCTTAAGCGCCGGGCCGTTCTAACTCGTACAAAGCTGGGTCACCTCTCTCGCTACTGCTCCTCTAAACCCCAACATTCTGGTATCTGCATCGCGTGATAAGACCTTGATTGTATGGGATCTTACTCGAGATGAAGAGGCTTACGGTGTGCCTAAGCTCTCTTTGACCGGTCATTCCCATATCATTCAGGATATTGCTGTAACCGTTGATGGAAACTACGCCATGTCTGGATCCTGGGATAAGACTGTCCGACTATGGGAATTGAGCACCGGTAAGATCTTTGCCAAGCTCGTTGGACATACCAAGGATGTTTTGTCGGTGGCATTTTCGTCCAACAACCGACAAATCTATACCGCTGGCCGAGACCAAACCATCAAGGTCTGGAACACTGCTGGTGATTGTATCTATACTTTTGATCAAAAGGGTCATCATACTGATTGGGTTTCTGCTGTTCGATTTGCTCCTTCAAGCACATCAAACAGAGGTCCTTCAATTGTATCTGCAGGATGGGATAAGCTCGTTAAGGTAAGTAACAAACGTTTATGCTCCTGCTGCCTCACATGATGTTAGAATATATTTGCTACTTCGGACGGGGTATCTCCCGAATGAGACATTTTTATATCACCAAGATCTCTGATGTTTGTGTTGGTTGAGGCATATTATTCTATCAAACACCACCATTACTAACTTTTTTTTTTAGCTCTGGGACATTGATCCTCCTCGTCTGAATGCAGACCTCGTTGGCCACACCGGTTACGTGTCTACTATTACTGTTTCTCCCGATGGTTCGCTCTGCGCTTCTGCTGGAAAGGACGGATCGATCATTTTGTGGGATTTGAACGAGAGAACCCACCTCTACACTCTCAACTCTGGCGATGAAGTCCATGCTCTTTCTTTCAGCCCCAACCGATACTGGTTGTGTGCTGCTACTTCCAGCTCCATCAAGATCTACGACCTTGAGAAACAGGAGCTTATTGAGGAACTCAAGCCCGACGTGGTTGTCGAAGGATCCAAGTCCAAGGAACCCGAGCCTATTTCTCTTGCATGGGCTGCCGATGGCCAGAACCTGTTTGCTGGTTACACTGACAAGCTCATTCGAGTCTGGCAGGTTATGCAGACCAGCTAAAGGATGGTTCAAAAAGTGGTAGATAATGCTTTATAAAATCAACTTCCGTATCATTTAAAAAATATGATAAGATGACTTAATAACGCTTGATATTTACAATGCAATTGGAGCACACGACAAGTATTTACAAACCCGCCTTGCTCACTTCTTCCATGGCTGCTTCTCCTCCATTTTCCAAGCTGGGCTCATTTAATACCCCTGCTATACATTTCCAGGGATCCCTACTTCCTCCCCATCCAAGGACCTCGTTTTTGAACTTGTTGCCTGCTTCTCGAGACAGAGGGTCGTCTTTGAACACTTGTTTCCAGATCTTGTCTGCCAGAGCTCTATCAAACAAATAGCAATAATATGTAGCTCCGTAACCAAACAAATGACCAAATTGCGCATACCATTTCGACTCTTTGACCGCGGGAAACAAACCCACTTGATTCTCTAGATTATAGTAGATGGACCCTGGACTGAAATTACCCTTATTGGCAACTTCTGAATGCACTCTCTGGTCAAGAATCGACAATACCAGCTGATGATATGTTTCACAGTTGTCAAGAAAAGACTGTAGTTTCAGATGCATCTTTAGAGTTGACAAAGGCAGAGGTTCATCTGTCTCATAATGACGGGCATACAATTGCAAAACTCGCGGATCTGAAGCAAACTTCTCCATGAGAACTGATGGCAATTCCACAAAATCCGTAGCACAGCGTGTTCCTGAGACATTGTGAAGCTTGGTTCTACCTATCATAGAATGCATAGCATGACCCATTTCATGGAAAAGGGTCTCCACTTCACTGAATGTCAATAAACAGGTCTCCTTTCCAGGGACGTTTTTGGCAAAATCACAGACCAACACGATGATTGGAAGCTGATAATAATTGCCATCTTTCATTTGTACAACGGTTTCCGATAACTCGAAATCCGGCTCCGAAGGAAGAACCTGTCGTGAGCACTGGACTGTAAAATGAGCAGGATGCGGAGATTTACCATCTCGCTGAAATAAATCACAATACATGACGCCTATTTTGCCCTCAGTATCCGAAATAACGTCTAGACGTCGCACCTCATCATGCCATACCTCGCCATTTCCGGTTTCTTGTGGTACAAACTTGATACCATACATTTTATCAAAGAGACGAGAAAGACCCTGCATGACGGTTCCTACTGAGAAATATGACGACAAGTTCTCGGCATTCCGAGTCTTGAGCCGAGTTTCCTGAATGTATTTCGATGAAAAGTAGTCGCGATCCCATGCCTGGAATTCCTTAGTCTGATTCATTCCTTTAAGGGGATTCTGATCCTTCAATACTCGCAAGGCATCGATTTCCTTGACAGCCAAGGGCCGTGTTTCCGACAAAATACCGTCTAAAAACTTCTTCACGTTGCCTGGACTTCCTGCCATTTTATCTCCGAGTTCATACTCGGCAAAACTCGAATATCCAAGCATAGAAGCCAGTTTCGCTCTATTAGACAGAAACGATCTGAGAGCCTCTTCTTGTTCATGGGTAGCCGATCTCTGGGCAAGCCAAAGCTTTTCACGAGCGCTTTCTCGGTTTATTGTCCGCAGAGCGAGATCCGCCACAGGACCACACGTAGGAACTCTATAAGAACCAGTGAGTTTCTTCAGCTGACCAGCCAAGCGCGGTTCCATCCCATAAACATCATGAAGTTTCATAGACACATAAGGATATTTAGGACCTGAGTTATTTAGAAATTGCTGGCCCATCACAGAGATCTGGCTGGACAACTTGACAAACTCTTGCCTCTTCTGAGGATCTAGATTGACTCCGGAACGCTGAAAATCTCGTAGAAGTAGCTTTCCAACGGTGACTTCTTCCTCAGAAAGTCTAGATACCACGTCCTTGTCCTTGAAAACCCGCTCAAGCACATCGTAAAGCTCCACGCTAGTGTTCAGCATATTCATATAGTCATACATGAGCTCATGAGTACGCTGAGATTCAAGAACAAACGCCTTATCAGGATGAGTCATTCTTACAAAAGCCACCATATCAATGACCTTACATATGACATCGCTCAGAATATCGAAATTCCGAATCGCGTTGGCCAGATCATTGCCGGATATGATCCGAGCCGTCAAATCTCGGGCTATTTCCAACGATTTCTCCGTATATAACCTCAAACCCTGAACGGAATCTAAATGCTTATTTCCAAATATACCTGTACGTTCCAACCCTTTTGATTTTTGCCGGAATTCTTCCCAGATATGCCGATTATCAAAGATTTGTCGCAGTTTGACATCGGAATCAGAGCTTAGTAAACTAAAAGAACGCCGTAGAACTCGGTTACCCTGGCTTGGATTCAGAGCCCATGCCCGCAAAAGAGGTTTGCCCGGCAGTTTTAATAATGCCATTATCGATGCGGGTCCGTAGTGGAAACTGGGTGAAAAGAGTGGAAGATGGGATTGAAGAGATAGAAGTGAAAACCCATTTGGGGAGATATGAAAATATGAAAAGGGTGGATTTTTTGGGGTTTTCCGTAAGAGAACCAAGATATGAGGTATTGCAATATTTGGAATCGTCATTATTGGCTATATTTTGTATAAGTTAGCTATGTGTTTATGGATTCAAGCTAAAGTACGGATATACAGAGAAGAATGCCGATATGGAATATTCGAATAACTGAGAATCATATCATATTGCTTGATCCAATATATCCATACAATTCCATTCAAATGGATCCATTCTGTCCTCATCTTTATTATATACACCTTCTTTGGATCCAACTTTGTCCAGCATTCCCATACAGCTTATGCCACACCTTCTGCTCCACTAAGTCGTACAGCCGCACCGTATTTTTGCAACTTCGTCAGCAATGCATCACCCTGCTTGACCACTTGCTGATACTGTGCATTCTTGTTATCGGGTCTGTTGGTGACAATTATTCCATTCACTCGATCAATAACACAGTTGAGCTTCTTTTGTGGAATGAGCTTCGACAGATCTGCATCAAGGAAAGCCACACTGACCCCAAATGCATCGGCAATACTCTTGAGACTCAGGGTTCTGTAGCTATCTAAAAGTTGAGCATATGCCTTTCTACGCATTTCCCGCACAATATACGACGTATGAGGAGCCAAGTATCGCGAAAACACCAGAAACTGCTCTTCTACCTCAGCCAAAGATGTGAAAAAAGAGCCATATTCGCATGTATATAGAGAATTAGTCAGCATGGTGATGGGCTCTAAAGAAGGCGTAGTCGGTAACAGAGAAAGCACTTCTGGAGAATCAATCACCTTCTTTTTCAAATCAGTTCGTCCCAGACTGATAGTTCCAGCCAAAACCGTATATTTGGCAATATCTTCATATGAAGCCAACTCGGTACTGGTGAATGTGGACAAACAGTCAATGAGCAAGTCAGCAGCCTCTTCAAACTGTCTCGTCGACAACAAATACAGCCCGTGATAGGTTTTGAATCGATTACGTCGTTCCCAATCACCGCCCTTGTCGATCAGAAGCTTTGTTGCTTCCAACTGACGATTAATGAACTGCTTATCGTCGAAAAAGAAGCCGATTCGAGCCATAGTCAACGATATGTCGATTTTACCGCCAGACGACGTCGTCAGCTCAGAGGCCTTTCGAAGCTTATTAATGGCATTTTCTCTATCACCAATCTGCGCATAATACTCGCCCAGTTTGATCCAGGCCTGAGTAATGGCTGTTTCTTCCTCATCTCCTTCGCTCTCTGTGATCTGCTCCTCCAGTTTCTCCACCTCCTTTTGATTCACCTGTTTCATTTCTTCGTATGCACTTTCATTCCAGGGAATCAGGTCCGGTAAAATGTCCACATGAAGATGATAATATAGTGGCGCCAGACTATCCTTATTAATGGCATTCATCAATTCCTTAACAAGCTCAGCATGCTGATCACTAGCTTCAGGAAGTTTCAATTTATAAATATAATCTGCCAGTTTCATGTCAGGAACATGCCTGGTTGTGAGATCTTCTTCCTGGATGGACATGTTGATGGATGGGTGGTGGAGAAAGGTAAGTTGAGGATGATGGGAGTTGGGGTTGGGAGATAGGCGGGGGATATTTGTAAGGATATTGACGGAGGTTATGTTGGAGTAGTTTGGGGGGTATTTATATATTATATTTGAGTTGTGATTGGTTTGTAGTATCATTATGGTGTATTTTATTGTATTATTTGGCCAAATGTTCGAATTGAGGAATAAATGGGCTCAATGGCTAGCATGTTGGTGGTTCGCTTATTACTGCTTAGTGCTTAGTTGATGTCTAAGGAGATTTTCCAACCAACGTCGAGAAATTTCAATGGATTTCCCAACCAACGTCAAGGAATTTCCAACCAACCCACCCAATCTCCCACCCGAAGTCACATGACCTCCCTTCACCAATACACACATCTCTCTTTAACTACTCAACTTTCTATTCATTCACCACAATATCTCACGAATGACCAGTTTATTTCGTATGCTGAAAAATGCTCGGTTTATAAGTATGTAAAGATCCACGGAAAATCTCGTAGTTTATAACATTTCCCCATATTTAATCGAATTGTTCTTGATACTAATGTCTCAGATCATACTTCTCCTACCGAGCAAGTTTTAGTAAACTTTAAAGAACCTGACGTCATGAATAATATTGTCGTTGGAAGTGATCAGGAAATAGGTGGATTCAGTACTTCTCAAATCGATATTATATCGCCAGATTCCGGCGCTGAAGGTGCTGAAAAGTCCCCTTTTGGCAGATTCCATGGCCATTTATCGCTGGATTTGCCTGATACTCGCCCCGATGTGATCCGCTCAGGTTATGCCATGTTCAGAACAAAAGAGCTATATTCGTCTTTATTTGGTATATTCACTGAATGCTGGGATTGGAAAGCTTGTAGTCATATGATGCTGCGAATCAGAGGTGACCGCCGAAAGTACTTCATAAATGTCCAGGCTGAGTCGGCGCTTCGGGCTGATTTATATCAACATCGCATGTTTTTGAAAACACCAGGCCAATGGGAGACTGTAGTGGTGCCTTTATCGTCATTTATTTTGACAAATTGGGGAGTTATCCAGCAGCAACTGCCTATGAACAGAGACCAGGTTAGAACCGTTGGAATTGGTCTTACAGATCGTCAATATGGGCCATTTTGCTTAGATATTGATTGGATGAAGGTGGTTAACGAAGAGCATGTCAAAGATTTGATAAATGATGTATCTACAGAGTATAAGACGCTTCCGACGCCGGGAAAGCGATTGAGTACAGATGATTTCAAATGAGGAGTATAGCAGCGGCCGGTAGCTGCATACCGTGTATATATATTGCATGAGTGACTGCATAATGATTGAATGGGTGTTTTCATGAGTGAGAAAGTAATTGCATAGGTGATATAATGCGACTGCATGGAGAAAAATGCCACGCCGATCCACCCCTACTCAGCATCTTCTGTCATAAGCAGATTACTCACCCTCACTCCATTCACCTCAATTCCTTGGCTAGTAACTCCTATCAAGTCGTTGCTTTCATATAACCATTCGTCAAGCATTATCATTCCATCGACATAGATGTTTTGGAACTTTAGCACTTTGCATGTCTGGGCACCCACTTGAGCTAAACTATCCAATTCCACAGTTAGGGTGACTCCGTTGAGATTGGTCGATTTGATTATCTGGACATTATCATCGCCTCTTTCAACCACAATCTTCGTCTCTGCTTCACCAGTGGGTGTCCCCACAAATATATCAAATATTCTCGACAAAGGCCGATTGGTGCACATACTGTCTGGGTCAACATACTGACGGAATGACGCTTCGTTTTCAGCCTTAATGCGAGGCTTGATCCACTCGGGTTCCTGGTATACAAACATTGCATCCATGGTATAAAACTCTTCCCAAGAAGCCACCGATGAGAAAAAGGATTGATCACGTATAGCTGGACACATAGGTTCAAGTGAAGGTTTCGAAACAAACCGCTGTTGAGATGTCCAGTTTGTTGTCTGAATTTTGCTTGAAGGAGGCTCAGAACCCATGTTATATAAGTATCTTCCTGGATTGCGAGGATGAGAATTTGAATTGTCCAATAATTTTAGTAGAATGAATCGGACGAGCAACAAGAAGTTGGCAATTGCCGTGAGAGCAACATTTAAAATGGTATCGACAAGCTTCGTTATCAATGTATCGTCACTGGGGCTCTCATGCCCTGCATTACCCCTGACTGTATCATATGTTTGCTTAGGAGTCTCTTCTTCAGTAGCACTTTCTTTAGCATGCTCTTTGACATGTTCACTAACATAATCAAAAAGATGAGGAAATGCCAGAATAGATGCTTCTTTGACAACCTGTTTATCATACCAAAGAGGATGAGCTTCAGTAGAAAAAACAAAGTTAGATAGATCCGTATTTAACGGATGTTTATCATCAAAGAGTAAATAAAGATATTTTATAGTTTCTGACAAGAAAAAGCTCTCCATTCTATCCGAATACGTGCCTCTAGTCATATCTTGGATGCCCGAAAACCCACACTTGGTTTTATAAATGCGTTTAATATCATCAATGACTTTTTTACCAACTTGAAGGTAAAAAGGATCCTTTACGGCCCGATATAAATAATAATTGCTTTCAATGAATTCGGGCCTCAATGGATACCACTCGAGTAAAACACTGCTTGAGGAATCTTTTCCTGTATAATCCCATCGTTCAGGAAGTCCCCCATAATTATTCCAGAGCTTAAAATATGTCAAATGAGTTCTAATAGCAGACTCAATGTCGCCAAAAAGTACCTGAATTGACGGGAAAAATGCGGCTAAAGAGTCAATCCAGTTAGTAACAGGAGTCCCGGTTAAGAAGTTCACATTATTGTACTTCCAGCCGTCAAATGAATAAATATTTAAAGACCGATATGCAGAAGAAAAAACCTTTAGAAACGCGTCATCTCCAAATAACACGTAGTATTTGAGTGCATATTCGTAGTAGCTATCGATGCTGGCACCATTGCCGGTCATAGAACTCTGCCAATGCCCGGTATCTGCATCAATGGACATTCCAACCATATTAATTGAGCTTCGACGAGCCCATAGCTGAAAAAATGCACGCCGAGCAGCCTTTTCGAACCGCTTATCTCCGGTAAGTCTTGAAAGCAAGCCCATTTCAAGCACTAGAGAACCCGCACCAGAAGTACAAGTTTCCGAGATAAACTGGTCACCTATCTTGACATAACCATTCTGCAAATTGACGCGAGGAAAAGGAATTCCACTTTTAGTTACAAAAGCTTCTAAAAGCCTATTACCAAGATCATAGGCCAATTTCAGAAGATGCCCATCATATCCCTTTACAGAATGACCTAAACGATTTACAGAGGCATATAAATGAGAAGAGAGAAGTCCACCCATTATACGAATGGTTGTTTCAAACACCTGGACAGTTGAAGGCTTATCAAACGAGACGTTTTGTCGAATATAGCTTATATGCTTGACAAAACTCTCGTCATCTCCAATTATAGGAAGCATATCTAAACTATCTATCAAGGTCAATGCATAATCACCAAGCACATCATTACGGCCAATATCGGTGGGATCTCGCTTGTTAGGGCCTAAACCTCGGCATGAAATGGGTCGGACTTCATCGTATGGAAGCCCATGCTCTATATAACTATTAAAACCATGATAAAACAACTCTAACGACGAATTTCTGGCTGGTTAGTCAATTAAATACAAAAAAACAAACAATTATTCAAACGTACTTTAAGCTATCGAGTTCTTGGCGGCTAAATCCCTCTACGATACAGAAGGATACAAGTGCAGTCCATAGCACGCAAAAAAGTTTCATTATACGGCCGAGACTTTAATCATTGAGATGCACTGATGCAAAATATATGGTTATCAGCAGTATGAAATGATATTTACTAAGAATGCAGAGATGCAATAGATGGTTGGAGGGATTAAGTTGTAAATCTGGTAAGTTGAAATTACCCGGATAGGAATTTTCAGGTAAGTCACGTGGTTTTGTAACTTAGCCTGTCAAAGTAGACAGGAAACTTGAAAACTAAGCCACCGAACATGAGGATTTGCTAAGATATCTGATGTAGCTTTAGCTATTCAAAATACATACAAATGGGTAAGAGGCGTAGGCTTATTTCGACAAATTTCGTATACCAAATCTACGTAATCTCCTATTCATCTAACAACTGATCTATAACTACAAAATTAATATTACTTTTCAATACCATTTTAAATAGTTTATTTTTATTCTGAACTTTCTTGAGTTTGAATCAAAAAGTCTTGCCAGTGGCAAATGCTACATTGGAACCAACCTTCTACATAAGGCTCATTACCATTACTCAGCTGAAACTAATTTCTTATAACACAACATACTATCTCATGAATTTTCAATCGAAAAATCTCACGTATCGTGCTGTGCGTCTTCCTGATGATAGACAGCTCATAGATTACTTGTTTTCTGATTATGCACAGTCAAAGCAAACCTCTTCATCTGTGATCGGTCCTAAAGGAACTTCTTATCTCGAAAACATGAGTAGTAATTTAGAAAAGAGCAGTCTGCTATTTACTATTATTGTAGCACCTACTGACGACGGGCCCAAAGCTATTGGATTCATACGACTAACTACACTGTCTCAGGATCCTATTCATCGTAATGCCTATATTTCTGTTCAAATTCATGACAATTACCAAAATAAAGGATATGGATCAGAAGCTATAAATTGGGTTTTGGACTGGGGATTTCAAAGCGCAGGTCTTCATAAAGTGCTATTGGTTGTTTACGAGATTAATCCAGGAGCATATAGTCTTTACCGAAAACTTGGATTTAAAGATGAAATTATCACTAGAAAATCTTTGTTTAGCGAAGGAAAGTGGCATGATTTAGTGCATATGAGTATGCTGAAGAAGGAGTGGAGGCAAATTAGAAAGGAGGACCGAACTAGAGTTTAGTGTTGGTCGTCTTGAGAGGCTAAGAGAGATACAAACACTTTTAAGACAGAGACAAATTTCTCTATGAACGCCTCAGATATGTTTGATAACAAAAATTTTAGTTGAGCAAGCTAATGTTGAGTGGTAGAACCTGGACAATCTGATTGTAGTTTTTTTTACAATGTCCACAGACAAGCTTAATAAGATTTTGATTCTCTACAGTCTTGAGACTCTTAAAGTACTCTTCGCGAAAGGATTTCAGTCCTGATGAGGCCATAGAGTGGTGAGAAATTAATGCAATTGTTTAAATTTCAACTACTTTGACTAAGATTACCCCACATAAGAGTTTTAGTTTCTTCCATGTTGTAACTTAAATCAAGTCAAAGTGTAAAATTTATAAAAAGATAAATATAGTTATAGTTATAGTTATAGTAATAGTTATAGTAGTAGTAATAGCCATAGTAATAGTCATAGTTATAGAGGTCCATTGTTAATTGATCTGTGTGGGTTGAGAATTTTGGATATCTTTCATCCTTCTCCATTCCCTCTTCAAAATTGCCATATTTATCAAATCCCACCACTGATCGTCTTTAAAAAGTTTCTTTCTATCAGTTGTTTCAACACGAAATCCAAGTCTGTCGTACAATTTCTTGGCCAATGGGTTCAATTCGTATACACCGAGAGTTGCCTTATGCATTCCAGCAGATTCAAAGCACCAATCTAAGAACCAATTGACAATTTCAGTTCCATATCCCTTATTCTGATTTCCAGGAGTCATAAAGAGCCCTATTCCTGCACGACGATGAAGCCCGATATCAGCGCTTACGGAGAAGGTACCAACTGGTGTCTGATTTTCATCGCCTCGCACGAACACTGTTGCAACTATCACAGAAACTTTGCCCCGCATTTCTTGAAGCATTTGGATATATTTAGACCCATATGGAATTTCTAAAAACGAACTAGCTTGCCTTGATATCATTGGATCACTCAATGATTCAATCATCAGTTCTTCATCATCGGGGAGTTTAAAGCTACGAATAATTAGATGTTCAGTACAAAACAGATCACCAGGCATGGTTAAAATAGAACAAAAAAATCGCCACCGTAATTTATGGTTTATTATGCTGTGACATATTATGGAATTATATCTGGTATATAACGCATTTAGGGGGACTGACTCATGTCATGGAAATGGATCACCGCCGAATTGTTACACGGCATACCGGATTTTGCGACATTATATAGCAGGAACCAACCTGACTATTTTCCTTCCCAATCTTCATGATGGCAGATGATATATTTTGTACTGAACATCTAATTATTCGTAGTTTTAAAATCACCGATGACCAAGATATAATGCTTGCATGCATGAGTGATGCGATGGTACGCCGAAATGCTAGTCCGTTCCTAGAATATGCATTCGGCTCCAAAGATGTAGAAAATACTTGTAACCGGCTGAACAAGGCCTGCGAGCTATTTGCTACTGTATGTTTAAAAGACAATGAAAACCCAAAACCTGTTGGTATTTTTTTCATAGGGAAAACTGCACCGGACTTGGCTGTTCACCGAAATAGAGAGTTTGGAATCTTTATGAGCCCCAGAAATCAGGGTAAGGGTTATGGAACAGAAGTTCTGAATTGGATCTTGGACTGGGGATTTAAATATGCAGGATTACACAAAATATGTCTGGGTGTTTTTGAGTTCAACAATGGAGCTAAGAGATTGTACGAGAAAATCGGCTTTCGGGTTGAGGCTGTCAGCAGAAAATGGCTCTTCAGAGATGGTGACTGGTGGGATGTAGCCGAGATGGCAATATTGAAAAGTGAATGGGAACAGCTTAGAAACTCAAACCCATCTAAGGAATATGGGGATATTTCCGGCTCGTATGAAAAACTAAGGCTATGACACATTGATGTGTTTAATACTATTCTGGCTCGCTAGTGTTGAAAGCCCACTACGTTCTTATCAACCTAGTACTTATCTTTGTGGATATTAGATAACATCAGTCATCGACTACCACACGTACATCACGTTATTACTATATGACTAACACAGTTTGTATAAAACTTTATTTTGCTAATAAGCTGATAAGACAAAACCCTACCCTATATCACAGCAGATCTATATACATACATATAAAAAAGTCAATTTCTTTACTTCAAATTCCAACCAAAACTCCATCTCGAAGCTCCGTCCATTCCTTTCTCAATATACTCATACCATAAGTATCCACCCATCCACTGTCTCTAAACAGATGTTTCCTATTAATTACATCTACGTGAAAACCAAGTCTCTCATACAATTTCTTAGCCAAAACATTGGTTTCCATTACCGTCAACACTACTTTATGTGATCCTGCTGTGTCAAAGTACCAATCCAATGCCCAATTGATGGCTTCAGTTCCATAACCTTGACTTCGGTATTCAGGACCCAAGAAAAGACCAATCCCTCCCCCACAACGATGATGAGATTTATTTTGCTCTGCTATTGGAACACCCAGATATCCAATTGGCTTTAGTTTGTCATCAATTGGCAAACATATAATGATGAATAGACCACCTCTCTGACCCGCTTCAACAGCATATGCCAACAATTTGGTACCCAGCACATTTTGTAAAGAACCATCAAAATGGCTAATAATATCAGGATCTCTAAAAACATCAATGAAAAATTGATCATGCTTAGTTGATTCATAAGGGCTTAAAACCAGCCGTTGAGTTCTGAACGGATCAGCAGATGACATGTTTTTTGTAAAAGGTAACAGTGCAAAGCCTAGGTTTAAATACAGTCGTCGACGGGATTCAACCATCCGCTTTCCGGTGGTACCCTCCGAGGTGTGACTCCTCTTGTCGTGACTCACCAATTGATCAGGTATTTATTTTCACATTACTCTGAAAAGTTAGATTTAGAGATCACGAAGGGTTTCAGGAGTCGATAAGACAATAGGGAAGCTACAGAAACCTATAATCCAAAAGAGTAGTATGTTAACCTATATAATAATAGAAAACACACAGATACGAAGCTCAGAGAATCCATACTCTTAAGCAGCCACATATAATTGTAAAGAATGTCACGTGAGTCACGATTACTGAATTGGGACTCTTCAATTCCAAAAAAACTCCTGAAGTCAGGCTCGTATAAAACTCAATTTACTTATAGGCTGAATACTGCTTCTCAAAAACTCTACCCTATATCACAGCAGATCTATATAATATCCACTTATATCATACCAAAAAAATCAATTTCTTTACTTCAAATTTCAGCTCAAGCTCTACCTCGAAGCTCCTTCCATTCCCCTTTCAATATACTCATATCATAAGTATCTACCCATTCACACTCCCTATACAGATGTTTCCTATCAATTACATCTACGTGAAAACCAAGTCTCTCATACAATTTCTTAGCCAAAGCATTGTTTGCAAGTACCGACAACACTACCTTATGTAAATTTGCTTTGTCAAAGCACCAATCTAGGGCCCAATTGATGACTTCTGTTCCATAACCTTGATTTCGGTATTCAGGGTCCAAGAAAAGAGCAATTTCCCCACAACGATGATGCGATTCATCTTGTTGTGTTTTAGAAACACTCAAATGTCCAATTGGCTTTAATTTCTCATCAATTGGCAAACATATAACGATAAATAGACCATTACTCTGGCCCATTCCAGCAACAGTTGCCAATAAATTGGTACCAAAGAGAACTTGTAAAAACGCATTGAATTGTCTAGTAATACCAGGATCTCTCAAAACGTCAATGAAAAATTCCTCATGTTTTGCCGGTTCATAAGGGCTTAAAACCAGCCGTTGAGTTCTGAACGGATCAGTAGATGACATGTCTTCTGTAGAAGACAATACTGCAACATCTAGCTTTAAATATAGTCGTTAACGGGAATCAAATCACCCGCATTTCACTAGTGGCCTTCGAGTCGTGACTCGTCTTATCGTGACTCACCAATCGATAAGCCTGTTAACACATCATTATTTTTACATCAATGTTACATAGAAGATTACCTATTAAATATTATTATAATTCTAACAATTGCAGCCTTATCAAATCAATATATTTCTTATGTCTGGTGGCTTTACGTGCTCATCCATAAATCTATAACTCCGCTCGAGGGCCATGTCATCGTGAAATGCTACCTTAATCGGAGGAGTGTCATCCCCACTTATCTATTGGGTGCGGCCGACAGTCTTGTAGACCAACCGAACTCTTTGACTAGTATTATCATGATTTTCCTACTGATTTTCCCTATGCAATAAAATTGTAGCGGCTTCAAGCTTAAGAAGCAGTGAAATTTATGGTTAAGATAATTATATTTGTCTAAATTTTAATAAAATGTATGAATTTGATGTTTTTTGGAATATTCGATGGATCGTGATGATCGTCGTTTACATTTCCAAGAAGGGTATAATCCCGTTCTAACTTGGTTACCCTGAGGTAGCCTATAAAAAAAGCAAATGAGCGATTTCCTAAAACGGCTAAATATGTTATATTCATATCATATATATAATTATATTATAATTATTATTATCATTAAAAAACCCCAAATAACTCCATTTATTCTACTATTATTCTTATAGTTAGACTGGGGTAATAGTCGAAAGTTTATAAATGCCCCCACCCCAAAGGATCCAACTAACATTACTGTATAGTCACCATTTATATAAAATTTCAAGTCCTATAATCCCTCAAATTCCACAAAAGAAGAAAGAAAAGGTCCAAATAGTACATCCTCAATATGCTCGTTTGAAGTCTTGTCATAATCTTCACTTATCATTGGATCAAAGTATGAATATTCATCATATTGAGTCGCTAGTCGATCAGAATTTGAAAGAGAGATTTTTCTATAGTTTGTCTGGTCACTTTCTGAGCCGCGTGAGAATGCAATTGGTGGTGCAGTTTCCAGATTTTGAGACACAATAACCCCATTGCCGTCAATTTGTTTCTCATTGATAGATCCATTGACGTCAATAGGCTCATTAATATCAATATCAATAACTCGACCGTCAATAGCTCCTTCTTTTAGTGACCCCACTTGTGATGCTATACTTGGAAGTGCAGTGTTCGAATCCTCATAACAATGCTCAAGAAATGGAAAATGATCTTTAGTTAAATAGAACATATGAGCTAAAGTATCAATTCGACGTTGTAGCTCGACTGGATAATGAAATCTTGTACTTAGCCGAAGAAATTGTGCAGTAGTATGAACAGCCACAATTACTGTGCAATCAGCAAACATAGAAGATAAGCCTTCAAACGATCTTACAGTATTTATAATTTCCATTAAAGCTTCAAGACATTTGTTAAAACCCCACTGAAGGTCAATCATGTCAGATAGACCGGGATATTCAGAAGCTCTGATCATAGTAGCACATATCAAGGAAACCTCGGTAGTTTTTGCAAAACAAACAATTATTTTGTTTAAAGGTATTAAATGTGAAGACATTGGTGAATTCACAGCAGCTTTGTTTATGGCATTCAAAACTTTTGATATCTTATAATATTGAGATCTCCATTGGTTTTCTTCTCCGGTAGTTGTTGAAGCAACTGGCCGATTTAATAAATCTCTGACCAAAAAATCACATTCATAGCATATGAGCTGTAATATTCTTAGGTATTTGCATTTTTCAATCAGTTCCGGATTGTTCATAATGGCTCTTGGAGAAACACAAGTATTTGATACTCCTTGGTCATATCTTCCATCATCTACAGGAAAAAGAGTACAAACATGCTCAATTTCCACCATATAAAGATTAGGACTGAATTGAGAAGCCCATCTATCAATACAAACGGCAGCCCAATAAGTTCTTCTCATTTCATTGATATCAGAATCATCACATTCTACACCTTTACCATCGACTGGCACTTCATTGTCAATCATTTGATATTTAAATTGATGAGACAATCTCAAAGCTTGACAGCTACTAATGCTTGAATGCCTAGGGCGATCTAATTTCCAATCTAAGCAAGCTACTAGAATCAAAGATTGAATGTTATCCAAATGGCTAAACCCTTCACTTGTTCCATTCAATTCAAAATCCTTCTGAGCATATTCTTTAGCTTTATGAGTATATAAAGGAGCAAGTTCTCGATATTCAGGAGTTGAAGCTGCTACTATAGCAAACATTGCGAATTGTTTGCATAGCCGAGGCTTAACAGTAGAAGATCCATATAAACTTCGAAAGAAATTCCCCTTGCTAACAATTGGAACCCAAGCAGCAGTTTCCTCAAAGTATATTTTATAAAGTTTATTAGCAATTTCAGTATCAGGCAGGCACGGATCGTGATCTTCTTCAGGGGATAAGCCTCCTGGCCGATTTAAACCCAATTGAGATTCCAGGTCACTGATTCGACTTTTCATCATTTTAAACAGTGGCTGCTTACTATTGAATTTTCGTTGAACTTCTGGATATTGACATTCTGTTTTATTTCGTATTCGGCATGAAGAACATATAGGCTTTTCTCCATTACATTTGAGTTTTCTTTTTCTACAAAAATAACAGGCAATATGAGGAGTTTGTCTTTTAGAAGATGAAATAGACATCTTTTATTAAAGTTTTTAATGAAAGTAAATGGAGAAAAAAAAGATATATCTTTGCTGTTTTAGCAAAGGTTGTATGTATATATGGACGGAGTTAAAGAGCTGGCGATGGGTCGGATTCTGAGACATTTTTGGGTCGGCATCGTGAGTCACCAAAAAGGACAGCCAGTCACTGGAATTAAGAATAATAGGAAGTAAAAACAAATATTTAAATTGGAAGGAGAAGATTTTATTAAAGATGATCAAAAAATCTGTCTGAATTATGTAATGCCGGTTATATTGTTTGACTGTTGGCATTTGGACCGTCGGAATAATGGACGGGCACTTTCCTTTTTTGGTCAACCGAAGTCATCTCTTAAAAAGGTACAGGAACAAAAGATAAGGAGATTTTCTTGAGATATCTGGGTTTTAATTATGCTTTGGAAAAATGGAGTGATAACTGAAGCAGGAAAAAAAGAATAATTAAAGATGATTCATTTGAGCTGTTGCTGTTATGAGTCGTTGGAATTAGCTTGGTGCCTTAGCAGTTGGCACACCAACGTTGCATGCCACCCTATTAACTTCTTAGGTTACACTTCAAAAGCAGCCAAATACTGCGACAAAAGTCACGGAGTATATTTTTATGATGTAATAAAGAAATTTTTGAAAGATCCAAAAGTCACGTGATGGACCAAATTATTACCGACAAACAAATTGGGCTATTTTACCAGTACTTTACCAGTATTTTGTATATATATTTTTAAATAATTATGTATATTCAATTTGTATAATATCATTCACATTATTATTTTTTCAAGTCAAGACCCTTAATCCATAATATCATCCACCTGCAGCAAAAATTCAATATGATTTCCAAATCAGGTAATGCAATAACAAAACCACGGACAAATGAAATAAGGCACCAATACATGTGATTGAGGGGCTTGTGGCGTGCATTTGGCTTTTGTTCCTGATTTGGTATTATATAACTATTTCCTTATTTGGAATTGTAATATAAATATATGTATTTGGTTACTGGTTGGCTTTTGTTCGTTTGGCTATTACTACACTATGGCATCCCCAGAGAAGATCAATATTTTACCATTACACAGACTTGAACAGAATAATATGTCTGCTGAAAAACATAGAGTGGAACAAAAGGTTCAATTAGCGTAAGTAAATATGATGGGAACGTCAAATAGTAGGTTCTAACATGATCATCAGTAAGACATGGTTTCATTCACCATCTGATAATCCATCACCATGTAGTTCCAAGCTTCAAAAACGAAAGGAAATGTTGGCGAAAAAGTAAGGATTTATAATATTTATGAGATTGTATGGTAATTTTGAGACTAATATGATAATAATAGTGTGAAACTTAGGCCAGTTATGTTAGCTAGGGAGTGAGTGATATTCCTGGAGAGTGCGAGCAGAGCCTACAGTGAGAACAGACAGTTTGATGACAACGCGTTCTACGGATATTTATTGAGAGAAATATACAGTATAAAAAGGATATTTATTGTAGGGAGATATAAAAAGGGAATTTTTTGAAGCTACACTGAGTCTAGTTGAACGTTGAATCTTATATTGATATCTTGGTGCATACTCCTTAACTATGTGAAACTGACCGTACAGGATACTAATAGCAGTACAACTACAAGTTACATATACGACGAAACCGATATATTAATTTTAATAAATGATAATAAATATAATACTGATAATAAACAATAACAAAAAATAAAAGCCAACTGATTTAAAATGAATAAAAGAGACTGTCTATAATGCCCAATTAACTTAGGGCTTCACCCTAAACCAATTCAAAGTCACACCGTAACTCCCATCCCTCCTCCTTCAAACCTCTCTTCCCACTCTTCCCACTCACACTTTTCTTTCACACTCAAACCATCACAGCGAAAAATCAACAATGGGTAGAGGACCAAAGAAGCATTTGAAGAGATTGGCAGCTCCCAAGCATTGGATGCTCGACAAGTTGTCGGGTGTCTATGCGCCCCGACCGTCTGCCGGTCCCCATAAGCTGAGAGAATCATTGCCTCTGATTGTCTTCATTCGAAACCGTCTAAAGTACGCGCTTAATGGCCGAGAAGTCAAGGCCATTTTGATGCAACGTCTCGTCAAGGTCGATGGAAAGGTCAGAACCGACAGCACTTATCCTGCAGGTTTTATGGATGTCATCACCATTGAAAAGACTGGAGAACACTTCCGTCTGGTTTATGACGTCAAGGGCCGATTTGCTGTCCACCGAATCACCGACGAAGAGGCTCAATACAAGCTCGGTAAGGTCAAGCGAGTCCAGCTTGGAAAGAAGGGCATTCCTTACCTTGTTACACATGACGGACGAACCATTCGATACCCTGATCCCGAAATCAAGGTCAATGATACCGTCAAAATCGAGCTTGCTACTGGCAAAATCAGCACTTTCATCAAGTTTGAAACCGGAAATGTCATTATGGCTACTGGTGGTCGAAATTTGGGTCGAGTTGGTGTCATTACTCACCGAGAACGTCACCCCGGTGGCTTTGACATTGTCCACGTTAAGGATTCTCTTGACAATACATTTGTTACTCGACTCTCCAATATCTTTGTTATTGGAGACGGCGTCAAGCCTTTTATTTCCTTGCCAAAGGGTAAAGGTATCAAGTTATCTATTGCTGAGGAGAGAGACAAGAGACGTGCTGAACTGGCATAGATTGTAAGTTGAGTATAACAAAAACAAAAAACAACCCACACATACATGATAAATAATATGATGAGAAGAGCGCTTCGGTGTTTTTATTGACATTGGCCGTATTCCGATCTCCACTACCGTATCCCAATCTCCATTCTATTATCTCTCCCTAGTCTATATATTTTCCTCCGACTTGTTACTACAACTATCGACACTTGCTTTCTTCAGGAAATAATCTGGAATAAGCTCAATCATACGTGCTCCTCCATATGGCGCCGTCTTGTCTTTGATTTCCGAAAGATCCAACGATTCAAGTACATCATCAACAAAAACCTTCATGAAGTCATAGTATACCACGTCCACTGTTTCTGTGGATTCATTGATATTCTGCCTACTCTCAATCACATTGGGTGTATGGTAGACAGACCACGGAGAATGCACGGTATCATCACCTTCATGGCCCAAATCATCATATGTCACATAGCCTTTTTGACTAAACTCCACAACTGGTGCATGATGAGCCGCCTCTTCTATGGCATGCTGATCCTGATGTTCTCCTATATGAGAAGCAATACCTAACTCGGAATAATCTCGTGGAGCAACTCCATCTCTCTTTGTAAGCACCTGTTCCTTTCTATTAAGCAATGGAACAATTTGTAGTGCCTTGTCAACAGGAACATCCTGTAAATATATCCAATCATTAAGAAACGGCGATATAATATATCCAGTGTCCTTTGTGAAAGGCCCCTCAAACAAATCAAACCGAATGGATCCCGTATTAGCCAGAATGATTCGCGGATTCTCATTCCTACCTACATCTCCTTCGAGCAGCGGCAATACATGAGTATCAATCAAAGAATACAAGTTCTTTGGCCCTGGGTACCGAGCTTTGGCCATGTAATAGTTGTGTGGAGTACATGCAATTATGTCCGTCAAGTTCAAAACCTGACGCCATTCCGAGATATTCTGGCTGATTTCCAGTCCCTCCTCGGTATCGAATGCTGGCTTGGTTGATTTCTCACTCTCAGCAGATAGTAGGGTCTGACTATGGTATGCAAGACCATCTCTGTTGAAATCAATATATAATCTACCAAAGCCAACGTCTCCAGTAACATTGACAGAAGCCCATCCAAGAGTTTCCAAAAACCGTCCACTACCAAGTCCAGTTGCATAATCATCGAATATTCGATAATCTCGAATATGGACGTGACCGCCCAGACCTTGGATCGGAATAGTATCATGAACCTGACGAACAGCCTTAACCAAAGTATCAAACTCGCTGAAATAACGCACAGGAATATGAGTTGCAATAACGATAGCATCGAGATCAGGAGTAGCTAGAGCGTCTTTGAACCACTGTTTCTCAACCTCCTCCTCGACCTTTGTGACTCGAGAATTCCAGTCATTTCCGGCGAAATTGAACAAAAACCCAAACGCAAGGACTTTGAGATTGGTGTTTTTGGTGTGGAAAACCCGGTATTTATTGCCCATTGGAACCCATTGGCCACTTTCATTCAAGTATTCGACATTGGAAGCCAGGTATCGGTCTCCGAAGTGCGGTCTCATTAGATCATACTCCTGCTTGGTAACAACCGACTGATACAGCTCATGATTACCTACAGTGACAATATCAAAATCCGCTCTCATGAGCAAGCGCTGGGAAACTTCTCCTCCAGGATATGTAGCATCGGAAAGTCCATTTCCGTCATGACGATCACCGCCATCGACCAACAAAACGTCGGAACCTTTCTCTTCGGCAAGACGTTTCATATGGCTAACAAAGGAGATATAATCACCCCAATCAGCGGAGAATTCCGGCTCAGAAAGGTGTCCAGGAAGCCAACCATGAGTATCAGTGGTATGAATGAAGTTAAGTTGACCCCAAGGAAGGTCTCTTCGTAAAGAGTCAGAAACAATATAGTCATCATGCTCAGAAGATCCCATATCAAGAACTATTTGGTTATCTTCTTGAGGGCTATGGGCTAAAGCTTGAGAACATAGAGCCAAACAAGCCAGAAGAGCAGGAGAAAAGCTAAACAAACGCATGGAAATTATAGCAAAGTGCAAATGAGAAGAAAAGATATAAGCAAAAGAAGCACCGATATGCTTTTACTGCGGCGCTAAAATCCACCACCGATCTGTGGAAACAAACTAGTTGAGGCAAAGTGTTTATGTGCAGGGAAGGTTAAATAGGAGGACAGAACTAGGGTATATGAGGGGGGGATGTGCAAGTAGGTTTATAATGGATTTATAATGGATTTATCGTGATATTTATATACAAACGTTAGACTAGATAAGAACTATATTATATGTTTAATTCACTTTATATCTTCTACTAATGTCTGTTGATCCGTTAGCCGCTACTAAGCGCTAGGTATACGGGAATTAGTCATAGGTAGCATTTTAGATTACATAACACCCTTTAAACGTTTATGGGAAATATGGAATGAAATATTGAATGGAGAATCAAACCAAATCATAAATCAAATCCAATTATAATTGTGTTACTTCGTTATAATATACTGTTTATGATCTTGAACAAGCGCTGGTTTCCATAACAACAAACAACAACCAACGTGCTGATTACATAACTACACACTCCGACGCTGACATAATCAATCCTCCCATTCTCTCTCCAATCACATTGTTGGCATTTTTTCCTCTTATAATCACCATCAATGAGCGAATCAGAGCCTCGAAAAGGTGCTCCTTATCCTTTCATTCAACTTCGAGATTATGCTCCATATAAGCCTATTAATACAATCACAGAAACAGGCAATACTGCGCTATTATCAACGGTGATTGGTGTATCTTTGGCAGCATTAAGAGGAGCTTTGGTTCCTAGTACTACAGTTTTCGGGGGAATTCGGGCAAATAGTCGGTTAATTTGGTTGGCGCGTAAGTAATGAACAGGGTAAAATGGTTGTAGTATGTTTTTTTTTATTAACCTTTTTTTTTAGCATCTGTGGCTACTCCTTTTGTGTTTGTAAATGCCATATCTACTAATCTGAGAGAAAAGAATTCACCTCTGAATACCTTTTTTGGAGGTGCTGCATCGGGGCTTATAATTGGAGCAACAAGTAAGTATAATGTGGTTGTAAATTAAAAGATGGTTACTAACTTGTTCAGCTAAGTCCCTTCCTAAAACATTTGCTGCTTCATTTTTCGTGGGTCTCAGCTTTGCATTTCTAGATTTCTTTGGATACCCCGAAGGTCTTGGACGCGATTGGTTTGATCGAGAACCATTACCTAGGTTGCCTGAAGAGAATGAAAAACAGACGCGATTCCAGACATTGTATAGAAGACCATTAAGTCAAACGATTGAAGAGCTTGGAGATTTGGTGAAGCCGTTTAAATAGGTGAAGAAACATATAGATTTAGCTAGACAGCATTAGTTGAATCAATTGACTCATGACAGGTACGTGAATTGGCATATGGGGGGGGGGGGGTGGTTGAGATGAATTGGATCAAGACGGTCGTTGAGTACGATAATTGATGCGGTTATTGGTTACGGTCATTGATTACGGTCATTGATTACGGTCATTGATTACGGTCATTGACTACGATCATTGACTACGATCATTAACTACGATCATTGACTATTCACACTTCTAAACCGAATCTCAGCATGGCCAAAAAAATCCCAATTCTAATATCTCACCCCTCGCAATATTTCCCATTGTCAACCTCTAGCAAACCATTTCCATACTTCGTGATAAATCAGAACATTTTAGTGTCAAAGATCCATTTAGCACCATATCATCCGAGACTTGCACATCTTTGCGAATTTCAGCCTCGGCCATTGGTTTATACGTACTGTTGTGAAAAAAAGAATTGCCAATATGGGATTATGAGTTATAGCCATGATGGTTGAATATGGCACCCAGTCAACAACCCACAACCATAACAGCTAATTAATACAAATAACATAATATACATATAAAAACAGTCCATAAATACCATAAAACGCAATTTAACACCATATTACCATTCAATTGGTCAAAAAACACACCCTCCTGCTCTTCTCTTCTATGCCTGCCTACCGTTGCCTATGAAACCGAAACCACACCATAAACCGTCAACATCAGCACACACAACAGTTTGTTCGACTTGACTTTTCCCCGAGCCATTCAACCCTCCAATTAAAACCTATAAATTTCAACCATCCCCCCGCATTACCCTATCAAACAAAACACTTTTCAATTGCTCTTTTCGGCTATCAACTGTGAGCAAAAAAGAAAACGTGACCCGACATTTTCCCCGTTAATTTAAGTAGCTTTTTCCCCCATTAACTCTCGTCCGATATCTTCCACAATTCTTCATCCATGCCTAATCTCATAAAATTCTTCCAGCCTATCCTGATTGCTCATGGAGTCCTGAGTTTGTTAATATTTTCTCAACGTAATGGTACTTTTGATTTGATTTCTCACGCTCTGCAAGATCAAACCCTACCTCATAGTGGCGCTCCTATTACCACGGAGTTTACGGGAATATCCCATATTGACAAATTATTGGCTCCATTGGTGGTTTTTTTCACTCCGACATTGGATGATGACAATTTCAGATTGAGTCTTTTTACCAGATTTTTCGGCACTTGCCTCGGCCCTTTATGGGCTATTGTATATATTGAATCATTACGTCCTCGACATCGATGGACTTTGATAGGTGTGTAAGTATAACCATGGACATAAAAGATATGGCATCTGTTGCTAACTCCCAGCCCTGTCATCTTCGGAATCATCACTCAATTGCTCGGCTTCGGCATCGCTCTTCCTATATACGCTTCTATTCATCTTCTATTATCTCCTACTGCAAATGATCCCATTAGGCAAGACTTGCTTATTTCTCCTCTGGCTCTCAAAGTCCTACCTTGGAGTATTGCTATAGGATATTTTGTTCCTCTTGTGCTGATAGCCGTTCCTGAGCTGGAAATTCCATATCTGGAGACTGTTGAGCTCAAAGTCGCTTTCTGGCAACCGTGGCCGATCTGGGTGTCTATCATTCAATTGTTGATTGTTACTCCGATATCTCTGATATCACCGCCCTCTATATCGTTACACAATTCGCGCTCAGGCCTTCGAAACGTCTACGCAAGTGGGTTTCTAGTATGCTTCACTGCTCACGTTCTATTTGCCAGCCCTATTTTGGCAGCCAATCTGAGCCAGAATATACTAAACCCAGAAATAGCCGAGCAATTGAACAAGATCAATTACCTTATTCCACTTCCATGGGACCAAGTCAAGGTCAGTAGCCTCAGCCAAGGTGTCGAATGGTTTCTAACGTGGGATTATATCACCGGTAACTTATCCTATGTATTATGGGCTCTCTCATTGTATTTAACAGCTCTTTCAACTGTTGGAAGAAACTTGGGTTTGTGTGGAGCAATTGGCTTGCTCATTAAACTTTCAGTGTTGATTCTGGTTGGTGGAGCAGGATCGGTGACTTTTCTACTCGTTTGGTTACGTGATGAAGCTCTTTTTGACGCCGAATTGTATAAAGGGAATTTATAAATAGTCTGGTATATATATATTTAATTATTTAATTATTTTATTCCGTTTTGGTAAATGTGGGGTAATGAGTGCCATGTGGGGAATTTAAGCGCTGATATTCCACCATTTTGATTTTTCCATCTTCTTCACATCAGCACTGAATCAACAATGACAACAAGGTAAGTAAATGAAGTAAATGATGGAGAATATCACTAGAATGACTGGTATTTCTCAATTGATGATTTGTTTCATATTTTTTTTACTAACCCTTCAGATATCGTGTAGAATGTATGTAATTAGCAAGGATTCAACAAAATTCCCATTTCACCATATTTTAATCTCTAACTTCTAAACTTCTAGACGAACTTAAAGCTCATCGTCGTGATGCTTTTATAGAATGGATCAAAAGTCTACTTAGTGTATGTATTGATTGAGTTCAACTGTGCATATATGCTAACCGCTAACTCTCAGATCCCATTTGTTATCTCGACAGGAATCCTCGAAAATGGAAGAGAAGACTGCTCGGGAGAAGTTCATCGTAGATATGCCGAGATTTTCAGAGATGTGGAAATCCTCATAAAAAATCACAGTAAGTGGCATTCGGTAATACTAAAGCTTGAACTGTTATTCCACTAACTATTCTTCTAGTGGAACTCCAACAAATTCACCATGGACAAATCTCTCGTCTCAAGATGCTCGTTCCTTCGATAGGCACTTTTTTCACCCCACTCCCTCTGGAAGAAGCCTTTAAGGTGCAAGACAAAATCAGATCCATATCTAAAAGAATGTTTGTGAGCCCAAGTTTCAATGATGTGCGACTCATTCTAAGCACTGCCCAGGCAATGAGTCTAGCAAGAGGTAATGAAACTGTTCAGCTTATGACGTTTGATGGTGATGTAACTCTGTATGACGACGGAGCTAGTCTAGATAGTCGCAACCCAATGGTAACAAGATTGATTTATCTTTTGAAATCAAACATTGCCATTGCTATTGTAACAGCTGCTGGATACGCTGAACTTGATGGCCATAGTTATTATCAGCGCCTCAAAGGCCTCATTGATGCGGTTTATGCATCGGAAGAGCTTCAAGACCATCAGAAACGAAACCTGCTTATAATGGGCGGTGAATCCAATTATATGTTGCGCTTTAGCACACATGAAAAACATGCACCTACTCATCTTGAATTTATAGACTCGGCTGAATGGGCTCTTGACGATATGCAGAAATGGTCATCATTGGCCAAGAACCATCTCCTAGATACGGCACAAGCAGTCATGGAGGAATGCCTTAAATCCATGAACCTTCCTGCGACAATTGTACGAAAGTCACACGGTGTAGGGCTAGTACCTTTACCAGGAAAACATATGTTTAGAGAAGTTCTTGAAGAGGTGGTTTTGAGTACACAGAGAGAACTCAATGCATCGGACTCAGTAGACCAAAACATCAATTTCTGCGCATTCAATGGCGGAAGCGATATTTGGGTCGACATAGGAGACAAGCATTTAGGTGTACTTGCTGTTCGACGTTTCCTGGGCGATATTCCAGCCAGTAGAACTCTTCATGTCGGTGATCAGTTTGCTTCGTCCATTGCCAATGACTTCAAAGCGCGTTTAGCCGCATGTACAGTATGGATTTCCAGTCCCGAGGAAACTGTGGCATTAGTGGATGAGATCATAGGATATTTAGGGGAAAAAGAAGTCGCATCTGCTTGATCTTCTCGGTTTTCTCATGATTTCTATGCATTAACATTAACTGTGATCTTCTGGACTTTCTCCTTGCATTTAAAAACCCAATTCCTCGGCCGCTTGTATAGCATCCTCCTCAAACTCCTGTGGGAATTCATCCTCATTGTTTTCGGGCCTTGGTATTTCGCCATCTGATTCATCTGAATCCTCAAGTCTCGTATTTTGTTTCCCTGATGCTCTAGGCATATAGGGTTGATCCTCGTCACTGCTGTCGCCAACAAACAATCCTTGTTGAGATAACGAAGGAAATAGTGAAGGCTCTTCAGGGGAGATTTGACGATCCTCATCTCTTGTATTTGTAGCGGGGTGTTCGCTGTAATCTTCATCGACGTCTTCCGCATCCCTCTGCCTCTCTCCCTCCATTCTATTCTCTTCCAGCTGCTGATCACGCTCATCAGTTATCTGCTTTTTTCTCCATACTGCAACAGCCTGCAATCCTCCTTTTTTTCGCGCCATATAGAGAAAATCGTCGAATCGCGCTTTGGGGAACAACTGATGAGCCCAAATCTGGTATTGTTCCAGCAATCTCGACAAATCACGCAACTCATGTCCTTTTCCTTTGAATTTGACGCGGTTCAAAATGTTATGCCTGAGATCCGGAAGCCCATTTTGGCCCAAGAGACGCGTCTCATCAAGCTTTGCTCGCGGTTTTCGCGTAGATACCGCGACTTCACTGTCAACACCAAGATCATCCAAGTCATCAAAAAAGGTTTCGTCGTTTTCTACGTTTGTAGTATCATTGGAGGGACCATTGGAAGGCCTATCAGCACGTGGCGCCAGTGGCCTAAATAGTTCATCGAAATCCTCGGTATCTGACATGGAGGAAGTGTGAAGGAATCAGAAAGGTAAAGAGCAGGAAAATATCAACGAAGAAAAGTGAGGGGAAATTTCAACGACAGAAATCGAGAATTAAGCTGTATGAAGCTAGAGGAGTATAAAGGAATGAAAACAGGAGTTTAAAAACAGGAAGTTGTTGAGAAATCGGAGAAAACATATGATTATCACGTGATGCCGAGCCGACACTCAGCCAGGCTCACAATATCATAAACATCATATCGTTATCATTGATAAAGCTACATTTCTTACACATTTCTTGAGCTAACAACAAGTGTTATCTTGCTGAATATTCCCAAGACTACCAGCTACTGCCGACAGAATCTCTTCCAGGCTACGTCTAAACACCATCTCCCCAGCCATAAACACCCCAGGCCAACGATCCCGTCAGTGAACTAGTGAAAATCTTAGTCGAATCTTTACCTGCTGCTGCAATGCCTACAACCAATGGCAAGAAGTGATCTGGAGTAGGATGTGCTTGGACAAATAGATTTTCGTTTTCCGGGCCCATCAGAGCTTTCACAAGCTCCACACGACGCTCAGGCTCAGTAGTCAAAGCGTTTTGCAGTAGTAGATCAAACTTCTTAGTGTATGGTCTAACATCATCTACTCCATATGCTCTCATATCTCGAAGATTATGGACAGTCATACCTGAGACTATCACCAGACCTCCATCATCACGGACCTTTTCCAGAGATTTCCCAAGCTTATAAGAAGCTTTGAATTGCTCATCATATGACATAGCTTCGCCTCCTGGAAGCGAAACTTGAATCAAAGGGATATCTTTAAGACTCTGCCCAAAGGCTACTTTGAAAGATACCCAAGTACCATGGTCAATGCCTCTCACGGTGGTTTTTGCAGAAATACCATCACTCTTGAGACGTTTAATTAAAGAATTAACCACATCAGTGGATACATGAGAGTCGAAAGTTTCTTTGTAATAATTGGCAGGGAATCCAAAGAAGTCATAGATGAGCTGATTGGGACCATCAACAGTCTCGGGAACAGCAATTTCAATGTTGTTGAATTCTCCAGACGCTTGCCAATGTGCAGAAACACAGACTATGTACTTGGGTTTAATTTCAGTCACTATTTTGCTTCCTATGCTTTGAATGGCCTTGTATGCACCAGGGTCACATAATGGAGCACCAGGATACATAAAGGTAGGACCACCATGAGAGAAAAAATATAGTGGAAGCCGAGTCATTTTTGGGGATATACTACAAGGGAAAAGGGGGTCTATTTATATTGTTCTAATTTGGAACATATCTCATCCTTACTGGCTGTCAATTTCTAACGTTTTAGTAATGCTTAACAATCAGAAAAACTTCCACAGCCGCACATTGACCGGATTCGGGTTAATTTGTTCTATAAAAAATTTGACCTGATAACTATGAAAATATTACTAATCATATTAAAAGTTAATATTTAGTAGGGAGATTTATGAATGCTTGGAGAGGCGGCTGATTGCTTGGAATTGTAACCGGGATGGTACAGAATCAACGAGGATATCATTAAAGTATTCAAATTGAGTCTTGCGACTTTCGAATGAGCCTTGCGACTCTTCTCCAGCTGTGGATGCTTTAGTAAAAAAGTTTAGTAAAATTCTTTATTAATTGACTGAATGATTGAAAAAGCCAGATTTCGCAATGCTTTGTCCGATAAAAAAACTCCGTGCTTAATATAAATAAATTACTTAGTTAGTCAAGTAATCAAACTGGGCTTTTTCTATATAACACTTGAATGTGTCTAAAAAAACCGTCTGTAAATTCTTATTGACATTTTATCTCAACTTTTCAATTATTTTTAAAAGATTTATATACTACTTTATTGAAGTCCTCGTGTTTGAACTGGCCTCTTTGCGGATCATCGACACCCTATATACTGCATACAATATTCTGAAAAATGCTGAATATTCTATAAATAATGCCGAAATTCGCTAAAAGTGATCTTCCACAGCTAAAGGACTATCCTTATAGGATATCTATGCCAACAAGATGGACCGATAATGACTTCTATAACCATTTGAACAATTCGGTCTATTTTGCTTTTTACAACACTGTCGTTAATGGCTACGTGCGAGATGAATGTAAATGGGATGCTAGAGATAAGACAGAGATATGTGTGACTGTATCAGCCAGCTGCGAGTATTATGATATTGTGCATGGATATCCTTTACCGATAACATTTGGCATGGCAGTCCGCCGACTGGGCAGAAGAAATGCTCAAATAGAAATTGGAATATTTCAAGGATCAGATGAAAAGGCACCTGCGTTGGACTCTCGAGCAAGTGCAATTGGTAGACAGGTGTTTGTATTTATGGATAAGAATACTGGGCGAGCATGTGAAGACATGCCAAAATCAGTGCATGAGGGATTTGCAAGAATATTAGCGCCGAATGTTAGTGCGAGTATGAAGTTATAAAATGTGACGGATGCCGAATAAATGGAATATTTGCATTGTGGGCTTTCCTGATACCTGCCATCCATAAGAGACACTACCATTGAAGTTTCAATCCACTTAAATTTGTCTAAAGTACAAAATTATATTTCCCTCAATAGAGAAATAGCCTAGTCATGTTCTCATATAGCTATTATCAAAACGTACCGTCATACACCGGAGTTGAGCTTGTCGTTTTTGGCTGTCAGTTTCTTCCTGATAATCTTAAGCTTCTCCTTATCAGTCTTTTTAGTCTTTTTGCCCTTTTTGTTTAGTTGCACTTTCATTATCCATCTTGCTGGTACCAATATTGCATCTCCAATGGCATATACAACGACCATTATTCCTAATAAGGACATTTGTACAAACAGTATCAAGAGCGAAAGTAACATGCATAGAACCTTTGTAATGAAGCGAATGAATCCCTTAAATGAATCGGCAGTCAACCTCAATCCGTTAATTGTTTCTTTCGATGGTAACATTTGTTTTCCAGTGACTGCCATCTTCAAATGCTTAGGATCACTGTACATTGACCATAAGAAGGTCATATAATCGCTGAAAGACGACGGGGCTCGAGGATTCTGTAAAAGACTCTTATCTTGACCAGATGTCAGTTTAATAAGCTCGCTTGTCATTTGCCAACTGAAAGCCTCCCCTTTGATATTGCCAGGCCTTGAAGGACCTTGGATATCGCTATGCTCATCGCGAAAACTAGTGATTATTTCTGCTGCACTTTGCAACTTTTCCAAATCTCTAGGACTCATCATGAACATGGGAGTTTCCAAATCGTTTTTCTTCTTGTTTTTGTTCCGCTGCTGCTTGGCTTCTGGCGATGGAGTTTGACTGGCCAAAGGGGTCTCAGATGCAAAAGACCATTCTCTGCTGTGCGAAGGCCGATCAACAAGTCTAACAGGAGAGCCCAGACTTGGAGGAAGACTTGGAATATCCTTGGTATTGATCAATTCCGACATTGGTCTTGGTTTAGTATCCTTAGTATTAGTTATATCTGACATTGGTCTTGATTTACCGACCGACGGAGAAGCCAAGCCAGTGGGAATATCCAGGTCCTGAACTCCGGTATTTGCACTAAGCCGAGCATTTTCACTCCGCGCAAGCTCCTGAAGCTGCTGCTGAATGAGTTTTTCTTGTTCAAGAACCGCTTGGAATGAATGCCTTTTGTTTGAGTTGTCCAGAGGAGAGCCAGTTCTGGATGCCGATTCTTTGGCTGGAAAGTCCCTTCTATCCCAGGAAAAATCAGAGGGGATATTTAACGACCGTCTCTTGCGATTTATAGAGTTTGTTTTGCGATGAAGGGGCAAACGAGCCTCGAAATGAGTGTAAGACATGGCGACAGGTGACAACAAGGCCGAAAAGAGTCGAAAAAGACGCCTTTATCCGGGAAAAAAAGAGTGAAATTCGGAAATACCAGTCAAAAATAAGTTATAAAGAATGTTTCTAGGCGATTATTCTGTATTTTCAAGTGTTTATCACGAAAATATCTCGATCAGCCTTAGTATTGTTTCCTTAGTCCATAGAACTCTCAATGTTCATATATAATTTTTTGTAGAATTCGCCAATATCCTGATTTTAGACAAGTAGACGCCTTTATACAAGCTGCAAATGAAAAAAATATTAACAGTCTCGTTAGTTTATTCGAGGTTGGCTGAAGGAATGTATAGAGTTATAAAGTAAACAGCATTTCAGGGGGAAGAAGTTGCCATGACAACGCCGAACCAATTAGGCATCCTACAGTTAAATTTTCAATTATCTTAAATTATTCTAAATTATTTCTATTAAAATTATTACTATATATTATTGAATAAATATAATGGAGTAAATATCCATTTATGGGGAGTTGCAATTATCCTCTATTATCTCCCTCCTCAATATTTCTCACTCAACCCCAACTCTCCATATTCTGTAATCGTGCTATTACATGAAAAAGTACGCTTACTGTTCACTTGAGGAAGTAAGCCATACTTGACGGCCTTTTTGTAACTCCATTGAGATGAACTATCTTTCTCAACATCCCATGTCCAATAGAGAAATCCCCATGCTCCATTAGTCTCAAAAGTATGCATTTGTGCTTGCCCATAATCATTAAGAAACTGAATGTACCCTTTATCGTAGGTAGTGGGATCTGCTAGAGCTCCTTCACAGCTACAATTGGATAATCCAGGACACATTGCATGCGTTACACCCTCTAAATTGTTTGAAAGACCCTTATAAGTGCCGTCCCAGCGAGCTCCATCATTCACTGAGTTGATATATTGATTGCAGTCGGTATCAGCTTGAGAAAACTCACCGACAATGGTCGGACCATGGCCTGTTTTAAGTGAGGTCGAGCTCTTCATGACTTGAGACCAGTTCTCACATGCAAACGACACTTTCTCCTTATGGGTCAGTCTTATATTATAGATGTTGAAAATGGTATATTCATGAAGATCCAGTACCATTTTGGGATATTGAGATTCAGGAAACACGTCTTGCCAAGCTTCAGGACCGAGAAACCCATCTGAATACAAGATATAATTCTCGAACCCGGCATCTCTTACAGCATGATAACATTGCTTAGTCCATTCTGTGACTTTTCCAGGACTCAAAACAAACAATTTCGGCTCATTGACCAGCCCATACATGGAAATAATGTTCTTATATCTTGGCTGAGCGAAAAACTCGGCCAATTGCTGATGAAGCTCTATTGAGCGGTTTCCCCACATTGCTCCATCAGTGCCATTGAGCCAGTTTGTGAAACCTTCTCTTCCAGAATGGTTCCAGCCATTCTGTGAGCCTGGAACTGCATGCAGATCAAGAACTACTCTCAAGCCATACTCACGAGCCCATTCAATTCCTCGAAGAAGATATCGCCAGCCTACGTAAGCAAGATACGGGTCTCCTTCGTAGGTTTTTATAAGCCAGTAAGGATACGGGATTCGCACATGATCTAGACCTGCAGCTGCTATCTCCTTCATGGTATCTTTGGTGACCCAGTTCTTATAATGGGACTCCAGAGTGGATTTCAACGCGGTGGAATTCTCTTCAACCAGATTCTCACTCAAGGTATACTCATCTACAATGCTCTGGTTTCCACTGGATTCAAAAAAGCTCGGAGTTATGAAAGGTTCCAGGACCAGCCAACCTCCAAGATTGACTCCACGCATGGGCAACTTGGAGTAGTCCCATTTCTCATTCAGTGCTGGAACGTCCTCATTGGCTCTGGTATTATCATTCCATGTGGAATTGAGTCCCATAATGCTCAAATCACCGACCTTTTCCTCGGTATAAGTTGTGTTGAAATCCAGATGATCCAGCCATGTTGACGGATCCAACACTGTTCCTTGAGCTGATTCAGGCACCGAGAAGCTAGAATTATCTGCTAATTCCGGAGCAGTTTCAGGATCACCTGAGTTTGTTTTTCCAGTACCAGTATCGTTCTGCAAACGGGGCCTTATTACAGCGAATCCTACCGGAATCATCACAGCAGCCAGTACTACAATCACCAAGGCAAGCCCAAGCAACAGATAAGACCGTCTTATTCTGGACTTTGTATGTTTATCCTCAAATTCCTCTTTCTTTAACTCATCATTTTGCGACATTTTTTTATGTTTTGGTATGTTGGAAAGATTGGCATGAATTGCTCCAGAATAGGCCTTGTCGATCATGAACCCCACAATTGAGAGATGCGAAAGAACGAATTGAGAACAAAGAAGGACTTATTTGGAAAAAATAGGAAATATTTATACTAAAATGGTTTATTTAGAATATTTAACTGATTTAAACTCGGACTATATGAATATTTTAAAATATTCGTCTGGAAGTTATGGGCTATGTTATGTTTATTGTCTCAGATATCATAACGTGAGTTTTGAAGGGACAAGGAGAGATGGACTTTGGAAAAAAACAGAGAAAATATCACAGGAGATGCTATATTATTTGTATATTTCGGTTAATGGTGCTTTTGGCATGAGTTATGAATATTTGTATGATTTATTCGTAATTCTTTCTTTATATCCTCTTCTATAGGTGGTCTGATTTTGAGATTTCTAACCTTAAATTTCTCAGAAAAACTTGTAAAATATACACATAAATTGAGAATTTTCAGATATTTCAAAGTATTCTTAATTATTTCACATATCAGTACAAACTCTAGCAGGTACGCTTGTTAAGAGTATCAGTAGCAGGCTCCAGCGAACATTCTTGAAATTTATGCCGAGATCCATCATTCCTTATCATCAACTAATGTATAAGATATTCTTTATTAAACCGTTATATAAACCGTTATTCATGCTAAAATGATCAATCCACAACCGACATGATACATCCAAGTCGTAAGATATCTAGGCTACAACAAACCCACATGCTATCCAAGTCCATGCACTTCAACAATCCTTCAATTTTATACTCATCGCACCTTCTTCCCAGATGAATTTGTCACTAACGTCGCTGCTGTTGATGCGCTCAAACTCGTATTGGAACGTCCTAATACTTTCTCTTCCTTTATACCATCAAATCTGACAGCATTATCCTTCTCACCACTGCCAAAGTTGAGCTGAAAATCAGCTAGCGTGTTTTCTAGACTTGCTGTTTCCACCACCGGCGGCTGATAACGAGGAGTATCCTCTGATACCTTGAACTCTTCTTTGTCCACATAACTCTTCCAACGCTTATGTGACAGCTTTACTAACTTTGTCTGAGCAGAATTTCCATTACTCCACAGCTGATCTTTATAAGCAGTCTCCACATCTTGTGTATGCCGCAATTTCGCCCTTTCTGCAAGCTTTCTAGCCCAATCCGATGCTTCTCTTGCTACAAATTCTATGACACTACTCTTCCTGTTTGCCACACATTCTGGAAAATGCGATACTCGTAAACGAAGCTCTTTGTTTGGCTTACTAGTATCACTTAGCTCTCTCTTGTCAAGTTTTGCAAAAAACTTCAACTTAAGAACATCGTCCAAAACACTCATTCGCTGACCTGGAAGAAACGTAAGAAACGTAAGAATCGCTCTATTACAGTCATTGCTAATCTGACGACCTCTCGACTTGAATTTGGGCCCTTTCCATGCTTTATTTATCATGATTGAAGCAGTCCGAGCGCGAAATGGAACCTGCCCATAAACACATTCATAAAACACACAACCCAATGACCACCAGTCAGCAGGGCTCGAGTACGGAAGTCGACGATGAACCTCTGGTGCCTGATATGCAAAGGTTCCTGAAATGCCTCTAATAGCCGGATGAATAACATTGATACGAGCTGCAATGTTGAAATCACCCAGGTGAGCATGTCCATTACCGTCTAGCAGAATATTCTCTGGCTTGACGTCACGATGCACATACCCTTGTTGATGGATATATGTCAGAGCGCTACTTATTTCCGCCACCAACATACGAACTGCAGCTTCGTTCATAGTATATCTCTCAATGTAATGCCGAAGATCTCCACCAGGCATATAGGATAATGCCAAATACAAAAAATCATCATCCTGGAAAGAGTGATTCATGTCACATATATGAGGATGGTGCATTTTAGCCAGCGTATCGTGCTCATGCAAAAAGGATCTAAGCTTGTTAGGCTGTTCCGACTTGGCAATATACTTCAAAGCAAACCATTTACCGTTTTTCCGGCACTGCGCAAGGCGAACCTTGCCATAACTTCCTCTTCCTAGCACCTCATATAGTCGATAATCGGAAATACAACCCGGCTCTCTTGAATCTTTGAGTCCAATGCGACTCATAAAACCCTTGAGATTAGCTCTCTCCATAACTTCCTAGAAACCAACCTACAAAGGCACCAGTCGGCACTCAATCAACAAAAAACGCACTTAGAAAAAAAGTTGTTTATGATATCAATGGCTTGGCATATATATCTCTTCTGTGAGACGAGGCAGCAGTAAAAACGTAGTTTGATTACCAGTTAATCTTTTTAGATTAGCGCATCACGTCATATGATAGTGAAAAAACTACCGACCCCTCAGTCAAGAAAACAACAAAACCGGAAATTGAAACCTTATTTAATACCCCAGCTAGATTTGTCGAATAATTATACGAAGATGCCGTAAGTCTCGAACAGCAGTCTTGATAAGCCCATCAGTATCATTCATATATCGTTTCTGATCTTCCAAGTTTGGCAAGAAAAACTTGGATTTTAATTGATCGCTATGATCAATTAGATAGGTAATTGAAGGAATCATCTCGCTGGCGTCCCAATGGACTGCAGCCGAGACTTTATCAAACACTGCTGAATTGTGCTCTTCCAGGCAGAGTTTTTTCACCAAATATAAAATCAGAGCCAGCTGTGTGGTTTCCTGGATATCGTAGAAGGTAATATGGCTAATGTTTCGCCATTGTTTGAATGACAAGTTGATTCTATCGGTGAATCGAACAATCCACTCGCCAACATCACTGAGAACTGCTCCTTGAAATTGCTTTATCAGCTGGAGAACCAGGTCGATCACCCCAGTAACCCAGATTTTGTATACACCCAAATCCGTTTTTGTATCAATGCCATTAGATATGATTTCTCGACCAACTGGAGAGTCAAATAACAAGGCCATAATTCCACGTCTCACAAGATATTCAGCCACAGGGCGAACAGAAAGCCATTCTTTCAGGTAGATTAACACCAGTTCTCCATAGACTGCATTCTGAGTTCCATGAACCAAACAATGAGAATAGACACTCATAAGACTTCGAATACATTCACATTCATCCATACAAGACACAGAAAGTGGACCTATATTTTCCGAAGCAGTCAATCGAAGACACTTTCGTAAAATATGGATCACAAAAGTCATATCAGTAGTATAATCTTCTGCAGGAGCAGCTTCAGCAGCGTTCGATATAGTTTTCATCCCACGTATACATATAGTCTGTATAATAGTTTCCAGAGTAGAGAGAAATTGACTACGCTCAACTACAGCACTGTCTGGCTGTTTAGAGATGTCTAACTCGACATCAATGAGTTTGAGAAGTGATCGGTATAAAATTTTCTGAGATCCAGACTGGCCGAGGGTCATGAAGCCAACGTTGTCGTTCAAGAGAATCTCTACAGTGTAAGAAACTAAGCCGACCGGGCATGTAATAGAAACTGATTCACTTATCTTCTTCATCACAAAATATGACATATCAGCACGAAGAATATTTGAAGGTTCCAGCTCTGAACTCTGCACGCTTTCGTCAGATATGGATCTAATTAGTCCTTCACACAAAGGCTGTAACTTTTCTAGAGCGTTATCTTTTGCAATGCTTAATTGAATCGTCAGAACACATAATAGATTGCACCATTCTCGTAAAAGTGTCATTTGAGATTCTATTTCACATCGATGAAGGTACCTCGACATAATCTGATCATTGAAACTTGCAAGCCCTTGATTCTCTAGCACCAGTTTGTCCAAGTGCTCGATATCAAAAATGTACGACATGTCTTGTCCAAGCTCATCTGCATCTGATAGAGAAAATTCTTTCAATTCAGCAAGACCTTTCAATGACCGGGACTCTGATTGAGCAGCCAATTTCGTCATCTCCAATATACGCTGCCCACGAGTTAAGTATGCTAAAATCTTCTCTTGCCATTTCTTATCACGAGCTTTGTATAATTCAATAGCAAGAAGTTGCAATGCTCTCGCGGCTACACTGACTCTTAAGCATTTCACAACTACGGCATTGGATTTTAAACTCGCATCATTGGTTGTCTCTTCAATCACCTTATCAATTAGACGCATGACTGAAAAGCACAGATTTGACATATCCATTCCGGTATCTATATTCCATGCTGAGCGAGAAAGACAGATAACCTGCAAGATGGAGTCCTGAATCCGAGGAGGTAAAGACTTCTTTACCAAAGTTTCTTCCAAGACTTTTAATAAACAAAGGCCGGAAACCTTTTCATTCTTGATGTCAATTTCTACTCCGCTCAGCATGAGAATCGACAAACCCTCTTGATTACTGTTAATAATCGCCGAAAGGCAGTAACATGCTCGAGAGAGGCTTGCCGATTCGATATTAGTCGTAATAATATATGCCAGCTTGTTGGCAAAAATATATGCATTCTGTAGACCAAAACAGGCCAGAAGAGAGGGCGGGCTAATATCCGTGGGCCATTTTGCAGAAATTAGTGCTTCAAAGACTCCTAACACTGAATATCGAAGTTGCCCATATCTTTCCAATGCCATGACTAGATGTATGGGATTCTCGAAAATCAGCTTTTCCAACAAACTGGGATAAGCACCAGATTTGCTTCTAATTTTGATTAAAACAGCACAGAATTCATAGACACACTCTGCTAAATTGACCATTTCATCTTCTATAGGGCCACAGTCGATTCCGCAATTGGAAGTAGCGACGTATTGAAGAATAGCCATGAAAGTCTGGGATAAACCAGCTGACCTCTCGCTTCCATCTAACATACTACTTGCAATGAAATCGGCAGCTTCCGCAAATATATACGGCTGCCTCGTATTTTCATCTTTTATTGACGCAATCTCAACAATACTTTGAAAGACAGATAAACATTTGACACCAATAGTCGTACGCTGATAGAAGTCTGAGTAGCTCCAAGTTCCAAAGCCATTGGCAACACTGACGAGATATATAGCCAGTTGCTTTAGGACTGAACTTTTGAGTGACTCTCTGAGTAATGCCGAGTTTGCCCATTTTTTAACAATAGAGCTAGCCTTTACAAGCATAAGCTTTGACGAATCTTCAACTGTTGTATTGAACATCATTGTGAAATTGCTTGTATAATCGCCAACAGGATTAACGCCATTTTCATCGTCACCATCTTCCTCATTTTCATCATCCTCTGCAAGAACGCTTTTGACCAGAGATATTGCCAGTTCAGTAACAGCAATTGTCAGTGAATAGTCCCCATTAACGAGTTCATAATTGCCTAAAATGACCTCCATCATACCACCATTTTGCTGAAACAGCTTGCACCGAGATAAATACGGCCACACACGGCCAGGCAATGTTTCTGTGATGCTGCAAATAAATTTCACACAATCAACACATGTCTTAATTTCACCTCGTTCGATAGCTTCGTCGAGCCTAAGAGTAACAATTTCTATGATATCACCGCCAGCTTTTCGAGAAGCTCGTACAACCTCGACAATGTTCGCCTCGGACTGATCTTTACCAAGAACTAAAGTCAAAAGTTTGATCATCTCGTTGAAGAAAGATATATGAGAAGCATCCCAGCTATTGGCCGAATTAATTGCCTGTAATTTTTTGAAGAGAGGCACCCAGCCATCATAATTCATACTGAAAAATGCAATTGTCGCAGGGCTATCGAGATCATCGCCATATTTGACCACCTTTGCCCTATCGCCTCTAGACATGAAGAAATGGACTCCGGTCAACTTATCATCGAGCTGAATTTGCAGATCTTCCGTCAGAGTCAAGTTGTCATCATCGTCAAAATAGTAACCATTAAAATCGTGAGGAAGTGTACAAAGTACACCATCCATAGAAGCAACGGTGCGGAAAGCTTCTGTTGCATTTGTACATTGGCATAATTTCAAAAAAGGATCCACTTCGTATGGAAAACGGCCCTTTGAGACTACCAAAGAACGTTGAAAAAAGGTATCTTGAGATAGAGTTGCAGCCAGAAAAGGATATGATTCCACCGAAGATCTCAGAATGCTGGTAAACTCACCAGATATCGATATATATGGAACTGTTGCTCGTAGAATATCAAAGCACACTTTTGAAAAATAAGGAGTTGAAGGCAGTTTTTCTAGAATATAACCGAGTTGCTCAAGTGCTCCGTTGCCTAGGGCAGTACTGAGCAGCTCTCCAGCCATCATAGAGCATATTTTGGAAGTAGCAACAAACACATTTGGAGCACCTGCTTGAGTTTCGGAATGGGGAATCTCTTGAATAGAGGCCCATGCTTTTGAGCCATCAACGACGGCCGAATCTAAGAATACAGTTTTCAAAAACGGCATATAAGCAATGTTCTCAGTTTGATACATGAGTATGCCGACTCTATCAACAATAAGACTCCATGCAAGTAGTATTGTTGAAGAAGCCTGTGAATCTAGCTCCAACAGGGAGTTGAGATTTGAAGTCACAGTTTTTAACTCGTTTTCGTTATAAGTTTGAATAGATCCACTTGTCTGAGAGACATTTAAAGCAGCTAGAATTACAATATTTCCATAAAGATGCAAAGATTCCGTGAAATGAGGAGCGGTGGATTCGGCATTGAGTCCAGTTAGAGTGAACAAACGAGTCTGAACTGCAAAACCCAGTAAATCAGCCAAAACTTCTCCTTCTACAATTGTCCTTGGCAACCCTATAACAAGGAGTTTGATGAATTCAATAAGACGACCAGATGCTTCTATAGACAGTAGGTTCTTCAACGAAGGATTCTCATCAAGAAACTTGTGACTTGGTAAATTCCCCTGGGCTATTGAAGATATAGCTTTGACGATTCTATGCCAGAAGGAAGCTGATGATTTTTCGGCAAAAAACGCCACGAAATTCTCAGGGGGTGTAGTTTTACGTATAGGCGTTGGAGTACCAAAGGAACCACGCCTATTACTAGTATTTCCAGTAGATTTTCCCATAGGAGGATTCAACAAGAATAATTCCTGTAGAACTTTAATTGACGAGTGCCATTCATCGAGATAGAGTTGTAGATATCTGGAGATTCTGTCCTTTTGATTGTCGAGAAAACGAGCACCAGACGCGGTTCTAGCGACCAATTTGAGCAGTTCCAGTGAAGAAACTCCGAGGATCTCGCCAAGTAACTTGATATCAGACACCAGGGTTTCATTAGAAGCACCTAGGAGCTGGTTTGCCGCGGAATCAAGCTCTTCGCCTGATCTAAAGTCCCCTAGAGGATTATGAATGCTATCTAAATACCGCCAACTGGTTTCTACAAATTGATTGAGCTCTTGTAATTCGGAATCATATCTAAAGGGATTACGTAGCATATGGTATGCAGTACTGAAGCACCTAGAAGCAGACAGATTAGCAAGATATAAAGGATATATGGAGGAGATTTTGTCATTTAAACATACCATTGCGGACCCTTATCACCGGGTAATTGGATTGAAACCATCAATTTAAGATGCTAAAAGCTGGGATTTGTTGGAGGTTGGTTGGTGGTTGGAGGATCAAAGGAAGATGAAAATTGGTGATGTAAACAGGTGGTGGAGAGAATGAGAGGTGAGAAGGGAAATGCAAATTGATGTTTATGAGAGGAGGAGGGGATGGTTAGGTGTTGAATTGGTTGGCTGGTTTTTATATGTTTTTTTATAATTTTTTAATAATTTTAGGATATTTTTAACTTATTTACGCTGTTTGTTGAAATTGTGTGTTTTACGTAGGGCATCAAAGAGCACCCATCCACCAGGGCACCGAAGAACATCAAAAGATCTATAAAACAGTTCAACGGTAGATGTTAGTAAGAGCTATAAAAGCATTACAAGAAACAAAAAATATTGTAAGTTAGGAGGGTAGTGTTTATAATAATATTTCAATTGATTTCAGCCATGGATTTTTTTAACTATTTTGCGATATATTTGTGTTATTTGTGTTATTTGTATAAACTGTATAGCTTTATTTCATCTGTTGATATTCAAAGTTTCTCGCTAATTCATCGTTGAACTCCCTTTGGAACTCCCCGTTGAACTTCCTTGTTGTCCATCAATCAGCATACTTCAATTCAACTCAATTCATCTCAGCTCAACTCAACTCAACACATTACCTAACCATCCTACTTCTATTATACACCCTACTTCTCTACCTTCACAGCACTTTAATTTACTTCCTGATAACATCTTCTTCCATTTCCCTTTCTCTCATCTGGCTGAAGCTTTCCAGTATGGAATATCAGCCATAAGTAAATACCGCCCGTAGAACATTACAACTTCAAATTAGTCAACATATGACTTAATATGTGATTTAAGTGTCAAGCCTCGCATTCTTGCAGATCAATATACTAATGATATTGCTGTATATATATGCGCTTGTACCGGGCAAACATGATATCGGGACATTATGACCTGATCCATAACCTCTGAGGGCTACTGACTGAATTGAATAACATCAACACCTAAGTTCAAAGCACCAACGGACCATTTGATATATATAATAGAAACGAAACGAAACGAAACGATACAGGCCTCATTTTTGCTGTGGACATGCTTGTATAATGTTGGTATGGCAACTGAGCTTAACTCATTGTTAGGGGGGTATACGTGACGTCATTAGTAGCCTTGACAAGCCATATTACCTATCACTAAGCTGAAATTTGACTCACATGTATAAACTTACAAGATAAAGCTGATTGTACGTCGAATTTTAACTCATATCTATATTATCAGAAAAAAGGAATTTGGTTTATGGACATTAGATATGCTGTAATACGATAGATAGACTCAACAACTTCATGACAAGAACTTCAGAACTTCATGACAAGATAAACCCATTATGCATCATATTCCATTATAAAATCAAATAAAATAATGATAATCACGTTAATAATGAAAATTTCGTAAATTCTCCAATTGACCTGTAAACAAAACAGTCCGGGTAACTCGGAATATTACTCAATTGAGAAAATCCGAAGTTTTACTCAGCCAATCACGTGATAGCCTCAAACATCTTTCATTCTTCTATTTAACACCAACTGATCCTCTGAATCTCCTTCAAATCCTATAAAAGGCGTACTTTCCGAACCTTATTCGGCCCTTAAATCCCTCACTTACCCTCCCTTGTTCCTTTATATCCCTTGTTAACCTCTTCCGACAGGCCGTTGAAGCCGCATATTGCTGCATCATCTGCATTTAAATCTTTCCATTCTCCACATTTTCCACAGTCCAAGCGACATTTCTTGACTGTTTTTGACGGAGATTTCGGAATTCAGTGTGCTTTCACTCAGTAGCGGCTGGATCTTTCAGGCTAAAAGGAATAAATCCCTCGGAATTGCCGATATTTAGTGGAATCATTGGATCTTTAACTTCGGTAATCGCCTGAAAGTTTTTACAGCGCTTTTGCCCGAGGTTTCAAAGGTTATATCTATCTTTACGAAGATCTAGTGTGTTTGGGTTAAATTTGCTGCGATATTTTCCTACATTATTGTGTGATTTGTTTGGCATTTCTTCCTTAAATCCCGGAAACTTCGGCTCTTCACTCCGGTTTGTTATCTATACAACACTTTCATGCTAAGATTTCCTACCTCACTATACGGGGATCAGCTGCCGTATGCTATAGATGTGCAGAAGCGCATCTTGGCTCGGTCGGCTTCTTCTTCGTCCACTGATCCTTTTGTCGTTGGATATCTGGATCATAGCCATACTGATCCCGATGATTTTGCTCGTTTCGCAGAATTAGGTGCTTCAGTACTCATCACTCATAGTGGAGTTGTGCTTCAGAATATAGCCGTTAGGTCGGCTTTGAATCGATTTGATCCGCGACCGCTGAATCTGTGGTTTTTTGACCATTCTTCTCAAACATCCAGTGAATACCTGCTGGGAGAAGATATTGAGGCAGCGATTTCTGGAAGTGATGGCCTTGTATTTTCCGCTGATAATTTACGGAAAAGAGCAGAGTCGTATGAGGACATTGAAATGTCGGATGCTTTGCAAAGACTCTCTCAACATATAACCAAATGTCATGAGATTGGATTGACCTATTCATTATATCTGAATGCAGAAATAGAGGATGATTTCGATGTAGTAGATGTGGTGCTTGGGTCGGATATTAGACCCGACGCTATTTTGCTTAACATATCTGAAGATCTCGCTTCCCCTTCTGCATCTGCATCTCACGTATATAACGAACTTCAGGACAGAATCAGAAACACAGGCATCATTTTGATTTCTGCAACCCGCTTAAAGAAGCATGTTTCTTCTCTGGATAATCTACCAGACGGAGTGGCTGTTGCTGTAACTGATCCTGACCATTTGACTGTGAATCGTCAAAGACCAGTATTGCCGCCCTTAGTCAAGGTTTGTGGTGTTCAGACAGTCGATGCAGCAGTTAAGGCGCTTGATAGTGGTGCGTCAATGATCGGAATGATTCTAGTTCCAGGAAGAAGTCGTACTGTGTCGATTAATCAGGCAAAAACCATATCTCATGCTGTTAAGAAGTATAAGAGAAAGACGGCTTATTCCACGGCGGAGGCTCAACAGAAGCTTTTTGCTGAGAGTCTAGTTGCAAAAGGATCATCGATATTCGATGTTAATGCTCGCATGCTGAGTATTTCAACACTTAGAAAGCCTTTGATAGTAGGAGTGTTCCGAAACCAACCTCTGGAAGAAATTTTGCATTTAACTTCGGTCTTGGAACTGGACATAGTTCAATTACATGGAAACGAACCTCTTAACTGGTGTCGAGTCATCCCTGTTCCCGTTATCAAGAGGTTTACACCAGGAACTGCCGGCTTTGAGAACTGCGTGCTGCCTGGCTATCATTATTTGAGCTTACTTGATGGCGAATATGGAGGAGAAGGTGAGAAGCAAAACTGGGCATCTCTTAAAGATATGACGACCGTTGGAGCACGATTTATTCTTGCCGGTGGCCTCAACGAAGATAATGTCAAGGAGGCTCTACATATTCAAGGAGTACTTGGAGTGGATGTTAGCGGCGGAGTAGAGACCAACGGAGTCAAGGATCTGGGAAAAATTGAGAGGTTTGTACGCCGCTCAATAGCTATGAAGTTGAAGTATTAGTCTGCTGTTAGTTTTGTGATGGACTATCATCATAACCTAAAGCTGCGGCAGCTACAGAAACTACCAAGCAATTGACGCTAAAGAAGGAACGTTTTAGAGTTTTGGAAAACTCTAGCTCGTTCCTATTTATTTTGACTGCCTCTGCTTTGCCTGCCTACAGGCTTATGATTCATGTTTGAACGTACGACACGATGCTTTACGCGAACACCGTAGAAATACAGTGATTGGGTGGTATCCGAGTCTTGATTTATTAAGCTCTGGATACGCTGTAAGGCTTGGTGTTATGTGGAATCTGATTTTAACGATTGTTGTATTATCTGGAAAGTGTATCAATGTTATCCATTGGTGGCTATTTTGTAATAAAGGTATTCCAGTAAAAAGTAAAAAAAGCAAAAAAAAATAATTAGGTATTTATACTATCATAACCTTAATAGGTATAATATTTATTCTCAAGGCAGCTGTAGTCGATTCGTATAGTATAATTCTGAAAGTTGCAGCGAGATATATGACGAAACAAAATTGTAATAGTTTTAGAGAAAACGCGTGAATTTAATTTGTTCATTTAAAACGGTTGAAAATGTTACAATGACAAAATTCACTTGTGGCTTGGAATGTACAAACTTGGCATATTCGATCGGGGGTACGGCCCGAAAGTTAACTAACTTCCCCACGCTTTCTGGATTCCAACACCGCGACCGAACACTACGATATTCAACCAAATTACAATGCCAATATCTTAGCAGATTGAGATTTCATTTGGCAAGTTCATTCCAGCCATAATTCTGATGAAAAGTAGAGTTTTTTTTGAAATATTATTGGCCAAAATTTATGGCTGCTTCAAGATTCATCTCAGATGTTGTTGGAGATGATCTGGGGTGAGTGACAATCGGGGACCATCGGATAATGCAAATATAGCCGACAGTTGACCCTGAATCATATATAAATCTCGCAATTTATTCCTCCAATTCTCATCTTTATGCAAGAATGGTACAGAAATTAAGCCACAATCTATATTACCAACCCAAGGGGTTTTGGGTCGGCGATATCATGCCCTATGGCAGCAATGGCACCTTCTATCTCTATGACCAGCGAGATGATCGTCGAGAAGGACCAATAACCGCTCCGTTTGGTTGGTCTTTGGCAACAACAAAGGACTTTGCTCATTATACTGATTGTGGAGACTCGATCAAAAAGGGTACCGACGAAGATGTGGATCAATTCATTTATGCCGGCTCTGTATTCGAGGCACAAGGCAGAGTACATGCTTTTTATACTGGCCATAATCGAATCTGGGAACACCAAGGTAAGACATCACAGGTTCTGCTGCATGCGGTTAGTGATGACTTCAAGACGTGGACAAAATCAGACCAATTGAGCGCTCTCGTACCTCAGAAAGGATATGATAATAGCGACTGGCGAGATCCCTGGGTGATTTGGAATGAAGAGAAGCAGGAGTATCTGCTGATTTTGGGTGCTCGTTTGGAAGGTCCTAAGACTCTTCAAACGGGCCGTGTAGTTTATTTCACCTCCAAGAATCTCAGCGATTGGAAATTCCGCGGAGATTTCTGGGCTCCAGGAAGATACACCATGATTGAAATGCCTGACATCTTCAAAGTAGGAGATTGGTGGTACTTGGTGTACACTGAGTACAGTGAGCTCAGTAAGACCAGATATGTAATGAGCAAATCAGTTGATGGTCCTTGGATCACTCCTGCTGATGATTCATTTGATGGAAGAGCTTATTATGCTGCAAGAACAGCCTATGACGGTAAGAGAAGAGTTCTGTTTGGCTGGGTAGCCAGTAGAGAAGATGAAGACGACATCAAACCTTTCCAATGGGCAGGAACCTATGTTCCTCATGAGATTTTTCAGCGTGAAGATGGAACCCTTGGCGTGAAGGTTGTTGATAGTCTTTGGAATTCGTTTGGATCATTGAATTCTTTGAGTAATTTCGAACTCTCGTCTCCAAATGGCCGAAAGGAGATCCAAATTTTGAAAGAGACGAGCAACACATTCATATTCCAGGCGAACGTGACATTCACCCCTGACACACGCGATTTCTCGTTAAGATTGAGAAAAAATACACAAACAGATCAATCATATGAGTTTTTGTTCTCCATTGTCGACAAACAACTCAGATTTGATTGCAATCCCAACTGGCCATGGTTCCAAATGCTTGATAAGGGCCTTAATCGACCTCTCAATGTTGAGCCAAACAAAGAGTATAATCTCAAGGTCGTCGCTGATGGTTCCATTCTTACATTGTATATTGACGGTACGGCATTGAATGTGAGAGGCTACACACCATTTGGAGACGGACTCACAGTCGCTGTCAACGATGGCGAAATTAAATTGAGCCATATTCAGTATTCCAGTAAGCTGAAGGATGCACCCAAAAGATGGTAGATGTGTTGTAGGATCATAGCATTTTATGCACAGTTAAGAGTTGTTCTCCGTATAAATCATTCAGCATCACAGTAAAACTTAAACTCACTGCAGCCCTGAGATTGCTTCTCCGTATAAATCATGAAGCATCATAGTAAAGTACCTGATACTAGGACTTGAACGAACTGACTCCAGAAATCCAAACGCTTGTTCAATTGCAGATTCTAGCTCCTCTGGTCTGTCATAAGCCAACGTGGCTCTCTGAACCATGCGTATGATTGCGGCTGTCATTGCAAAAATACTGACAGCATGAGTCCAAACTAACGGCAACTCTGCAAGTCTGACGCTTGTTCCACTATGCATGAATTGAACATAGGAGTCAATTGAGATTTTGAATGCTTCTTGATGCGCTTCTGTCTGACACTGCCCAGTAACTATAATATCTGCCATACAGGGCCAATACATGAGCATTACTGTAGCGAAGTACTGACCTCTGATGAAATTCCGTGTACTATGAACCGAATTATCAGCCAAAGGATTGGTTTTATCGAACTTTATCGAGTCCGGCAAACACATATACCATTCATCTAACTGCGATTGCAATTCCTTGGCAACTATCGGTGCAAAAAGAATCCTATTTGTCACATATGAATCCGCGTTGTTGAAGGTATATGGAGTTCGATCGATAATTTTGCGAACACCTATTTCCGACAAAAAATGCGGATCCGGCTCATCGATTGAAGGTGAGTTAGGCTCATTAGATCCAGACCAATGATAAGGCTCTTCAATCAAAGAAGGAAATTTAATATATGCAGCATATGACGACAGGCCGGTATCGGCAAAATGTAAAGTACCATTATATTCCCGTTCCAAGATAAATAAAGACCAAAAAGCTCTAGCGACATATTCATCTAAGTCATAAGATTGCTCAATTGACTTATCGATGGTTTTGTCAACCAGTTGAACCTCAATTAGATTGTTCATTTTGATGGCGCCGGCGGTAACATATTCCTGGGCTTTCAAGGGCATGACTTTAAACCCGTAAAACATACTAAGTAATATGAGACATTGAATAGAACGTAGAGAGAGTTCTTCTAGTACAGCACTCAGCATAGACAGAGCTTGAGAATGATATTCATTCGACTGGTACAAACCAGCAGCATCGTTTGCATTTAGAGCACCAATTGCTAGAACCATCAGCAATAAAAACGTTTCAGAGCTGGCTGTATCGGCATTGCTCTCCATTAAAGGCAATGTTTCAGTGAATATCTCTCTTTTGTTCAGTATAGGATACCATTTATGAGAATGACGGAAATACAGTAGAGCCAATTGCTGAGCACTATGGCGGTAAATAGGGCTGGAATTCTTGTTTCCAAGCTTGCTATTTTGCATTTCCAGCGATCTCACATGCAAAGAAAGATTGAAATTCGCTTGGAATATCATGCCTGCAAATTGCTTGTCTTTGATAGTCGAGTATGGAAAGCCAGATTGAACCTTGGTAATATCGGACTCAACGACCTCATCAAGCGGAGATTCTGCCGCTACGAATTTCTCGGACTTTGCAAAATATTTCTCTATAGCTGTAACTTTTGCCAATATCATCTCAACGCTACTTTCTACAGACGGACCTTGTGGGGTCTCGTATTTACAAACACAGCCATTTTCAAGGCAGAACGAGCATTTAGGTCTGGAACCATCGCATCGAGTTTTCCTTGATCGGCATACTTTACAAGCTATTTTGCTTCTATTTTTGTTGTAGACAGGCATGGAGAATTTACGCGGGGAAATATGTAGGAAGGAGAGTTTTACCCCACATAGAGACAGCCCCACATAGAGCGCTAGAGATGAAGCTCGAGACCACAACCAGGTTTTGGCCCTAGAAGCAATTTTTACATACGATATAAAGGACTGATATTCCGCCAATCAGATGAGATTTACAAATATTTCTCTACCATATAAGTTCTGTAGATCATCTGCTGAGCATTGAGTGAGAACATATAACTTTTAACTCGAACAACAACAGTAGGAGGGTAACCGGGAATCGACTAACAACAACAGTAGACGGGTAACCGGGGAAAATCCGCAAAATACATGTATTTGCAGAAAAGTTTTATGTACTCTAAACATAGAAGTGGAATTCCTGGAATAGCACAAAATTGGCAATCTGAACTGCCCTTACGGGACAACTATACAGCCAATTGTTTACGCACTAACACCTGCCATAAAAAACCACTTGTCAATGGACGAATCCACTGGTGCTGGAGGCAGTTTCTGGCCTGCTGGAACGGACTGAGTAGCAGCAGAATCAGATCCTGCAAGAGAAATACCTCGAGGATCCGACTTTCCAGAAACAAGTTTCTCCCAGGCTTCAGCACACTCCGAAATGACCTCTTCGGCATACTTTTTGTTTTTGGCTTCTCCAGTAAAAGCAAACTTATTCTCAGGCTTTCCATCAGGAATCTTGTAGATTCGGAACCATTCATTGGTAGCTCTCAACAATCCTGGCAGGTTTTTCTCAACATCCTCAATGTCATTGAAATTAGCAGCATGGGGATCATTGACGTCAATTACAATGACTTTCCAGTCGGTTTCTCCTTCGTCCAATAGAGCCATGACTCCAAGAACCTTGACCTGTTTGACCTGGCCAGTATAACCGACAGCTTCGCCAATTTCACATACATCCAAAGGATCATTATCACCATGAGCCTTTGTTTCAGGATGCACGGAATCAGGATCTTCCCAAGTCTGAGGAAATGCTCCATAGTTCCAAATATATCCATGATGAGGAAAACAGTTTCGAACATATCTCAATTTCCCCTTCTTTGTATCCTGAATGATGGGATTGAGCGTCTGTTCCTTGGAAATTTCCATCTTGGCATTGGTCCATCGAGGAATTTCAACCACCATGTTCAAAATGGTCTTTTCAGCATTGGCATACAGGGGAATATCATGAAACGGACTGATGACTTTACCGTCTTTTTCAAGATATACCTTGTAATCCAGCGTGTTAGCCGCTCCAATGGTTCTTGCAGAGTATTCAGGCATTTTGACAATGATTAGCTTGTGATGTTTGCAATGTTGCTGATGTTGTAGGGTGTATGAAGGAGAGATGAAAGGATGAAAGGAAGGAAGAAGTAGCAGATGGTTGCTATGGAGACGCTTACGTAAGCGTGTCAATAATGACAGAGAAAATGGATATTAGATATGATTTATTATGGTCAATGTTGTTTAGTGTCATAGATAATGCTAGAAGTCGTATAATTAAAGCTTAGTTGATAATATCGTGTGGTTGACTCTCAGCGCTACGGTGATTCAACAGGTAAATCTTATTAATTCTAGGGAAAAGTATAATAATAATGATTTAGTATAATAAATAATAATTTAATATAGATCATATATGCTTCATGCCATTTTATCATTATAATCAATGCTATTTCCTGGCTTTTGCCGATCCTGCTGTGACTCAATTAGTATTGAGCAGCATTATCTTCAAGTTATAGAACAAAGACGGGGAAAAATTCACATTAAGTAATTCATATACAATCAATTATAAAACTACTCATAAATACCTTGAATTTCATCACATTATCTGCGTTTTTCGTCCATTTATTCATTCCCCCATATTGTTTCCTTCTCCACTTTTCCACTCCGCATCTCACCACCGCCCACCAGTAATTGCTTCTACATTGATTTCTTTGTCTCCTCCACTAGACTCCCCGTATAATCTACCGCCATGTCTAAAGAAGGAAAACTCCCCTTAAAAGAAGGTGTTTTGCACTGGAAATACACTGCTGCTAAGTCTAGCGCCCAAGCCACTGCTCATCCCACCCTCCTTTTCCTCCACGCCGGTGTTTCCGATCTTACATTATGGGATTCTCAAGTAGACTACTTTATATCAAAAGGCTGGAACTGCCTACGCTGCGACCGTTTCGGCTTTGGGGAATCTCTGGCAAGTGAATCATATCTCCAATTGACTCCAAGACCTCCTGTAGATCATGTAGCCCAACTTCACGCCTTACAGAAACATGTATTACCAAGCAGCGAGAAAGCGGTGGTAATTGGTTTAAGTATGGGAGCCAATTTGGCATTGGACTACACAATTGCACATCCCGAGGCTGTGAGTGGCCTGGTGGTCGTGGCTGGTGCTCTAGGAGGCTTTGAAGCCAACAATTTGCCTCAAGAAGATAAATTGTTTGAGCAAAGTGACAAGGCACTAGCCTCAGGCGATATCCAAACTGCTGCTAAACTTGATACTCATATTTGGGGAGATGGGCCTCTTGAAGAATATGGCCGTCTAGCTAAACCAGCAGCAGATCGTTTATTCAATTGGTGTCTCGATATCTCTAAAAGAACTTCTGCAGGAGTCGGTGGAGGCGCTATACCAAGCCGTCGATCTGAACAAGATGCTATTTCACAACTGGATAGTATAAAAGTTCCTATGGCTGTAGCCTCCGGGACGTACGATGAGACTTATACGAAATTATCTATGAAGAAACTGGCCGAAGAGACCAATTCGACTATAAAGGAGTTTCAAACTGCGCATATGGTGAATTTGGAGGCGTTTGAAGAGTTCAATGAATGGTTGAATGGATGGTTGGAGAGTGTTCAGCTATGAGTGTTAAGCTAGTGTTAAGCTGTGTTCAGCTAAGATCAATTAAGAAGAGAGAAGTTCAGACAAACAGCACAAAGTAGTGAGAACAGAAGAGCAAAGTATGTTAAGTGAATAAAAAGATAAAAATACGCGAAATGATTGATTTAAATATATAAAATATAAAACAAGAGCGTAGATACCGTATATTATATTCAGTGACTTCCGGGTAACAAAAGAATTGCCTATTCGGGATTGTCCGCATTCTCAACAGAAAAAGTATCAAAAACAGCAGTTTCATATTTCTTTTAAATTTCGCAACACATACCGAATATCTTTTACATTAATAACCCATTGGCAATCGCCCTTTTCACATGAAATATTCCATTATCAACTATCTAACTTGGTGTGTCTATTTAAAAAATAATAAAGTAAGAGCAATTAAAAAAATAAAGATAGTAACTTCATCAAACATCATTTAGTAAGTAACTGGGGCAGAGTAAATGGGTATGTCATGAACATTATCTCCCCAGTTATAGTTACTGTCAAGCTTGTGCTTCTTGTTGATCAGCATATAAGCACCAGAATCTGTAGCATTAACACCACTAGCTCGGAGCTTAGATACTTCCACTGTAGAATAACCATAAGGATCCTGTGCTACCCATACAACAGGGTTTGTGGCAATGAGTGCGGGATTCTTATAAGCATTTTCTTCTTCCTCAGCTGTCAAAGGTGCAGGAGGTTCCAAGAATACAGGAGAATTCAACAACTCATGTTTAATGGTAGAAGGTGCCAAAAACTTGTGAGGCTTGAAGTATCTGGCAATAGCGCCTCCAGAAGGAACAAATCCTTGACGGCCACCTTCGGGGTCGCTGGAGTTGGTAGCAGTTGCAGTGGCCTCTCCCTTGAGCTCAGGAGTTGCAACCTCCTTCTGAACCTCCAAAAGAGTAGATGGAAGAGCATTCTGCAAGGGGGTAAAAGCATTCTGAAGATGAACCTGAACAAAAATGGTGACAAGAAGTATCACCACCTCAAGAACAACAGGACCCCAGGTGTTTGCCAAAACAAACAAACCAATTAAGCAAATCTGAGCAATGTACAAGCCGACAAATGTTTGGTAAATAGCTCGGCAATAATAAATACCTCCTCCATTGGTAGGGCTGCTTCGGAAAATCAAATTGTTCAAGAAAGCAGCATAAATAAGGACAAAGGTCAGGGCGGCAAAAATAAGCAGAATGGGGGCAATAAGCGCATATACAATGGCAATAACCAACAAGTTTGTATACACGGGGAAAACAGTACCCCATCCACCACCTCCAAGAACGTTATATCTATTCCACTTCTTTCTTGGGGTTCCATCCAAAATGGCACCCAAGGCAAAGAACAAAATCAAACCAACAATGGCCAAAAACATACCAGAAGATGCGGTAAGACCTTGAAGCAAGAAATAAGAAATATAGAAATTAGAGGCTTGAGGAAGTCGAGTAGCGAGCAGAGTCATGGCAGAAGAAGGATCGCTGATAATGCTACTGATTGCAGATGAAGCACCAGAGGTAACAGTAGTAACCAAAAACACCTGAACGACTTGGAAAGCAAAGTAACCCTGCTGGAGATAATATTCAACGGCAGTAAGGGTGGTTCGACCGGCGATTTTAGCCAACTTTCGAATGAAAATCGGCAGCAACATCATCAGGACAGCCAACAGAATGGTAGGAAGCAAGGCATTGATCAAACCCATAAGAGGCTTTGGAAGATTGTTGATAAATGAAAGCCATCCCATACCACTAATACTTATGAGGTTATTAAGATTAGAGATGAAACCAACAAAGGCAACAGGAATAGACCAGAAGATAACCAAAGCAATCAAAATACAAGCAGCACCGAGTTCCTTGACCAAACGAGCCCACCATTGAACTCTCATGTTGCTCCAAACGACTTCGTCAGGGAGAACACCAATGGCCTTGGGAGACATGTGCAGAGGTCGGTGATGACTCAGAGTCTGGAAGACAATCTGGGCTTGTTCTTGGGTGTGGAAAGTAACAAAGGCAGTGTTAAGCAAAGGAGCATTGTGAGCCTGAGCCTGCAAATCAGCGATCTGCTTGTTGAGAGCGTCCAGCTCATCGGCACCATCAGTCAAAGTGTCCTTCTTTGTACCGAAAATGGGCTTTGTCTTATAGGTGGGACGCTTCTTGGCAGGAACAACTTCCGAGATATCGTCAGAGGTGATTTCATGGCCCTTCTTCTCGAGCTTTAGACGGTTCTTAGTGGCAGTCTTGAGGTACTTGACAGCAGCACCTTCAATCTTGTTGGCGAGCTTGTCACGCTTCTTGACGAGTTTCTCAAGTTCAGTAAAGTCTCTGTTCAAAGTCACATACTTGACGCCTTCAAAGGTGCTCTTAATAGCATCAATAGACAAATGGTCCTCAGGAACAGTAGAAATAAGCACGGTTCGCTGAGACAAGTTGTTGCTATAAGCAGGAGAAGTCAAGACGCTTTGACGGACAGAAACATAATACTGGAGTTCTCTGTACAGAGTAAAGAGAATAAAACCAAAGTAAATCCACGACATAAAAACATGAGCATAATATCTGTTCTTGTTTTTAATGTTTGAAAAGGATAAAATGTCAAAGCCAGTGACGGAAACACCCTGAGGGGAACCTCCACCGGTGGCATTAACAGGTAAAAGAATGGGATAAAGAACAACGACACCAACAAGGGTGATTAAAACTGTCATTCTCATATAACGAAGAAAAAAATAGGCATCGAGGCCGGAATCCCTCAAAACCTCCTCATCAGAACGGGTCACCAGGTCGAAAAACCAGGCGATCCAACCCTTCTTCAGGGGTCTTGGGCGCTGATTGTCAGAAACCTCAGCAGCAACCAGCCGCTTCTCATAAACATATCTGTACTTGGGTCTTAGAATCAAAAAAGCAGCAATGAAAATCAAAAAGATGGCGCCGTTCAGTACAATGGCACTGACCACCGAACTGACGGACGACGTTGTTTCTTGAGTGCTACTCATGATGATAAAAAATGGCCGGGTGGTTTGGTTTTCAACTTTTGTGGTGGGCGCATTGCCTTTTATAAAATTTGTGCGTTCCAAGGTAGCAAATATTCGATTGCTATGTGCGGCACGGAGGACAAGAAGTTATGACGAAAGCAACAAAAAGAAAAAAATGAAGAGGAAAAAGGGGCGCGGTGGAAGAGGGAATATAAATAGACCTGAGGATACATATAAGGAAATTACGGGGGATTCTCCGTCTAGAATGGTTGTTATTTTTAATATATTCTTTGCAAAGCTTTGCAATTTTACCTTGTATTCATCTTAATGATCAGCAAGAAATTAGCCGAAATTGTCTCCATTGAGACACTCGCACCCAAACGGTTGAGAAAAAATGTACCAAAAACGGCCCAAATAGGAAATGGACGTATTAGAAGTAAAACTTTTTCCACCAGGAGGAATCTCAACAAATATTTAAGATTCAGATCCAGAAGAATCTTTTGACAAACAATCTCGTGTTTCTTGGTCTTGGCATGCACTGCCCAACATATTGTTTGTTTTTTGGTGGTCTAGAACCCCCTGGTGGATGGATCCATAAACAAATGGATAAACGTTGCTAACAATAGGGCAAACAAGACAATGGAGACGAGACGGAGATAAAGGGGGAGAGAGGGGCTCAAAGAGAAAAAAAAATTACAACAATCCAAAGAACTTTTCAATATTATAAACATCCTCGAACTATTTCCTTATATCTTATCTCTCATGCCCCTTCATCCCTTGCTTTTGATGCCCCTCCCAACCTCATCATCCATCCCCTTCTCATGAGCCTCGTAGACCGTACTATAGAGTTATTATGCCAATATTCCCATGTCCCTGAATCCCTAGTAAAAGATATATGTTATAAAGCCCGAGAATTGCTTATAGAAGAAAGTAATGTCCAACTAGTGTATCCTCCTGTGACGATATGTGGAGATATCCATGGCCAGTTCCACGATCTGCTCACGTTATTCCGTATCGGAGGCGAATGTCCCGGTACCAATTATTTATTTCTCGGTGATTTCGTCGACCGTGGCTTTTATAGCTTGGAGAGCTTTCTCTTCTTGTTATGTTTAAAAGTCCGATATCCTGATAGAATTACTTTGATTCGAGGCAATCACGAATCACGCCAAATCACCACGACTTATGGATTTTACGACGAATGTATGCGGAAATACGGCACTGCTTCAGTCTGGCGTCTTTGCTGCGATGTATTTGACTACATATCTCTTTCTGCTCTAGTTGGAGGCCCTGGCGGTCTTTTCTGTGTCCATGGAGGCCTATCGCCAGCCGTTCAAAAACTCGACCAAATCCGAGCTATTAATAGGTGTCAGGAAGTACCTTTGGATGGCCCAATGTGTGATTTACTATGGAGTGATCCAGACGATGGGTTAGATGAGGCTCAATCGTCAGGAGATATACCGGATTCGGAACCTCGGTCTTGGGGAGTTTCTCAACGAGGAGCAGGATATCTATTTGGGGCTGGACCTGTTCATAAATTCAATCATGATAATAATACGTCTTTGATTGCTCGAGCTCACCAGTTGGTTTTTCAGGGGTACAGGGAGATGTTTGAGGGCTCTTTGGTGACTGTATGGAGTGCTCCTAACTACTGTTATCGATGTGGCAATGTGGCAGCAATATTGGAAATCGATGATAATTATAATCGGAATTATCGAGTTTTTGAGACGGAGGATAATGATGAAAACGGGGAGAGAGTAGTGCCGATGAAGCGGCCGGTAGCGGAGTATTTTCTATGAAGAGTATTTTCTATGGATCAGGGAGTGAGATTTACTCGAGAATGAGATTTTTCGAGAAAGAGATTTCTTCAAAGATAAGATTTGCTCGGACGACAAAAGAATACATCGGTGGTTATGTGGCTGTGCAGCTCGTTATATAGCATCAGGCACAGTACGGGAAATTTAGACATTGGATCTGAAACATGACAGAGGAGCAATGAATGGAAACATTGAATATTAACAAACGGAGTTATTGCCTAATAATGGCTGATAATGCCATTATCGCTTATCTCGCATCTCATACTCTCCCATACTACGGCTTATCTCTCATACTATGGCTTATCTCATCTCGTCTCTCCTACTATGAACCCCATCATCTCATCTTATAAAACTAAAATACCTTGCATTTCATCAATCATCCTCTCAAATTCCCCCCTTAAAACCTTCCTCTTCCAATCCCATCAAACGCCTCTCCTCGTGCTTAGCACGTGCATTCTTTGCTACCTCGATTGATAAAAGCTCTATGAACATCAACCATTGAAACAAAAAACAACAAGGTTATCAAATAATTACAAATCAAATAATAATTAAATATCACGTAATAAACCTCCCTAATATATAAATATCCCCCCCATATTTTCTTCCCTGTCCTTGCTTTACCCTTCCTACCTCCCCTCCGCGCGTAACTTGTAGTCCACCCTCATTGGCCCATTTTGTCAATTGCACCTGCTTCTCCACAAACCCATTGTTTTCATCTCTCCATCTTTCTTAAAAAACAACGCGTTTGGGAAATTATGAAGGTAAGTAAAAGGGGTTTTCCAATGGTGGCTTGGCTTGGATTTCGTAATCATTGGATTGTTGATTTGTTAATCCATTGTTTTGTATCTTTGTTATCAGTTATTGGTAGGAAACCAATGATATCACCGATAAGCTAAACAATGCAGCATGAAAGCCAATCCAAGCTACTGATTTATACAGGTTATGACATTTCCTCCCCGTAAATTATCCTACCGAATTTCTAACTCAAAGTTCATATATAATCCCGACGTAGAAAAAGTCAACTCGAGGCTTTCATTCCTAACCGCCGAATGTAAAGTTGACGCCGGCCTCGATTTATATACAACCAAACCCACTGGATCAGACAAAAAGCTCCAGAAAACCATCGCGGAGAATCTCGGCGAATATGAATATCAGTATATAGCGGCATCGTCGGTTTCTCCGACCTCGGCTGTACCGATAATGTCTCCTCCTGATGAACCTATGTTTGCATCGACAAAAGCACGTAGTGTGGGTGCTTTTTCGCCGTTCGGTCCTTTGGATCAGCGTGCTACTAGGAAGGCATTTGCCTACGTTATATCCATTCTGAACCAATCAGACCCCGACCACGACTTCTCGTCCTTGCATCCTGAAGATTTCAAGAAACTCGAGTCTGGCAGCAGGGCGGCTATGTCTGCATTCAATAACCTTCTTTATGGGCTTGGGATTTCCATCCCGAACCATTTGTGGGAGTTGTTGGATCAGGAAATGGATATGCATGACTGCTCTGTATATTATCATACTCCATCACCAACGTATTTGGCCGACGAACCTGGAACCATGTGGGCTCATATGTGGTTTTTCTTCAATAAGCGCCGCAAGAGAGTGGCTTATCTTCATGTTCGAGCTGTTCGAAATCATCCTTCTCGCTCTCCTTTGGTCAATAACAATTATTCGGCATATATGGGCAGAAGCAGTCCAAGCAATGGGATAATTGATCGGGAAGAAGAAGATTATGATTTGAATGATGAACAAGAAGAAGAATATTACGATGATGTGGTTGGAGGAATGGAGTTGGAATGATATTTATTGGTAATGAGTAACGAGAAATAACAGTGTAACATCAACATCAGGACTTATTTTAATATTCCAAGACTTGGATTTGCAGGATTTTGGCACGCTCTTTCGACGTTTCCCTATTTCACTTCGATTTTCGGTATTTTGAAAGTCTCAGGGCTTGCAACTTTGGACCATTTTCGCGTATTTACTCGGAATTTTCGACACTTCGCGTATTTTACTTGGACTTTTGGATATTCGCGTACTTTACTTGAACGTTTGACCATTTGAATTGCAATTATTGCTATTTCACTATTTTACTTGGAGTTTTCGACTATTTCAACTCCATGCCATTATTAAAGCCTTCCAACATTAAAACCTCCGTCTCACTAATCCACCAGATATCCCCATTTTATGCCTACACCAAGTATCTCTGGAAACTCTTCCTCAGACTTCGTCGTACGCTCACCTTCTGAGCGTCAATAAAGCTATCAACAACCACTCGAATAGCTCTGTCGACATCAAACTTGCTAACAAACTCGCTTAATCGCATCTTAGCGAAGCTCTCAGATATTCGAATCATCGACTCTAAGTGTCGTACTGTGATAGGAAACGATCCTGTATTCAACGATGCTGTTCGCAAATCAGCATATAACGAACTTAGTTTGTCTCGATCTGCGTCCGTCAATCGAGGTCGTACTTTATGCCGGGCATAGTAGATGTACTTTTTCAGTAATGCTTGAGGTATAGCAGGTTCTGGACGAGCCAAATTCCCTTCTTCATCCTGTTCAGCTATACTGTCTGGATGACTTTTACTATGCGATGATACAACGAATTGAGCCAATCTCTCATCGACTTCCGGATCAACCACGTCCCTTACAACACACATGATATCGAATCGCGACAGAATCGGCTCTGTAAGATCAACGTTTTGAGAAAATGGCACCGACACATTATATCGACCACCAACAGGATTGGCCGCTGCAATAATCGCCGCTCTGGCCTGCAGAGACGTCACAATACCTGCTTTGGAAATACTAATGCTCTGTTGCTCCATGGCTTCATGAATAGAAGTTCGATCCTGATCATTCATCTTATCAAACTCGTCAATCAAACAAGTTCCATGATCCGCCAGCACCAAAGCTCCTCCTTCCAGGGTCCACTCTCGCGTAATAGGATCTCTTCGCACCGACGCTGTTAAACCTACTGCCGAAGCTCCTTGACCTGTCGCAAACACTGCTCGATGTGCTGTTTGCTCAACGTACTTGAGAATCTGTGATTTGGCTGTTCCGGGATCACCTAGTAATAGGACATTGATATCACCTCGAATGGAATGTTTACCTTCAATATCTTTCGCGACTCCTCCAAATAAAGAACACGCAACGGCCGTTTTGATGTCACGATGCCCAAAAATAGAAGGTGCAATCGAGCTAATGACTTTCGATATAATACGCGAATCCTTGGATAGTTTCCTAATCTCTGCTTCTTCTTCCTCGGTGAAGTTGTAGTCATTGACAGATCCTGCCTCGCGTTTTTGCACCAGGTTCGCCTCTATTACCGTTGCAAATACCGGGAATCCGTTTTTGGCATTCAGTCCTCCATCATACGAGTTCTTGTAAATTCCCGTCACGTCTACCTCCTCTCCTGGCTTAGCTACATCAATGAGATCCCACAACAATATCACCTCCCGATGTCGTGGTAATCGACCTGGAGGAACTGAGCCTGGAGATTCCTGTAATGTGATTTTCTGGTAATTCCTGTAGACGGTTTTTTCGGCATTGAGAATAAATGGCCCTCTACTTTGGCATCCCGAGCAGAATCCGATCTTCACTTCGGCATCACTATCCTGAAAATATGGACCGAGGGTCATTCCGCATTTTGGACAGTCGAATTTGACATATTTTAGCTGAGGGAACACACCCGTACGTCGCGTGACAACACCACTGACGCGTATTAATGAATTTAGGTGTGTTTCTCTGAGATTTCGCAGACTGAATGTAGTAGGCAACCCGGAGATTCGCACGTGGATTTCGCTATGAATTCGTGAATAATCAGGATAATGCAATTCCACGGCCTCCATAGCTACGACGTCGAAGATCCTCAGCAATTCCACCGGTGCTACGGCCAAAAAGTACGCCAAAGTCGCCTTTGCTTCAACCAACTGGGTATAAACAACCTCAAGACTTTCGCTATTGACTTCACCCAAGGTTCGGATACGATTTCCGTACACAGATCGACCATTTTCATCTGTATATTCCAGCAAAAATGACTTGAACTCCTTAGCTATAGTCAGGTGAACAGCCGGCTGAGTCACCCATTCAGCAATTGAGCTGGCCTTGACATCTGCCAACGCATCCATCGACAATGTTTCATTCATCGGATCAATATCATCGTCCTCCTCATCCTCTGCAGCATCGTCATCATACTGGTTACGTCTTCTTCTCATATGAGGTACGGCACCAGTAAATTCCTCGTCATCGTCGTAATCAAGAAACGCTCCAGGCACTCTATTTCGACCGGAAATTGCAGCAAATTCACGATCACGCCGATTCAACTGCGCGTCGATTCGTCTTCGATCTGCCATGTCCACATCTTCATAATCTCCTTCGTCGTCAATGACGCGATCCCTCGTATCGTATGCATCCTGAGCTTGATTAGCCTCATAATCTCGCGTCATGTCATCGCCAAACAGATCCTCTCCGGCCTCTTCTTCAGCCAATTCGTCCAGATCGTCGATTTCATCGTGATGAACATCTTCCCCTTCCTCGTCGGTAAAGGGAACTCCAGGCGGTGAAGAAGGAGGTAAGTCTGGCGAAGACCGCAGTCGTTGATCCACTTCATCATCCTCGTCGTAATTGCGTTTTGGAGGCATATTAATTGTGTTTTGGCTGTGGTTGATTCAAAGGGTTGAAGGGAGTTGAAGAGAAGACGCGTCGAGAATCAATTAATATTCCGCTTTGGGAAACCACGTGACGACACTTTCAAGCACCGATTGGAAATGACTGAAAATGCTTGAATATTGATGCAAAAGCTCTTGATAGATATAATCCAGTAAATATATCTTGCAGCAGTGAAATATCGCAGTTCTCACTCATATACTACCATGTATACGCCATTCTTCACGATCCTGTACTCGACCAACCCTGGCGCACACTGGCTTGAGAAAACGACCTCCAATGTACGGCGCGTGCCGTCTGTAAATTCATACCTTTTCAGGACAATACGCTGATCAATAAAAGACGCCCATTGACGGCCCAGAAGTGGCACTTTGGGCTGGTCACGTAGTGCCAACTCGTTCAAGTCGACTACCGGGCTCGAAATAACGTCTTGAGAAAGTGCAAATCGTCCAGGAGAGCTTAGCATATGTGCTGACGGCGACGATGATAAGTCCGGTCGATGTCGCTTGATGTTAATGCCGCTATCGCTACTGCCTTGAGTGCCGTCTATAAGCTCATACGACGGTCGCTTCCAGCCAGAAAACTCCGTCACAGTAGTCTCATAATCGTAAGAAATCCGCGAGTAGACATCAGGGTCACTGGGATCCAGCTGGCGAGTAAATCGCTCCGATACCTGATTGGAGCAAACTACTGCCAGATTATGATTCTCGGCCAATCGACGCAGAACTCTACAAACACTTGCTAATCTCTTCGACATGACTTCCTTGTATGAACGAGTTAATTCGTTTTCCATGCGACTATGTGAAGCAATACTGTCGATGACAATCAATCCAGCATTGGCTTGTTGAACTATCTGAGGTAGCTGGAACCTCACCACACGCTCAAAATCGTTCTGATCTTGTGTAGTAATACAATGGATATTATCTCCAGAAGGCATTTGCATTCCATCTAACTGGTACCTTCCCTCTATTCCCTCTAATATATCCAGCATTCTTGGGCTCAGAAACCCCGTCTCATTAGATATATATATAGCTGATCTACCTAAACCACCACAACTACTTGGAAGCTGAACACATAGACATAACTGAGTAAGCAGATTCGACTTGCCGGTACCACTTTCACCGGCGATTTCCGTGACAGATCTCGTATAAAACCCACCATTGAGTAGTTTGTCCAAAACCGTATCTCCAGAGGTAAATACACAAGCAGTAGGAATGTCCTTGGAGATATGTACATTTTGAATTACATGCGCTTTGAATTTGTCTAAAAAGCCAGCAAACAGGGCATTGTCTACCTGCAAGGTACTAGCTAATTTCTCTGGATCATCCAGGTTGAGGATCAGATCGGTACAAGTGATGGAATTGGCGTCAAAAGCTACAAATAATTCGTCATATAAGGAATCAGAGAGTACGGAGATGTCTGGATAGAACTCATATATGTCCATAGAAAGCCAGTAGAAGTAGGAAGAAGGGGATATGTGGGGTGAGAGATAGAGTATGGTGGAGAGGAAGGATAAAAGTAAGAGTGAGACATAAGGGGAAATTGGGGCATTTTGCGGCTAAGAGAAGAAGAATAGTGCTAAGGAAAGAGTAAAAGCATCAAATAATAAAATTCGATATATACTAGATACATTTAATGCGTTAATCTGATTTTCAAGATCCTGTCACGTGTCATGTCACATGACCCATCTCCATATCAGCCAAACGCCCATTTCTCCACCCTTTCCGTCCTCCAATCGCGTTATATAAACGCCAAACATCCCTTTTTTACAACTTGACTTCTTCTTATCATCTCTATAGCCCTATAACTCTGTCCCGAACTACTACAAATTCTTCATTATGAGTAGAAACACGGATAATACTTCCGAATCTATGACCGCCCAGGACTATATCGATCACCAGACAGAGCTGGAAGAGCAGGCGCGTAATCTGATGCCGTATGATCCTCAGCATTGTACGTTCCATGACGGATCAATTAGACAGCAGTTGTTTGTATGCCAAACATGCCGGATCAAGAACGGCAAACCGAACGCTATATGCTATTCCTGCAGTATTCAATGCCATTCGGACCATGAATTGGTAGAGCTGTTCACCAAACGAGGCTTTTCATGCGACTGTGGAACTGAACGCATGAGGTCGTTTGGCGCGTGCAATTTGCGCAAGAATTTCGACTCGTTAGACCGGCCGGAACCGACAAATATATATGGACACAACTTTGAAGGCCGGTTTTGCTCGTGCGATATGACTTATGATCCTCTACGTGAAGATGGAATCATGTTTCAGTGTTTGTGGGGAGATGCATGCAATGAAGACTGGTATCATGAGAAATGTATTCTGGGATTGGAGTCCGCACCCAAAAAGGAACCTTCTACTGCGCCTATACATCCCTCGGGAGTCAATGTGTTTGACACGTTAGAAGATGCGCATAGTGAGAATGTGAAGAGGCATGATGAGGCTGAAGAAGAAGAAGAAGACGCGGAGAGTGAGGAGGAGGAAGAAGAGGCAGATACGCTGCCTGGAATTCCAAAACGTAATGAAATTGGTGCATTTATATGCTGGAAATGTACAGAGAAGCATAAAGAAGTTATGGGGGTCATATCGGCAATGGAGAATGTGGCGGTGAAAGTGGAAAGGCCTGAGAAGGGAGAGATCACCGAAGTGCCTGAGAAAGGAACCACCGAAGATGAGCCTGAGGAAGGGCCTGCACCAAAGAAGGTGAAATTAGAGGAGAGCACCGAAACTAGTTCTGAAGCTAAACAGCAGGATGAGCCAGAGAGTTCTAACGGTATACCGCACGAGACGAACGAAAACATCCCCTACTCGCTCTTCCTCAAAAATGGATACCAGAAAGCCCTCTCCTCGAGCCAAAACCCTCTTATCAAGAAACTCCTCATTTCGTGGCCATTTTTCGGCGAGGAAGAACAAGTATATGAACCGCTTCCTGATGACGACGCCAATTCGTCTCTCTTAGATGCAGGAACCCGTGCTCTCAACTATATTCCTAGAGAACAAGCTCTCAGTGGCCTGGCTGCCTACGAGGTTATTAAAAATCAGCTAAACACCTTTCTGAGACCTTTTGCAGAGGAAGGCAAGGTAGTAACGGAAGAGGATGTTAATGGGTTTTTTGATAAGATGAGAGAAAAGCAAGCGGCGGGGATGAATTAAGATAATGCAGGGCAATTGTGTCCGCCAGCTGAGTCTTCCAATATCAGCAAAGCTTATGAATTTAGCATCTTTAAACACCTGCTTCTGATGAAAAGTAATATCGATACAAGCATTCGCCAACAGCTCTACAAACTAATAATTGAATTCAACACTATTTAATCCCTGAATTATTATATTCTACTTACATGGTGAAGTGCTGTGTAACAACATAGGCGTCGGACGCGTGCTATCAAACTCGCTCGTCAATATTAGCTTCCGACAGCGGCCCTATACCTTTGTAATCACACTCTTGATCACTAGATAATCATCCAATCCATATTTGGATCCTTCTCGACCAAAACCCGACTCTTTAATTCCTCCAAATGGCAATGCTGGCTCGCTGATCGCACCGGTATTTACTGCAACCATACCAGTCTGCAGAGCCTCGGCCACAGTATTTGCTCGAGAAACATCCTTGGTGAAAAAATAACTAGCTAGCCCGAATTCTGTATTATTGGCGTACTTGATGGCTTCTTCATCGGTCTTGAATGGGATAAGTACAGCCAAAGGCCCAAAAGTCTCCTCACGACATACCAAGAAATCCGGAGTAGCATTTCCAATCACAGTAGGAGCAAAGAAATTGGGTCCCAGGTCCTCTCGAGCTGATCCACCGACAAGAACCGTACCATTTCTCGCTCGGGCGTCTTCCACATGCCTAGTTACCTTCTCAATAGCCTTGGCATTGATCAATGGCCCTGTGGTAACACCTTCTTCAGTACCGGTTCCGACATTGAAAGCAGAAACTTTAGCAGCGAGCTTTTGTGCAAATTCCTCATAAATATCCTCGTGAACGTACAATCGATTTGCACATATACATGTCTGACCAGCGCCCCGGAACTTGGACGCAATTGCACCATCAACAGCAGCATCAACGTCCGCATCTCCAAAAATAATAAAAGGTGCATTTCCACCCAGCTCAAACGATACCTTCTTGACAGTAGATGAAGCCTGACTCATGAGCAATTTGCCTACTTGTGTAGAGCCGGTGAAGGTGACCTTCTTGACTACCGGGTTCTCACACAACTCTAGACCAATATCCTTGGTATGAGAGATTGTTGGAACAACATTAATAACACCCTTAGGAATACCTGCCTGTTCGCCAAGGTAAGCCAGGGCTAAAGCAGATAACGGGGTCTCACTAGGAGGCTTGAGTACAGCAGTACATCCGGTAGCTACCACAGGCCCGATTTTACGAGCAATCATAGAAGCCGGGAAATTCCAAGGAGTGATGATTCCACACACACCAATAGGCTGTTTGATTGTGTGAATTCGGCAATCGGTTCTCTGGCTAGGAATGACGTCACCGTAGATTCTCGGGGCCTCTTCCGCAAACCATTCAAAATACGCAGCAGAAATGAGAACTTCGGCACGAGCTTCAGCAAGAGGTTTGCCGTTTTCGGAAGTGAGAATAAGTGCCAGATCATCGGCGTTTTCTTCTACAAGAGCCGCCCAATTGCGCAAAAGAACACTTCTTTGTCGATTACTCAGCGATCCAATCGACGGTAAAGCTTTCTCAGCAGCACTAATAGCCTTTGAAGTATCTTTAGCAGTTCCATCGGCTATTTCGGCCAGAAGATCACCGGTAGCAGGGTTCTCGACGAAGAAGGTGTTGTCAAGCTGAGCATTGACCCATTTACCATTGATTAGCAGTTTATTTCTGATCAAATGAGGGTTCTTGAGCTTTGAAGCAAAGGCTGTAGGGTTCGAATAAGCTCGTAGTTGACCCATTGGCTGTAAATTAGCCAAAGACTTTGCTAGCGCCGGTCGTACACAAGCTCTATTCATATTGAGAGCCGATTAACACGAGCTATATAAGCACTATTTAATCAATCCAAGTGCCTATTTACAGGATTTACAATTGAATAAGTTGGCAGAATTCAAACAGTGGAAATCGGCACAATTTATACCGTTGAAGTTGAAGAATGACAAGGCCCCGGGTTGGTCCAGCCGTATGGGGAAGACAAAGCATGGGAACGGAGAATCGGAGCCTGTGATTTGTAATATGGAGGGATTATGTAAGGCATATTATGAAGGATATTGAAAGCTTTAATGTTATATTTAAAGATATTATTACAGTTTTTATGATTATTTGACACGCTGTGCCGTTTATGCCATCTCGCTGTGTTTCTGCTGTGCCTGTTGGCTGTGCTTCGACCTTCAATGCTGAGAGATCCGAGTATAATTCCAACAGATCCGAGTAACATCAGAAGTATACCAATGCGAAAAGATCCGAGTAACATTAAAACTATGCCTAAGCAGAACAGGTCCGAAATATTACCGCTAATAACGGAAAATCGGAGCAACGTTAGTGTGCAGTCTAGAACATTCCTCGTCAGTCATTAGTAATATACTTCTATTTTACAGTATATTGATGCTATTCAGTCAAAAACCTATTTACAATTGCATCATGTATATTTCGCATTGAGAAAAGCGCTGTTCATTACACAGGCAGTCATGCGGTCATCAGCGTGCAGTTCTGATTCCACTGTGCTGTGCTTATTCAACCAAAATCTGCCCCACACCGCCAAAACTCCCGGTTCATTCAACCGAAACCTGCGCCTCTCCTACTCGCGACTCCTCCGTCTTATCCGTCTTTGCCAATGCTTCTTTCCAGACTTCGTTACCTTCTTCTGCTGAAACATGTCCAAAACATTCTGCAAATACCTCATCATACCATTCAACAGGTACAGGACGGATTCCTTCCTTGAGATAATCCGGAAGATCTTCCCAATCAGCCAGGTTCTCCAGTGGAAATATCACTGTATCACAGGCTGCACTTCGAGCTGCAACCACTTTGCTACGAATAGCTCCAACAGGAAGAATCTTTCCTGCCAGAGTTATTTCACCTGTCATAGCAATGCCTGGCTTAACTGCCTTATTTAATGCAAGTGACAGCAATGATGTAGTCATGGTCACACCTGCAGATGGCCCGTCCTTTTTGATGCCTCCTTCTGGCAAATGCGTATGAATATTAGCATAATCAAAAAACCGATTTTCTCCATATCGCTTCGTCATAAATGTCTTGGAATAGGTATATGCTATCGAAGATGATTCGCTAATGGTTTCTCCAAGTAAACCCGTCCTCGTAACCTTGGACGCACTCTTGCTACTTAAAGGTTGCTGCAAGACACTCTCAACAAATAATGCTGTTCCTCCAAGCGAGTTAGCCGCAAGTCCCATAACAACACCTGGCTCACAAGTTTCATATATCCTATCGTTCACCTTAACAGGAGGTCCCAAATAGCTCTTGACCTTATCTGTAGATATAATTATAGGCGTACCCATGGCAATTGTTCCATCAACAACTTCCAAGGCCACCTTTCCAAATATCTTGACTATCATTTGCTTTAAATTACGCACTCCGGCATCGGCAGTATAGTGCTTCACAATGTGATCTATCGCATCGGTAGTGAACGATATATCAACCTTCTCGAGACCGCTTTCCTTCTGAGCCTCTTTAATTAGATAATCCTTGGCGATAATAGCTTTTTCGTATCTATCATAAGCACTGAGCTCCATCAGTTCCATTCTATCTAATAATGGCCTTTGAATGACGGAAATATCGTTGGCTGTACAGATAAACAATGTCTTGGAGATATCAATAGGTGCTTCCAGATATACATCAAAGAATTTCTGATTCTGTGCAGGATCAAGCACTTCCAACAATGTTGCACTAACATCTCCATGAAGCCCAGTTCGTCCTGTCTTGTCAATCTCATCCAGTAAGATGACAGGATTCTGGGTCTGACATCGTTTCAATGCTTGAACAATAGCTCCAGGTAGAGCACCGACATAGGTTCTTCGATGACCCTTGATTTCAGAAGCATCATAAATACCACCAAGACTGATTCGTTCGAATTTTCTTCCCAGGGATCTTGCAATACTTTTGGCAATGCTTGTCTTTCCTACTCCAGGTGGGCCGTAAAGACAAATTATTCGGCCCTCCACAGAACCCTTTAGTTTACCTACAGCAATAAACTCCAAAATCTTCTTCTTAACATCCTCTAAACCGAAGTGATCCTCATTCATGATTTTACGCGAACTGGAAATATCATAGGAATCTTCAGAGAAAATTCCCCATGGAAGTTGCGTCAGCCAATCCAAATAAGTTCGAGAAACTGTGGCTTCGCCAGAGTGTTCTTGGAACTCAAATTTAGAAATTTCGCTCTCCACAAGAGTTTTGATATCTTCCGGCATATTCAACTTAGACATCCGTTCCCGAAATGTCGCAATCAGCTTCTCTTTGCCATTATCATTGCCTAGCTCTCGAGCAATAATCTTCTGCTGCTCATGAAGTAGTGCCTTCTTATGACGCTGAGTCATCTCAGTATTTAGCGCTTTAGTAATCTTATCGTTGAGCTCAATACTGGCCAATTCTCGATTAATTAGATCCAGAGCTTTGATCAACCTGCTTTCGACGTTCAAAGTCTCCAGAATCTGTTGGACTTCTGCGGCCCCAGAACATGAAGCTGCACAGAAATCTGCAAGTTGTGAGGGATTCGAGTAAACACCCCCAGAGTGAGGGAATAGCTTGGAAAACCGCTCCAAATGCAGTCGAACGACAAAACTGTTATTCGAAAGCTGATGCAGAGCATCAATGATTTTGGAACATAAATCCTGGATGTTCTTGTTCTCAACGTCATAAGCCTCATCAGATATAGGAACTACATTGTCCATCCACTGTACCTTGATCTTGTCTAAGGACGAATTCTCATCAGATTGCTCAAAACTAGCAGTATCCAAGTTTGCAGGTACTTCAACCTCCTCGACTTTTTCTTTTTTGATCGGTAACAAAGCGCCTTTTTCCACGCGACATGTGGGGTAAAGGGCAACATAAACGGTGGTTTTACCGTCTCTGCCAACACTGGTTTCAATAGTTTCCACATGACAACTGCAACCAATGTCATAAGTTCGATCGTTTTCGGTCAGAAACTTGGCCGATTCATTTTCATTTCCCAGAAACACCACTACAGAGCGATCCCAGGACTTGTCACGATCCAGTTGGTTAAGAATCTTGATCTGCTCAGGCTCTGTAAAGGTACAAAAGCCTCCTAGGCCGGGAAAAAGCGGCCTTCTAGAAATAACAATAGGTACAAACTTCTTTTCTGGTGCAATAACTGTCTGATTGCCAGGAACTTTGGATGAAGACTTGCCCTTGGCTTTGATTTCTATTGGATCAGCCTTGGACTTCATCTCCATGGGTTCGCCAGCCTTATAGCGAGCAATTCCCGGCCGTTTGCGCTCGTTTTTCTTGGGTTCAGCACCATCTTTTTCCGGGTTCTTGGGATCATCCTTGTCGGCGTTTAACTTCTTGGAAGCACTGAAAAGGCGCGAGTATGCAAAAGTCGGGCGGCGCCCAACAATTGATCCAGATCTCCAAAGAATCAACTGCTCATGCCTCAGAGGTACACGAAGTTGCCTTGAGATCATTCTGAGGAGGAAATGCAACTAAAAAGCGAAAAAAACCCAATAAAATCAGATAATTCTACAATGATTCTAGCAGGCCAATCACTCCGAAGTTGTGACAAATACCTCGATTCTAATGCTACAAATAAACAGTAAAGGACCCCTTAAATGATCCGTTTAGTAGTGATATATGCAAAAATCCCGCCTGTTTCGATGCGTTGAGGCAAAACAAGTAGGGGGGATGAGGAAGGAAGAATGAATGCTGACAGATGAAGATGTAGATGGGAGGAGGTTACCCGGGAGAAATCGTTGGAAGGGCAACGAGAGAAGTAGACAGAACTCGTATGGTGGAGAGCATATGGTGGTGGATGAATGCTATGAAAACAAAGATTGAGTTTATCATGTGAGACTTTTTTGATTGTTTGGAATAATGGTTGAATTTCCTGTAGAATGGTAATATTTGATATTGTTGGTTGTTATTTAGTACGGTGCAGTAAGTACCACTTTTGACCTAAAGTGATTGGACACAAAATAGGCGGAGCAACCTAATTAAATGGAGCAAATTAGGTGGGGAGTTGCTTCCGAAGGCGAGGTACGGAGATGAATGAGGAGAGATGAACGAAGAAAGATGAACGAATTGGAGTAATATAAAAATAAAAATTAAAGCAATAGATAATAGTAAGTAATAAAAGAACAGCTAATGCTATTCACGTCTAATTTATAAGGCTGTGCTGTATATCTATGCCGTATGGTCTTCTCTACAGCTCTTTAGTTGGTGGTTCGGTTGCTAACGAAACCTAACGAATGCCAACGGCATCTTAACGACAGCTCACACGAGCCAACTGAGCAGCAAAGATAACCAATTAGCATATTTATACGAAAAAAACGCCTTCAATCAAAATTTAATGACATTAAAACCAAAAGTTATTTCTCCTAAACCACTTCACACTCAATATATAAACATATAACTATACAAACGCCTATCTGCCTTCTCCCCCATCTCTAATTAATCCGCCATAATCGCCTCCCAACCGCACCTCTCAACCCATTCCTCCAACCTTCCAACATTAAACTATCCCCAACCATTCGTAGATATACACAGAAAAGTTGCGAATTGCTTTAAATTGTTTATAATTGATAATATCAGCTGGTAGCGAAATCAAATCATCAGGTTTCTAACTACAAATCACCTGGTTTGATCACTTTGAAGCAGCAATCATGCTTGAATCTTTGGTTGCCTCGTTATTGAACAGATTTTTGGTAGGTGAAGATGGAAATAATTGTACAATTTTCTTGTAGAATCAGTAAAGTTCATGTTTATTAACTATTATAGGGCTCATATGTAGGTTTTGGCCGGTTTTGAAGCATGGCAAGCGGCGTTTACTAACTGACAGGTCCAAAACTTTGATCCAAACCAATTGAATATCGGCATATGGAGTGGAGATGTCAAACTTCGGAATTTGGAGCTTAAAAGAGAAGTAAGTGTGAAATAGTTGCACAAAATCTGCTATTAATTGGGCTCAATTCTGACTCTATTAGGCCCTAGATAAGTTTAGATTGCCCGTAAATGTTGTTCAGGGGCACCTGGGCGAGCTTGTTATGCAAATTCCCTGGTCGAATTTGAAAAATAAGCCCGTCAAAGTCTTAATTGAGGACGTTTTTTTACTGGCTGAACCTCGTTCTGAAGAAGAATATAATGAAGCTGAGGAAGAGGCCAGAGCTCAAGCGCTCAAAATGGAGCGCCTAGAGAATCTGGAGTTGTTGGAACAAAGCCAGGCAACGGAAGGTCTTTCGCCTGAAGAAATCAAGAAAAACAAGTCTTTTACTGAGAGTTTGGTGACCAAAATCGCCGACAATTTGCAAATCACTATCAAAAACATCCATATTAGGTATGAGCATTCTTCTCCCGTTATGGGACATCCATTTGCCCTGGGGTTTGCCCTTTCTGAGCTGTCGGCGGTGTCTACAGATGACGATTGGAATCCTATATTCATTCAAGATGAAACGGATATCACCAGGAAATTGGCTACTTTGAGCTCTTTGTCTATTTATTGGGATACTGATTCCTCGTCTATTAAATCTGATGATAAAGACCTGGTTATCTCGCAGTTCAAAAAGATGTTTGATAGTGAAGGCGACCAGTCTAGCGTTCCACATCAGTACATCTTGTGTCCTGTTTCTGGTATAGGCCGAATTGTGCTCAGAAAATACCCTGTTGCTAACGAGCCTATGACAAAGGCTCAGTTCGTGTTTGAAGAATTGGGGCTTGTTTTTGATAGCGATCAGTATCGAGACGCTCTTTGGACTGCTGATCTCTTCAGATTCTACGCAAAGACTAAAGAATTCAAGAAATGGAGACCATTGGAGTCCCCCAAAGAAAGTCCACGCGCTTGGCTACAGTATGCTTCTAAGGCTGTTCTCAGCCAAATCCATAAGAGAAACCAGCAATGGTCTTGGGATTACATCAAGAGCTGCTGTGATAAAAGACAGAGATACATCGAACTATACATGTCAAAGGCTACAAATGGCCAATTGGATGCTGACAAAACCAAAGAATTGCAAGATTTGGAATATGACTTATCTTTTGACAGCATTCGATTATACCGAAGTTTGGCTCGGGCGAAGTTGAGAAGAGAAAAACGCGCAACGAAGCCTGCCAAAGGTCAAGAATCTACACCGGCACAGAAACAAAGCTGGTCTTCGTGGATATGGGGCTCCTCTGAAACAACAACTACTCCTGACGACCAGGTTACCATGACTGAAGAACAGAGACAAGAATTATACGATGCTATTGAATGGGATGGAGAAAAAGAAGCTCCCACAGTCGATATTCCTCAAGATCGTGTCACCTTAGAGCTGGAAACTGCCTTGAGAATGGGTAGTTTTCGAATCAAAGATGATCCTCGTGGTAAAAACGAAGAGGTTGCCGCAATGCTGTTCAATGGCTTCAATGCTACGTTTTCTCAACGTCCAGATTCATTTCTTACGACTATCGGTCTTCAGGAATTCCAAATTGACGACAAATCTAAAGATACTTTGTATGAACAAGTTGTAACTGTCAAAGAAGTAACTCATTTCGACAATCATCAGGATCATGAGGAGCATGAAGAAATTGTTCCACGACCATCCAATCAAAATGAATTTTTTTGGATGTCTTTTGAGAAGAATCCTTTGGATGGGAGTGCGGATTCCAATCTCTATTTGCGAACGAGAAGTGTTACTATATTTTACAATGCTAAGTTCATTGAGAATATTGCCCGCTTTTTCAAACCTCCTCAAACCCATCTTGAAACTATCGGTGCTATCATGAACGCTGCAGGAGCTACTGTTGAAGGCTTACGTGAACAAAGTCGTATAGGTCTCGAGTACGTTTTAGAGGAACATAAAACGGCTAATATTAAGCTGGACCTTCAGGCGCCTCTTATTGTATTGCCATTAGATTCTAACAGCAAGTCGTCACCATGTGCTGTTATTGATGCTGGCCATGTGAGTGTTGTGAGCGATCTCGTGAAAAGAGAAGTATTGGAAGAGGTTAGAAACAAGCAGCATCAGAAGTACACGGAAAATGACTGGAAACAATTGGAATCTCTCATGTATGATAAGTTCAACTTGCAACTTCATGATACTCAGATTTTAATTGGACCAAATGTCAGCGATACAATGAAGATTTTGAGTACGAATGATCTGAATAATCCGGCATATGTCCTTGGAAAGGTAAACATGGATTTTCTTGTCGAGATATCAATTCTTCCCGATGCTACAAGCTTAACAAGATTTCGAGTATCTGGAAGATTACCTCTCTTTAAGGCAAGCATGTCAGATAAGAAATATAAGGTTATGATGCAATTGATTGACAAGGCTATTCCAGATATCTCTGGGGATGATGATGACCATGATAGTCAGCATTTGAATATTTTCCCTGATTATAATGACCAAGGTGCCTACGATCATATTGATTCTGATGATGAGGAAGAAAAGCCTCCTGCTTCAACTGCTTCTGGAACTACTGCTAATGCTAATGCAGCCTCTGAACAAAAGATCTTCGAGTTCAAGTTCGATGTTGAAAAGGTAGAACTTGCATTATATCGATGTACTGACGATGAGACCTTGGCTGAAGAGAGTTTGGTGGATATGATTCTGGAAGGGTATTCGATGGAGTATGTCTACCGACAGCTTGAAATGAATGCCAAAGTCAAACTAAGAAGATTGAATATCGAAGATTTTGTCGATAAAACAAGTTTGCCCGAACTTCGAAGAATTGCTACATCCGATCCTGTTGATAGCTTCGATGCTTCTAGCGGTGAAAACAACCCGTCGTCATCAGCAACATCTCTGCTTCCACAGGTTGAAGATCTTTTTGAAGTTAATTATAAACGAGTGAAAAGAGCAGCTACTGCTGGTACCGAGAATGAAATTGCTGATCAAGATGTGGAAGTCTCCTTGTCGACGATTCAGTTTACTGTGGCACCTAAAACGTTCCTGACGTTGCTAGATTTTATTATAACTACCTTCACTTCTCCGGCTGAGCAAGAAGCTGCTGGCGATGAATCAGAGCAAAGCTCTCAAAGTAAGGCCGATGTATCAGCTGTTCCTGGTGGAGAGATTGATGTTCGAGTCAATCTGAATAGTATTGTCGTCATTCTCAATGATGATGGCATAAAATTGGCTACTCTCCGATTAGGTGAGGCCGTGGTAGGCGTACGTTTGGTTCAAGAATCCATGAAAGTGAGCTCAAGAATTGGTTATTTTGCGTTGAATGATGATATGAATGAAGGATCAGTTCGGGATTCGATGTTACGAGAGCTGATAAGCTTTGAGGGAGATGAGTTGGCCGATTTCAAATTCGAGACTTTTGATAAAAACACAAAATCGTCCGAATATGACAGTGCGATATATTTCCACGCCGGCTCATTGAAAGTGAACGTTGTGAATGAACCTATGACAAAAATTGTCAATTTCTTATCTCGTTTCAATCAAATGAAGGCACTGTTTGACTCGGCTAGACTTGCAGCTATGGATCAGGCAGCTCAGATTGAAGCTGCCAGTAAGATGCATTTTGATGTGTTAGTAAACACCCCTATTGTCACATTCCCCAGACCAAGTCTGTCTAATTCTGGCGATGAAAAGTGCGATACTATCACTGCGAACCTGGGAGAATTTTATGTCAATAACGAAATTAGTGGACACAAAATCGACGATCAGCTCACAGTAGCAGTGAACAATATCCAAGCCGGTATAAGATCAGTGAGGATGACTTCATACTTTCATTTTGGAAATGATGTTGAGCAGGAGCTTGAAATTCTGGACAAAATAGATCTGATTTTCGACATTGTTTATACGGATGAGTACCCCGACATGAAAGTTCCTAGATTGAAAGTTACTAGTACTTTAACAGATATCAAGATGAAGCTGACCGACGTACAGTTTCAATATTTATTATATTTGTTAAACACCGTGCCGGGAATATTTACAGGATCGGTCGGTATGAATGCCGAGGAGGTAGGCGAACTCGAGCAAGAGCTGCGAACCAATAAACGGCTGAGTGAGCATAAATCCTCGGAGAGACGTGGTTCATTGTCCAAGACAGAGGAACCTACACTTGTGGCCGTTTCATCTAATGATCATGTGGACTTCCAGTTCAATGTGGAAACTATTGCTTTAGCTCTTTATGCCGATACCCAAGGCATTGAAGTTAATGATATTGACGAGCACACGATCTCACTGTTTTCGATGAACGATTCGGCAGTTAAATTCATTATGCATGGAGATAACTCTATTGAATCTGATTTGCATATCCATTCTTTAACTATTAGCGATACTAGGAAGAAGAAGGAGAGTAAATTCCCGGAAATAATTCCCCCCGTCAATCATGACGAGCATCAATTTATGTGCCGTATCACAAGAAACGGTTCTGGAAAGCGAACAGATGCTATTTTAACTATTGACAGCCCTCGTATGATACTGGCTCTGGATTATCTGTTTGAAATCAAGAAGTTTGTTGATTTTGGAACTTCGAATTCTCAGCTCGATAATTCGCACGACATATTTGATGATGATGGGGAGGGATTTAACTCACAGGTATCTTTGTACACTGAGGATGGAGTTAATCTCAACGACACACCTGTTGTCACTGAAGACGAAGAACCTTCAAAGTTCTACTATAATCTAAATATCATAGATGCTTCGCTTATAGTACTCGCGGAGCCCGAAGATGATGATAGTGAGGCCCTTGTACTCAAAACTGAGCAGCTGGTATTATCGCATGGTGAAACAATGTCTCTTTCTGCCAGTAAAATAGGCATGTTTTTGTGCCGAATGACGCAATTCAATGGAACAAGATTGAGAGTTCTTAATGATTTTTCTATTTCTGCTTCTCTCGATGATCGTGCCTCTCGTGAGGCTCATAAGATGACGACTATACAAATCGCTGTTGAGCCTTTGGTACTAAGACTGTCTGTGCGAGATATATTGTTGGCATCCGTGATTATGAGTCGAGCAGCTAAACTCTCACAAGCGCAGCAGCCACAGGAGACTGGTAGTGAGACACGCGATCGCTCCGACAGTCTTAAGTCGGGCGCGGATACGAGCCGCAAAGCCGCCACGAGTCATGCCAGAAAAACTTCACTTTCTACTAAAAAAGCAATCAAGGCAGAACCAGAGCAGAGTAAATTGGTAATTCAAGGTGAAGAATTGACGGCAGACATCGCCGGAATGAGACTGGTTATTATCGGAAGAGCCCACGAATTGCCCGTCATTGATTCTTGTATTAAACCATTTTCCATTACAGCTCGAAATTGGTCATCAGATTTGCAGATTGATGCTTCAACAGAAATGTTTTGTAACATATTCAACATTTCTAAAAGTGCTTGGGAGCCATTAATAGAAACATGGGATGTCGGATTTCATCTTTCGCGATCTCTCGCTGAACATAATACCTTTGTTGACGTTTTTAGTCGAAAGCTGATGGAAGTTACTATAACATCACGAACAATCCAAACAATTTATAATTTGCTGGATTATATTTCAAAGGAAACAAGCGATGATGCGGTTAAACCCCGTGAAACGAGTGCTCCATATCGTCTCAGGAATGAAACTGGATATACTATGGAAGTCAGTGCTGATACGAATGAAGAAAACCCTAGAAGTGTAACTGTGGAAGATGGTGAAGAAGCACCTTGGCAATTTGTAGATTGGCATGAGCTGAGAGAGAATTTAAGCACTGATCAGTCTCAAGTGAAATTGAAAGTGCGCCTGTTAGACTCTCCTTTTGATCCGGTGACTGGTGTTTCAGTTACTAGTATTGGCGAACAATTGCATATTCTCTCACCTAGAAGTTCTAGAGTCAGTCATCGATTGTCATGTGAAGTATTTGTCAGAGATTACATGAAAGTCATTTGCCTGAGGTCAACTTACAATTTTGTCAATGGAACAAATGTTGATTTACAAATAGCAGTTGTGCCTGCGGGAGAGACTGATTTGGATGCTCCCAAGAAGGCTCTTTGGACGTTGAAACCGAAGGAGTCGCGCGGAATTCCTATTTCGTATCTGCAAGAGGATGTTATATTGGTTCGACCGGATGAGAAATTTGGATATCAATGGTGCTACAATGGCATATTTTGGAAAGATTTTGTGTCTAAAGAAGCCACTGCTTCTTTGACTTGTCAGTCATCAGTTGATCGCAAATCTTTGTATTATATTCAAGCCGATGCAAATTTTGATTCTTCTGTGCCGTTATCCCGACTCTATCCGTATATGACGGTTGTTTTGAGTGCTCCTTTGCAGATAGTCAATTTGCTGCCATTTGATTTCAAGTATCGACTTTATTGTAAAGATACGAAGAAAGACTGGTTGAATGTTCTGAAAAAAGGTGAAACGAGTCCTGTTCATGTTGTGAGTCTCAAGCAATTGCTGTTGTTGAGCGTGGAACCAAGTGAAGCTGGATACGAAAGAACTGAATTCTCGGTGATAAATACCAACAATTCGGATAAATTCAAACGAGAGGATACTCTTTTGACACACCGTTCTAGGGATGGCCAAAGATTGAGGTTTGGTATTCATTATCACCAGCCGAAGGGTCAGACCGGATTTCATGTGGTAGTTTATTCTCCATACTTGGTTTTAAACAAAACTGGATTAGATTTGCAAGTTTCCACGAGATTAAATAAGGCTATCTCAAAAGTTCGAACGGAAGAGTTGGAAACCCCAGGTACAGAAGAGCAAGCTCACATTCGTAGTGCTTTGCCTTTGATGTGGTCGTTTGATAATTTCACAAGCCGTTCCAACAGAGCGACATTGCGTATTGCTGATTCACAAACAAGTCAGCCACTCAGTTTTGAAGCTTTGGGAACTTTACAGCAGCTAGCAATTCCTCTCAAGCATGGTCAATCTAATGTTCATGTTGGAATGGATATTTCTGAAGGAAAAGGTAGATATAAGCTGACCAAAATAGTGTCAATTGCTCCTAGGTTTGTTTTTGTTAACAAACTCTCCGAGACAATAATGCTTCGAGAACCCGATGCATCAGTTGAAGACTCCATCACAGTTCAGAGTGGCCAAATACAAGCCTTGTATTACTTGAGAAAGGATAATACCAGAGTCATAGCATCACTGCCGAATTCTAAGAGTCAGTGGTGTTCTCCATTTGATATTAATAGTGTGGGAACGACTTATGTGAAGTTATATCGGCCGAGCAAAGGGTTTTTATTGCTCAAAGTCGATGTTTTGTTGGAACAGGCAACCCTATTCTTACACTTGACTGACGCTGAGAAGAAATGGCCTTATTCTGTCAAAAACTTCACAAAGTATGATTTCATATTTTATCAAGCAAATCCTTATGTTGATGATCAAGGAGTGGAGCAGACACCTCATCCGCCATTTACGCCGATCAAATACAAGATTCCTAGTAAGAGTGTGATGCCATACTCTTGGGATTTTCCGGCCGCCTTGTGCAAGGAACTGGTTATTTCGTTTGAGGGCCGTGAGAGGCAAGTGCAATTAGCTGAAATTGGAAGTTTAACACCTATGAAATTGCCTCATACTGCAGATGTAGGGGGAAGGTCTTCAATTGTTTCTTTAGATGTCGTTGCTGACGGACCTTTAGTTACGCTCGTCATATCGGAGTACAATGCTGAAACTTCAATGTATCAGTTGCAACGACATGGGGGATCAAGTGCGAATGTTAGTTCTATTTCTCAACAGACATCAGATGCTTTTGACGTGGTTGGACAAGACGATGAATCAGAATATACCATGAATGTCAAATTCAGCTTTGAAGGAGTAGGAATATCTTTGATCAATCGAAAGCCTAGTGAATTATGCTACATCACGTTACATGGATTTGAAACTCATTTCAAATCATCAGAGCTTTATGATACATTTTCAATGAAGATGAAATGGATGCAAATTGATAATCAGTTATTTGGGGGAATATTTCCAGTGATATTATTCCCCTCGGTTGTACCAAAATCCTCAGAGGAAATGGAGAGTCATCCGACGTTTTCAACGTCTATTACTAGAGTTCGTGATGAAAGTCATGGTGTGTTATATATCAAGTATGCAACGATTCTATTGCAAGAAATCACTTTCGAGATGGATGAAGACTTCTTGTTTTCGCTCATTGAATTCATCAACATTCCTATTCAAGAACAACAAGATATTTTGTGTGATCAGAGTTTGCAAATTCCTCAGCCTATAAAGGATAATAGCGGAGCAGATATCTATTTTGAGATTTTGCACATCCAGCCTGCTCAAATGGACTTGTCGTTTGTTCGTACTGAACGAATTAACGTGGAGGATCGGCCATCATCTGATAGCTCGTTGACGTTTTTCTTTAATGTATTGACAATGGCTATTGGAAATATCAATGATGCTCCAGTAAAACTGAATGCACTGCTTTTGGAAAATGTACGAACTCCTCTTCCGTTGTTGGTTCAGACAGTGCGGACTCATTATAGTCAGGAATTTATTTATCAGATTCATAAGGTTCTAGGAAGTGCTGATGTACTTGGAAACCCGGTGGGATTGTTTAACAATATCAGTTCTGGATTTATGGACATGTTCTATGAGCCTTATATGGGATATATTCATAGTGATAGACCGCAAGATTTGGGTATTGGTATTGCTAAAGGAGGTGCTAGTTTCCTGAAAAAGACCGTGTTTGGATTCAGTGACAGTTTTGCTAAATGGACAGGATCTATCTCTAAGGGCTTGGTAGTTGCTACTATGGATGAGAAGTATCAGAGTCGACGTCGAATGCAAAAGAGACGAAACACACCCCAGCATGCCCTGTTTGGACTTTCCAATGGTGCAACTTCGTTGGTGGATGGAATTTATAGTGGTTTTAGTGGTCTGGCAATATCACCTCTTGAAGGTGCTACTAGGGATGGGGCGTCAGGGTTCTTCAAAGGTCTTGGAAAAGGACTGGTCGGTCTACCCACCAAAACAGCCATTGGCATCTTTGATCTGGCTAACAATGTCAGCGAAGGAGTAAGAAATACTACCACTGTGTTTGATGGCAACCAGATTGCTCGTATCCGTATGACTCGTTTGATTGAGCATGATGGAATTGTTCGACCTTACAATGAACGGGAAGCAATTGGCCAGCTATGGCTGAAAACTGTCGACGATGGTGCATACTTCAACGACGAATATTTGGCTCACGTGGCTATGAGTCGTGAAGGTATTGTTGTTATCGTGACGTTCAATAGAGTTTTGATGATGAGTACTGCTAAAGTCACGTCGGAATGGATGGTCGTTTTCAAAGATTTACAGACAATTGTCATGGAAAGGGCAGGTATCGCTCTCATACTACGCGGTGGTCTTCAGGGCCCATTTATTCCCATTCCGAGCGTTGATAGTCGAAAGTATTTGTACAAGGAGATTGGAACTGCGGTGACGGAGTTTAATAGGAAGAATCAGACTTTGAGCTGATGAGACGATGGAACAGGAAAATCAGTTGAGCTGATATTGCGATGAAAGAAATAATATTAGTATAATGTTAAAATAATAATGCAATTATTAAGATAATATGAAGAAGTTTTATGGCGGGATTACTTCCAGATTCAGTACTGCTTCTAGTGCGGGATTGTTTCTAAATTCGGTACTATTATCCCTCGAGCTTTCATTGAAGAAACAAACTTTTCGGGAATTTCCACCTTTTCACCTTCAAGCTGAATACTGTCGCATGAGATATAGCCGTCATGTAAGTGGATAGCGATTATACCGTCGATATAGGCATAAGAGCCAGGGGTCAATTGGGGTAGATCACTCACTCTGCTCTGATCAAGGGCCCGGACCCCACGTAAAATGACCCGTTTATAGACTGGATCGGAGCGTTTCTTGCGTTTAGGCAGACATTTCTGAAAACAATATAACGAGCCAAAAACTCTGCTTGAAATCACCGCCTTCGCTACACTCCAGGTAGTCGGATCTAACAGGGAATCACGTGGCTCCAATTTTGGTGCATAACTGGCAGGATACGCTGCCGAAACAGTCCATTTATCGATATCAGTAAACCTTTGCTCTTCTATGACTTTAACCAGGCCTTCAGCGCCAATTGGGCCCAGTTTGTCCCTTAGTGAAGCAACTGTCTCGTCTCCATCCAGCGCTACAGGGCTGCTTTGGTATAAAACCGATCCCCGATCAAATCGCGTGGGATGTAACGTCTGTACTGAAACCCCTGTATGTGGCAATTTGTTCAGTAAAGCATATTGCAGCGGAGACGCACCGCGAAGTTGAGGAAGAAGCGACGGATGAACATTGAGCCCACCATATGCAAGAGAAGCCAGAAATGGACCAGGAATCAGTTTCCCATACGAAACAGCAATAGCCATGTTGTACCCGGTGTCTGCCAGGGCCATTATGTCATGAGAAGATTCTGCTCGTTTTATAGGAATGCCATTCTTAGCAGCATAATGGGCAGTCTCGGCGTCTCGAACCGTTGATCTGCCTCGTCCTGTGCCCTTAGGCGGCCTTGTAATAAGATCAAGAGCTTCTATATTACATTTAGCACGAGATGTATTGAGTGCAGAAAGGGAATATACGCTGAAAAGATCTGTGCCGAAGAAGGCTATGCGAAGTTTCATGTCATGTGTGCAGCGCTAGGAATGCAGCGCTTAAGTAATGTGATATAAAGTGAAATTATCCTATATATATGCAAAGAAAGCAGTAATAGAAAAAATCATAAAGAAAACAAGTAAAATTTTTCCGTTTTAATGGCACATCATATCACTTAACTGTTGTTTCTGACAAGCAATTGTTGTATCTGACGAGTCACCGATCTCCGCTCTGTGCGGAATTCTTAAACCCCAAATAGGCAATACGAGAGTGGTTACCCGGATGTAATTTTAGACTTTTTCAACTCAATATATATACTCAATTCCTGTATTTTACACAGAACTAACTAGTATTTATTTTATTTTATAGGTCTTTGATCTTGTCCGTCCTAAACACTCGTTACTCTCATCACATTAATCTATTCCATATCTCCTTCAACATTGAATCAACAATTTCCTAGAGTTTGTGGGAACAAGGATTACCTCTTTAGAACAGACCGTACCTATCAAATATGGAGACCCCACGCTCGGATTTACAGCGAATGGGCTCTTTAGTAGCCTGTTTCTGTGGAGGTACGTATAAATATGCAATAACACCAACTTTTGTTTAAACATGGTATTAATAATCCAGGTCTTGGTGCTGGTACCTTATATCTATATTCGGCATATTCACCTCAATTGGCCTCTCAACTCAACATATTGGCCGTTCATACGTCTCTTATAGGCATGGTTGGCAACCTGGGAATGTGTTTTTGTGGGCCTTTGGCAGGCATAATTACTGATAAATATGGGCCATCTTTACCCCTGATTTTTGGAGGTCTTCTCACTTTTGCGGGATACTGGATAGTTCGCATGTGCTATATATCACATATCCCCTCTGTATCTATTCTTTGCATGGCGCTACTTCTGGTTGGAATGGGCAATAGTTTTACCTTTTCCGCTATTGTTAAGTGTGCTGCCCTGAACTTTCCCCACATGCGAGGCTTTGCAACCAGTGTACCTATTGCAGCCGTGGGATTAAGTGCACTTTTTATATCGTCGATCTATAAGATTATTCCGGTAGGACTGGACTCAGCAGATGACCAGGAAAAACTGCTGAGCGCGTTGTGTTTTGTACCGACGTTTTTGGATATAGCCATATTTCCGTTTGTTCAAGTCGTAAGATCTGGCTCCATCAAACCTGAAGTATTTGAGCTGGAAAATATAGGGGGTTTTTCTGAACATCATAAAGAGGACAATAAGGTGGATATTCATGGAACTCAGCTCATAAAGTCCAAGCTGTTCTGGACGTACTTTGTTATATTGGGATTCATGTCAGGAATCGGGCAAATGTTTATATATTCAAGTGGATATATTGTACGAGCATTGGTGATTCATGCGAGTGGAAATGATGCTATTGCTGATATTAATACTCTTGTGACATCATATCAAAACCTTCAGGTACGCTTGGTTTCTCTGACGAGTTTTGGAGGAAGATTATCCAGTGGGATTCTGAGCGACTATCTCAAGTCGAAGGGTTTTTCAAATCAGTATGCTTTAGTATTAGCGGGTCTAGTACTAGTTTTGGGTCAGATAAGCGGTCAACATACTACTAAACCCGATGAGGTCTGGCTTATGTCTTGCTGTACAGGACTAGCATATGGGATGATGTACGGTAGTTATCCTGCAATTACCAGTGATGCATTTGGTATTAGACATTTCAGTCAAAATTGGGGATTGCTGGGCATAGCACCAGTGCCTGTGAGCTACTTTTTCAACATGTTATTTGGGCGAGTTTATGATAGTCATAGTCATCATAATGCGGAGGGTATATGCACATTGGGGGCGGATTGTTATCAAGAGATGTTTTTATGGACTACGTTGGCATCATTGTTGGCGTTGTTGCTAGTAGGATTAGCGATCAAGGCGAGAGAGCGAAAGGGGAGGAGCAGTATGATATGAGTTGGGGGATCTGGGGGGTTGGAGTTTGAAGGGATGAGATGTTGGACTGTATTTGGAGTATTTCAAGAGTTGGAGTATTTCAGTGATCTGGAGTATTTCCATGGTTTGGATATATTTCAATGAGTTGGTATTTCAACATTTAGTATTTCAACATTTGGAGTATTTCAACATTTGAAGATATTTCAATCATTCGAATATATTTCAATTATTTGGTATTCCATGATTTGAAGTATTCCAATATTTTTTCATCTCAACATTCTTATGTTTTGCATTCATGGGCCATGTGCCTCATCTTGGCTGATCTCAACATTTATAGATACACGACGATAAGGCCTAGACTCTACAATTACAAGGCTTTAATGCAACGGTATGGGTTGTAACAGCAACAGAAAGACAGTAAGTAAAACGTTACAATAACAGTTTATAAGGATATTATCTTTGGATATTATCTAAAAATTTGAGAAAATTCATTCCCCCATCGATGCCCTCCCTCCCTACGCGTCTTCTCCTACATAACTTAGCTTACTACTTTTAGTCTATCGCGAGTTAAACTGCAAATCTCAGTACAATCTGACCACCACATGGAAAAATAGGTAGAAGCACGGAATAATATTACAATAAAAACATAAAATAATAAAGCAAAAAAAGACGGAAATAAACATAAACAAAAGACTTATAAACATATATATCGCCAAAAATATCTCAATTATTGCCATTCTTTACACGAAAACCCCCCCCTACGCCGTGCCTGATTTGCCCATCACGTGCAGCCTCCTACATTTTCCGTGAGGCTGGCTGAGCAGACCAGGGAATTTCTTACCAGACAAGAGAATCTAAAAATACTAACTTAAACTTTGAAACATTATCTTTTTAATTCTTTCTGTAACCCAGTCATTGTCAGATGACCCCCCCAATCTATCTTTAATTTCTTACTTTGAATCTCAGGGTTAGATATCTTGCCAAGTTTGAAAGCAAATTTGTGTTTGCGGTTACATGGCTATTTTGGGAAATATTTAACAGAAAAAAAACCACGTTGTAAAACGCTGCTTTTCCCATCACCTTTTTTTTTTAATAACACACTCGTTTCTTTAATTCGATTCCATCTTGGATATTCTCCTCTATACGATTCTTATTTATATTCTTGATTTACAATGAAAGGTTTAATTCTTGTCGGCGGTTACGGTACGCGTTTACGTCCTTTGACGCTGACTATGCCTAAGCCCCTGGTGGAGTTTGGAAACAAACCCATGATTCTACACCAGGTCGAAAGTCTGGCTGCTGCCGGTGTTAAGGACATTGTTCTTGCAGTGAATTATCGTCCTGAAGTGATGGTTGCAACCTTGAAACAGTACGAGGAAAAGTACGGTGTTAACATCACGTTTTCTGTTGAAACCGAGCCTTTAGGTACTGCTGGTCCTTTGAAACTCGCCGAAAAGGTGCTTGCCAAGGATGACAGTCCCTTTTTTGTTCTTAATAGCGATATCATTTGCGATTATCCCTTCAAGGAACTTGCTGATTTCCACAAGTCGCACGGCGGTGAAGGTACCATTGTTGCAACAAAGGTCGAAGAACCTTCCAAATACGGTGTCATTGTTCACAAGTCGGGATCTAGCCAGATTGACCGATTTGTCGAGAAACCCGTGGAATTTGTCGGAAACAGAATCAATGCTGGTATTTACATTTTGAATCCTTCTGTCATTGATATTATTGAGCTTCGTCCTACTTCTATTGAAAAGGAGACTTTCCCTCAGCTGGCTTCCAAGGGAACTCTCCACTCATTTGATCTCGAAGGTTACTGGATGGATGTTGGTCAACCCAAGGACTTTTTATCAGGAACTTGTCTTTATTTGACATCATTGGCCAAGAAACAACCCCATCTTTTGTCTGCTGCTGATCAGCCTTATGTTCATGGAGGCAATGTTTTGGTTGATTCCACTGCTAAGATCTCGGCCGATGCCAAGATTGGACCTAATGTCGTTATTGGACCCAACGTGACTGTTGGTGCCGGTGCTCGATTATCGCGAGCTGTTGTATTGAGTAACTCGGTCATCAAACCTCACGCTTACGTCAAGAGCTCTATCATTGGCTGGAACTCCACAGTAGGCAAGTGGGCTCGTGTGGAAAATGTCTCTGTTCTTGGTGACGATGTTGAAGTCAAGGATGAGGTTTATGTTAATGGTGGACGTGTTCTTCCTCATAAGACCATTGCCGGCAATGTTGAGAAGCCGGAGATTATCATGTAATTAGGGCCGGTTGGAGAAAAAACATTGAGATGTTGACTTGAATGAGATATTGTTTGGATGTTGACATTTGTTTGGATTGCCTGGAATTGACATATTATCTCATATCTGCAATTTGAAATACATTTGACATACATTTGACTAGTTTGGTTAACATATATATTGAATATATCATATCACATGTAAGTTAATATAGCGAATAACGCATTAAGTATTGAGACGTGTCGTAGTGTTAGTGGAAATCAGGCAATTATTCCGATAGTTAGTCCGAGCTTGGTATTATTGGTGAAGAAATAAATAGGAGGACGTATCTCCATTATAAACTCATATAGTTCACTAATAATAATATATTCTTGAATTGTGAAAAAACATAAATATATTCTTAAATTCTATTAATTTATAATCCTTATGTATTTTTAATATAATCTTAAATTCATTTTTTTAATATATTCTACCTCTGTTACCCGGCCGCATTCTAATCTCAGTTACCCAATCAGGTAATACTATCAACTTCAACCTTCCACCGCTCAGTGCTTTCAACTACTTCAACAATGACCACCAGCTTCAATCGAAGCGACGTGCAAAATTACTTGCAAGACGGGTACGAAAAAGCCGTCAAGCAAGCTAATCAATCGTCTTCAACTGGTGGGTACTAAACGTATATTATATGTCGAGGTATATGCTGCTAATGCCATTATAGTTGTCTATAGAAATAGTAGCGGAGGCTGGAAAAGTACCAGTGGTCGAGGCCCTACGAAATCAAATTTATTAGGAGAGATTTCCAAAGGTTTACAGCGATTGGAAAATGGAGCTCCAAAGAAATAAGATATAAAAGAGATAATGTTGCTGGAAAACATACAATGATAATAATAATTATATAGAAGCAATTAAGTGCATAAGAAAAAGATGTGATTTGCATTTTTGTGAGACTAGTCTCGTAATATATATATGTAAACAGATGGTTTACTTGAGAAACAGACAGTCTCGATAAGCATGATATCGCTCATATAATATCATCCTCCTCCATACCTCCAGGCGCTTGCAACATATTCGGTAACCGAACCTTAAGGTTCTTATTTTTCATCTTATGCAGCTTTCTTCGAACCACCATGACCGGAACACTACTTTTCTCCAGAATGTAGTTTGAAAAGGATCCTAACAAGACTCCTTTGAGCGCTGACCGGCCCCTTGATCCCAAAATCACAAGCGTCGGCGAAATATAATCTATAAACTCCGTGATAAGATGGCGTGGATTTCGCGTGTGAAGAACTTCTATAACAACATGCACTTGGAGTCTTGTTTGGTTCAAAAGCCCTACAATCTGCTCTGTGATTCTCTGACATACATCTAACCTTTCACCTTCCTGAGCAGGTGCTGGATCTTCTGGTCTATCGTCAAATGCATAAACGGCAAAAAGAATGCTTCCGTCTCTAATAATTGTTCCGATCGTCCATTCCATAGCATTGGCGGCCTCCGGTGACAAATCCGTACAAACAGCATAACTTTTGACATTGGCAAGATCCTGCTCATCCAACTCGCCCATCGGCTTCAGATTGCCTCTTTCAATCGTCCGATACATGCGCTTTCCGGCCTGGTCGCTACATATTTGGCTGATTTCCGTCACCAACGACTTGGCCTTCTCAGCATCTTCAGCCTCTTCATCGACCCCGGTATAAGGAATATCATATGTCAATTTCCCATCGGTATTGAATGCAGTAGCAGGATATATCATTTTCTTTCGAAATATCTCATAATTGTATACATCTTCTGGTGTTAAGTCGGGATTAACTTCTTTATGGCCTTTCACAGCAAATGAATCCTTCGCCAAATCCTCTCTGCGCTTCGCTTTCACTGATATAGGAGCAATAGGCATTTCGTCATCTTCGGTTTCGGACTCTAAACTACTTGTATCGGATGTTTCACTGCCAGACTCTTCATCTTTGGTTAAGCGCCCCATTGACTCAGTATCGGAAGCCCATTTGCTTTGATCTGTATTGGATCCATCGTGAGAATTGAGATCCAACTTGCCCAATTGTGGCAGCTTGGGTTCAGACATGTCATTCAAATAAGTTACAGTAATATTAGGAGATTTTTTATAGGAGCTCTTGGAGCGGTCATTGGAGATATCTCCGCTGGGTTCCGTTGAAGCCTTGTGTTGTGTTTGAAGAGCGTCTAATTTTGTGTCAGGTGATGTGTTTTCTAGCCCCTTATCACCTTCAATGTGCTCCTCGGTTTTCTCATTTAGCCCCATCTCTTGTTGTTTATCATTATTCATCCTGTTATATCTGATATGCAACAGATTATATTGGGAAGTCGATTTATTTTCTCAGTGGGCAAACAGCCAGGCAGCATGTTGATGACTAAGCTGGATGATTGAAGATTCGACATGTGGTTCAATCAGAGGTTCAACAAAGTAGAGAAAGAGTGTGTTTGGAGATAATATTTGGGTATGTTGATTATATTTATTAGTGTCAGTTTATTGGTTAAATCGACTCTTGTTTAAACAATTTGACAATTTATGATCAACCATTGGCCATAGTTCAAGACAATAGATGGAATTAAATATCATAATATATCACTCTTGTTTTCACTTGGACAAAAATTAAACTTTATACCCTTGAAACTTTAAAACTTTTGTTCCATTTTATGGTTTATATACTTTTTCATCAGTTTTGTGCCTGTTCAAGCAACGCCAAAAAAAAGAAATGACTCTCAGTCTCAAATAGTCAATTGAAAGGCACCATTTCCCCTACCAATCTCCCCATGGATAAATCGGGGGAAAATCATGTAATAATTTTGCTAAATCAATCAATTTATAGTTTGATGTTTAGACGTGCCAAGAAACCCTCCGATTCACGTGCCATCGTCTAATCTGCTGCCATAATAGATAAGGCTCTAATTTCCATAAACGGTATGGCGTTGCGTATAAAGACATGAGATTTCGTTTATCATGAGATTTCAATATATAACCCCTGAATATCTGTATATTTCTCAAATCATCCAGCTGTGATCTTGCCATATCAGTAGAAATGTCCAATGAAGCTAAGACTGGAGATCAACCGACAGAACCACAAGATTCTAAACCCGATATCGAAACAAAGGCACAAGATGTTGAAGTTTCAGAAAAAGATACCGGCTCTCAGTACGACGAAGCATACAATATTGCTGAACAATCAGAAGGACTGGTATTAACTGATGAAATGAATAAACGGCTGCTCTGGAAGGCCGATCTTTATATACAGCCAATCATTTGGTTTGTCTATGCTCTTCAATATATGGACAAAGTCACCAATTCCTATGCGGGCGTCATGAACATTCGCCAAGATCTACATCTGGTCGGTAATACCTTTTCATGGGTTGGTACTGCATTTTACCTTGGTTATCTTGGAGCAGAATTTCCAATGGTTAGACTATTGCAAAGACTTCCACTTATCAAGGTCTTATCTGCAACAATTGTCATCTGGGGTATCATTCTGGCTGCACATGCAGGCGTTTCAAACGGCGCTGGCCTTATCACTGCAAGGGTATTTCTTGGCATCTTTGAGTCAAGTGTAACCCCTGGATTTATCATTGTAACATCTCAATGGTATAGGAAAGAAGAGCAGTTTGCTAGGGTAGCCTATTGGTTTTCATGCAATGGTGCTGGAAGCCTTGTTGGTGGAGCTATAGCCTATGGGCTTAGTACCCATTCGGCTTCATATTCAATAGAATCCTGGAGAATTCTGTTTATAATAACCGGAATTCTGACAATCGTATTTGGAGTATTTGTGTTTTTTTATATCCCTGACACTCCTTCGAAAGCATGGTTCCTGACCAAAGAAGAACGACTGCTAGCTGTTGAGAGAATCCGAGCTAACCAACAAGGCTTTGGATCAAAAAAGTTCAAATGGTATCAATTTCGACAAGCCTTTCAAGATGTTAGAACTTGGATATATATCATTTGGGGATTAACAGCACAAATCTCCAACGGTGCTTTGGGGACTTTTGGCTCTATACTGCTGAATGAGACACTGGGATATTCTCCTGTAAAATCGTTGCTTATGGGACTTCCGCAGGGTGCTATACAAGTAGTTTCTGGTATAATTACTGGGTTTATTGCAACTTATACTGGGAGACGCGTAATTGTTGGTGTAGTGTGCTGCGTTCTTACACTGGTAGGTGCATGTCTTTTGGCATTTGGTAAGAGGACCAACGTCGAGCTTGCCGGTTACTATTTGTTTCCATTTTATGCAATTGGAATGGTTACAATCTTATCATCGATTGCTTCAGATGCTGCAGGGCATACCAAAAAAGTTACAGTGTCTGCAGCATATCTGGTATCATATTGTGTGGGCAACGTTATAGGACCTCAAATATTCCGAGCACAAGATGCACCACAGTATACTCAAGCTAGAGTAGCAATGGTTGTAACTATAGCAGTTGCTACGGGAGATTTGTTTTTGTTATTAATATACAATTTTATCGTCAATAAGAGACGAGATAAGAAGCAGAAGGAAGACCCAGATTGGTACATTGCACCGCACAATGCCGAGTTTTTGGACTTGACGGATTTCGAGAATAAGAATTTCAGGTATGCTTTATAAGTTAGGTTTTGGGTTGGAGGTGTTGAATGGACGTTTAGTACTTGGATGAATGTTCCGGATGTGATAGAAGATTTAGAACAGAAACATGTAATTACGCTAGCTTATAGATGATATACAAATATAAGGAATATACAAGGAATATTCCTATATACGGAAAATTCCTATACACGGAAAATTCCTATGTATCACCTGATAACCCATTTGACCTTCCTTTGCTCCCTGGTTGCCACAGCAACAGCCGATCCCGGGCACTTTTCGTCATCTTACCCACACTTCCCCGGGAAATTATAAATATATATAGTTTGAACTTAGCAACAAAACCCCTCCTTCTTAAACATTACATTTTTGCCGATCTCTTATCATAGTAACCGAATCTCATCATGTCCTCCACCTCAGCTAATGTCGATGTCGAAACCGATATCATTACTCTTACAAGGTATATTCTTCAAAAGCAAATGGTGCTTAAGAGCACAACTACCGGAGACTTCACTTTGCTGCTGAATTCTCTGCAATTTGCTTTCAAATTCATTGCTCATAATATCCGACGTGCTACTTTGGTCAATCTTATTGGTTTAAGCGGAACTGCCAATTCTACTGGAGATGATCAGAAGAAGCTCGATGTTATTGGAGATGAGATCTTCATTAACGCCATGAAAGCCTCGGGAAAGGTCAAAGTCTTAGTATCTGAAGAACAAGAAGACCTCATTGTATTTGATGGTGATGGACGTTATGCTGTTGTATGCGATCCAATTGATGGTTCAAGCAACTTGGATGCTGGTGTTAGCGTTGGAACCATATTCGGCATATACCGCCTTTTACCCGGATCTTCGGGTTCCATTAAGGATGTGCTTCGTCCAGGACGTGAGTTAGTGGCTGCGGGATATACTATGTATGGAGCATCGTCCAACTTGGTTCTTTCAGTTGGCGATGAAGTAAATGGATTCACGTTGGATACTTCGCTCGGCGAATTCATTCTGACGCATCCCCGCATGCAATTACCCGAGTTCCGAAGCATTTTCTCGGTCAATGAAGGAAATACACAGTATTGGAGTGATGGAGCTCAGAATTACTTTGAATCCCTCAAGCATCCCGAAAAGGGTAAGCCTTATTCGGCCAGATACATTGGGTCCATGGTAGCTGATGTTCATCGAACCATTCTGTATGGAGGAATCTTTGCATATCCTGCGGACAAGAAGTCCAAGAAGGGAAAACTAAGAATGCTTTATGAAGGGTTTCCTATGGCTTATATTATTGAGAAAGCTGGAGGTCTGGCTATCAATGATAATGGAGAGCGAATTTTGGATCTTGTCCCAGAGCAGATTCATGAACGAACTGGAGTTTGGCTTGGATCCAAGGGAGAGGTAGAAAAGGCCAAGGGATTTCTTGTGAGTTCCAAGGAGTAACTACTACGTTAGTTTTTGATGATGAAGCAGAACAAGTATATAATAAATTGTAGTATTATGACATGTATGGAGAAGGTCTATAAAGATTTATTGATAGTAGAATACAACAAGATCAGTACTGCAAAGAAGTAGGGTAAACTTTGGATCTGAAAGATGATTTTTATTTTATTTATTATAAAATATTTTATTTACAAGTTAGCGGTTCATATGCCAATGTTGACAGGGTAACAGGAATATTGCCGTTTTAGGTTAACTCCACAAGTGACCAGTCAAGGCGTTTTATCTGATGGAATAACTGAATCAATGATATTGTTATAAATCAGCGATTTTTTTATAAATGATATGTTATAAACGATATTGTTATAATAAACGATAATGCTAATATCGTAAGAGTATAAAATACACAAATTCCGTCCAACGAATAACTCAACAGACATAAAGGCAGGCCGAATACTACTTAAGGAAATACCAAGCTAAGTTCACAGAATATCCATAAAAAAACCCACCAATAAATCCACCATTATTACTAGAAACAGCCAAAACATCCAAAATAAGGCAAAATTATTCAATTCTTTTAAATCAACAAGTCTCCAAATCATCAAGTCTCCATTTTACCCCACCAACCCCACCTTTACCCTGGTTACTCATACCCGTAAACGTTACTATTTAATCATCTTATCGCTTCTTGACTTTGTCCAACCAACATGACAGACAACGAAACTACCTCGCTGCTTAGAAAACCGAATATTCCAAGTAAAAAGCCTTGGTTCCTGGCTCTGGTGGTTTGCACTTTATGTGTCAATTCTATCAGTTTATTGTCTTTATATACTCGACCGTTTCGTCAGAGTCTGGGCCTTAGCCAATACCAAATAAATACAATTGCTGGTATTTCCGGACTTGGAATGTACTTTCCTGCACCATTATGTGGATATTTCGGTGATAAATACGGCCAATCTAAAAACGCAGTTCTGTCAATTCTGCTGTTTTGTCCGGCTTATTTGTATGCCGCCAGCGTTTATCATGCCGGATCCTCTGATTCAGCCGTTTTGAAACTTTCCATCTGTTTCTCGTTTATTGGAACTGCTACTGGTGCTTTATACATGGCGTGCTTGACATCATGCGCTAGAATACTGCCAGAATCCACCGGTTTGGCTATTAGTGCTCCTGTGGCTACTATTGGCCTATGTGCTGTTTGGCAATCGCAACTGATTCCTAAATTGGCCGGTTATGATGAAAATGGAATCTTAAGAGCCGATAGAATGTTTGTGGCTTTGGCTGTAGTTCACTTCTTGTCGGGATTGTTGGCATATACTGCCATTAGATGCAGTAAAGCCGACTCTGTATTGGTAGGAGATGGGAAATCTCTAATTCATCAGGCCGAGGATGAAATCACAGGGCATGCAGAAAACCATATTGAAGCTCCTGAGCGAGTTTCTCAAAAAGAACGGCTTGTTCTGTTTGTTTTAAACCACGAAACTTGGGTTCTTATAGTGGCATTTGTGCTGCTTGTCGGTCCCCTTGAGATGTACCTTAACAATATAGGCGGCATTCTCAGCACCGAAAGTTTGGAACCTTTGACACCTTCGCATGTTTCTGCATTCTCCATTAGTTCGACGCTGGCTCGTCTGACGATGGGAATTGGCTCAGATGTAGCCCGTCATGCCATTTCTACAGCAACGATTGTAACTGTTGTAGCTTTTGGTGCGGGGTTTATTTACGAATTTCTGGCATATGGGTCATTTATCTATGAAGCAGCTTCATTTATTGTTTCGGTGATTCCAACAATTGTGTCTGGCTTTGTCTATGGCACTGTATTCACTCTATATCCAACCATAATAGCCAAGGTATGGGGTGTAGAAAGTTTTGGAACTAATTGGGGTGTATTTGCTATTGCTCCTGCATTAGGAAGCCTGATATATAATGTACTGTTTGCCAGTGTGTATGAAGCATATGGCAGTGATTCAGGTGTTTGTCTCGGCAACGAATGCTATCGATTGACGTTTTCGGTATCAGGAGCAGGGTTTATTATTGCATCTATATTTGTATATAGTTTGTGGCATTATCGGTGGAAAAAAGGGGGAATCGAATTGTAGAAGCACTTTTCATATGATAGATAATCATTACATATAGCATTACATTTATGTCTGGTCTCAACACTGCAAATGCTTATTTCTTTTTAGAAGATATTTAGTTTTAATGTTAGCTGTATTTCCAGTAAATTCACAGCTAGTTTTAGACCAATGGAATATTATATCTGACAGTCAATTTGGGCGTCAAGATAGGCCAGACAGAAAAAGATTTTATCTTTACCTTGACTCGGCTCATTTCACCACTTTGGTGTTGGTGCAGTTCAAGGGTATTTCTTCTGGGTTTATCAGTCTGCAGACCAGTTTTACAGCAAGTGAACTGCTAGCTCGTCGTCGAAGAAGATCACAAGAATATCATATTCACCTACTCTTGCCCAACATCTTTATCATCAAATCTCCTCTTTTTCCCCTTAGCCTTCTTGTGTATCTCCGACATGCGTATCTTCGACTGTCTTTGAGCTTCATCTATCGTGCCCATCAATAATGCAACTGCTTCTTTATCAACGTTGTATGCTGCCAGTTTCTTTCCATCATGAACTTCTTTCTCAATAGCCAGATATCTCATGACATCGTATTGAGCCGTGAATGTAATAGCTTTGCCAGAACGTCCAGCACGAGCTGTTCTTCCTACTCGATGAACATAATCAGCAGCGTTATCCGGAACACTGTAATTTATAACCACATCCACTAAAGGAATATCCAAACCTCTAGCAGCAACATTAGTAGCTACAAGGATTGACCTGGAACCAGCCCGGAACTTGTTGAGAGCACCCAGACGTGACGACTGGCTCATGTTTCCATTGATTGGAATGGATGAAAACCCCAAGACATCCAGCATCATGGGGATTCGAGTACCTTCGTCCTTGGTATTGACAAATACAATGATTCCTTTTCCGGCAAATTCATTTAGCAGGTATACCAGAGTAGCATCTTTATGTTTGAGAGGCAAAAACACGTAATATTCCAATAGAGCATCAACTGTAGTAACTCGATTGGATATCGATACTCTGACAGGATTAGATAAAGATGCCCGTTGAAGTTGCTCGACTTCTTTGGAAGGAGTCGCTGAGAATAAGAATGTTCTTCTTTCCTTTGGAATCACCGCCAGGATCTTTGTAATAGGTTCCTTAAAGTCCATATCCAGCAGTCGATCTGCCTCATCAAGTACGAGGAATTTCAGCGTTCGTAGATTGAATCCCTTGGTTTTCTCCAGATGGTCTAACAATCGTCCTGGAGTAGCCACTATAACATGGGGTTTTTTCGACAGAGAAATGCTCTGTTGCATCATATCTTCACCACCGATAATTACAGAGCATCGTACACCCATTTCAGAGCCCAATGCAGAGAATTGCTGGCTGATTTGATGGGCCAATTCTCTTGTAGGCACCATAACGCAGCAAAACAACGGCGAGGGTGCCTCATATAGAGCTTGAAGAATCGGTAAAGCAAATGCAGCTGTTTTTCCACTACCCGTAGCAGCGAAGCCCATGACGTCCCTGCCCTGAAGAGCATAGGGAATGGCCTGGGTCTGAATCGGGGTAGGTTTGGTGTATTTGAGAGCAGTACAGGCATCACAGAGAATATCGTTGACGCCCAGAGATGCAAAAGAAGCAATTTCCGCTTCTTCAGAAGGTGTTTCATCCAGGCTGACCAATTCATCAGGTTGTTCATGCTTTTTATGCTGTTTATGCTCAGATCGGCCCTCATCTATGGCCTTTTCACCCTCCACTTGCACTTTTTTAGACTTAACATCCTTTCCTTGTCGTGCTTTTCCCTCCTCTCTATCTACCTTGACCTTTTTGTGTGATTTGTGCTTGATTTTCTCCTCATGTTTGCTCATCTTTAGGTGTAAATATTTTTTTTTCCAGCTTGATATTTTTTTTCTGCTCCAAAATTTATTTTTTCAACTCCAATTCTTCACACCAACAATGGCCAAACGAAGAGTAAGTTATATGCTATAAACCACCGAAATATCACCCCAATGGTATCTAACTGTCCAGTCTAAGAAGAGAACACATAAGCAAATGGCGGAGGACGAGAATGCGTCCATTCCCCAGTCAATGGTGATCAAAATCGGCGATTCCAAGCGATCTATTACGCCGACTTTGAGCCATTTGGTCCGAGATTTCCGCCAAATCATGCAACCTCATACTGCATCGAAGCTACGAGAACGCAAATCCAATCGACTCAAGGATTTCGTGGTTATGGCCGGTCCTTTGGGTGTATCGCATCTGTTTATCTTCTCATCGTCGGCCACTCACAACACTTCGCTTCGAGTAGCAAGGACTCCCCATGGACCAACACTGTCGTTTCAGGTGACAAAGTATTCGCTTTGTAAAGATGTTTGTGCAGCTCAACGGGCACCCAAGTCAATTACCCCCGACATGCTGCAGAATCCGCCGTTGTTGGTCATGAACGGGTTCAAGAGCTCCAAGACCAGTGATAAGGAAGCATTGCTGACGTCTATGTTTCATAACATGTTTCCTGCACTCGATGCTTCAACGACCAATTTGTCGGCCATAAAACGGGTTCTTATTTTGAACAAGGACGCTGAATCAGGTGCTATTGAGCTGAGACATTATGCCATAGAGACACGAACGGTGGATGTTTCTAAGCCGCTTAAAAAGCTAGGCAGCGTCAAGTCGCATGTAAATAAATCCGTTCCCAATTTGGGAGGCAAAAAAGACGTGGCTGATTTGTTGTTGGACGAATATAATGGGTTCACTAGTGATAGCGAGGTGGACGATGATGGAATGGTAGAAATGGCTTCGCGACAACATCAGAACATTAAAAAACACATTGCAACGGATGGCAAGGGAGATGCAAAAGCTGCTCCAGCAGGACCCACACTGAAAAAGGCCATCAAACTGGTGGAACTGGGGCCTCGATTGGAGCTTTCATTGAGGAAGATCGAAGAGGGCGTTTGCAGTGGAAAAACATTATTTCATACATATATTCATAAAAGTGAACAAGAGGAGAAACAGCAGCAGCAGGAGCATGAAGCTAAGGAAAAACTCAAGGCTGAGCGACGTCGAATCCAGGAAGAAAATGTACGACGTAAGAAGGAGGCCGAGGCGCAAAAGACGAGCCGAACAAAACGGGGGATTCTGAAGAGCAAGGGAACTGAAAATACAAATGATACAGCCGATACAAACACTGTTCATTTCGATTCCCCTGATGATTCTCCAGATCTGTTTGATGGATCCGATTTTTCCGAGGCCGACTGATCACGTGGCTGACTAAGCAAAGCTCCCCCACAAAAAAAAAACTCGCCATCACACATTTCTAATCTTATCATTGTCTCATTCACATTATGAGTCGAATAACCCCGCGAGGAGTCCCGGCATGGCAGACGGACGATTCCGTGAGCGAGTGTGTTTTATGTCATAGAAAATTCAGTCTTTTTTTCCGCCGTCATCACTGCCGAAAATGCGGTCGGGTAGTATGCGGAAACTGCTCCAGCGCTAAATCCACCTATCTACCAACCACCTATGTAGTTAGCCCACCGACGCAGATATTTCTGGAGAGTCCTCATGTTCCTCATAGGACATGTGATGAATGTATGCAGGAGCTTGATATGATTAGAAATGCGTTGAGGGGCACATACGGGGGATCATCGAGATGGGGTCTAAGACAGGGGTCATCACCGGGGGGCGAACAACCACGGCAAGGCTCTGGAATGTCATCGAGTGGACCAATAGAGGCTCGAGTAGCGAACAAGGCGTTTGACGAGTCGGAGTCGTTGATTCAGAGTGTGTCTTTAGAGTTGCCAGATGATGAGCATCGGTGCCCAGTGTGTGGTCGATCATTGCTTTCAAAGTCGGAGAAAGACAAGGAGAAGCATATCAACGACTGTGTAGTTAGTGCATCATTTGGAGGAAGTAATACAGAGAATAGTAGTCGTCGAAACCGCATGATTATATATAGGTTGCCAGAAGAAGAGAGTGCAAGTCTAGGAGAATGTGTCATTTGTTTTGAAGATTTGAGTCCTGGAGACATGGTAGGGCGATTAGAATGTCTTTGTGTATATCATGAACGATGTATATTGGATTGGTTTTCACGTAAGGGAGCGGGGAATTGTCCGGTGCATACGATGAATTAAGGTTTCGTGTGAGAACGAGGGGTATTGGATCACATGAGTTTTAGCGTGGATATACTGTATTTGCTGCTGTATTTGCTGCTGTATTTTACTGCTGTACTTGCTGCTGTTACTCTTGCTTTTCTTATATTATTTTGTCGTTTAGGCTGCTCGCTCTCTGCTGTTTGTTTGCTGGCATTTTGCTCAATTTCATGCTTGCATTTTCTCTCTACTATTGCATTCTTATTTATCTGCCATTCTTCAATGTTGTATTGGATTACCGTCTAATAATAATCCTATATTTATGTGGGTTTAAATATCACTGATTCTGGTATCTGGCTCCAAATATCACTAATTCTGGTATAATTATCTTGTCATTGTTCCTCTAGCTTGTAGACTGTCGAGATGTACATTGAATAGTTTAATTATTATATTATATTATGTTAATAACAGTTTAATTAACATAAAATCATTACGGCATTATACCAATAAAATCATGACAGCTGTTTCCCATATTACCGCATTCCCCTGCCATTTGACATCTCTCCTTCTTGACATCTCCACCATGGAAAACCCCCACGAAGCAGTCCAAAACGCACTTCTTTCACGAATAAACGCGAATGTCGGTAAACTGAATGACGGTATAGAAACAGTGAATATTTTATTAGAGTCCATTAATAAGCAAAATATCGAATTGGAGTTGTTAGCTCAGATATGGGAATCTTATATGAGAAATGCAAAGTTCCATTTGGAAGGAACGGGGTTAAAGAAACCGCCTTTGTGAGGGAATTAGGTAGATATGCTGTTAGAATACTACAAGGTCACTATTATTTGAATCCTCGGTGAAATAGCGGTTATTCTTTCCGTACTCTATTGGTATTCTTACTGATTTGTTTGTTTACCGCCAGAATTCGACCGTCTGCACGGCTGTGCATAAAGCTTTTTTTTTCAACCTCTTTCTCTTCAACAACACACAAAAACCATTCAAAATGCATCTTATGTACAGTCTGGATGACGAGGGAAAACGGATTTATACCCTGGGCAAAATCACCGGAGATGGAGAAATCACCAAATCAGCCCATCCTGCGCGGTTTTCGCCTGATGATAAATATTCCAGACAGAGAATAACACTCAAGAAACGTTATGGCATGCTTCCTACACAACAAGGTGAGTATAATTGATGATTTTTATTTAGTTCCATTTGCATTGTATTCTTACTTTTCTTTAGAAGCAAAACCTTGGTAAACGTTGCATATTACGGGGGGTTTAATCCCTGCTCTGTAGCTTATTATGTATCTATTGCAGTTTATTATATATCTATTACAGTTTATATCCATTTTCACTTCAAACCCTCTAAACCGGGTAACTAGAACACTGCTCTCAAATGCTTTATTATTATTTAATAGTATTTTGATGCTATCCTCCAATATTCTACATATCCGTTCCATTTGCCCTATATGCCATACTCTTCTATCTAAACCGTTGTTTCCCGTATTTCCCCCGATGTATCATTGTGCAATGTTTCTATAGGTTGAACAACTGTTGTCTGTCCAGTCTTTCGTTTCCTCCTCTTTTCTCTCTTCTGTTCTCTCTTCTCTTCCCTCAGTTTGTCCTTCTGAGCCATCCAATTCCTCATATTGGGTCCATACTTGATCAATGCAACATCTCCTATAAATGCCGCCCATAATACTGCTGCTGATATTGTACAGGTCTTACCAACACCCATATTATCGATCATGATGAGTGTTGTTGCCAAACCAATCGATTGCGCGGCATATCTCACCGAATAGTTTCCAGAAATAGCATCGGATCCATACTTAGGCATACTATCAACACAGTAGGTATTTACTGAAGCATAAGTAATGGTTTGGCCAACTCCCGATACAAACAAGCAGATAATCGGTACGGCATATCCTCCTTTCTCATACTCCAGAACCCAACCATATATGAGCGAAGCACCTGGGATTATCAACCCCAAACAAATAAGCGTAGATCGTAGACGATCCTCAGGTAAACGAAATCCTCGCTTTTTGATCCATTTTTTCACAACATGGTCGGCTATACGACCACCAAAAATTGATCCGGTCAAGTAGCCCATTCCAGGGGCAATATAGAAGAGTGAGCCATAGATAGGGCTTGTGAGATGAAATCTGGGATCCATAACTGCTCTAATTGGTGTGATAAGAAGGTACATGTTATACATGAGGGCACTTGATATCAGACCAGCTAGAGGCAGATTCGGATAGCGGAATAGACCCCAGATTCGGAGTGGGTTAAAGCCGATGAAAATAAACTTCTTGCCCTGATTTTCCGGCAGTGCAAGTGTCTTTCTGTGAAGAGTGTCAAAAGCAGTCTCCGGAAGAAATAGCATGTACAGTGGAACGAGCACTGCAGCCATGGCAAATTGCATCCAGTACAAATTCCTCCACTGGCTATAGGTAATGATAATACCAGCAAAAATAGGACCTAATACAGGGCCTATCTGCGCACCAAATAAAACCCACGCCATGGCACGAGCACGTCTAGTAGGTGGAAATAAATCCCCAACAATACTAGCGCCGACGCTGAAAAAGGATGTTCCTCCAAAGGTAGTTATACAACGGAAAACTACAAATACAGCCAGATTGGGAGCAACAGCAGTAACAACGGCACCCACAGCGAAAAAAATGGCACATGCGATCATCATGAGTCTGCGGCCGTAAATTTCAGTCAGAGGTCCAAACAGCATAGGGCTGATCACCATGAAAGCACTGGCGACTCCATTGAGCCCATTAATAGTCACAGAGGTCGAGTTGTATGTCTGGGCAATTTCTGGTACACAGGGAAGAATCGAAGTCGTTGTAAATGGCACTTGCAGACAGGAAAAGGCTACAGTAGCGACAATGATCTCTTTGCGTATGGTTGAAAACCTTTCATAACGCTCGTCGTTATTCTGTAAACGAATGAGATCATCATTTGACACAGGCACTACAGTAGTAACATTGGAACTTTCATCCTTCTGTTTTTCTAGGTCCTTAGAAACCCCGGTATTCTCTGTGTCTGGTAGGCTGTCTTGAGTCATGGCCTAAACTCATAAATATGAAAGTTCAATAGATAAAGAAACGGCTGAAATCAAGAATTTCCATAAAGAGGGCACCCTGGTATTTAAGTATATTTAAATAATATAATATTTTGTTGAATTAGGAAAAGTAGTGACTAAGTGCGCCGGTTTTCGGTTTATCCGTTGAGGGTCACGTGAGACAGCCGTACGGTAACGAGCGACAACCTGCAAGGAAAGGGTTTGGTTCAGAGTGGGAAATACGGTCAAGGGAAGTTACTGGAAGGGAAGATTTGGCGTGAATTATCTCACGGTATAAAAAATGATTCTTTTTTACTATTCATACAAGTTTATCTGACATCTAAAGCTTGTTTCTTTGAGTATTTCCATGAATATTTTCTGCACGTTAATTATGAATTAAGCTCTAGTTGATGGATGACTGTAATGTTCAACCAGGGTCAGCCATCGGGAGCCAAGACCCCCTATTTTAAGCCTAGAATATCCATTAAAAACATGACTAAATGCAATTGCCATATTATGCTGATGAAAACAAAGTGTTTAGTGAAAATCCTAGTGATTTTGCTCTACTGAGTCGTGAGTAATTGAACCTTAATATTTAGGTTTGGATCCTCGATGCTCATCCTCCACTATCTACGGCATCGACGAACCCTTGTACGCCAAGAGCAAAGACGGGGGTTCTCGGGGAATTCAATCGTAGATAACCTAGTAATCGAGTTTGCTAATTTCTGTAATTGGATAAATGATGTTTATAATCCAAATCGATCGATAATGATGTGCCGTGGAAGTACCAAACACAGCAGGTACCTATATAATACTATTATAACTATTACCCGATTGGTTCTATGAATTTCTTTGTCAATTGCACACGTGGGTTTCAAATAATATTCTAGATACTCGGCTATATTTCTTGCAAAGCATATTTGATATCAAAGTGGGGAAAAACTGCGCATATCGGCTGGTAATGACGATGATGACATTTTTCAGCCGTATAAGTTGTAACTGAAACGGTTCAAGACATGAGAATAAACCATGAGAATAAACATGTCAATTAAAAAATATCACTTAAAATATCCAACAGGATATCATTTAAACACACCAGATAAAACGAGCGATTAATTTTTGCTGCATAAAAAGCGAGCGATTAATTGTTGATTGTCACTGCTAAATACGGCCATCTGACCCATACTAAACAAGCTGAGTCTGTAAAAAATCCCTCACAAAACTATTCAAATACATATTTCAACCGAATAGAATCTACCTGATATTGAATTGCATTAGTTCCATGACGCTCATGAACACTTCTGCTGCCAGCACTTTAAATTGAAATATCACCATAGCACCCTCCGCCCTCGGCATGCCACTACTGGCACAGTCAACTCACACCCATCCACTTCAAACTCTTTTATTTCTGACCTTTTGATTTTTTCAGACTCCCATTTTTACATAAACTTTCAACATCCCAATCGTTTCCCCCTTTTGATTCCAATATTGTTCCTTTTAACCAAACACTCCTAACTTTCAATGTTGTTATCTTAGCGCTGCCGCTTCCAACTGTTTATTTTCCCCTTCTCCAACAAAACAGGCATTTCCATCGCTTGCCGAACTTGCAAGACCAACGCGTAAATCAAACACCAAAGCGGGCTGATATCGGCTTCTTCAAATTGCATATTTTATTCTTTGGAATATTCACCATTCATTCCATGTCATGCCTTCTTCATACATAGACATCAACATAGGCTCCACGGTCACGCTTCCTGGCGGTGAAAGAGGCCGTGTAAGATATATAGGGCCTATCCAAGGGAAATCAGGCGAGTTTGCTGGTGTTGAAATGCTCCCTGGTTATGAAGCTCATGGAAAACATAGCGGCTTTTACGATGGAGTCCAATATTTCACCACCAGCCAGCCTAACACAGCCATATTCATATCGTATTCACGCCTCATTGGTGAAAACGTCAAAATGGCTACTCCTGAGAACCGTCGCCACTCGATGCTGCGAAGCCCTGGGGTTGAAAGCACTCCAACAAGGCTCACTGGAGCTCTCTCTCCAATGAAAAAACAGCATTTGCCTATGGAAAGTCCTCGGCGGCCTTCTTCTCGAATGGCTCCTCCACCTACTACTTCTAAGACTCCGAGACGCCTCAGTGGCCTTCATGGGGTGCCTCCTTTGACGCCGAAACTGCCAAATTCACGAGCTTCTTCACCTTTGAATCGACGCCTCAGCATTTCCACCAACGGAACTGCCTCAAACAATGATCATCGACTGCAGGAAGAAGTTCAGAGATTAAAAAATGAACTCACTGCTGCAAATTATCAGCTATCTGCCAAAGATTCACAGCTCGAAGAGCAACTTGCTATGATTCGAGATATGGAAGTGAGTCTCAACGAGGTGCAGCAGATTGTCGAGACTCATCAGCGGGATCCTGATATAGACGTCGAGGCATTACGGCAACAGATTGTAGACCGAGATAACAAAATCAGCACCATTAGCTCGGAATTTCATCAGAAACGACTGGAATTCAGGCAATACATAGAATCACTGGAAGATGCAATCAGGCAACGTGACGAGGAATACGAACAGAGGATGCAGAGCAGCGACAAAAAGTCTCTGGCTGCTCCTTTTGAGCAGACGATTGCCAGCTTGAACGGTAAGCTTGCTGCAAGCCAAGAGGCCGAGCAGTCGTCGCGAATTCAACTCAGTCGGCTGGCGGATATCGAAAACCGTTTGTTAGACAAAGAGCAGGAAGTTCAGGATTACAAAGAGAGCATGGATACCTACAAGAAGATGCTGGAGTCGTATAATCAGAATGCATCGGAGAATGATAACGACTCTGCATCTGAAGAATTAACTCTACTGACGCAATCACTGGAGTTCGAGAAAGAGCGATCGGCGTCTTTGGAAAACAAGCTTGGTGAGCAGCGAGTTGAGCTAGAAAGTAAAATCAACGAGCTTATGGACGAATTGGCCGGATTGAGATCGGTTCATGATGGAAAAGTCGCCGAGTATGACAACTTGAAAAAGGAGCATGCAGAACTCAAGAAACTGTACGCAGCTCAGCAAGCTGAGTATGAAGTAAAAGAGTCTGAATTACACAAAGATCTTGAGAATCTTCGTATCCGATCTGTTTCCAATAGCACGGGTATCTCATCGACGTCAGGTCCTCGAACGCCTCTAACTCAGGTGGCCAGCCCTACTGTTGAATCGCACGAGTTTGCGACTACAGAAGCGTCCATGGATCATGAAGGGCTACCTATCTATAAGTCGCCGACGAAAATCGATCCAACAGCAGGCCGAGAACTGTGGTGTGGACTGTGTGAACGACTTGGACATGAAAGTTTGGATTGTCCGTATGAAGAGGAGTTTTAGGGTGGTTTTGGTTTAGGATTGAATGATGATAGATGTATTTGTATGGCTGGTAGTGTGTGTTCTGGTTCATGGTATGTGTACAGCATGGTTCATGGTATGTGTACCGTATATCTCATGGTATATGTACAGTATAGATGGTATATCTACAGCATAACTAACTCTGGTGTATGTATAGTACAACTCGTGGTATATGTATGAGCATTAGAATAAGATGGATAAATGTAACTTTACTTTCTATAAGTCCGTTTTTTATTGAAGATAGTTCAGTTTGGATTCCACTCTCTAGATGTAGTCATACAGTCACTGTCACAGTGTCGATATAAGTTGTCTTTCTTGTGGCTATACAAGGAATCTCTTCAAAGAGATGAATGGAGATCGTTACAGTTTGTACTTTTAACGATAAATATTCAATTTTTTTATTTAACAGTAGATATACGCATATATATACGCATATATATATATAATTGAATAATATTTACATCAAAACCATGACTTTTATTCCTACATAGCACTGACCGAATGTCAATTACAGCTATAACACCGTCCGTACACCATCTCTCTCAACTACATCATTTCTTCCCTGTAACACTAACTACCATAGAACTAATAGATGCCGCTGCTCCATTAGTTACTACAGGTGCTACTTTTTTAGGAAGTACAAAATCACTATAACATGTAAGTAACCCTATAACAGCAGTCAACAACGTCATCCAAGCCGGCTGTTGATCGGAATTTCGCACCTTTGACTCGCTCAAGTACGCCTGGACTGCTGAAAACAACGCTGTCCAAGCCATAAGTTTGTTTCTCATGAACATAGCTGCCATAGGAAGAGTGGAAGACAACATAGTAGGAGGTGCTTTTACTTTCTGAGCCACATGCTTATATCTACAAAACTAATTAGCGCATATTTATATATATAAGTCGTTTTAAACCACATACGGGACTACCAAATCAGCCCGTCGATTATCGGAGACTGCCATGTTGGTTTGGAGGATGGAGAGATTGCATTCCCAATGGGACCGTACAAATGGTGACAAGGTGGATATCTGAAATAATGCAAATATTTGTTTAAAACATGAAAAATCTCGTCAAATGTCATTGTAAGCGGTGAATATTATTCACAAGTATATTTTCAGCTAGGAACGAACTTCCAGTAATTTTACGGTATAATCTGCACTCTGTCTATGCTAACATCATCACAAGATACCCCCCGGAAACTTATTGAAATCCACCTGATCCTGCACCTGTTTACCATTGCTAATAAAACTTAGACGAAGACGCAATTTCACAGTTCCTCCCGGTGCTCCTGTCACTTTGAGATTCTGACTGGCTGTACCATTAGGCCGCAACAACGACCCTGAAATCGCCTCTAATGCAAGTCTTTGACTCTTGGGAACTGCTGCCTGTAATGACAAGTTGCTGATATCCGAGTTTCCTGTGTTTGTGAAGTGTGCTGTGATAGCCACCGTACCACTGGCAACCTTTTCATGGCTCAAAGCAACCACTAGCTCATTCGCATTATAAGCTTCGATTCCTGTAACTGCCTGCTTCGGCGTAGGTGCAACCGAGCTTCCTCCAAATATATCCTCCAGTCCGCCTACTCCAGCGCCTGTAGTAGCAGGAGCTGCGACATTAGATGATGGTTGTGCATTGGAAGGTCCAAATAGATCCATAATGCTTTGGTTGGTGGTAGGCTTGGCTGGCACAGTCTCGCTTGTAGGCGTTGCTGCTGCAGACACACTGCTGCTTCCAAATATGTCACTGAGTAGATCTGTGCTTGACGGATTACCATTGCCAGGCGCCTGCTCAGATGGAATATCACTGGCCAAATCCAACAACATATCTACTGTAGCATTCGATGCATGCGCTTTTTGTCGTGACACCTTGCGAACACCGTCTTTTTTAGCTCTCTCTTTTGCCGCCTGCTTGCTAAGGTCTTCTCTCAGCTGTGGAGCTGGGATTTTCTCCAAAACACCTTTTCTTACACTGTCATACTTGAATAATTTCATGTACTCCGCAATACGCTGTTGCACCTCGACATTGAGTGAGTGATTCTGAGACTCGAGGAGACGTCGAATACGCTCTATTTCTGACGCAGACCCAATTCTCACGGTCAATTTCATCAGTGCATTGACCACATACTCACTGACTATATCAGTAGCAAATGAACTGCTCAATATCGTCTGCAGCAATGATACTATTTCAGTAGCACTCACAGTCTGAACCTGTTCCTTGTCGTCCTGATACGAGCCACTCTTTAAAAGAATATCACCATATTCACCAACTAGCCAGACACCAACTAAAGTCAGTCCTTCCTGAGTAATATCAGCCTGGAGTGCTGAATAAACCTTCTGTACTGCATATAACTGAAGATCTTCACTAGATATGACAAGGGTGATGAACGACGAGAGAACGTTTTCCTTGGCATAAGCGCCGGCCAACTTGAGGGATCGAACAATCGTATCTATATGCCAACGTTTTGTAGGAGCATACTTTTCAGCAGCAAGTGCAATATGCGAAACAAGGCCTTGTTTGAACTCCGGGTCGGCAGTTTCCAGAAATGTAAGCAGCTCACGAGCCAGAACGCGGATATTCTGCTCATTAACCAAGGAATAGGATAATTCAAGAGCTCGTCGCCGAATCGACACATCAGCGTCCTGAAGGCATTCTATCACAGTAGCCCGATGTCTCTGAACGGCTGTTGGTTCTAGTTCAATCACCTTAAGAAGAGTATTCAAAGCCACGTATCTGATATTGTTATCTTTGTTTGCCAGGAACTTTCCAAGAATATTTACACCAAGAACACGCAATCCACTATCACTCTCGGTGCCGAATATCGTCAATACAGCCTCATAAAGTACAGCATTTCCCACATTCTTGGTACCATCGGTGTTACTAGCAATCTGAGCTAACATATCACTCATCTGCTCACTAGTGGATACGTCACCTTCAGCCAAAAACCTCAGCAACCGCAGTATATGAACCTGCAGAAACGGGTCGGAAACACCCAGGACATCGTGCTCAGGGGCATATCCGCTGCTGCTTAGGGCTTTTAAATGCTGCAAAAGCGTAGGCACAATAGACCTGAATTCCGGCACCAAATCAGGGTTATTAATGACCATATCTTGAATTAATGCACAGCCACATAGAAGCACACCATGATTTCGGTCATTGAGCAAAAGCTTGGCTTTGTCTACAAAGTTTTCGTCCAATTCAGGCACTCTATCAATAATACGCATGGCACACAATGCAGCCTTTTTCTTCAAATACGCATTGCTGCTGCTTAGAATCTTCTCGATATCAGCAAACAAATCACGGGCCATCTCTTTAGAAGCAATGTTTGCCAGGGTGCAAAGTGCCAGAGCGGCTACATATTGATTAGGATGGCTGAGGTCATTAGAGAGCGAATTGGTCAACAGTGTCAAAACCTCCTGATTCTCATCCAAAAGCAGCATAGTTCCTAAATATCCAAGACGTTTATCGCCGAACCGGGAAGTTGCCAGCAGTTTTAAGCATTCAATTTGGCCAAAATGGGTTCGTTCGCCCAGGGTATATAAATAAAGCAGCTTGGCTACATTGTTTCTACGAATTCCTTGATCTGTATAATCATCGCGAAATGAAGTTCGGATATTAGCGCTTTCTTTTTGAATTACTGCGCGTTCATCTGCAATGGTTTTGGCAGCTCGAACTGATTTGATGAAGCTTTTGAGCGACATGTTGGCTGAAGGAGAGGAAGGTGGGAGCATCATTTAGGAGGTGAGTGTTTATGAGATGAGGTGAAGGTTGAGGTGAAAGGGGTTTTTTTTAGTTGGATGAGGGTTTATATGAGTTAGGTGGTGTTTTATTGATATCGTATAAATTACAATCTTCTAAATATCATCATATATCTGTTATGGTTGGTTATAATATTGTATATCATTTATGTTTGGTAGAGGTAAATTGCCAGCCAAATTTAACGAACAACAAAATAAGCGCGGATGCCTGGCGAGGGGCGAGAACTGAAATTCAGGAGGGCATATGATATGATATGATTCAGAGGAATGATTTAAAGGAATATTAGAATATTAAGTGAGAATTGATAAAGAACAATAAATAGTTGTGTATGAGAATCTATATAAAAGCTCTTTCCCATAGCACATCCGGGTAAACATGTCGTATTGCCTATTTGGGATTATCGACAGCTTTCAATAAAATAAATGACAAGCGCAACAATATCGTTACAATACAATGTGTTAAAGATTGATTTTAATTAATACAGTATCAGTCTAACTAACGTCATGCTGTACATTTATTGCTAATGTCTAAATACCAGTGAAACTGACTTTCATTGTTAGACATTTTAACACACTTTCTGTTTAACATTCGTCTCATCTTCGTATTCTTCTGTTTAAGCATTCTTCTGCATCATACTCGATTCACAGTAATACAACACAATTAAGGCAATCATCACTGTATGTAGCTCGTCATAGTTACATATACCATATTAGCCGTGCAACATTACCACTTGGCAAATCGGCCCAGTGAATACGAAAAAGAAAGTTTGCGATCTTGGAAAAAAACGGTCTTCTACGTTAAACTGTTCATGGTGTAGTAATGAATAGATTATGACATACAAAGGCGGGAAAACAGAGAAAAAATTCCAAAATACTAAAACCCATAGCTCATATTATAATTAAAAAAATCGTTAAAATCCCCATTAATTTCATATATTCTAGAAAAAGAATCTAAAACCATGGTGATCACGTGTGCTGATGTTATGCCTTCAGGATACTTTCTCATTCCTCTTAAGGACATTTAAGGCAACATCAATGAGAAACGTCAAAGAAAATCCAGGGAAAATTTTTCTGACTTGAGAAAAACCCCTAAAAACAAAAGTCAGAACTCTCGTTTGATTTCTATTTTTTCCAAGGTTTTCCTTTCCTCATCTATATGGGAAATATCAAAATATCTTCTGGCGTCAAGTCGTCAGCCGCTCCATCGGTGTCGAGCGATGACCATAAATCCAGACTTGATGAGGATCTAGAAATAACAAATGGCCATATAAAAGTAGAAGATCAGCTTAGGCGTGGACTGTCGACCCGTCAGATCTCTATGATTGCAATTGCTGGCGTAATAGGTACTGGCTTGTTTCTTGGAACCGGCAAAAGCTTAGCTAGTGGAGGCCCAGCGTCTATGCTTATATGCTATGCCATTATTGGAGCTATTGTTTATCTTGTCATGGTTGCTCTTGGAGAAATGAGCACATATATGCCAGTAGCAGGTTCATTTTGCACTTTTGGTACCAGATTTGTCGACCCTGCCGTAGGGTTTGCTTTGACATGGAATTATTGGGCCAATGATGCCATATCTGTGGCTTCTGATCTTACTGCACTCCAGCTGGTATTTGAGTACTGGACAGATTTTCCTTCGTGGATCATTGCTCTTATTTTCTGGCTGTTTGTTTTCAGCATAAATGTCATATCCGTACGAGCATATGGTGAGATGGAATATTGGCTTGCATTGCTCAAGGTGGTTTCCATTGTCATTTTCATCATTATAGGAATCCTCGTCAACTGCGGTGTCAATACTGATCATCAATATCTCGGATTCCACTACTGGTATATTGATCAGGCCCCATTTGTCAATGGGTTCCGAGGATTTGCATCTATTTTTGTCACTGCTTCGTTTGCATATGGTGGAACAGAATCCATTGGTATAACAGCCGGTGAGACGAAAAATCCCCATCGTACCATGCCACGAGTCGTTCGAACGGTGTTTTGGCGTATTGTGCTGTTTTACCTTCTTACTGTTTTACTTATTGGCATTGATGTGCCGTGGAATTGGCCAAACCTTGACACTGGAAATACCATCACGTCACCTTTCACTATTGTGTTTCAACGAATAGGCTCCAAGGCTGCAGGATCATTTATTAATGCAGTTATTGTCACGTCAGTCATCTCAGCCGCAAATCATGCCTTGTATGCAGGAACTCGTCTCATGTTCACTTTGGCCGTGGAAGGATATGCACCATCTATATTTGCCAAACTATCTACAGCGAAAGTTCCTTGGCTTGCTTTGTTAATCACATGGCTAATTTCAGGACTTTGTTTTGGCGCCTCCTTTATAGGCACCGGTACGTTATGGACCTGGTTGCAGGCATTAGTAGGAGTTTCTAACCAGATTTCTTGGTTACTAATTGGCATTACATCTATTCGATTTCGACGGGGCATCAAAGCGCAAGGCAAAGAATCAGAATTAACATATAAAAACTGGACATATCCTTGGGGTCCTTGGGTGGTAGTAATACTGGTATCAGTCATCATACTTGTTCAAGGATGGTCCTCATTCTCACCCTGGAGCACAGCATCATTTTTCCAAAGTTATGTGGAATTAGGTATCATGCCTGTAATGATAATATTTTGGAAACTGATAAAAAGAACAAAATTTGTTCGAGCGGAATCCATGGATCTGGAGTCGGATGTCTATGTATCGACTGAAGAGGATTTGAAGCAGGACGAATATGAGGATTCACTCAAGGGATGGAGGAAGGTTGTTTTTAGGGTGAGATCTATGTTTATTTAAGGGGTGGTTTGTGGTTCTGTGGCACGTAAAAATGGGCATTTGTGTTCTGTGCTTTGAACGTTTGTACGTTTGTACTTTGACACTGTGCTTCTAAGGGAACACAGCGCTACGCAACACAGCGCTAAAAAAGTTAGTTTGTTGTATTATTTAAAATATAGTTTAATATTATTATCATATGTCTCATGCAGTTATGATGCAGCTGTGATATTACTATTATTTTAACTGATTATCGATTATTCTTTATATCAAAATATCATTTCCTTTGATATCTTAACGTTTAATATTTTCTGTTACTCATTGTTACAGTGGAAATCTCAATAAGGATATGATTTCCCTATTAAGCATTTCAATAAAGACATGGTTTTCCCTAACAAACATCTCAATAGGACACGTTTTTCGTATCAAACACTCAATAAAGACACGTTTACCCTATCAAATATTACCTTAGTGTGTAAATTCCTCCCTTTGTCTTGTTTTCTGCTTTTCATCTTCTCCTTGGCTTTTGTTCTCCTCTTCGTCTCTTTCTCCTCTTTGGTGTTTCTCCTCCCCTGCCGTCTCTTCCATTAAGCGCCAGAACTCAATCCACATGAACCACCATCAAAACTTATTCGAAAACAATAAAAGACATATTCCATGAAATCTCTCATAATGACAAGGCCATATGATGTTAACCATATGACCAAAAATCATTCCATCTCATCGTTTAGTTCGCCAATCACGGCACTTTCATTAGCCAATGAGGCTTTCATCAGCTGTTTTCTAAAGTCGGGGAAAAACTTTCTAAGATAACAGCCTTTGAACAACCAAAAAATCCCCACAGCAAGTCCTTTGAAATCCCCTGAATATACCCTTTGATCCCTTTAAACGTCATGTATTTATCCAAATAAACCCTTTTTTTTTCTTTCCCTCCTCTTTCCTCTATCCTTTTCATTGTTTCTACCCCCCGTCTGCGGCTCATACGGACGCCCTCACATGATATCAAATCTCCGCAAATTATAAGTTTGCTGGGGAAGAACCAAACAAAACTTAACACCAACAGTCCAGGATAAATTTTATATTTCAAGGGAGTTTGTGCAAGACTATTGATATTTCCCTCCATCTTTTGCAAATGACTATTGCCTGCTGATATTATCTGTTCTTTAGTAAATCATGATCTTTCGCAAAGTCCCTCGATCTACCACCCAGATGATGGACGACAAGAGCCAAGATGAGCCAATATGTATCGCCAGATACTGTTATGGTAATCCTCGGAGCTTGACGTCAAGTCATTCTGGTGCCATCACTATGGCTTTGAGTCTAGAGCAGCCGACTCTCTTTCTATCTTCAACACCAACTTGTGGTTCCCGAACCGCGCGAGACGCTGTAGGATGGTCATCCACTAGTAGAAATGCTATAAATTCTAGTGGGTCGGCTACTGCATCGTCAGCTCCTGATGTCTCACAAGGTCCTGATAACAGCTCTTCACTGTGTCCTTGTATGCTTCAGGGATCATTAGTTTTAAAATTAAGCAAACCTACCAAAATGAGGGCCATCACCTTGACATTTTACGGCATTAGTGCCACTAACTGGGCGCAGATCCAGAGTAATGGGTCTCTTTTGGATGATGTTAGCAACGAATATGCCGTTGAAATCCAAGATAACGTCTATGTTAATGCCCACCAATGGGAATTCGTTCCTCAGGAAAAAGTAAACGGGCTCAAGAAAAGCGCTGAATCTGTCAGCTCATCACTTTCTGTGGTTGGTACTGACCTTTATGGAGCTGCTAGTGCCAGTTACTCTTCTTCGGCTGGTATCATATGCAATGATCCTGCTAAAACTAAAATGGTTCAATCAGATGGCTGCCAAGTCATCCATGAAAGTTCCAGTCAGTCATCTATTCCATTATTCACGGCTTCTGCACCAGCTGTTTTACGAAAACTGCCCTGCAGAAATAATCCTCTAAACAAGGAATCATATACCATGCCGGCTGGTGAATACGTCTATAATTTCAACATTGCTGTTGATTCACGTGTTCCTGAAACAATACATGCACCCCGAGGTGCCATTAACTATTACATTCGAGCTAAAGTCGTTCGATCGCCAGCTTTCAACATGAATATTACTGGGAAACAGTCGGTTCAGCTGGTCCGCGGGCCTCCCGAGGGTGGTCAGAATCTTCCTACGGTCATCAACAAATCATGGAATTCTCGACTTCACTATGAGATTATTATTCCTCAAAAGTATGTGCCTTTAGGATCATATCTGCCTGTGCAGATCAAATTAACTCTTCTCGATAAAGTCGCAGTGCATAGACTCCGTATGATCATGACGGAAAAGGCAGAATACAAATATAGTCTTGATTTGGGCCACCGAACTGCCGACAAATCTAATAAGGTTGTTCTTTTTGAGAAAAAGGGACAGACTGCCAATGTACCGTCTTCAGACGGAAGCCCCGCCCTAAGAGAGAAGCTGATTGGCAGTATCATGGACCCATCGGAGCAATCGACAATTATAAACGCCAAGCTGCCTTTAGCATCATCAGAGACTGATTTTTCTGCCATTCCTCACCAATATTATACATCTGAGAATGGATCTGGACAATACAAGTTTCTGAGCCCGGATATTTCATCATGTCCCTATATGCGAATACGACATCGTCTTTCAATCTCCATAAGGATTTCCAAGCAGGAGGAGTTCAATATGAAACGACGTTACTTTGACATCAAGGTGGAAGTTCCTGTGATTCTACTAGCTAAGGTTTGCTCAAGAGGAAATGTTGATTTGCCCATGTACGACGACATGCCACCGTTGATGCCGAGTCTTTCTGATGAAACGATATATTCATCATCAGATGGTGAATTTTTGCCACCTTTTGATAATGTTCTGAATGAAGATATGCCGCCGGAGTATACTAAGGATGAGCCTGGCAAATAGATGTAAAACATATGGTGCTAAAGTACTGACAAATGTATAGTGCCATGCACTAGCATATGATGCTACCAACAATGTATGATGATATAGCACGATGCAACCAATGAATAACGATTATATAGTATGGTTTGACCGATTCAACCAATGCATAACGATTATATAGTGTGATAAGATTGCTCTTTCAGGGCTGTACGCTCAAAAACTATACCCCTTTCGATACATAAACGCGGCCAATACAATCAATGCTGTAGCGCAGAATTCCCAGCTCATTTCCAGAAGTACCCATATTAAAATAGTTCCAAGAGGAGGAGTTCTAGCCATGACTGCGTAGTATCCTTCCTCAAATGATAAATATATAAGGTACATAGCTAACCAAACAAATACAAAAAAAGACCCTATTCGAAACCATCTTTCGTCATTATAAGGATGTCCGATTATATGTATAATGCTCATGACTGGAATGGTTGTACATGCTTCAGTAATAATCTCGGTAGGAACCAATTCTTGGCCGTACTGTTGTCTTACCAATATATTCAAACCAGCGTGAACAAAGACCAATGGAATGACATATTGAGCTATATCAAGTCCATTGAACAGTGCTTGACCAAGAGGTGTGAGATCTTCGTCATCTTCATTGGCCTGATGATGCAGTGGGTTTGCATGACTTTCAACCTCCAGACGTTTATGACGATCTTCTATGATTTCAACCAATGTAGGCTCTTTTCTATTTTTGGCTGTAGGCATTTCGTGATTACAGAGTAATAATAATAATAATAATAACTACAAATGTTTGGAAAGTAAATGGTTGTGCTTAACAATTACAGAGGCGATGAGGTGTTGATGAGCAGAGGGAAGAATGTCGAGGCAAGTTTCAGTTGAATATGAGGAAAACATTTAAGAGATTACATTTGATTTGTAAGCTGGTTTCGGTACGTTACTACAAGGTAATTGAATATAACCTAATTGAATATAACCACTTATATGGTTTTGTTAGTTAGGAGTCGATGGGCAGTTAGGTTAACTATGCCATATAACAGTATGATATGCGGGAAACACGCTATGAAATGAGCATTGATAAAGGTGTCTACAGATCTGACTACAGAGTAATTGGATATACTCAGCAGGATATACTCATCATTGTTACGGTTTTGTTAGGAATTGTAGGGAATTCGTACTACAGTATGGTACTACGTTCAACAGCGTTCAACACAGCAGATTTCCACCATTCAACTCCTAAACAGACTGTACTGATATTCACAGTTGTCATTTACTCTCTCGTATGAAAATCACATCCTCCTGCTCCATCACTGGCCCTTCTACGGTCTCGTCTCTCTACTCTCTCAGAAAAAACTCATAATTATCACATTTTTTTCATGCTTAAGACATTACAGAAATACTTCTATCCTGCACCTTAATTTAGTCAAACAGGCCCATGCCCATATCTTCGTCTGATTCCTCCTTTTCTTCAACCTTTTCTTCCTCGGCAGCAGCTTCTTCTCCGGCAGCAGCTCCAGCAGAAGCAGCAGCTCCAGGAACAGCAGGACCGGCAGATCCAGCAGAGAACTGTGTAAGGAGATTAGGAATGTCTTGTGCAGAAATGGCCTTGGCGAAAAGTTCGGCCCAGATCTAAAAGTCAGTTAGTATTGCAGCATAAAGCGCGCTAACTTCGAGTAGTCGAGAGGTGAAGACATGATATAAGATTGAATATCACGAATACGCCGAAATAATGTTTATACAGTACAAAACATATTATACCATACCTGCATCATATCTTCTAGTACCTCTCACTACTCCATTGCTCTACTTACAGGCTCAACATCTTCAATGCCAGCAGCCTTAACCAAGTTCAATAACTTATCGGCAGTGATTTCAACATCAGCATCGGCCAAAATAATGGCAGCGTAAGATACAGCAGATTCACTCATTTTTTGGTGGTTGTTGTTAGTGATGATGATTGGAAAATGGCGGTTAAGTTGAGTGGGAGATTGAAGGATGGGTGGGTAAATTGGGGAATGGATGTGACTGCGAAAAAGGGGTCGGAGAGAGCAAAAGGGGGTGATATAAAAGGAGGATTTTATATTATTTTATTTGAGGTTGAAATTGATGAAAGAGTAATTGAGTAGAGATGAGATTGTGGTAGGAAGTTTTGAATGATTTTGTGGGTTCATAACGCATAGGGCATAGAGCATAGGATAGATCAGGGCATAGGATAGATCAGAGCATAAGATAGATCAGAGCATAGGCCAGAGCAGAGCATAGGCCAGAGCATAGAGTACAGTATATAGATTAGAATGAAGTGTCAATGATTAGAGAATTAAACCTGATGATCGTACTTCAATACATATATATATATTCCTACATTCTATCCCGCTGTTTTGTCCCTTTCTATGTCCCATATAGCCATCTATGCTCTACTTCGACACACCGCTAGGCCTTCATATTATTGCCAATTATCTCCAAATTTATACATTCCACTTTCATCTACTTTCATACATTCAACCCCATATTCCTATATTACTTTAAATTCCACTATTTAAACTCAATAAACAAAAAGCTGCTCTCGTCACTCCCTCTTACCACTATAACCACCATGCCTTCATCCTACCATATTCTTACATAAATTAACTCATAACTCAATCATACAACAAATCAAACACCTTAAACACTAATCATCACATTTCCAATTCATTCCTTCTTCAAGCGTTCCTTCCATGTCATTCTTGTCCTCCTCTCTTGGGATCTTCCTTCATCCTCATCTCATGGCCTCCAAACGTCCAGTCCAAACAAAATCATGGAACGGCCAAGGTTGGAAGGTTGATTGCAACCGAGGCAGTATAATGACATCGGAAGAAATCGATACTGCTACTGCCAAATTGGGTATTCCTGTTCCTGAGATGATATTTGGAGATAATCAGATAACCATTGAGCATGAACCAACTGGATGGAATATATCCTTCAATGCCTTAGATGCTCTTGATCTCGTAGATAAAACCGATAAAAACATGCTTCAAGTAGCTTATTCCAAAAAATGGCAAACTGCTCGTAATTTGAGCGATAAGCAAGCTATTTCTAAGGACATTGCCGGCATAGTCAAGCCCTACGATTGGTCTTACACTACTGATTATCGAGGAACAATTAATCAAGGACATGCCAAAGTCACTTTAGATGAATCTCATGATATAGAATTACCGCTAGAATTGCTAAAAAGACCCGATCCCATTCTATTATTCGACAATATTTGCCTGTTTGAAGACGAATTAGGTGATAATGGAATTGTAACATTGGATGTCAAAGTACGTGTCATGCCTGAACGGGTTTTTATATTAAGTAGGCAGTTTTTACGCCTAGATGACGTTATATTTCGAATCAGAGATACCCGAGTGCTGGTGGAGTTTGAGAAAAACGTGGTAATCAGAGAATATCGAGAGTTTGAAGACGCTTATTCTACAATCAAGCAATCAATTCCAGTAGGAACTAGGGATTTTGGGAAATTCCTCAGAGACGTCAATTGGGTTGCAAGTAAAATTAAATTAACAAGTAAAAGAACAGACGCGGTGCATATAGAAAGCTGAGAATCATTGGCTTAGCATCAGCATTATTTAGCTAAGCAAAAGACATTATTTAAATCAGATAATTTTAAATGAGATTATCTGCAAAAAAAACATAACAATTGCGTTCATCTGTATTTCGTTCACTGTATTTTTCTCACTGTAGCTCTCTGGTAGCTATGCATTCTTATGCCCACATTTTCATACAGCGACAAATTTCTTGGCTGCTGCAATATTTTCCTCCGTCGACAGCTTCTCATCTATTATTTTCTTAAGCTGCTTTTCTGCAATCTTCTCCAACTTTTCATATTCAACGGCTTCTTTAGCAGGCAATTTCGGCCATGCCGATACCTTTCTAATAACAGCTAAAAGCCCACACCACCCTCGAACGTAATTAGGGCTTATTTCCACTGCTCGACTATAAGTTTTGACAGCTTCAACTAACAAGCCCATTTGTTCATTCAGATTCGTCCTTGTAGTAGCATCTATATGGCTGATCTCACCCATTCGAGCAAATACATTATATGCATACGGTTGAATTAGTATAACCTCCTCTAATGAAGCTATTGCTTTTGTATAGTTCCCAGTATGAACATATGCTTCCGCCAGTTCTGCCCAGGCTTCTGCATCAGTAGGTGTAACATCCAGCAGTTTCAATAGCAGCGTCACATATGCCTTATAATCACCCTTAGACTTCTCCAGAACGGCGTTTCGCTTCAATGAAACAAAATCAGACAGTGGTCGTTTCTCCAGGTATTCCTTTGTCTTTTCCGGTCCTTCAGTGGCTTCCAAGTACATTGACCTCAACAACCCAACTCTTTGAGGAGAATCGCTGAATTTATCCACTATCAGCTGAAGTGATTGCTTGGCATCTGGATCGTTATTGGTCAGAAGCGCCAGAGTGAAATGATATTGAAGAATATCGTATAGATCAGCCTGTTGGCCAATAGTGCCTAGTCTTCTTTTAACAAGAGCATTAATCTCTTGGTAGTTTTTATGCAGTTGCGCTGGCGTAAAATTGCAGTAGATTCCTGCACGGAAATCATCCAGATAGTCCTGTAGAGACATGATGGGATAAAGTGAATTGCGTATTGTTGTGATATTCCCAATGAAAGATCAATGATGCGGTAGGTGGTTTTTTGATGTTCAAAAGTGTCGGTTGAATGTTGGCGTTTGGCTTCACAAGCGTGGCGGCTAAATGTCAAGTTGACAGGGTAACTCGGTTTTTGTCCTCAGGGCAATAACGAAACAGCTTACAGTAATGATATGATGAGTTTGATGTATAATTTTGGTAATTGGCATATATAGGTTTAGTAAATTCGGTAGTTGAGAGCTGGTAGATGGTTCGGCTGTTCAATTCAGGGGCATTAAAATGATAAGCAGTTTACATATTTTCTTCTATTACTTTTTAATATTTGGCTTTTCCTCATTCAAATATCAGGCGTTTTCTTGTTTTTTGTCTATTAGGAAGCTCTCTATTCCTTATGGAACAAAAAACCGGCTAAATCATAAGGCCGGTCGTACCCTCGCATCTCAAAAGCCGGGCCCTCCTACAAAAAAGTCTCAGATTTTACACAATTTGGATCCGGAATTAAACAAAGTGCCAGATTTTTCCCGATTGATTTTTCTCTATCAAACTATTTATTATAGATATCTTCCATGCAGTGTCGGCTACACACCGTAGCTATCAATTGAATATATTTGTATATAAAAAATAATCAGAAAAATAAATTCGAAAAAATAAAGGTGATATCACTAATAATTTGAGCCAGTGCTAAATCTGCATTTGGGTCTCATAACCCCTCAACCATCTATTGAGCAAGTTCTGCCAATCTGCCGCTCCTTGAAGACTTGACCTTAGCAACTGCTACTGTCTTGTCCTTGAAATCCACTAGTGTATATGCAGCTCTCAAAAATGGTGAGCCCAAAACTTGAGGTTCATCATTCTTCACTGGCCTAATAGCCAAGATATATCGATTATCGGGAACAAAATCAACCTCTTTGGATCTAAATCCAATAGTATCAATAATAAATTCGCTGACAGGCACATCGAATACAGTATTTCCTACCTTAAAACTCAGATATCTGTCTGCAAGCGGTCTAGATTCCAATCCATATGTATTGGACTTTGAATCATAATTAGCACCAAACAGAGTAAGAGCGATCACATCAGCTAAGTCACGATGAAGTGATATGAATCTCGAACTGGTATCTAAAAGCGCTTCAAACGACCCAGAAGAAATTGGATAGACACCAGCAAGTAAAACCTCTTCTACTTTGACAGCAATTTCATTAGTGTCGCAAAAAGAAAAGGTTTCCCAAGGTGCTTCATATTTATCAACATCAAAAGCTCCAAACAAGAGCTTTCCCTCACCTCTTTCACGGTCAATATAGAAGGAGTATGCGGGCCTGTTTATGGCACCTTCAGCCTGAAATTGCACGGGAAGACTCTTCGCAGCCTCTGACTCCGGAGCAAGACCCAGTATAGCAGTAGGATACTTAGTATCTTTGGTGCTCTTCAGAGTAAAGACCTGATTATTTTCAGTTTGGCCTCCGATTTTCACCACATCCCGGGCCGTTTGAGCTCGCTCAGCACCATCCGCTTGAGTATCAGGGTTAGGCACATCCGTAAAAACAATAGAGCTGGATGCCCTTCCTATAAAGTCATTTCCGTCAGTTGGTTGGTTGACCAACATGCCCTTGGATCTTATATTCAAGTATGCTTTGAAAGACTGAGGAGGGGTTCCGATTTCGATGTTTGAAGCATATGGACCCTCATATTCCTGTCGCTCTTCAATATTGTACCTAGAGGTCGCGTAACTGTACAACGGCAGTTCAACGATATTTGCAGCATTTGCAATAGAGAAGGAAGCAGCCACAATGGTGCTGCTAATAAGAGTGTTTGTTACTTTCATCGTCTTTGGTGCACTGAAGATCTGGAATGAAGGAAAAGACTCCTTTATATATATAGCGGTTGAAAATCCAAAACAGGTCATGCTGCAAGTTATTCCATGCTTGCTTGGCGTGGCTCACTCAATTGAGAAGTGCATAAATGGATTTGACTCAGCGCTGTTATTGTGCAGCGATGTCATATCGGAGCAGCATTTTATTGCATGATTTATTATTAAATTTTGAAGCTTGTTTCTCTGACATTTCTCGGTTGCTTTGAAGAGTTTGTTCGTTTGGCAACTGTTAATTCATTCGATAGTAAAAACCCCAACTAGAATATCCGCGAAATTTCTTTTTTCAACAAAAGCCCCAGTCTCAGTCTTTTGAGCAAAGAATTATTTTAAACCTAAAACGGTTAAAGAAATGCGCTTGGTGTTTCAGATGATAAATATATATGGTGGCGCTGCTATGGTGGCATAAGTGCGGGGGCTTAGGATCAAACCTTAAACCTTAATTTTTAGATGCGCTTATCATATATGTAAAAAATAGATATTTTCTAATATGTTTATCAACACGAATTGGATATACTGATTTCAGCAGTATAGAGAAAACTAATCCGCAAAATTTTTCATTTCTCCAAGCCTTTTGTAAGATTCCCTAGACTGATTTACAAGATACAAAGTATGGAATATACCTAGAACACCTGCATAACGCTACTCTTTTGAGCAATGGATCAGCGGCTCAAATCAACAAAAAACTTGGCACATTGTATATTGCTAATATGAAAGCCGAATCAACGTACTCAGTCAAGTAATTCCACAAGTTGAATAAGCTATAATTTAAAACTGTTTCTATTTGATAAAAAAACGAAGAGTCAGGTCAGGGCTCTTAGCACTATGGTTCGATAACGGCAAAAAATCCGGCCACTTTAGATCTACGTTAAAATTTAAGCTCTTACGAGATATTTTTAGATCACATGTCCCTCTTAGAGGCTGGAATGTGTGTCATTTAGCAAAAAGTGGACCACTTGAGTCCAACTGAAACATTTTTTCTGGGCTGTCTTAAATTAAATATGTAAGCCAGTACATTGCCCAAATTGGGTAATGATCAAAGAGTTCGATAACCGTCAGGGTGTTTTTTTGACAATAACCATGCATTATAATTGATAAACTGTATTAGGAAAATAGTGCAATTTGAGAAGATTTCAGAAATTCCAAATTTCTTACCAAATTAAGAAACTGAAGATATCCTTTAGTGATCTGCTCTGGTTGGAGTACTTCAGGGTAATGAGTCTAATCTATAATGCAAAAGCTATATTATACTTTCTAGCACTCTATTTTACATGGAAGCAAAAAGCATTATAATTAATCTTTTCAAGCCAAAATCGCACATCGAGCCAAAAACACATATCCAACCAAAAGCTGAACTCTACTAATGCATAGATTTTATCCATTCTTGAAAAATATGCCTCTTTTTCCATCGTCCAGGCTTATATCTTACCCGACGTTGTTCCCTCGTATCCTTGGAGCCTGTCATCTCCCAATGAAAATTTCATCAATTCCTCTCCACCATGATTTCCCGCTCAAGGTTCCCTTTGCTGCAAAAAACATGTTTTAGATATGCATCGACTGGGATTAATAAAAGTTCAAAGGTGGCTGTAAGCAATGCGCCTATTGTGAGAACTGACAATGGGAAATCCGAGCCGATTTCGGCTGTTTCTACCCCGTTACAAGACACTTATACGCTCCCGAAGTCTGCTACTTGGACTTCTCGGATATCAAATGGCATCATATCGACATTAAATCTTGATAGACAGCTGCTGAGAGCTGGTCCAATTGCTGGCAAGGTGTTTCGGGAAATGTGCGAAGCTCAAGGAGCATATTCCGAAGGACTTCCCATGTCGCGGACTGCCAAGTTTTATTATGAGACGTTAGATCTCCCTAAAACATACAACCAGTTTGTACAAATCACATTTCTTCATGCATGGATACTTTTTGTACGAATGCGCAGCTTGAGGCGTAACGTTTGCAAAGCATATCAGCAGCAGCTTATCAATGGGATATTTAATGACATTGATGCCTATATGAGAGACAAGCTGAACTTCAAGTCTGATAGAATGGTCAATAACTACAAGAAAGAATTCGATCAGCAGCTGCGTGGGTGTGTTTTTGCCTACGATGAGAGCTTGATTGAAGGTGACACCGTTCTTTCCTCTGCCTTATGGAGAAATCTGTTTCAATCATCTAAGGAGCCAAATCTTCATCAGTTAGAACAACTTGTGCATTATGTCAGAGTCCAGCTTTACTTGTTGGACCAATTGAGCGATGATGAATTCACCCATGCAAAGTTTAAATTCATCGAGCCTTGGGGAAGATACGATACTCAAGTGCAACGAGCACCGGCTATAGATGCAAGCAGGTAGAAGAACAGGCAAGTACAACTTAACCTTGCATTTGTGTATTCTGTTGGCTGTAGCTGGATATCGCATCTATTCTGTTGTAAATAATCTATATGCGTTTCTCAACGATTGTCTGCTTTCTGAGCTAACCTTGGAATTCTTCAACTTTCAAACCATCCAACCACTTATACTCCCCTTCTAAGGTCTCCTGTGATATCTTGTAAATCTCATCAATCAATGCCGGTACAAATGTTCCCGGTCCTTGTACATTGCTTCGTTGTGCTGCTCGTTCGGCTGCAATTGTATACCAAGCAACAGCAGCTACAGTCGCAACTAGAGGATCCTGATGGTATGACGCTGTAGAAGTAGCAATTATAGAACCTAGAACACAGCCAGATCCGGTGATAGAACCCAAGTAGTGATGGCCGTTGCTAACAAAAACTGTCCTAGAACCGTCAGTAACCACGTCCTGTTCCCCAGTTAGAACCGACACACATCGACAGTCCTGGGCCAGCTTGGTAGCAATCTTCGCCTTCTCAGGCAAAGATAACGTGTGTATGCTGTCAACGCCCCTCATTTTGAACCCCGGGATTTTGGCTGCTGCCGCTATTTCGCCCAAGTTGCCTTTAACCACCGTATAAACAGCGGCATCCAGCAACGTAGCAACGGCCTGCCGTCTAAAGTCAGACGATCCGGCACCTACAGGATCCAGCACTGTGACCTTATTCTTTTTGTTGTACTGAGTCAACGCAGACACGTACATCTGGAGACCTTCAGCCGTAGGAGAGCCCATATTCACCAGTAATCCAGCATGTTCCAACGATGCCAGATCAGCAAATTCCTCGGGACATTCCGACATGACAGGACTGGCTCCTGCCGCAATAGTCATGTTTGCCGAGAAGTTGCGGACTACACTGTTAGTGATGTGATGGACGAGAGGAGAGAGCCGAGTGACAGATTTGACAGTCGTAACGATGCCTTCCTTCAGAGCATCCTTCTTGACAGCATCAGCTTTGAGCCCACTCTTTGCCCACGAAGACGGACTCTCCCATACTTGTTTCATATACTTTGCAGCTTGTTCAGGATCCTTAGACCCAATCAAGTAGCTCACAACAGCCACTCCGTCCAACCCACCTTGACCGTCCGAATGAGTCAGATGCTGCAGAAGAGCAACATTTCTATCATTCACTCCTCCAATTGCAACAGATTTAATGCCGGATCCTTCAAGAACCTTGAGAATCGACCGAACGCCGGAACTTCCAATCGGTTTGTTCTTCAACTCCTTGGTAAATGTACCAAACACTGCACCTATTCCCACGTAGTCGACCCCGTCCTTTATAGCGTTTCTGGCTTCTTCCTCGTTGTTAACGCTGACTCCTATGATCTTGTCGGCCTTCCAAAGACGCTTTATCTCCTCAACACCAATATCATCCTGGCCAACATGAATTCCCTCAGCATCAATTGATTGTGCAACATCCAGCCTATCATTTATAATAAGTGGAACGTTGAATTTCCTGGTCAATTCGTGAACTTTAGCCGCCAAGGCTACAAAGTCACGTGTCTCGGCATCCTTTTCTCTCAATTGCACTATAGTAACGCCTCCTTTAAGAGCAGATTCTATTTGTTCAAGTAGAGATTTACCCTCCGGAACAAGTCCACTATCAGTTACAAGATAAAGTGAATAATCGATGGTTTTGGTTGAAGACATTGTCGCTAAGTTCTTGGTTGAAAGAAGGATAATTCCAGATCAAGCATCTTAACGTCCTTCCCAAACGCCATGAAACTAACGCCTGAGCTCCTCATGGCTGCTCCTTCATATATCAATGCCGTAGATGATAGAGAGCTTCTTTTAAGAGGCCATCGTATTCCTGTGATTGAGAATCTCGGGGTCGTTGGAGATCAGAACGACGTAATAGACTGTTCTGACAACGACATCAGGATTCTAGGCAACTTCCCCCGATTTCCCCGTCTATCTGGCCTTGTAGCGTCTCGTAATAGAATCTCCCATATCCAGCCTTCGCTAGGTGAAGCTCTTCCGAATCTTAGCACTTTGGTCTTGACAGCCAATGCGTTGGCTCGACTGGCTGATCTCGATGCTCTTTCCGGGTTCAAAAAGCTCCAATTCCTGGCTCTTTTAGACAATCCTGTGACTTCCCAACCGAATTATCGTCTTTATATAATATGGAGAAACCCCAATTTACGAATTTTCGATTATCAAAAGGTGCGGGAGTCGGAAAGATCGGAGGCTAACCGTCTGTTTGGTACCGTTGATAAACCTACAAATTTAGCCAGCCATATCATGGGCCATAAATCTAAAACTTTTGATATTTTAGGACCTTCAGGAGAAAACGGTAGTCGGGAAATTGTTACTAAATTGACTGAAGACGATAGGAAACGTCTTCAACAGAGTCTGCTCAATGCTACGAGCTTGGAGGAAATGGAGAAGATAGAACGAGCATTAAAGACGGGATATATATAGGGATGCTGGCGTTTACTTAGGATTCTATTTTGGCTTTGTTATTTCTCCGTTGAGCCGTTTGTTACTGGAATCATGGGCTATGAGAGCCGTTGAAAAGCTTAACTACGCACCACTGGAGTACACTCCTATACTGCTGTTTGGATTATCCTTAGCTTTAGTCCTTTGGCTCCTTACAATGCTTGATAATACTCCTGCGTATGAGCGATAACGTCGTTGAAGTGGTCAGATCAGCTATGATGGCGTTGCAATCACTTCAACTATGACGAAAATTCCTATGAAAAACTTGTATGATAATTGTATAAATAACTTTTAATTCAACTGTTACGAATGAACAATATAAAGATAATAGTTTGATGATCGACTGCTACTAATAAAGAGAACAGTCCAATGATGATAAGCTTACTGTTACCAATGAACAATAGCCCAGTGATGAATTGACTGATAATTAAAATATCCTTGTAATTACCAGTCGAATATATAAAGACAATAGCTGATAATCCTTCGCCTCAAATCAATATATCATGCAATGACAACTTCGTACGTACCGGTTCCGCCTGCTCCTGCTCCTTCTCTGAATTAGAAACTCTATCAACATCAAGAGTGACGCTTGGCGGCGCTTTATATGCCTTATCGTAAAGAGCACCGTTCTTCTTCTTCCAATAGCATCGAGTGCACTCTGCTGAATTCTCCGACTTGAACCAAAACGGTGATTCAGAAACATGACAGCTTGAACATGTTACGCTTCCTCGAGTAAATGCAGTGTTACTGTAGTCTTTAAAGTCAGAAGCTGGAACAGTCAACTCCAATTCTGGTGCCCCAATGAGCTGCTGTTTGGCATCTTCTGTTGCCTCCTTACGGTCATTAAACCCCCTGAACATCTGGCTCTGCATCATTGAGCCTGTCACACTGTCATCAGACTGCTTGCTGCTTTCCACATATAGCTGCAAAATAGTCTTGTTCGTGGCTGAATCAATATATGACATGCGCATCAAATGCTGAGTCTCTTTAACATGAGTTCCACACATTATCACTGCTCTCAAATAACCGCTCTTTCCTTCTATAGTTACTGGCTGCACATTTCTAGCTGGAGCATCCTCAGCCAATTCAAATCCCATAGCAACCCCAAACCTTGGTGCACATCCAACATGATACGAACTATCACAAAGTTTACATTTGATGCATGCACCAGCAGCCGTGTTGCAAACACTACAAGCTGCACTTAGCTTCGCCTTGGAAATCTTGGTGAGATTCTCTGCCGGCTGCAAAGTCTTAGTATCTCCAAAAGTCACCTCATCGTTCCATATTGCACAACGAACATGGACCCAATTTGAGTCCTGGGTTCTTTTCAGCCCATCTGTAAGCAAACTGCCATTAGTGATGCTATTCGAAGTGTGCTCATGTACAGGACATAAAACACATGAATATAAGGTGCTGACAACTGGCAGATCATCGTTACTGCAAGTGTCACATAGCCAGCTCTCACTACGAGGAATCTCTCCCTCGAGTCCGTAACATTGAGGATGAACATTCAATCCACATAATGTGCAATTGAGCTGCTTCATTTCAGTACTCAATTCCTTACAAACAGAGCATGGATAGCTCTCAACGGGTGCTGCGTCATCCTCCCCGACCTCTGAATCCAACATCTTGGTAGAAGCATCTTTATCGTCATCCTTATCCTCTGCAGCTGTTTCAGTCATAATTTCTCCGGCTCCTGGTTCAGTCTCCTTATCGATTGAGGATATATCAGTAGCTCTTATAACTTTCTCCTTCTTGACCTCTCTATCAGTAGTTGGACCTTTCTGCTTCTCTAGACGGACTCTCTTCCTCGTCCTCTCCCGCTCATACTCCTTATCGAGTTCAGCATAAATGGCTTTAGCATCTTCTATAAGTTCAGCTTCTATGCGCCTCTTCAATCCCTGTCCCGGCCTTTGGTTAATTTTCTTCAAAACTTCGTCCGGCTCTTCCCACATGACAGCATATTTTCTCCATAGCCTAGCGCAACGCAGACATAAAGCAACTATAGGATTTCCCTCGTTAGCAACAGGATAGCCTGGTGCCCTACGCCATTCTCGTACATTCGTAGTATGGCAGAATTTACAAATAAATGACCTCTTTTGCGTCTTCGCTTTCTCATGATCATATGCAGAATCGTCTCCGCTATCAGCGACAGCATCTACCAAGCCATCATGCATGATCTTTATATCGGCCTTTTTAGACTTTTTAGGCCTTATGCTATCCCTCAAAGCTCTGCCAGACGGTGTTTTCTTCCACAAATAATAATATCGGACTACATCTGCCGATGTCTTGGTACCAACTTCTTTATAGACAGGATGTAATTGGCTGCCGTACTTTCGTACACCTTCTTCGAATCTCTTTCGTTCTGCTTCAGAAAAGGTTGGCTCCTTGAGTGATTTTCTGGAAAACGTAGACACCTGCTGCAAAGCTGGTCCTTCCTGATAGTTACAATCCAAAAAGGCATCCAAAGCGGCATCGATGAAATTAGTGGACCATGGTTTTAAATTTAGCTTTTCAGCATATGGCTTGGTTTTTTCCAAAAATACGTCGATACGCTCCAAATGATCTGATGGTGTCTTCCAGTGGAGGGTGCTTGTAGCATCCCCACCTCTCTCGATATATCCGGCAGGTTTGTCTTGTATCCAAGGAGGTCGTTCACTTTTCTTCAGTGATGCAGTTCTTGCCTTATCGGATTCAGCATTTTCAGAGCCATCCTCTGGCTGATTACTATTTTGCTTTGCTCGGCTTTTAATACCATTTTTCCCTTTCTTTCGAATATTTTTCTCTTGCTCCACATACACCACCGGTCTGCCAGGCCATTCCGGCACAGGACACTGATTTTTGGGCCCCAGCCGAGAACCTGCTCGGGGGTAAATTCGGTCATCAAACTCCAGCACATCCTCGAGCTGGGAATGCATGCCAAGGTATCTGAAAGGCCACATTTTCTGCATATGATACTGTTCATCAGAGATTTCTTTACTAGTAGATTTTTCCACGGCTGCTTCGAGCTCCTCATACCTCCTTCTACCGGAGGGAGGTGAGACTGACCGAGTTGAGCTTTTGCTATCCTTAGAAGTCTCGCCCTTAGAATCTTCATCCTTCAAATCATCATCCTCATCCCTTGAAGCATCATCATCTGGGCTAGACTGCCTTGTATTTGAAAGTAGTCCCTTGTTTTCTTCCAACTTTTCTTCTAAAGCTTTGGAGCATGCAGCACAGGACCATCCAAAACCTCTAGAGGGTTTTCTCGTAATAGGCGGATCCAGACAAAGCATATGATAATGATCTTTACAGTGAGCACATTGTACTGAATCATCTGCAGAACACCATTGCAGGCACTTTTTGCATGATTGTGGAGAGCCAAGCAGGTCCTTTCCGCGGCCGCTTTCCACCACAGCATACTTGAAATTCTGAGTCAAAACCCGATGAAGTTTCGGAGGCAAATTGGTGATTTTATCTGTCGGTATAAGATCAAAAAAGCGACTGATATATCTATCGAACAGCTGTGAAAAGTAGAAGCAGTTTGGAGTCTGAACATACTTGTCAAAATCAGCAATTCGTTCCTTGAGCGTAACAGTGCATTTACCTCGAAGGCCATGCAATGGACACAAATCGCTATGCATAGTAGCAAATAGCATGCGAGAATCCGTGGTGTTTCTAGATGCATCAGACTGCCTATAGAGCCAATTGACTCGGACCTGATAAAGATCAGCAGCATCGATCGAGGAGCGGTTTTTCACTCGAGGGGCCGACTTTTCACCATCGACTGCCATTTCTTCGTTTGTAGAGGCGTTTTGCTGCAAAGCAGGTTGTTTTTTGTCCTTTTCAACAAACTCCATTATGCGCCCGATATAGTACGGTTCTCCAGGTGGCTCAGCCAAAATATATACATGATCTATGAGTTAGTTGATGAAGAGATTTACAGCGGTATATGAAGTACTAACCTTCTTGCTCCAATTTCGTTCCGTCGGTTAAAACCAAAGCACCCTTGACTAGCTTAGCACCATTGAAATCCATAGCCATGCTAAGTTTCTCAGTGGGCGAGAACTTGCGCTGCCAATTCATGGCAAATCTGTCTCGTACAGCCTGATCTCGCTCAGATAACGGCTTGGTAGAGGCTGTTGGAGGAGCAGAGCGTTTCATGGTGCCATTTCTTGGCTTGGATGTAGCTACATGCTCCTCAATGGCTGTAATTGGTTCTATAGGATAATCTTCGGCGTAGTTTACCCGAGTTAAACTACGTTTACTACGAGACGGGGTAGAAGCCTCCATTATTGTTGTTGGTGGGCTAAAAATACCAAAGACAAGATCAAACCAAGTGATGGTATAGAGGAAGAGAAAAGTGGAATGGGACGTTGATTGGAGATGAGTGGAATTTGGTTTTTAGTATATTAGGTAATGAGGTGTTATTGAATGTTTCTGGTGTTGAATTGCATTGGGTTGAGGGTAATGGGGTAATACTTGAGAGAGGAGGGGAGGGGTGGATTTGAACGGATAGAAGGAAGTAAGGAAGGGGGATGGTATATGAATATATTTCTGATAATATATAAAGAATTGGTGGAATTAAAACGAAACGGATTTTCATCTGTTAAATTTTAAGGTATTTATGTTGGTTTTCTTGGTTGTGCATTCAGGTGCATAGGACTATGTACAATGGTGCAACATAGCAAGAACAAGATAAATTGGGGTGGATTTGGTTAATTGATTGTAATAGAAAGAGGAAACTGGAGGAGGTTTGAAATATCAGTTACTTTTGCAAGTCGGCTCTATTTGCTTTACTTGGCAGTATATTGTCCATTGTACCTAGGTGAACCATAATCTATGAGTTAAACAGTACAAGAGTTGAACAAACTTAAATTTTATCATATATTGATTGAACATGTTTGAAATAGGATGTTTTATAATATCCTGATGTATGCTAAAAAAAGCCTCTTAATCTCCTCATAACTAATCTTAACGGTACAATTGAATTTCCCTCTATATACCCGGCGACTTTCGGGGCTCCATTTCAGCACTTGCAAAGGTGGTGGATGGCCAGCCGATCTGATTTATATATTTTGGTTTAAAGGAGTCCTTGCAATTACCTTGTAAATGGAAATCGCTATTGGGAACCGTAGTATTGGAGTATTCCATTGTCCCTTCTTGCAGTACTTTACTACTTTACCTATGTTCTTATCGTTCTTACGATCTTCTCACTATTTTCCCTATGTCGTCCATTACACGCCCTCGGCTCCATCAACCCCATCTCAAAACACCAATTCCTAAATTAAACTTCTTTTTCTCTTCTTGCAACTCCCTTTTACTCCCCAATATCCAAATGCTACATAGTTTCTATATTAACTTGCCACAATCCCACATTCATAACCCCGTGCTATAGAGTCTCTCTACTCGGGCTTGATATCGGAATAAATTTTTCAGCATCCGCTATCCAACTTGATATCCACTAAATTCTCAACAATGACATCCCGACCGACCAGATGTTGGAATGAATTTCGAAGTAAGTAAATGATTTTTTCCCTAAAACTCCCCCGGTCTTTACTGACCTTTGTTCAGGTGATACTTTCACCACGCCTACACCGGCTATGATGCAAGCTATATCAACGGCAACGCATGGAGATTCCGTTTACATGGAAGATGAGACTACCAATGATTTCGAACTTCGTGTTGCCAAATTGACCGGCAAGGAAAAGGCGCTGTTTGCTGTTTCTGGAACCATGACAAACCAGATCGGAATCAGAGTCAATCTTTTCCAGCCTCCATACTCGGTTCTGTGCGATTATAGAGCTCACGTTTATATCGATGAGGTTGCTGCTATATCGACGTTTAGTCAGGCCATGGTTACGCCTGTTCATCCTGCTAATGGCGTGTATTTGACTCTGGAAGATGTCAAGAAATGGGCCATTCTCGACGATGACATCCATATTGCACCTACCAAACTAATTTGCCTTGAAAATACACTTGGAGGCTCAATAATGCCAATAGAAGAAATCAAGCGAATTTCCGAGTGGGCTCATGCTAATGGTTTGAAAATGCATCTGGACGGAGCTCGTCTATGGAATGCCAATGCTGCCACTGGAATTCCCATTGAAACTTACTGCAGTTATTTCGATACTGTATCATTATGTTTTTCTAAAGGTCTCAGAGCTCCTATTGGGTCTGTTTTGGTTGGTTCTGCACAGACTATCAAGAAAGCGAATCATATAAAGAAACAGCTCGGTGGAGGTATACGGCAAGCTGGACTGCTGACATCTGCTGCAAATGTTGCCCTTGATGAAGTGTGGCCAATATTGAATCAGTCGCATGAAAAAGCTGCTAAAGCAGCCAAACTTATGGAAGATGCCGGCATCAAATTTGCGCTGCCAGTGGATACGAACTTCATATTTATAGATTTCATATCCACCAGACTCAATGTGGATTTTCTAATTGAAGAAGCAACTAAGCATGGAGTTAATTTGAACTCTGATAGAATTGCATTTCATACGGAAATAACAGATGAAGCTGTCGAGCTGCTTGTGAAGAGCGTAACGAAAGCACTGGAGAGATCAAAGGCTATGACAGATGAGCAATGGCAGGAATATTTGGATGGAGGAGCGAGGCTTTTTTATATCAAGTGAAGTTTCTGAAGAATTTCAATGATAGAATTGCTGAAAGTTTCAAGCATATAGATGTTCAACTCAAGGTTTTAGATGGTAGAATTGTGAATAGAAAGTTGCTTAAAGGCATCAGATTTAGAATCTTTTTCAAGGGAGTATTTCCAAGGGAAATTTTTTCAAGGGAAATTTTATAAATGTTTAGTTGTTTCAAAATCACTGTTAGAGTTCAAATCATTCAGCATTTGCAGACCAGCTGGAATTCTCTTCGACTAATGGCTTTACTACTTAAAACTAATGCCAGCTCAGTCATAGCGCTTTTCTAAACAAAATAGCCGAGAAGTATTCTGTCATCTTATAGCAACGGGTGGGCAAAATGCTCCTGTTGAAGCCATGGTGCATGGTGAGCACAGATGCTATATAATGCCCAAAATTGTTAAAACTTTAAAGCTTAAGATAATAAATGATAACTGTATATATTACTTATTATGGATATGGAAAGAAAACCAAGAATATTTCATTTAGTTCTTTTGAAAGATAAGTAAAATGATGTATGATGATAAGTAGGGATATGTAAGCCGGAAGAATATACAAACCCCATTAGGCTAGAAGTTAATGAGAATAAAATAAATACCATATAAATGTAATTTTCAATGCATTTAATACTCATTTTATGCACATGACTCACCATATTATATCAATTATCATACATTCTTCCTCTTCCGGCTTTATACTTCAACACCAATCAATCTATCAATCTATCGGCTGTATATCTCATCTAATCAGATTATCCGCCACCTTCTACATATATTAGATAAGTCAATTAAATCCCTCAAATATATTCATTACTAATCTAAACTATCCACTTGGATTATTAAATTGGTAAAAATTCTCTCCCTTTTTCCAACCACTTTGATTCCTCCTTTACTGCATGTCCCTATTTGTCCCGAACTCACCGCACCCGGATATTCTTTTTTCCACCAATATACCCCCCTGAATGCCATGTCCAAAAATATTCTTAGATCACTGAAGAATATTACTAATGGGTATACTTCGGTGGAAATTCAGGTCAGAAATGGTATGATTTTACTCCACTAATCCAATTCTCCAGTAGTCATTCTAACCCGATCCATTCAGCTACAAACGGTGAACGATGGGGTCCAACATCTCAAGAATTAAATGAATTGGCTCTATTAACTTATCATGAGTATGTCCTACTTAATTATCTTTCATGTTACTTTTTAGTCTTTTAACTTTAAAACCAGCACTTCTGTTCATCAAATAATCTCGGCTTTATTAGATAGACTTCATGATAGAGGAAAGAAATGGCGTCACACTCTTAAAGTATGTAGTAGTTATTTTGTTTTATTATCATGATAAGGCCCGTATTTAACCCGTTTTTTTTTTTTTGCTAACTAATAGGCCCTTACTATAGTTTTATATTGTTTAGTTGAAGGGTCCGATGTCTTTGCTCGGGCCATGAAGCAAAACGCCTCTTTATTTCAGTCTTTACGGACATTTCGATGGATCAATTCTAAAAATATCGATCGGGGAGTAGCTATACGGGAAAAAGCATCGTCAATTGCCGATCTTCTGCAGAATGAACTTAAGCTTTCAAATGGCAAAAAGGAATATCACCGAATTCGGAGCGAAATGGGAACCCCGGGAATTCTGGATTTACAAGATGGTGCACTTTCTCGTCCGAGGACTTCTCTTAATGAGCCTAGAAGATCAGCTTCATCTGGTGAAGCTCCGCGTCGTCATGCCGCCATGAGCTTTGACCATGTTCGACCATCTACTGAAGGAGGGCGGTTTTCACTTTCAATAGCTCCTCTTGAGTCAATTCAAGAAGAGTATGACGGTACTGGCGAAGGCCTTGCTCGCATTCTAACTCAGCAGGGTGCTTTGGACGACAAAAAGTGAACCAATACAAAAATGCATAAAAACTCTTTTAGAGTTTTGGGCCAAAATTTGCCAAAAAATTTATATTAATAATAACAATGGAGCCATTAATTTTACTCGATATTAAGAATTCTTAAAGGCAAGTTTTCTTCAATTCATGAACCAATTTAATATGACACTTTGCTCCTAAAAAATTTCATCATCAACACGAATAATGTTGAGTTTGCCTTTTGCATTTTGCATTTTGCTCATTCACACGATAATTCTAATTTTATTTTTTTTAATATAGCAGCCGTTGTCCCGTTCGGTTGCTCGTTTACTGGGCATCTTCGTGTGATTAGATTCTTGGTTATACCGAAAAAGGCAACTGCATGAAAGTCTAGACCCTCCCCTGCCTTGAGACCGACAAAGGGCTCCTAAGCACAAGCATCGCTAATAATAATTTAATGTGAAGTAATATTGCTTTATGAGCAATATCATATCTGTGTCTTGGAATTGTCTCATGATATGTTTCACCTTTTATTATTCATTATGCCATAATCACTTATAACTTCGGTCTCAGCATCTTGGCATGAAACCCAAGAAAATTTTTATAAGACTGCCCATCAGAGATAACAAGGTTACTTTTACCAATCAGAATTGAGCGTGTTTTAGCCTTTTCTACATACCTCATTTGGACTTATCTTATGGCCTTAACTTTCTAACAAACTTCTCAACCAATTATACACTCCTCGAACAAAGCTCTCAATCAAGATAATTCTCTATATCTGCATAAATTATTTAGTTTAGGACGAAAGACTCCAAACTAGTGTGTTAATATGACTTCAAGCTCAGAGGATATAAAACAAGCTGCTTCAGAAAATTTGTCCAAGGATGAAGGAGACGTTGAACAAATCAACTTGAGCCAATGGCAGAAGTTTAAGGATTCTTTTAAATCGGCCAATTTTGGTGGTCAAGATGTCAGCCATTTGACGGAACTGGAAAGAGCTGCCCTGGCCACTGCCCAGTCTCCACTAAGTCGGTCTCTTCGAGGGCGACATCTTCAGATGATAGCTATTGGAGGATCGGTTGGAACAGGGCTTTTTGTGGGGTCAGGTAAAATTCTCAGTCAAGGAGGTCCCGCAGCTCTAGTTATTGGGTTTTCCCTTGTTGGTGCTATGTTATATTGCACAATTCAGGCCCTGGGCGAACTGGCCGTGCTTTTCCCCGTCTCTGGTGCATTTGCTACTTTCTGTACCCGGTTTCTGGACCCAGCCTGGGGATTTGCCATGGGTTGGAATTATTGCATTCAATGGCTTATTGTGTTACCGGTTGAATTGGTAGCAGCATCCATCACCATTGGCCACTGGCACAGCAATATCAATAACGCTGCGCTAGTTGCTATATTTTACGTTTTAATTATTTCTCTGAATATGTTTGGTGTTCGAGGCTATGGCGAAGCCGAGTTTGTTTTTTCTTTGATCAAGGTGATTGCCGTTATAGGATATATCATTCTAAGCATTGTCTTAGTGGCAGGAGGTGGGCCCGAAGGTCACTATGTCGGAGGAAAATACTGGCATGATCCTGGAGCATTTGCTAATGGTTTTAAAGGTGTCTGTGCGGTGTTTGTTACAGCAGCCTTCAGCTTTACAGGAACAGAGCTGATAGGTTTGGCAGCAGCAGAAACAGCCAATCCCCGTAAAACCCTTCCTACAGCTGCCAAGCAGGTGTTTTGGCGAATTCTCATGTTTTATCTCGTGTCTCTGATATTTGTCGGTCTTCTTGTGCCTTACAATAACCCGCAATTACTGGGATCTTCAAGCACTGATGTTGCTGCTTCACCGTTTGTTATTTCCATTACGGCCGCTGGAATTAAAGTACTTCCTTCTATTTTTAATGCTGTTGTTTTAATAGCAGTGCTATCGGTTGGAAATTCGGCTGTTTTTGGCTCTTCAAGAACAGTAGCGGCTCTGGCAGCTCAGGGATTTGCTCCTAAATTTTTGGCGTATATTGACAGACGAGGACGACCTCTTGCAGGCATTGCTTTATGCGCAATTGTAGGTTTGCTTTCATTTGTTACGGCATCTCCTAAACAAGCCGTGGTATTCAACTGGCTCATGTCACTGTCAGGATTATCGAGCATATTTACTTGGGGATCTATTTGTCTATGCCATATTCGATTCCGTAATGCTATGAAATATCATGGAAGGACATTGGATGAGGTTCCATTCAAGTCACAAGTAGGCACCATTGGATCATGGTTTGGGCTGGGTTTCAATGTGCTGGTTCTAATAGCACAGTTTTGGGTGGCTCTGTTTCCTATTGGTCGAGAGCCCAATGCTGCGGTGTTTTTCCAAAGTTATATGGCAGCTCCAGTAGTTCTTGTATTTTACGTTGGATGGAAAATCTACAAGCGATCGCCGTTTGTTCGATTGAAGGATATTGATTTGGATGCAGGTCGTAGAGAGGTTGATTTGGATCTGGTACGACAGGAGGTGGCCGAGGAGAAGGCATATATCAAGTCTAAAGGATATTTATATAGGACATATAAGTTCTGGTGTTAGAAGTGTATAGTACGGATATATAAGAAGGTAACGGATTTATGGAATTAAAGGGATTTAAGCGAAAGTGCTGAAAGTTGCCTATTAGGGGAATGTTAGGGAATTGTTAGGAACTCTTAGGAACACCTCTAGAGAGCAGCAATAGCAGAAATATGCAACACACTCATCAATTTATAGCAATATTGACATAGCTTGCTTTTTATATCAATTTTTTCTTTTTATCTCCTTCGAAAAGTCCCGTTCTTGCATTGTTCCACCGCGCTTGCCCTGAAATTACCGTACCGTTTAGGAAAAAGCCGTTAGCAAACGCAGCCGCAAAAGCGAGCATTTGTTGAGAAGAAAAGCAATTCCGTGGCCAAAAGATTGAAATTTGCATGTTTTTTTCTTTATTTATATATTTCTAATTCTGCTTATATTTTCCCTTTTTTTCCCTTGCTTTTCCCTCTCTTCCTATTCTCTGTTTTTTTTCTCTTCTCCCTTCTCGCTTTCTTCCGAGGTGTTCCATTATGAGTAAAAGTGAGGTGGCGCGGCCCGGAAGGCCAACACATATAAATAGCAGGGTTAGCCCACTTATTAAATTCCTCATCATAACATATTTATAACACAACAACACAGCAACAATGCAAATTTTTGTCAAGACTCTGACCGGAAAGACCATCACTCTCGAGGTTGAATCCTCTGATACTATTGATAATGTTAAGAGCAAGATTCAAGATAAGGAAGGTATTCCTCCTGACCAGCAGCGATTGATTTTCGCTGGTAAGCAGCTCGAGGATGGCCGAACACTTTCTGACTACAATATCCAGAAGGAATCTACTCTTCATTTGGTGCTTCGTCTCCGAGGTGGTATGCAAATTTTCGTCAAGACTTTGACTGGTAAGACTATTACTCTTGAAGTCGAGTCTTCTGACACCATCGACAATGTCAAGAGCAAGATTCAGGATAAGGAAGGTATTCCTCCTGACCAGCAGCGATTGATTTTCGCTGGTAAGCAGCTCGAGGATGGACGAACTCTTTCTGACTACAATATCCAGAAGGAATCTACTCTCCACTTGGTGCTTCGTCTCCGAGGTGGTATGCAGATTTTCGTCAAGACTTTGACTGGTAAGACTATTACTCTTGAGGTTGAATCGTCCGATACTATCGACAACGTTAAGAGCAAGATCCAGGACAAGGAAGGTATTCCTCCTGACCAGCAACGATTAATTTTCGCTGGTAAGCAACTTGAAGATGGCCGAACTTTGTCTGACTATAACATTCAAAAGGAGTCTACTCTTCACTTAGTATTGCGTCTCCGAGGTGGTATGCAAATTTTCGTCAAGACTTTGACTGGTAAGACCATCACTCTCGAAGTTGAATCTTCTGACACCATCGACAATGTTAAGAGCAAGATCCAGGATAAGGAAGGTATTCCTCCTGACCAGCAGCGATTGATTTTTGCTGGTAAGCAGTTGGAAGATGGCCGAACTTTGTCTGACTATAACATCCAGAAGGAGTCTACTCTTCACTTAGTATTGCGTCTCCGAGGTGGTATGCAGATTTTTGTTAAGACTTTGACTGGCAAAACGATCACTCTTGAAGTTGAATCGTCCGATACTATTGATAATGTTAAGAGCAAGATCCAGGACAAGGAAGGTATTCCTCCTGACCAGCAGCGATTGATTTTCGCTGGTAAGCAGCTCGAGGATGGACGAACTCTTTCTGACTACAATATCCAGAAGGAATCTACTCTTCACTTGGTGCTTCGTCTCCGAGGTGGTATGCAGATTTTCGTCAAGACTTTGACTGGTAAGACTATTACTCTTGAGGTTGAATCTTCTGACACCATTGACAATGTCAAGAGCAAGATCCAGGACAAGGAAGGTATTCCTCCTGATCAGCAGCGATTAATTTTCGCTGGTAAGCAGCTTGAAGACGGTCGAACCTTGTCTGACTACAACATTCAAAAGGAATCTACCCTCCACTTGGTGTTGCGTCTCCGAGGAGGTTTTTAAATTGGCCGTTATGTAGTTTTGAGTAGCCGATGGTGAAATATATTAGATCGCCAGTGGATAATTGATTCTTCTGTAGGGTTTAAGTTTATCTGTACTTGCGTTGTTCTTGGACGGTTGTAATGGTTATTGTACTTGTTACCGTACTTGTTAGTATATTTGTTACTCTACTTGTTACTATACCTGTGTTGTATTTGTACCAGCTCAAACCAACCCCTCTTATCTCAAGCCCATAAACCACAACATAGTTATGTAATCTTTTATTGAATTGAATCTCTTTTGTAATAATTCATCACTTATTACCCTGTTTAATACTTTCTTATAATTTAATTGAACATTTACCCTGTTGATAATAATCAAACTCGCTAAATATCTTGTATGATATCGCTTATTAACTCAACCACCTGATTGGCTCTCATCATGTCTGAAGAATTACACGCCGTTCCTCCTGTTCCTGTTGAAGAAAGCAATAAACCTGTCGAGCCAATACGGCCGCATCGTTTTTTTGGCATTGTTCAAAATATCCAGAAATATTCCTCGTATTCTTTTGCGGGGTTCTTGGCCTTGCACCTTGGATCGGTGCTCATTGCACCGGCTGTTTCTCCGGAAATCGGCGACCAATCTATACAATTCACACGTGCTATATATCAAACACCTGCAGTTGAGAATATATTGATATATGGAGCTGCTGGTGCTCATGTGGCGTCGGGTTGGTTGCTTAGAGCTCATCAATTGTACCTTTCCAAGGTTCATTATGGCCGGATTAAAGCACCCAAATTCTCACCTGTCTCGATCTCGGGGTATATGCTGGACACTCTGGTGGTGGCTCATGTGGCTGTGACGCGGGTTTTGCCGCAGCTCAAGCTCGGCGATTCCTCGTTGATTTCTCTCAGATTCGTCTCTGATGGTTTCCATCGTCATCCTTGGCTCAGCTGGGCCTTCTATGTGCCTTTTACAGTGTTGACACTGTATCACACAATATGGGGATTCAAGAAGTGGTTCCGTCTATATGGCAAGAAATATCGTGCGCCAACATTTGTTCCGTACTTTACTGCTATAGCTATTGGGCTTGTGAGTTTGTTTCGAATCTCACGGCTTCCTCAAGCTACAGGATGGTTGGCAGAACAGTACTCTACGGTGTACAGAGCAGCGTTTTTGAAATGAGAGGGGCTTTTTTTTGTTGTACGTTGGTACGAATGCTGCCATATTGGTCATAGCTGGACGCACAGAGATTTGAATATCACTCCGATGATCTTCAACTGTCAGCAATGCGCTTCTCTTGTTCAGATTTGAATATTACTTTGAAGACCTTCAATTGTGACCAATGCGCTTGTCCTGTCATGCTCAAATGCGCTCACTGCTAGTTGTTATGCTTCTCATGCATTGCTCTATCTATTCTCATTATTTATTTCCAGACGCTCAAAGTATACGCATTGAAATCTTCCTAACATACTTTATAAATAAATAATTCATTAATAGTTAGAACTTATACCAATGCAATATCAATTCTTCATATTTACAATCCTCCAGTCCGCTTCTGAAGCTCAATGACTCCATTGACCTTCTCCAAAGCCAATCCCAACAATTCCTTCCTCTGTTGCAGTTCAATATGCCTCTTGATTTTTGGATCTTGCTTGGCAAACATTTCTATCTGGTCTTTACTCAGTTTCCCCAGCCGATCATCCAGTTCTCGAGGAAAGTTGTAATAGAAATCAGACAGCAATTCAACATTTAAAAATAAAACAGCTGAGTTGGTCAATTTGTCGGCCACCACTTCCAAAAATACCTCGGGGCAATAATACTTATTATCCTTGGATTTGCATTGCCGTGACCTCACTGCCATCATCCTCATCTTGAGAATATCGCATCTGTCTCGAAGAAATATAGCGTCTTTCCCTCTGTTAATCAATGCATGTGAAAACCCAAACGCTGCATCGTGTTCTTGCGGTCCAATCCCACTTTCTCCGGATCCAGTCCTGATGGCCTCAACGTACTTCATTACTTGGCCGAGCTTCTTTGTGCCAATTGCCCGCTTCAGTCCTCCATAAGCCTCTTCGCACTGTCGGAGCTCCTCCTTTATGAGATTATATGTATGATCACGCGATTTTGCCCACTCCCGATCCTCAATTTCAACCTCGTATTTGTACGGTTTTATGCAGTTTTCCACTTGGTCTGCTGCGGAATAAAATCGCATACCAAGAATGTCACTAACCGCTTCATGAATAGCATTGCTCGCAAACGGATGATTGCGGAAATTGCTACTAGCAATAAGCTGGTCCATTTCAAACGACAACTGGTCTGTAACTAAGCTGGTGGACAGTCTTCCAATACCTAGCTTCGTCAAACTCGAGACTGAAGCATCCAGTTTTCTCTGCCAATATGGGTCATCTGCTGTAGCAGTAGTCAAAGATGCTAATGATGGTTGAATGATGATTTCACTAGACCCGTTCTCACTGTCTAGAGGCTTGTTCCAATATCTCTGGGCAAAAATATCCAAAACCTTCTGATCAAGCTCAGCACGCAACAATCTCTTCACCTCATCTCGTCCAAGTTTGGTGCTCAAATCCTTGAATGCCAGCTTAAACCCATCCACCGAGCTGGCAAGATATGAGTGAGGTGTAAGAGTGCGATCATTGTATTCCACCTTAAATTGGTATCCGGCTTCCTCCAATTCCTGGGAAATCGCATCCGCAGTCGGACCGAGACTATTAGCCATTGTTTTTTCCAGGACACTTATTAATTTAGAGCGTAATGATACCGTTCCAGTAGTGCAGTCACTATATGCATCATGCTGACCAAAGAAACTGTTCTCATTGCTCGTGACCAAGCTAGTTATATTTGATGTTCTTCGGAACAAGCCGCCATGAGACGGTGGCTTGGTGATGACTCCTACATAACCCATCTTTAGAGCATATGCACTGTTTTGTAGAATCTCGGAGCCACGCTGAGGGTCAATTAGATCCATTTTAGTGATTACACCAATAGTTCTTTCGCCCCGAGGATCAACCCTGCGACTGGCCCGTAATGCACTTGAGTTGGCCAAGTCGACGTCAGCAGCCGAGATTGCAAGAATCACATTAGGCTGTTGAATATACTTTTCACAGAGCTCGTTGATGCGCTGTTTTAATGTGCTTGGCTGGTCGGTAGCTGTGACTTGTATATAACCAGGTAGGTCAATCATTGTCAAATCAGGCACATTTTTAGAGTATATATGCAACTGGATGGGCTCATCAGAGACCACATCGGCTTCAGGAACGGCCATATTGAGCTCGGCTAGAGTTCTCTGGATTTGGGTAAAGTCGGTGATTTTTCCAAGCCCCAAAGTGGGAAATTCTCCGTATTCCGATGCCGAGTCGGGGGTATTGATTAGTGTGAGCTCGACGGGCCGTCGAGTAACCATATTATTTCCTTTGGGAAGAAACTCGTGGCCAACAAGAGCCTCTAGAACCGACGACTTTCCAGAGGATTGGGAGCCAATGACCACTATGGAAGGCAGTTGAAGAGTATCGGATTGATCAATCTGCGATAAAATGCCGCGGATTTCAATCATTTTTTTGGTCAAAACCATCATCTGATCCTCATCGGCCTCATATAATGCAGCAGCAGCGGCTACAGCAGCAGCAATAGTCGATTCTTCGCCGCCAGAGCCGCCTGAAGATGATTCTTGGCCCCCTGAGGATGATGAGCTCTCTTGGCCCGAACTGGAGCCGTGATCTCCAGAACGGTTTACAGCCGAACTAACACTATCTTTTGCAGATTGATACGTCTGAGATAACCATTCAGAAACCTGGTTAAACTTGTCGGTGGTATAACCAGTAGCTTCTTGGACCTTATAGTTGACATAAGCAGCACCGCCAACAGCAGCGCTTCCAATAGCAGCAGGAACACGCATGACTTTTCCCATGGCTTTTGGAATGGCATTTATAAAGCTGTTTATGGAAAACTGTCGGCTAGCATTAGATCCTCCGACAAGTATTGGGCCATGGTGAATAGCTCTGAGGATTCGAAGGCCATTTAGCGGCGTATGGCTTTGTCTTAATAGCGTTGAAGCAGCACGTAAATGCAAGGTGCGGAACGCCGTTGCTCGGGTACGCAACATGGGATGCGTTAGATACGTTAGGAAAACAAACTAGACAACAACCAGTATAATAAACAGGTCAAGTAACAAAAGCAGTGGCAATTCAAATGGGGGCAGCCAAATGAGCTGATGAAATCGCTGGGACAAATGCAAAAAGTTAAGCTGGGATTTTGAACGTGGGTTTTGACAAGCTATCAATATGGCGATTCTCGGGACGTTTCTTTACGGTAAGCATGAGATGAAGAGAAGTTTGATGGTGTGGAACTAATAGTAGTGCTTGTATTGTTACTGAATGCAGTGGCAATTCTGAACGAGGAACGGTTTTTGAAACGAAGTATGTGAATTTGTAGTTAAGTAGTTATTACTAAGTTATTAACATATAGTCGGATGGGTAGCAGGGTCAGATAACCAGGGATTTGGAGCAACGCCAGGAGAAGAATCAGTTAGTTCGAGGGTATTTAGTCTGATACGAGCGATTCGAACGGTGACGAGGCGTAAGTGGAAAAATACGGTATAATTGCATCCAAAATACTAACCTTACTAGCTTTCCTAATAGCATCCAACATTTTAATTATTTTATACGAATTGATTCTAGGCTAAACTAAAATAAATATAATGAACTGCTTTATGCAACGTCTTTTTTCTCCAGAGGATTGTATCGTAAGAATTTCTCAATAAGATCAACATGAGTAAGCTACAGGGTTAGTATCACCAGACTGTAAATCCTGTAATATATAATACTTACTATCATTCTCCTACAGCAATATCTCTGTAAATTCAATTTATCCAAAGCATCACTATATCATTAATACTATATTCTTCATTCCCGACCTCCTGTTCTACCTACCCTTCTGTCATAGAATCATCCTGTAAATACGACAAATACGATTCCCACTTATCTCCAATAATCTATATATTAATATCCATGCCCACTTTCAAACTCTCCTTTATAGTTTTACCTACCTTTCCGCACGAAAAACATCGGACTGGAATAATCATATTGTTGATGGAAAAGCTGAAAAATTTCCCAAATCCCAAGCGCCCTAAAATATTTTTTTTCTAACCTCCACAATGAGCAAAGAACGTAATATACCGGTTCCTTACTCGAGCCAAGTGTCATGGAAAATCAGTTCCAGAGTAGGAGGAACGTTTCCAAATGTCAGGCCGTTATTTACTAGAGATAATAAACATATGGTGGTGGTTTTATCGTTGGAGATCAGAATCTTCAGCTTATCGACAAAACTGTGCATTAAAACATATCCTGTGGATAAATCTGACATCACTGATATCTGTGAGGATCCAAATTGCAGAATCCTTGTTTCCAGATTCAACGAGCCGTTGTTGGTGCTGGATTTGGCGTCTCCTGCTCAAGGAATCATCACCAGTGATCTTTCTTTACCCATTTCAACAATAGTCAAGGCAACAAATGACAAACTTATATGTATTTTGGATAACAATGGTGTTTCTCAGCTGGCCGAGATATCTACGGAGAATCCGACTCAGGTGAGGGAAATTAAAGCTGAAAAGTTTGCTAAATCCTTTGCATTCTCCACCTCTTTCAAATATCTGGCTATTTACTCCTCAAGGCACGGTAAACATGAAGTATTTGTTGGCGAATTGGACGAGAATTTCTCGCTGAAAAGTCATAAGACAATCAAGCGGCCATCTGCAATCTCCTCAATTGCCATATCCGACAATGGTCTCCTGGCTATTGGTAACGTCTCTGGTGTTATTGATTTATACTATGGAGATGCAGATAGCTCTGTCAGAACCCTCAAGTGGCATGTAGATTCTGTGCTCTCGTTGGAGTTTTCTCTTGGCGGCGATTACCTGCTTTCTGGCGGTAAAGAACGAGTCCTTGTGTTCTGGCAGCTGGAGACCGGAAATACCCAATTCTTGCCGCGCCTGGACGGTGAAATACAAGGTATCTTTGTCAGTCCGAACTTCAACTTGTATGCTCTGGTACTTTCAGGTGAACAAGTGCTGGTTTTATCGTCAGTCGACTTAGAATCCCGGCTCTCCATTGTCGGTGTCAAACCTAACTTTGTCAATACCTTTTCACAAAAAGATCTGAAAAAGCTTCGAAAGCGCCTACAGCTTCAGCAGCAAATGGCCGTTACAGATGATAATCATCATAGAGTCCCTGACTATACATGTCCGTTGTATATTCATCCTGTTACCAAGCATGCATATTTTCCAAGCAAAACAAGAGCTCAAATCCAGATTTACGACACTATCAGAGACACACAAGTAAAGACAATATCAGTTGCATCAGCTATTCAAACCGGTAAAGTGAAGTCGGAGAGTCTGATTGAAGACCCTATTGTTACTCAGCTATGTTTCTCGAAAGATGGTTCCTGGATGGCTACAGTCGATAAACGCACAAATCCGCAAGTGGAATCACTTATAAGCAAGGACGATGTGGAAATTAACCTTAAGTTCTGGAAGTTGGACGATGGTGACTGGAAACTATGCACTCGAGTGAGTTCTCCTCATGGAATCAATAAGCACATATTAGACATCACCTCGACATCGGATGGCCGATTCCTCACTGCTGCTGAAGATGGCTCTCTTCGATTATGGGGTCTTAGTCCAGGCTCGCGAAGAGTTAATGGCGGTAAAGGAAGCGATAAGTGGGGAATCAGAAAACTATTTAATGGCCGTGCCGATAAATCCAGTGCTGTAGCAGTATCAATCTCAGATGACTCCAGTATAATTGCTCTTGGATTTGAAAATGCTATATATATAATTGACGGACTCAAGTATGAAGTGGTTCAGACACTGCCTAACGTTGCAGCATCACGTATACGAGCTATTCATGTTCTTGGCAGTAATGTGGTAATACTTTCCAAGACAAGGCTAGTTGTATGGGATCTATTAACGTGTCAGGAACGATGGTCTGTTCAGGTACAAGCGGCTGCAAATGGTAGAAGGTTGATTGATTTTGATGCTGCTTCAAAGACTATATGCTTTGCGTATAACTTCTATGCTCGGGACTATAGATTGCAGTCCAAGTTGTTCTTTTTCGATGGTAATGGGGGCCCATTCCCCATTCATATTGAGGGTCATAATACTGCAATCAGCAATGTCAAGGTAATTCCTGGAGGAGGGTCGAATTTCTGCTTTGTAGACCTTGGAGGAAGAATCAGCACGTTAACATATGGGCCAAGACATAAAGGACGTCCAGTAGCAATTCAAACAGGTGCGGAATCCTTTGAAAATGACTTCCAGCAGCAACTGTTGGCGTTATATACCAACTCGGTATCCAACACTGCCACTGCACATGTTCCTGCCTTCGACAGCACGATTCCTTCTCAAAGCCGAGTATTGACGGTGGACTCGTTTGATGAAGCGTTCGATAATCCCGAGTTGGGCCTGGAGGCTATGTTTGAAAAGGTTATGAGTGTGGTGAATCCGATCGGAGCCGAATAGGGAGTTATCAGATCTAAAGCCTAGCCATAAAAGGTCTTAGGATAAACCATCGGATATCGTTAAACATTTAAACGCCAAATTGAAAAATTATATCACGGCATGATAACTCTGCAAAATCACGTTCATAATATTATAGAAAACCCCTGCCATGTTTTGCCCTTCTCTTCGGCCTCCGCTCCCCTGTAACCTTCTCGTCCATCCCAATCTTATCAACCATCTAATCACCCGAACCAACATGGTATTTGAGCCGGTAATTACCACGCTGCTTGACACGGATCTTTATAAAATGACCATGCAAGCAGCGGTATTGGATCATTTTCCCAATAATACCGGTAAGTGTTGATAGTGTATATATATAGCCGACGGCGCCTAAACTAACGTCTATCTAGAGGTAGAATATAGATTCCATAACCGAACAAAAGGAAAACAATTAGATGAGCATGCTATAGAATGGCTCAAGCAGCAGATTCAACGTAAGTAGAAGGAAATAGCGACAAAAATAGTAAAGAATAGCCTGTTCTAATGGGTTCTAGACCTTGGTGCTCTACGGTTTAGCGCCGAGGAAATCGACTATGTGCGCCAAGCAGTTCCGCAATTGCCGGAAAAATACCTGGAATTTCTTAAGGACGTCAAATTGACACCTGAGAAGGAAGTGATACTAGACTTTAATTCTGAAACTAAGGACTTTGAGATTCAGATCAAAGGCCAATGGCTCGTGACTATTATGTATGAGATTCCACTTCTAGCGCTTGTTTCTGAAGCATATTTTAAATTCTGTGATACCGACTGGTCATACGATGGTCAGCTGGAAAATGCACAAGCAAAAGCGGAGCAATTTGCCGAGGCACAGTGCATTTTCACCGAGTTTGGCACCCGTAGAAGACGCTCAAAGCATACTCAAGATCTCGTGATTCAAGGGCTCGTTAAAGGAGCTGAAGGAACACCGTACTTGTCAGGAACCTCTAATGTCATGTTTGCACACAAGTACGGCTTGAAACCGACAGGGACTGTTGCTCATGAATGGATGATGGGCATTGCTGCAGTTACAGGTGATTATCTTGGAGCCAACAAGAAAAGCATGGATTTATGGCTGGAAACATTCGGCCAGAAAGGCGCAGGATTTGCTCTGACTGATACCTTTGGAACGGACAATTTCCTTAAGACGTTTATTCCTCCATATACTGACTACTATATTGGAGTGCGTCAAGATTCCGGAGATCCCCTTGAATATACGGCCAAAGTCGCCGAGCATTACAAGAAATTGGGCTATGCACCTTTATCCAAGGCTATCTTGTATAGCGATTCGCTGAATGTGGACAAATGCATCCAATACAAGAAGGCTGCTGAAGAAGCTGGGCTCAAACCTTTCTTTGGCGTAGGGACCTTCCTAACCAATGATTTCCACGCAGTATCTGATCCGCAAAAGGTGTCTCAGCCAGCAAATATCGTCATCAAGGTCGATAAAGTCAATGGGTCGCCGGCTGTCAAGATTAGTGACAATTTGTCCAAGAACACCGGAGATGCTACGACAGTCAATAGAGTTAAGCAGCAGCTGGGGTATGTTGAAAGGTCGTGGTCAGAAGGAGATGAAGCTCATAGATGGTGAAATAATAACTATTGACTTTGTCACTATGACGCAGTTTTGCTTTTGTCAGGATTTTCTCCATCTTCTCGTGAACTTCACCCCTCCATTATTCATATCTTTCAAGAAATATAGCAAATAAACGAAGATTCAGATAGAATTTATCCACACGATACTAAATCGTACCATCTCATCTTATAAATACCATAAATATCTCCAATAAGTATATTTTCCCATCCTCTCTGATGTTTCCTTCTTCCCACCACTATCTCATGGATCTCAACGCTCTAAAAGCCGTTCTGGAAGCCGCTGCAAGCCTCACTGATTCTCAGAAACGCTTGCATGGGGAAGAGCAGCTTCTGTCATGGTCATCTGAGCCTGGGTTTCACGCCTTGTTGCAGCAAATATACCTGGATCAAACGGTGGATCCTCAGATCAGATGGTTAGCTATCATATACCTCAAGAACAACGTGCTAAATTACTGGCGACGGATCTCTGCGCATCCTGTAAGTGCAGATGAGAAGAGTCTTATTCGGTCTAGGGCGTTTGATGGTATATACGAGCAGAATCGGGGTTTGACGCTGCAAAACGCTGCGGCAATCGCTCGAATGGCCAGAGTGGGTTTTCCACGCGAATGGCCTGATTTCTTCCATCAATTTGATAGTCAGGTACTAGCTGGGTTCTTTTCTGACACTTCTCATTCGCAAACCCAGCTGCTGGGCTTGTTTAATGGCCTGGAGATCCTCAATCAGGTTCTTAAAAGCCTCTCTACGGCAAGATATGGCTCAATTAAGTCTGCCCTTGAGCAGAAAGCGCCGTTTCTTATCCCCAAGGTCGCTGAGATCTACATCTGGTGTGTGAATCAATGGATGCAGGACGAGGATCTGACCAAAATGCAGGTCGGCTACAAAGCGCTCAAGGTGACGTGCCGCCTGGTTTGCGAATGTCTGGAACATGCTAATCGTAATCCGGATGCTGTACAGTTTTTCGCCGTAATTCGCTCGCACTTGATGGGCTTTGTGCAGCTCTTTGAATCAAACGCATCGCTGCTTGTGGGAAAGCATATCAGACAAATTGGCAAATTCTTATCTCGGTTCCGATCCTTATCTCCGATTTCTTTCATGCTGATTTCTGATTGTATTGAAATTCTTAATATATATCTACAGATAATGCAGCAGAAGGCTTATGATTTGGCCCACAGACTGGCTACTGACGATGAAGATGACGATGTCCAAGAGAAAAACAACATCTGGTCCACCATGGTCATGCAAACATTAAATATGCTCTCTGATTGTGTCCAGCTTATTCGCAGGAAGGGCGCATCTATAAAAAGTCCTTCAGAACAAGATAGAATAGAAGCATCTGAAGCAATGGCTAAACTGACCCAAGAACTATTTACCGGCAACATGGTCAGCCAACTGGCTGTTATTTTACAGACTGAACTTCTTCGAATAACACCAGCAGAGATGCAAAACTGGAAAGAAAACCCAGAAGAATTCTTCATAGAAGAAGGCCGTGACGAACGGTGGAATTTCGCTGTTCGACCTGCCTCAGAGCGACTCATCAGCTTCATGCTATCTACATTTCCCGACATGCTCCCAATGTCAATGGCATTTGTCGAACAATCTTTGAGTCAAAATGATCATGGACTCCAAGATTGTGGACTGCAAATTCTTCAGCATGGAGCGGTAGCGATATCTCAGAAAACTTCTCCTGATAATATGATATCACAACTTCTCCCTTTAGCATTAGACCATTCTAACCTCCTGGTAAGACGAAGGCTGTGCCTGGTTCTATCAGACTGGATTCTTCTAGATCTTTTATCCCCGCCTTTCAAATCACAAATTTATTCAACTCTGGTCAATGAATACCTTTCTCAGGTTGCAAACGACGATCCAGTTGTACTTCTAAGTGCGGTCTCTGCTCTCAAAGCCGCTGTTGATGACTGGAAATTTGAGCCCAGTGCTTTTGCTCAACTGATAAATACTACTTTTGCCAACTTATTTGAGCTTCTCAACAAACTTCGTACCGTGGAGTGCAAGGTGACAATATTAGAGGTTTTAGGGCTTTTTGTTGATCGTCTAGGGTCCGAAATGGCCCCATATTCTGAATCTATCCTTCAATTATTGCCGGCGATATGGCAGGAGGCCGGTGAACGATATTTCATCAAGGAAATCATCCTACGAACCTTTGCGGAAGTTGTCAATGCTGTTGGTGGATATTCATATACATGTTACGGCTATGCGCTTCCAATAGTACGTGTATCGTGTGATCCAAAGTCTCCAGAATCTGTATATTTGTTGCAAGATGGCTTGACATTATGGGATAAATTGATTGAAAACGCTGTTGATAAAGATACCACTGAAATGCTTTCATTGTTGGATATACTGCTATCATGTTTGGAGGACCATTCGGAGCAGCTACAACTAGAACTTACAATCATGGATAAATATATGTATTGGGTGGCCGATTGTCAGGTAGCTGGCTTTTCCATTGCAGTTTTCACGGCCAAACTATTCTCCATTTTCAGCTCTTACATTGGAAGTCTGAAAGTCGATGCTACTATGAAAGTAGTCGGCTCCCTTGAGGCGATATCTGAATGGTTTAGTATTGATTTATATACTGAACAGCTTGCCGAATCACGCTTGATATTAATTCTTGCTGAGCGGATCTTGTCTTCCAATGCCGGAATTCTCCTGTCGTTGGAAATATTCAAGTTTTTCTCCAGACTTGCCATTCAAAACGCACAAGTACTTTGCATGCTACTAAACCAAGAAGCTGATTTTTCGGCACTTCTCGACCAATGGCTGGAGAAATTCCACAACATTGGCCATCCTAAAGATAGAAAACTCACCTGTCTTGGTCTCACGGCCATTTTGGCAACTGGAAATCCTGCAGCGAGTTCCAAATTCCCAAAATATATCGACATGTGGTGTGATCTCTTGGATGAGGTCCATGAAGAATCTGCATCGGGTGGAGATTCCTCTGTCTATTATACCAATGAAGAACTAGCCACTAATAGCGACGAAATCAAGTCTCCTCACACACTACGCATGATAAAGATGAGGCAAACAATGGATCCTGTCCATACAATGCAATTCAGGGCCATCCTTACTGCTACCTTATCACTGGACTCGATTCGACCTATGGTGGAATCTCTGCCTCAAGAATTGAAAATTCTCCTCAAATCCCTCACCGCATAGTAGTTACCCGGGAGGGGGTTATTTTAATAAAATATGCATTCTGCGTACTACAACTATAATACCAGCTAGATATAGTATGCAATAAATAATATGTAAAGTGAACTTACAAAAGCCCGTTCATCCAATACCAAAACAAAACAGTCTCATAGCAAAGAGCAAACTGCCGTAAACTTTGTACCATCGACAATCGTTGTCTTCGGAAAGAATGCACGACATTAGAAACAACATCTTCATCGCTTGACACTCCTTTGGAAAGAATATCTAGCACCGAGTCAACGGTACAGAACGTCCCAGTTCTTCCACACCCTGCACTGCAATGAACAACAGAAATAGGCCCTTTGTTTGGAGTTATCGTTTCAGGATGGTGACTCTGCCATTGTTCCGCAATTCTATTCTTCGTCTGAGCAAGAGCAATGAGGTCTCGAGGGCTAGGAGGAGCTCCCATATCGGGCCATGACTTGTACTGGACTTGAATCACACTATGCTCTTCACCTGTACCATGTGTCAATGTTATATTTCTGACTGTTATACTGTCAGGAGCTTGACTCGAGAGCTGTGAAGTGGCTTGCTGAGCCTTTACATCCAACAAAAGAGGCACTTCACTCTCACTAACAACATTGACTGCAATCTCACCTAAGTTGCCAGCCTCCCAATAAGGATGGCACTTCAGCTGAGCCCCTTCATGTTCGACAGTAAGCATCATAATAACCGGCACTCTATGATCCCATATGACTTTCCAGAAGTCTTTATACGTCTCGGGAAGAGGCGCCTGAGTAGCTATATATCTTTGATAGCAGCTTTTGATATTGACATAGCTGGCATTGATATAATCGTTGTTGTTCGCGTCTCTTAGCCTCACCCGGTTATGATCATAGGGCCAGATATTATTGTACCTGTTCTTAACTCCAAGTTCCAAGCCGGCTGAGATGCTGAAATTATCATCTAACGGGGTTTTTACTTCGGACATATCGCTCTGATTGTTGTGAAAAGCACGGTCTTTACTAAATGCTGCTTCTAGTCGATTCTTCTCCTTTTGCTCGATATCATAAAACTTTCGTGAAACCAAAGAGGCCTTGTCTGGGTTGAAAATTTCCTTGAGCCAATGAGGAATAGTAGTGCTTTTCTCAATAGTTGGCCAATTCATGTTAGCAGGCAAGGACAACTCAATAGCATCATCTGCAAAGCCCTGATCCAAATATGAACGGATTGAAGAAGAAAACGCCTTAACAGGGCCATCTTTTGTGGAACTATCAGGAAGACTGAAACCGGTTAGTACGGGAGGCAAAGCAAGATGACGATCTTCATTTTGAAACACAGAGGTATCAGAAGATGGGCCATTATCCAGTACAGATGCCGATGATCGAGATATAAACGGCACAATGTCAATAGGAGCGTCTGTAAGTAGCTGAGGGTATTTCAAAGAAACCCCAGATATTCCACCTTCGAGGTAAAAAATTTTGCCCTTAGCATCATCGCCACAAGCCTGTATAAACTTCATGAGCATGTGATATAAAGGGGAAGCCGAGTGAGAGACCAAACTTTTGGTCATTTGGTCGCAAACGACGATTTTGTCATAACTCTTGAGATTTTCGATGGATCCTCGTTGGGAAGGAATCATACATTCGGAAAATCTAGACAATGTGAAAGTCGACCTTTTCAATAATGTAGAAGGGAGACATATGCTGACACTCGTAGGGATGCGTTGTTTGGCATAAACAGAAAAGGGTCGAATGTCAACAAGAAGCATTGAGTTCGGACTGTTCTGAATACGATTTTCGTCTGGGTTAAACAACTGTTCATATAGCTGGGTAGCGTTCAGCGGGAAAACGTCTGCTAGCAATCCAGCATCGGCTCGCAAACTGTTTATTGGCAAGGATGGGGACCTGGTGCGTAGGCTAGACTCAACAGTAGCAGACCTTGGAATAGGAGCTTCGTGCTCTTTGAAGTTGAAATAAGAGCCATTAGCAGACCTTGGGGTCTGAAGACCGTTACCGGCGTTATCATCGTTGCCATTTGCGGATAAATCCAGCGGTCGTGGAGGGACTTTGCGAACACGATTCTTCTGATCCGCAAACCCAGACGGCATGTTATTAGCCGACGGAGAATTTTTGGCCGAATCTGAGTTTCTAGTTGCAGCATCTAACGAGTTTCTCGCCACGGAATCCAAAGATATTCTCCCGGTGGATTCCAACAGTGACGTAGGAGCACTACTATCAGATACAGAAGAAGAAGTAGAAAGCGGAGGAGATAAATCCGAGGGCATAACTTGCTCCTGAACAGTGACGGGAAAATATTCCTGCGATTCAGGAGTAATTAAACGAGGTAGAGGTTGGTTTTGTTGACTAGCGCCAGCATAACCATGAGAACCGTTTGACGACGATGAAGGTTGTTTACCAGCATCAAAATGGCCAGAAGACGTCGGGGAAACAGACGCACTCATAGGCCAAATATAAAAGCGATAGGATTTAACAGTCTAGTTTTAAAAGATTCAAGCAAAGAGTCAAAAAAACAGCCTTGAACCCTTGCTACTATAAATAAATAACTATGGTTCGACGGCAAACCGACAGGATTCCGGCGGAAAAAAGCCTCAAATCTATCACAAGCAAAAAACCGCTTCAAATTAGTTGGTTTTGAACGTGTTAAATGGCCGACTGAATGGACTGAAAAACAGGTGGAATAGTTTGAGGTTGACCAGAAATGGGCATTTCTTTGCGGTGTGGAGCCATTACGTCATAGAAAGGCAAGGAAAAGGAAGGGTAAATGAGATGAGGCCAGAAGAAAACAGGTTGGATGAATTATAATATTATTTACAATATTTACAATAATTTACATATATTTCTTTATCTAGCGCTTTCCACTGTCTTTAATGCTTACCTTTCAGTTTATCTTACAGATTTAACTTGTTGTAGCCTGCAGCCTGCAGATTTAACTTGCTGTAGGTGTATCTGCTTGTTTCATGTACGTCATACGACAACAACAGTGAACATCGCATCGTTGGTATAGACGTTATATAGCTCAATTCGTAGTATCCGATATCTTCCGATCCTAAATATAATGTTGTGACGAATATATCGCGATATTTCAATTCAACGAATTAAAAGAAGGCGTTTAGTCTTAATATAGCTCAAGGCCGCATGGAATCCGATATCTTCCGCGCTCAACATCGAATATAGAGAATGTGACCATTATCCCTATTCCAAACCCGATATATTCTGTGCTCGGAGTTCCGACTGCCTCTGATCACGGAGATAATGCATCATGTTTGGTCGACGTTTGAATGATACTCCATCTACTGTATGTATAGTTACCGACACTCCCTTGTCGGGGATTTTTCCAAACGCCTGTATGTGTATTATTCCCAGTCCTTTAATAGCAATTGAAAGCCCTTCTTTTTTGAATGTTAATGTTTGCTTTGGAGCCAAGGTCCTTGCTTTGGCTGCACCTACCATATTCCAATTGGCTTGACTATCAGGCGGGTTTTCATTAGATCCCAGCTCAATGACCTTTTCAATAGATGAAGCAATGCGTGCCTTGGTGGGAGAATCGTTGAAAATGGGCCATGCAACAAGATGGATATCCGATGGAGTATCTGAATCTTTGGAGATGGCCATCAACCCCCCAATATTGATAACCTGGTTGGGTTTTGATGCAACTATCCGTCGCACATTATACAATCCAGGGTCTTTAAGAAGTTGTCTTCCTTTGGATAATTTGCGTATCTCTGAAGGTAAAACTGACCCGTATATTCCATTATCTGCTTCGGGCAGTGATGGCATGTCCAGAACCACTTTTTTCGATTCCAACTCCATCATTTGTGGCACCTGTGTAGACCAGGGCATTGTGTTAGATGCATGTCTACTCATTTCGCTGGGAACGCTTTTAGGGAGCCCGTACTTTTGAGCTAAGGTCATTGCCAGCGTAGATTTCCCCACATTAGTATATCCTACCATGTAATTTACACCCGACAGCATGCTGTACAAAGTATTTACATGCCAATCAAGCTTTGCCGATACCACAAGAACATTCTCTGGTAATACACCGTACATTTCCTTGATATATGCTTGAAAGTAGGGTAGCGCCCGCTCCGATGCCTTGAACTTGCTTGTTACCACCAAATCAACCCGATTTACCACCCAGAGCACACGGCCAGGACGCTCAAGCATATCATGTGATAATTTCACGATTGAATTGGGGAAGTCCAATGCATCTATAACGTTGACAATAGTCGATTGAGAAGGAATGGAATGCAATAAATGGTCCGAGTCCTCCACGGGCTGGATGATTTCCGGGGTTATTCCAGTCCGGATATCAATGCAGCGTGTGCACAATGACTGTCGAGCTTGCTGTTTACGTTTTTGCAGATCATCGGCTTTTGTTTTCTCAATCTGTTCTCCAGAGCTCGTGCTCCATGATAATTCAGTGGTATTCCACCCCGGAGTACCTGTAGCTACGGCGTCCTGTACCAAATACAGCTTTTTGTCGTTATCCAAACTATCAAACACTTTGTCAGCTTGTTGACTTCTTAGAGCTCGAAGTGAAGGTTTAGGCTTGGATTCCACCTGGGCTCTCTGATACCCGGGTTTCTGAGCATTTATATTCTGAAATAAAGATCCACAACTTTGACAAGCGGGAATAAGGCTCTTGACCAGTTTTCTACTTATAGCAGAATATTGTCTAGTTATAACAGAAGGAAAAGGTGGTTTTTGAAAGCATTGGCGGATCATTGAAGAAAAGTTGAATGGTACGGCTGAGGATTTTCACCGGAGGATCCTCAGTGTATAAGCTAGCTGGTCATACAATTATGATGAGTAAATCCCAGTATATTTCAGTTATTTCAATAAATACATTATCTGGATATTTGATGGAGTAGATATAAGAATAGATATAAGAATTGGTAATAAATAGATCCTGTCAGGGTATCTATGGAGTGGATTTCCTAATTAGGATATCCCCTTGAGCTAAGGCACAGTATGATCCAGCATAACTACATGAAACTCCACAAAATATATTAAAATATAAATATATTATACATGTATTTCCTTTATATAATCATCTTGGAATAATTGACGGCAATTTCCCCTAAATTAACACCAAATTCGCTCTTTTTCTCTCTTCCTTTTCTAAAACTCAACTTCATATGCTATACAAATAGCACGCGTATATTGAACATGAAGGAATTCTTAGCATTTCAAAACCTTTAATTTACAAAGAATTTACATATAAAATACCTTAAAACCACCAATTAAACCATTATATATAATAATACTATCAAAAACTGCCAATTTAACCTGCTTTTACTCAACTCTCCTCCTTCATGTTAATTTCTCCCCACCCGCTTAACTTCCTCATTCTTCCCAAAAACACCACCAAGCGCGTCAACATATGGACGCAACCATGCCATTAGAAACCACGAATTTCCAGCAAGATTCCATGGATGAACAGTTGGAATTACTCAAAATCAAGGTGCATGATGCAAATAATGCATTGCGGGGCGTTTTGAGCTCGGTGGATATTCTTCCCAAGGATCAACTAGAGGGTATGATAGATCATGTCAAGGAATTATTGGCAACTTCAGAGAATAAAATGTCCAAATTGAAATCTCAATATCCTTGTGATGCTGCTAGTGTGACGGTGGATGATAAACTGTGGAGTTTGCTAAACAAAATCGAGGATATGGCGGGGTTTGAGCGGGGTGATTCTTCGCCAGATAGTTTAAAGACCATTGTGGAGGAATATGTTCAAGGAATGCATGTTACTGAAGGTAGTGAGAAAATAGAAAGAGGTGTCGACGCCGTGGCTGTGGAGAAACAGAGTGATTATGGTGAAAACGAGGCACATTTGGTGGAGAAAGACGACATTTTAGGGGTCGAGGCAGATTCGGCCGAGAAAGCCGGCGATTTCGCTGACAATCTCCAGAAACTAAACACCCATGACGCGCCAATAAACGAAAATAATGCTCTGAAAAAACAATTGCGAAAGCTTGAGGAAGAACGAAACTATTACAAGTCATTATACGAGGAGATTGAAGCCGAACGGCCCTCAACACCGCAAAATCTCCCCAATTCACCAAAAAACCCCATAACATCATACGGGCAGAAAGATTTACCAGACATTCTTCATGAATCATCATCTTCGACGTTATCGCTGGCCGACGATAGCAACCAAATATATCTCAACACTGTTCGGGGGAGAATAAAACCTTACAATCTTATCAGAGTATGGATGTATGATAGTGATCGTCTCAAGAGAAACAGAGCCGACTTACAAACCCAGATATCATTTCTTAAGTTGCAGGCAAATGGGTATCAACAATATATAAAGCTTCTCCAAGAAGTTATCTCCTTGCTTGGCTTTCTACCAGCCAAACCTCAAGAACGCCAGCAGTCCACACCTAGAATACGCCTAAAAGGATGTATAAGTGCGGTATTCTTTGCCATTTGTGTCAGAAACGAGCAGATACGCTCTCATAATGCCAAACTTCATCATAAAATGCTGTTTGAACTAGACTAACTGGTGATAATCTATTTATTTATTTTAATATTGGTCAGGAAATTTTGGACAAGGTACGGCTTATAGGCGTCAGAGTACGACTGCTTTCTAGTGGATATCGTTAACTACCTAGGCATGTTTCGACTGGCCGTTCCATCCTAACGACGTACTAAGCACTTTAATGCCATTGTGAACCCCTGACAATGGAAAGCATGTTACAGAACAGCATTCCACTATGCATTAAATATATTGAATGCCAAACTATAACCGGATTAATACTATTTCTATTACTATGGCTAAAGCAAGACCATGCACGACACTAAATACCGAATAGATGAAGCTCTACGGAGCTTTCGAGCCGTTACTTGTCATCTGAGCTTGAATCAGGTGGAGAATGCCAAAAAATTGATCCATCTGATATCTCAATAGATGCAGCTTTGGTATAACTACCACTGCTCCCTGTAGGAGATGCAAAGCCCAATCGGACGAAGAATTTGTTGGGGGCATCAGCCACCCATGACTGACTGGATATCCAGTCATTGAGAGAAAACTGTGTGCCATTTCCCCGATATCTCTCGGTATCGTCTATAATTAATGAGAAAGAATCCCAATCCAGGGACTGATCCATTTCTTCAATGGGTTTCCACTGCAGCGTAACGTTACTTTGAAGGAATGCCGACCCAGAAGAAATAACTTGAGGCTCCAAAAAGGTAGGCGTTAGACTATGTGGGGATTCGTTTCGTTGAAGCTGAGCTGCTGTCTGTAACAGAGAATCAAAGCCCCATCTAGCTACTCCACTGATGAATAATCCTAGCAGAAACCCTTGATATATCATGCTGGGGGTTGTTTTGAACCGGGTCCCCGGTAAAAAAATCAATGCAAGAATATAATGATGCAATCGTAATGCTTCGTTTGGCACAAGGCTCAATAGTATCAATCCTACCAGAATGAGCCCGTAAATCTGCAGATAAACTTTCAATTGGCCCATACGCCAGATGATGAGGCCTTGGCCAATACTGATAGCTATAACAGCAAGAGTAATTGTCACCAGAGCAAACCAGGCCCCATTTGCAGCATTCAAATCCGCTACCATTAGCCTGTCGATTGGCAGATGAGCGAAAACAAGGTTTTCAAGGATTCCAATCCAGAAAAATGGCAGCCAGAAAATTGCTCGTGATAAATTAATGTTTTTCAGACCTGAAAGTTGGCTGATGACTACTCCTCGGTATATTACATAGCCCGTAAATATGGCTGGCAGGAGTCTCCTTACGCCGAGGGAAATCAACTCTGCATTGGCCTGGACTGATCCACCGCGTAATGGAGGATGAGAGCCAAGTACAACAGTCCAGAAACCAGCTAAAAATTGTACCCAGAAGAAAAGCCGGACATCCCATACAACGTAGCCGAAGATTAAGGAGCATATGATATTCCAGGCTATTATATATGATCTCAAATCATAGCAACCAGTCAATTCGGCAGCTCCAAGAGGCTGGAAACTATAACTGGCGGGAAACTCAGCATCAACTCCGATACTCTCTATATTATTGGACTTTTCGCTAGAAAACCGGGGTTTCCAGCCGTCAAAGCGGATTTTCCCACAACCTCCGTTCCAATTGCTGACCACGCCAGCATGAACGGCCGATGCACATATGAATGAGTCTGCTCTATAGCTGTTATTACCTCCGATGACATAAGGGCGATATATATACTCATTTTCCCCAACAGGGGCGTGATCATACGTCCAACTGCCGGTCTCACAGCCAGAAGGACAGCTGAAAGCGTATTCTTCGCCTCGATGAATACCTATGCAACCAGAGCCATCAATTCCACATGCAGAATTCTTGCCTTTCCAAACATCCGGCTCAATTCCGCATGTCAGGGCTTTGACCGGGACTCCGTCGATCTGCGGAACGGAAAGAATGGAAATCGACACCAAATGCTTAAATACAAGCAACCAAACTGATAGAAATGCCAAAATGATGCATTTCTGTATCCTTCCACTGATCCTTTTGGTGAATTTCATTGGAAAAAGCTGCGCTCTCTCAAATATCGGCTGGATCGTCGGCTCCCGAGGCCTGTTCGGACCATCCAAAAGAACTCTCCACCATGCTTTTTTCATGCCATATCGAAACCCTAAGACATCCTCTTCTATATCCAAACCAGTTTCATTGATCTCAGGCTCGGTATCGTTGGATATTTCCAGATATCGGCTGGCCATGATGGGAATACAATGCAAGCAGCATGGAAACCGAAACTAGCACAGGATAAAGACAAGTACTATGAGAACGTAAGGAAACTGCAAGAATATTTACAAGTTCTAAAAGGATAAATTAAGTTATAAATTGAGCATCATGGCGTCCATTGACGGCCTTATATACATTCTATGCCGTTTTACAACGGCTATACTATTTACAAGCAGCACAATTGCTGCAAATGCTGGGAAAACAGAGAAAACATCAAATACCAGTCTATCCACTGCACATAAGACACGAGTCACTATCATCCGGGGTATATAATCGACAGGAAGGCGTAGTATCGTCTTCAATAGAGGTAGCGCTATCATCTGCACCGATGGGTTTTTCCGATCCCGGGCTGCTGCTACCACTTGTAGAAGAACGACCCGAAAACCTTTTAGTTGGTGATTCTTGATACTTCAGCCGCTTTAGAGGTGACGCTGCAGTTCCGATGGCTTCTGAGAAAGTCCGAGTTGAAGATTCTTTGAACCGCTCTTCATCAACTGTAAACTGTATGGGTGAAGCAGCAGCTTGAGTCCTGAGGTAATACATCCCAGTCTTGAGTCCTTTTCTCCATCCATAAAAGTGCATGGAGGTGAGTTTCCCAAAAGTCGGCTCTGCCATATATATATTGAGACTCTGAGATTGGTCAATATAGATTCCTCGATCTGCGGCCATATCTATCAGGGTCCGCTGACTGATTTCCCATACTGTCTTATACAATTCTCTGACTTCACTAGGTATCCTCTGAATAGATTGTATGGAGCCGTTGTTTTTAACGATTTCATTTCTCATATCGTCATCCCATAATCCGAGTTCCACTAGATCCTTCACCATCCAGCGATTGACAATCTGATACTCCCCTGAAGTTACACGCCGAGTATACATATTTGAGGTGTACGGCTCGAAACATTCGTTTAGACCAAGAATATTTGAAGTTGATGCTGTAGGCATAGGGGCTACTAGCAGTGAATTTCTCAACCCGTATCTTTTCACCAATTGCTTGGTCTTTTTCCAATCCCACATATTCCCAGGTGATGTGTTCCATAAATCATACTGCAGTAATCCTTTTGAAGCAGGAGATCCATCGTAAGTATCATACGGGCCATACTGCCTGGCCAAATCCACAGAAGCCTCTACAGCAGCATGATAAATAGTTTCAAAAATCTGACAATTAAGTTTCTTGGCCTCTGGCGAGTCAAACGGTATCCTTAAGGCCATGAAAGTATCAGCTAATCCTTGAACTCCAACCGCGATTGGACGATGTCTTTGATTGGATGTTTTCGATTCTTCGACAGGATACCAATTCCTATCTATAATACAATTCAAATTGTATACGATTTTTCTGGTAACTGAATGAAGCTTGCTGAAATCGTACCAAGATACACCTCTTTCGAGATCCCTATTGGCGAATTTCGAAAGAGCAATGGAGGCCAAGTTACACACAGCCACCTCTTTATCAGATGAATACTCCACGATTTCCGTGCAAAGGTTCGAAGATTTAATAGTACCGAGGTTTTTCTGGTTCGATTTTTGATTACAAGCATCCTTGTAAACCATAAAGGGGGTGCCAGTTTCGGTCTGAGATTGAAGAATTGCATACCACAATTTTTGAGCATTGACGACTTTTCGCTGCTTTCCTTCTGCCTCATACTTATTGTATAATTGCTCGAATTCTTCTCCATATACATCAGCTAATCCAGGGGCCTCGTTTGGAGAAAATAGACACCAATCTTCATTAGCTTCGACCTTCTTCATGAACAAGTCTGGGACCCACAAAGCATAGAACAAGTCACGAGCACGGATTTCTTCTTTTCCATGATTTTTCTTCAGATCCAAAAAATCAAATATATCAGCATGCCAAGGTTCAAGATAGACGGCTATAGCACCTGGACGTCTGTTTCCGCCTTGATCTACATATCTAGCCGTTTCGTTGAAAACTTTCAACATAGGGCGCAGGCCGTTTGATACCCCATTTGTTCCTCTTATAAAAGACCCGGTAGCCCGAATATTATGAATATGAAGCCCGATTCCACCGGCAGCCTTGGAGATGTTGGCGCATCTTAGTAATGTTCGATATATACCATCGATGGAATCGTCCATCATTCCAAGAAGAAAGCACGATGACATCTGAGCCAATCTAGTTCCCGCATTGAAAAGTGTAGGAGATGCATGTGTAAAATACTTTCTCGACATGAGATTATAAGTTTCGAGAGCTTTATCGATGTTAGTGCCATGGATTCCAACAGCTACTCTCATAAGCAAATGTTGAGGCCTTTCGACTACCTGCCCGTCTATACGCAGTAAATAAGTGCGTTCGAGAGTTTTGTATCCAAAGTATTCGTAATCGAAATCTCGATAGTGTCTAATGGCCTTATCCAGCACCCCTGCATGCTTTTGAACTATAGCATTCAACTCATCAGAAACCAGCGGAAAAGACTCGTTTGTGAATTTGTTGACATTTTCATGAAGACAACTGACTACTTTTGAAAATTCCGTATGTGTTTGCTTGTTGAGGCGGCTAATAGCGATCCTTGCGGCTAGCAGTGAGTAATCTGGATGCTTGACAATACGATTTGCCGCGGTTTCAGCAAGTAAAAGAGATAACTGCTCAGTCGAAACACCGTCATAGATGCCATCTGAGACCGACGAAGCTAACGTCTGGAGATTGAGGCTGCTTTTGTCGAGATTGAAGCATAAACGGCCCAAGAATACGATAATCTAGCAAATGTTAGGCAAAAAGAACAAAACCAACGGAGAAAATTATATTAAAACCATCAGAAAGTCATGAATAATGACATATTTTAGTTTCAACTTACCTTGTCGAGGTCAAATGGCTGTTTTTCGCAGTCTTCATTGTTAGTAATACCCTTCAGGCTTATATCAAAAGCTCCTACTTACTTCGTTTAACAACAAATATCTGCTCTTCTATAACCATTTCGAAGGGCTATTTCAAAATCCTAAGATTATCTACTTGATACATAAAATACAGTGTAGTTGAGTTTTTCAAAGTACGAGGTTGTGGCGAGAGTTTGAATGCAGGTAAATTGCGGCGCTTAAAAGTTAATACGAGCCGTTTGGACAAAAGCACGTTTCGTATCTGCGCTTGAAATGGAAGATGAACGCTGAGAAACCGATAATAATCTTCTAAACATACTAATATAAAGATATTATAAGAAGTTAAATATAAATAAGACATAGCTGCTTGTTATAGCTGAATTTCACGTGACATGCCCAAATCATGTACCAACCTATCCGTGAAAGAACCCTTCATTACCCTATATGTTACAATCATACCATATTGAAATTATTGGCTGCTTGCATATGCAAGAATCCATTTTGCATTAGTAAGGACGTATTTGCATGCTATCGTCCAGTTTTCATTTGAACTGGCCAAGCTCAATCTTATACTGAGCCCGCCAATCTTATCTTTATCTATCACATAAGGAAGATTCAGATTCCGATCGCAACTTTCGACAAATTCACCGACTTGCTTTAAAATATGCAAAAAAGCCACCATAGCCGAGTCAAGCCGTTTGTGGTTGAGAATCCGTTCAAACGAGTAATCTCCCGATGAATACAGTTCCAGAACAACAGGCTTGCCGACTTGGCCTGTTTTGGGATCCATTTCCAGCTTCTCTATACGAGACATACTTCCAAGAGGCCGTAGACGATACCCAACCAGTTTGAACTTGAGTCTTTGTATCACAGTAGCCAGAAGCAGCAAGGTTTGGCCCCAAGCAGCGTTGATTTCAGGCCATTCCACCATTTTATCCTTTAGTCTGCCTAATCGCAGTCCATTGATGGTTCCAAAGTACCCATCATGACCGATGCAAAATACGTCATTGTAAACGTTGATCTTTTTGAGTCGTTGTAGCTGTTTTGTGCGATATGCTGCCAAAGAATCGACTCTGTCTTTCTCCTGTAAAGCCTCCTCCAACTTGCTACTGAGTCTGTTTTGTTCTCGATAAAACTCCTGTTCTTCTTCCGCAAGCTCATCCATTTCTTTCTGGACCTGCTCTAGATCTTGCTGGGCTTCCAGGTGTTCCTTTTCAGCCTTTTTGAGCTCTTCCAAGGCTCGAACACTCTCCTTCTCCATTTCATTCACCTGCAGCACGATTTCCTCCAGCTCTTCGCTTCCAAAACCCGGCTGGTCCTTGATTTTATTCAGAAAACTGATATAAGTGTCTCTTTCTTTGCAAGAATCTTCATATTTGGGCCCCAGCTCGTCCTTGAGCTGCTCTGCACAGTCGGAACATATAGGATAATCGACATCAGACTTTGACGATAATACATCAAACAGGTTTTCGGAGGTATCCATGACGGAACTGATTGAATCGTTTGATTTTAAGCTCAAAGCCTCAGTAGCAGCAGCTAGAGAATTGTTATGGATATCGCGTTTCTGATTCACCAGAGAATTAGTAAGAACCACAAACGAATCAGCAGGATGGCGTGACCCAGTAAGTTCTAAATCATTATAAGTATCTTCAGACCCAAGAGCTTGACTGCTGAAAATGGTTCTTCGGCCATGCCAATCGTCTGGTTGATGCTCGGTTTTGCCAACCAGCAGGCTAACCTGAGCAGACGATACATCTACAAGAGATTCGTGAAGTTTTAAAGGTAAACGACAACGTTGGCAATGATAAATAGAGCCGCCTGAAGCGGAGGACATGATGGAGGGTTGTGGTGACTAGTAAGTTTGGATAAGATGGGTGGAGGAAGAAGAGATGCAATAAGGTGGTGAGAATGTTACTTGTAGGGATGAATATTTGGAGTACTTTATGTTAACATATATTGAATGATCAAATGATTTGATTCGGATAGTAGACAGAGTATATAATATACAATGTAGAATATACGAAATACGGGCGGTTTGTCACTTGTATTTGGGGGGTCCTATGAATGACCAGTCATTTATATGACCAGTCAAATAAACCATTAACTCCGATTTAAATCCGACACTGTAAATTTCAGAAAGCACTCAATATGACATAAAAAATCCACCCGATTCTACGATTACCCAGCTTATTCTCACATTACAGCTTACTCTCACATTACGTGAGTTCCCACGTTACAACATGAGTCCCCACAATATACAACATGACACTCAATAACAACATAAACATCATAACCATGTCCATAACCTATTTTTCTATAAAAAGTCCCAAGGAATTCATGCTACTTTATTCATAATAACAAGAAATTCACCACATCTTGTCCAAAACCAAGACCCCCAAAAAAACAACTCAAACTCAATGTAACTGCATGTACTAAGGAAAGGCTCAAGCCAGATTGAAAACAAATCTGGTCAAGGCATGCGGATTCGTAATATCAAAGATCAAAGAAAGGCTTTTGTAAAAACCACAAAAAAGTGCAAAAAGTGCAAAAAAGAAAAGAATGCTAAAGTACTGTTCCATCACTTTTTCTTAGGCGAAATACTCACACCTCGGGGTACATTGTCATAGTTTGGAATCTGACTACCAACAGCAGCCACTCCAACATTAGAAGGAACTCTACCAGCACGGCTTAGAGCATAATCACCCGAATCGAAATATTTACGGTCTTGTAATTTTTTATGAAGCATATCCGATTTTGTCGGCAGCTTACCACCGTATAGCCGTCTTAAACGGTCTTCTTCAACCTTTTGGTTTGCCGTCTTTGTTGGATTATTGTTAGTGTTTTGGAAAAGAAACACATGGAAAAAAGATTCAAATCAATAACATTGGATTCTGGTAGGATTAATTGGTTTGGAAAAAAGGACAATTGTCATATAAAATAATATAATCCGATATTCCGGAACCCATTGAGATTATTTAAAAAAAACTTTGACATCAAAACTTACCTTGTAGCTCTTCATGTGTTTTTTTTTAAAATTTATAAAGGAGACTTAGCCTTTTTAAGAGCAGAATAATATTTTTTTAATAAAATACCAAAGACCTAATAAGAATTCATACAAATATCCTAGGCTTCAATGTTTTTATTATATATATATATATTTTTCAGACTTGGAAAGCCAAAAAAAAACTGCGCCACGGGTTCGTTTATATATACCCAGTATATATTATTTATTTTTTTTGATTTATTTTTATTTTATTTTATATCGGCCACAAACATCCTTTGTGTTGTAAACTCCGATTCCCTCTATATACCGTATGGGGCGCTAGTTCCCTAAATTGCTTCTTTTGGTATCCACTTTGCTCTCGCCGATTAGATGCTAACGTCGGTTTTGGCCTGCCCATGTGGTTATGATCGGCATATGCGGTTGAGGGGTGTGTGAGAGAGGCGATAAGCAGGTGAGCATGGGACCAAGAGGTGAGGAGAGAAATTTGGTATATGGCGGTGGGGGAATGACGGTTAAGATGGAAATAAAGATATAATAAATATGGCAAAATTACAAGGGATTTTTTCTATCCAAATATCTCTTGGGGTTTATACGGTTTTATAATGGGCTCGGTTCTTTTTGTCGTTATCTCCTTACCCTCTATTACTAACAGCAAACAAAAACTCTCCCTAAGATAAGCGGTTGTACCATGTGATGCACATCAACTGTCCGAATTTATCATGGCTTAATCTGGAACAATTCCCGAGAATGCCAGAGATCGGAAATAATATTTTTTGGGTTGCATAACGCTTTGTATACAAGGCGAGGAGGTAGTTTGTTTGTTTGTGAGCGAGTCACGTGGCCCCATCACGTGCATGCCTCTTTTCCCAATTCGGCCAAAGGCCAACAACACTTTAATTTTCCAAAAATTATATTTTTTTTTTCTTTTAACCGCCCAAGGAATATCACCTTTTATTTGAACAATGATTATCTACCAAGTAAGTATGAATCATGGTTTTATGGTATCAATGGTGAATTATGCAATTCAAGATCATATTTTATATGGTTTTTGATATTATTCTCCAATTCCCTCAGCTGTATGCCGTTTTGTCGCTCTGAAAAATTTTCCCTCTAACTCCTCCAGGACGTCCTCACTGGCGACGAGCTCATCTCCGACGCTTACAAACTCACTGAAGTCGATGGAGCTGTTTTTGAAGCTGATGCTGCAACCATCGTCATCAAGCCTGGTGTTGATGTCGACATTGGCGCCAATCCTTCAGCTGAGGGTGGTGAAGACGAAGCCTTGGAAGAAGGTGCTGAGCAGGTCAATAACTTGGTCTATGCTTTCCGTCTACAGTCTACCAGCATGGACAAGAAGTCTTATATGACATATATCAAGGGATACATGAAGTCTGTCAAGACATACTTGCAGGAACATGATCCTGAGTCCATTCCAGCTTTTGAAGAAGGTGCCAAGTCTTATGTTAAGAAGATCATTGGCAACTTCAAGGATTACGACTTTTATATTGGTGAGTCGATGGATCCCGATGGAATGGTTGTTCTGCTCAACTACCGAGATGACGGTGTTACCCCATACTTGATTTACTGGAAGCACGGCCTCAAGCAGTTGAAGGTATAAAAAAAAATTTTGGGGCCCAATTAAAAAGCGTGTTTAGAAACGGGTTTTAATATAATAACCGGAGGTATGAACCCCTTGTACAAGATGCTTCTGTGGTTATATTGTGCATGTTTTTCTGGCAATTAATGCATGATTCTCCAAACTAACTTCCTCATCCACATATACCACGATTTTAGCTTCCATGTTCTGGCTCCTGACGCTTATTAGCCGTCCATAATCTATTATTCTTCGTGCTTGGAGTCCAATGTTGAATCTCCATTGATACTGCTCTTCAGACGTGTCGGGCCTTTTCCCACATACCGCCCACGAAGAAAGCTTGCAAAGAATTGCAAACTCGCCTTCTCCAATTCCATGTTGTTTGAGCCAATTTCGTCCAATTTCTGGATATGTTTCATAAGAGCAAATCTGACGACAACATAAAGCTATGACTATTCCTTGAACATTACTGAGGTTTTCAAGACACCGTAATGTCAGGTCAGTTGCACATCCACAAAGGTGCTTTGAAATGGCTATTATAGGGATATCATTGTTGTGTTTGATGCTAGGATACTCTGCGAGGTTCAGATCTTTGATATCGATTTTGATTCGGTTCACAGACGGTGCTATGATATCTCCAGTCTCCTTCTCGAAATCAGCATTGTTTTTCCCTGCAGCTTTTTTCTCCAAAACTGCCTCATTAAAATCCTTGTTTATTTTGCAATCAAATTTGACTCTTGGGGACTGCCTATCAATCAGAAGATAACTGCTTTTCTTAGGAGTTTGTAGCAGATGATCTATTCGAGCCTTGGCAACATATCGACTCAATTCAGCACGCCCGCAGCCGAATTCGACAATAAAACTGTCGCCTGAAAAAAATCCACTTTTCTCCATATTTCCAATTAAAGACGCCTGTTGTAAAGCATGTTTCTTGTTCTCCAGACTGGCTAAGCGCTGATGTATTCCTGTACTCTCAAGCATGTTTTTTTCTACCACCTCATGACATACTTCACGAGTATAAATATCATTTATAATATCAATGACTTCATCTTGTGTTTTAGCCTTATTTTCGAAATTTGGCATGTCTCTATCAATATTAATATCTATTGAGCACCAGGGGTCATTAGAGATCAAAGGAGCTCTAGTTTTGCATTTTTTCACATGAAGCTCGACCAAATCTTCCCATACTGTATGAGTTGGATCTCGAGGACATGATATTCTACGTCTTCCAGCAACATTAGCCTCAGTCTACGAGTTAGAGGAGATTTTTCAGGCCATTTTACTTCACTACTTACATTCATTATATGCTGAGGACAATATATTTGACCGTTCTTTCTCGGAAGATGACATCGACGGTTCTTTTTAGGTACAATATATTCACAGATGAGTTTTTCTTCGTTTTGAGGATCATCGATAGTCATAATGATGAAAGAAAAGAGCTTGGACTTCATGTGGGATGGATATACCAGAGGTTCAGCCGTGCGGTTGTATGAAGTCTTCAGGATGAAGAGAAGAGAGAAGTATACTTTATATTATTTAGATGAAATCTTGGGTATTAGAAGTATTATACTGTTTGATGAGATTATGATATTTTGAAGTGTACGGACATTATTTCTATTCGTATTGGTAATTGTAACTTTGGTGATTCAATCTCGTTCAAGTCCAGTATATGATCCAGAGCTACGATAGATCTAGAACTAATAGTAGAAGATCCAAGACTACAATTGGCGAGCAGCTTATTATTACTTAATCATATACCTTTTTACTAAACAAACAAAACCCAGCTCTGCTTCATCCCACCTCGTTGTACTTCTCTCGTTGTCTATTTATCCGCTTCCTATGCCCTTCCCAAAATCTCTCCATCTCCGCACTCTTCTTTCTTTCGTCTTCTCATGAAGTGCCAATTTTGCCAAACTAACAACGGCAATTATCAATGTCCCAAATGCCATAAATATTACTGCTCTATAACATGTTATAAATCACAAAAACATGAGAAATGTACAGAAAAGTTTTATAAAGATCAAGTCAAATCTCAAATGCATGGTACGGCAGTTTCTGACGCCGACAAAGAACGTATAGTCAAACTTATTGACAAATATCAGGAAGATAGTCAAGAAGACGGCTGGAAATATGAGCATCCTGATAAAAAATCAAAGCGAAGATACCAAAAAACAAAGTCGTATCTGAATATGAAGCCTGCTCAAGACGACGATGCAGAACTAACGGCAGCGGAAATGCAAGAGCTGGAAGATCTTATTGATAAAGCATCTAAAGAGAAATTACTGGCAATGCTTTCACCAGATCAAAAAAGAAGGTTTCAACAGATGGTTGAAGAACAGTATGATGTTGATGAGGAATGATAGATTAATTTAATAGCATTGCATATAAAAATATTGGTATTATTATTAGACCATATTGCATACATAAATAGGATTGTATTATTATCATTAGACCATGTCACATACATAAATAGGCTTTACAACTGTTTCAGTACAAGTAAAAGTCAACGGCGAGCTGCTGTTTAGAATTGTCGTAGGTGGATATCCAAGATACAGCTATGATAAGCATTATACAGCCATGATCATAAGCCGTGTCATGCTATAAACCATGCTTTAAGCAACACTAACCACCATGATATGACCATGATTATAAACTGTGCCATACATTACCCATTCTAGCCCCCAATCGTCTCCACCTCTCTAATTATTCGCTATAAGCTCCTGTATAAAACTCTTCACTGTAGATGGATTCGATATAATATTATCTGAGAACGAATCCACAGGCGCAGTTGATACGTTACCATTAACCGATTCTGCTTTGGGTTCATCTTCATCCTCGAGCATCACATCACGGAGCCGCATCACCGGCCCATTATACTCCACAAATGCATACGGAGCTGAGTCTAGTACTGCTGCAACGTCTTGTTTAGTGATTTTGTCATGCTCTTGTTTGCGGAATTTCATTTTGTCAAACATTTGTTGAACCAGGTCCTTGAGATGAAATTCTAGTCCGGCAACCATAAGGTCTGTACATGCAGGGTCTACTCCTTGAAGTAAGCCATGTTCTAGAGATATTCCAAGCATTCGAGTCATTAAGTTCTCATTATCCGGGATTTCATAAGTCTCTGAAGCTAGCGGTGCATCGTATGATTGTATTATACTCTGAGTCCAAGTAGTAGGGTTTCCAATAGATTTGGTATGCTCTTCAGATGATGCTGAACTGTCTTGTCTATCCTGCTGTTGCTGAAGATGCTGCTTTTCGCGGTCATTGATGAAGGGAATTTTAGGAAGTAGGGCCTGCCTCGTTGCTGTAAGTGTAGAAGGAATAGGAGCCCGTTTGGCCGATTCTTTCGAAATAGCCTTTATTCTTCGGCGCTCTCTAACAGAAAGCCCCATGACATCTTTCTTGAGTTTAGCCAACTGAGTATCTCCCTTGACATTGCGGCTACGGTCGCGTTGTTTGGTTGACCAACCAGTGAGGAGACCACCACTGAGTCCCTGAGGAGCTTCCCGCAGAGCATTGGCCATATTAGCTAGCAAGAAATGATTATGCATATAGATGAGCTCAGGATCAAGAATCTCACTCAATTCCTGCTGTAATTCTGCTCGTGTAAGCCGACCAATGAGGAAATGAGTGATTGCAGTACGATAACGGCCCCAATTCTTGCCCAAACCTTTCTGGAACTTGCCCATAATGTTATCGACATCGACACGTTTAGGGCCCGAAGAGCTTGACTGTTTTCCAGGCGTGGAAGTGCCGTTTTCTTGAGGAACAGGTGTTGAAATTCTCGAGGTGATGGAATCTCTGGTTCCAGCAAGAGATCCCGGAGCTATAGATAAAGTAGTAGATGCAATGTTGTGGTTTTCAGCGTTGTTTGCATCGGCATTTGAGTTTATTCCGCTAACAACATCGGCCACGCTGACTGCATTGTTGGCAAGACTGGGATTTTCGATCTGAGGGTTGGAATCGCCCTGAATCTTGGCCAAATCAGCGTCTTTTTCGCCGGAATCAACGCCATTTTCACCCGCATCAACAGAGTCAGTCATTTCAATATCGTTTTCTTCCAGAAGTTGTGATTTCGACTCTGACAAGGCCGGGGAGTCCAAACCAGAGGATGGAACGCCTTTTATCGCTTCTTCCACAAAAGACATGGCGTTGAAAACCTATCAAAGTAGCAATACAATAAATAACAGACTAATTCAACCTGATTTGCCCGGTTTGACTTGTATATCTGAATCGATTGATGATGGATTGCTGGTAAAAAGATTGGTGGAACCGAACCGCACAATTGATATTTTAGATGGAGAGAGTTGGGAGAAGGAGAGGTTAGAGATGGGGTAAAGAGGTTGGAGGGAAGAGAGAGGAAAAAGGAAAGTTTTATTGGGATTTTTTATTTTGGATTGGTTTGGTATATTTGATGTTGTCAATTGGATGATTTGGGGCTTTTTTTTGGGACTTTTTATGTTGAAATGTCGTTGTTTAATGGATATTTTAGACGTTGACAATGACCGAAGGAGAAGTTTGGCTGAGAGATTGTTAAACTGAGGTTATAGCGGTAGGTAAAGGAGATATGCAGAGAAAGTATTGAAATATGAAATAAATTTATAGGTTGAGTTTATTATTATTATTTTTAATGAAATTAGCAAATTTTATTTATAAATATGGTATTTGAACCTGTAATATGGACCATCACTCGTAGATTCTACGGTAGGCGTATATAAAATTGTACTATGGATCATCACTCATGTGAGTAGATTCCACACGAGGCGAAGATAGTCAGAGAAAAAATCATAAATACCAGATAAATAGACAAATGAGTACAATCAAAATGTTTCTTATTATTTTCTTTGATCAGCAAATTGCATATTTTATAATTTGCTGGCTATTTACATCACTCGTCCTTATAGATCCTACAACCATGCAACCAATTAGACATCGTAGAACATCATGTGCAACTCAGACACACCACAGTATAAACAAATTACCCCTCTAATGTTGGTGGATTCTTCTTATGCTCATTCTGCATCACCTTCACTTCTCTCTCTTCTGCTGATAATGCCCAATAATCCGGACTACTCAGCCCAGACGGTTCTGGTTCATATCCTAACGATTGCCTATACTTCTCCAGACACTGACGAATATAAAGAGCAACCTCACTTCGTAATTTTTCTGCTGCTTCTCCAGTCCGTAACTGTTGTGGCATATCTCCATCTAAAGATGCCCCAGATTGAGCTATGAGATCGGTCCATTTCTGACGAAAAGAAGCAATTGCATCATCGTTTATAGGATTTGAAATATTCACAGAGATCTTCGACTTGTATAACTTGTACCAAGTTTTTCGCTTCGAGTAATCCTCTGGAAATACATCCTGTAGTCCATCTATATACACCGGCAGTACTATGGGAGGCTTAGAGCTCTCCAACAACAACCGCGAAATTCCCCAGTGAAAATATCGCATTGTATGTTTATGAGGCTCCATAGCCTGATGCACAAAGGATTCTGGGAATATATTGAGCCATTCTGGGTGGCTACGGGCTTCTAGAGGCACCGAAACCTCATGATTCACCATATATCGCTCGCTATTTCTCGACAACAACGCAATGGCCCCATCTACTGACTCCTGAAATGGCCCTGCTCCAAATCGTGAAATAGGCAGAACTTTTCCCAGTCCAAAAAACGCTGATCTTAGCTTAGTCCTGAAGCATATATTGTCAGCGCCTAATGTCCACCGCATATATCGGCCATTATATAGCTTGTAAGGCGTCAAACCCCACACTAACGGCTCATCTAGAATACTTGTATGATTCATGACTGTCACCAGACCCCGTGACTCGACCTGAGCTGTGTCGTACATCTCGTTGAAGATATCTATGCCATTGACCTTGGTATCGAGCCATTTCGTCATGAATATCCTCGACACCACTCCCACACTTCCAATAGTCATTGATCTTAGAAGCTTTTCATAGGTCCGTGAATACGCATACCTGTTCATAAACGCCCGGCCACGTGCCTGGACATCTCTGAAGGACATGGCTGGAGGGAAAGTTTGCATCATCATATAATGGAGAAGTACTCTCAATGGAGGGACCCTGCGACGGGAATAGCTCCTTTTATACCGGGGAAAAGCAAGGCGACATTGGTAGGGAATATACGAGGGGTAATTGTGGGTTTATTGAGTTTTCCAGTGCTTGTGGTGGTGAATTTGCTGGCTTTTGTGCCGGCGCTAAAGTCGTTATGGGCTTGGATCCACCTTAAACTGTCGAATATCCGGGCATTTTCCGTCGAATACTCCGTCGCTGATAATAAATGGCGACGAACTGGCGGTAAAGTGCCAGGACCTGGTGATATTGTAATTAGCAACTTTGTTTCTCCAGCAGATTCGTTGCTTTTCAATGCTGTCTATGGAGACGCCATATTTGGACTACCGGTTGGTTCAAAGGGCCAATTTGTTCTGGCGACATCACGTGGCGTCCAGAGCCTTGCTGTGTCATATCCAAATGTCTCCAGCAAACGTTCTGTTGTTTCTTTGAGTCATTTGGTTGAAAAAGCCGCTGATTCCAGCAAGATTCTGGTGATTCTGGCCGAAGGCACCACCTCCAACGGTCGTGGAGTGCTGAAATTGCATGACATCGACTTCACAGGTCTCACAGGTACTCAGAGAGTATTTTCGTGCATTTTAAAGTACTCTTCTCCTGATATCTCTACTCCTATTCCAACCAATGTTTGGTCATGGTGGTTCAAGACCATCACATCTTCGTCATTCACTGTGCGACTTCGAGTGAACAAGCCGATTCTGGCATCTCAAGCCAACATAAGCACTATTGCTCAAGATATGTGTGAAGCAGGAAGAGTTCCGCAGACGGGATATGGAGTGGAAGATAAGGTGGAGTTTCTTAGAGCATGGGGGAAAAAGTAGAGGGGCCTGATCGAGAAAAACGACGTGAATGATACGATAGATGATTGAGACCACTTAGAATGATGATATGTTACAGACATAAACATTTCCATTCAATTTTAATCCAACATGGTACTTGATCCAACATAGTACTTGATCCAAACATAGTACTTGATCCATCAATTTAATATACACAACCATTACAGCAAAATCAACGTCTAAACACCAATTCTACTCGTTAATCCATATTAATAGCATAGTAATGTTGAGCTAGCTTAGACCAATGTCCAAGAATTATTTGTACTCATCCAAGAATCTCTGTTCTGAGATCGTACACTCACATCACGGGAATTCAATTCCAATAAATAAAACGTCCAATGGGGAAGAAATATGCAAATTCTGTGTCGATGATAACCATACATGCAAGCTCTATGCAAGCTCCGAATCCATATCTGCTTCAATCTGCCAATCTCGTACCGTATTAGGACTAACATTGTTGTGCCTCGTCCTCAAAGGCAGTTGCTGTTGTTTGGCCAATCCAATATCTTTACCCGGTTTAACAGGGAAATTTTCTTTATATGAAGGACTGATTTCTCTCGGTTGATGCCTATTAACACCCCCATCAGCAGCTTCGTTTCTATAGAGTTCCAGTTCACGACGAAGATCATCAACAATACCACGATAGCTCTCTTTTTCGCTTTCCAACCTCTTGACATCCCTTCGCAATGCTGCATTTTCTGCTTCCATTGTGTCGATATGCTTATCTTTGGACTCTGCCATTTGCTTATACAGAAGTTCACCATCTGGCTCAGAACTAATTATCGACTGGTCCTTAGACATAGAGTCCATTTCAACAAAAGATCTGTGGATTTCACTCATTGCCGTACGATCACATGACTCAAACTGCTTCAGAGCATTGAGCAAATCCTGTGAAAGCCCCTGCTTGTCCAGTTCCGAGTATACTTGGTCCCTAGTGCGTCTAACACGAGCCTTCATCAGACCATTTGCAACGTTAGGCATATCGAGCAGTTTACGAGATCTTGTCCTAGTAGACTCACGAATATAACTCTTGATTTGGCCAAGGAGGCTAGAATTTACCTGATTATCGTCTATCAAGTCATTATTGTTGCCCTTATCTTTCCTCATTTCCAACAGCAACTGTGCCTGGTCTTCCAGCATAGCAACTACCACCTTCAAATCATTCTTTAGTTTCGTATTATCGATAATGTCTTTGATATTGTCTGCAAGAAGACTCGTAGTGTATCTATAGTTTGCTGCAAGCTGTTCCGTCTTTGCCAACGTCTGATCCACTAGCGCATGATTCTCAGCAGTGAAAGAGTCCAAAGTTTGTGAAATATTTGTAACAATGGTGCTTATATCCAAATTTTGCTGCGAAGTGTGTTGTGAGGGTGCCACAAAGAGTTTCAAGATGAACGTAACCAAGCCCTTGAGACTGAGAACCTGATCTTTGGAAAGCGAAGTAGATGCAAAAGAGTTGTCTTCAGCTTCCAGAGGAAATTGTCCAGGCATTGATACGTTTTCTTGAGAATCACGGTTCTTAGTCAATGTAGCGTCACGATCCACAGCAGTAGCAGTCGAATGAAATGAGTCACTGTCATCCTTACTAACTGTGGAAGACGTAGGATCTCGGTATAAGATCGAGTCGACATGGGGATTGAACGATACTCGTTTTGAAGGACTGACAGCCAAATCGTCGGTATTTCTCAACTGCTCTCTAACTTTCGGAGGCATAGGCGTCGACATATCTATCATATCAGCAAATATATCGCTATGACCCAGATGATCTCCCTCCCAGCTAGAGGAGGTTCCTCTACGATTCAATGCGGGTTTTGGAGTAGAAGGGTTGAATTCGAAGCTATTTCGGTTGGAATCGACGCCATTTCGGTTGGTATCAGCACCATTTTGCTCGCCAGCAGCCTTAGAATCAGCATCATCTCGTTTAGCAACGGCAAACAGATTTCTACGCTCAATAGGAGTTTCAGACGAGTGTTTATCTGGTCTATATGGAGCAGGAGTGCCTGACCATATGGATTTCAGAGCTTGCCCGAACCATTGGTATGGGCCTGGAGTTGCAGGGATATCGGGAGGACCTACAAGTTAGAAGGAACATTAGGAAGAAAACCACCCTAATAAAATGAAGAATACATACCTAACGACGTCAGTTCCGTAGGTTCCTTATACTTGGGAATCATAGTCTTAAGCGTAAGAAAAGGTTGTTTACTTTTGTGCTGGGAGTTAACGCGAACATCGCTAAGACGCGTTGCTATGGCGACTTGGAGGAAGAGGACTAATTAGAATGACGGAAACAAGTTCAAATGGTAGTTTAGAGCTCTGAGCTTCATATGGAAAGAAATTTCATGATATTATTATTTGGTGGGTTTGATTTCATTGGTTTTGAAGTATTTTTAACACGTACTTTGCTACACGCGTTGTCATGGCGACTTGAGGAATGGAACCGACGATCCGACTGAAAAAAACCCGGCTAAAAGCGGCAGTTTAAAGCACATGAATTAATTTGATACGAATCAAAATGCCATAGTTTAATTATTTATCCTTTTACATTTCTGTACCGTCATGCATTTTGTTCCCACAGGCAGAGCCTTATGTAGTAGTCGAATCCGGCAATTCTCACAGCAATCAACGGCAACAAAATACCACAATTTAAACAAATGCAAATGGTAAGGCGCAATACTAATATAAAAAAGGAGTAAAGGGAGCGGCGGAATACTAGTTACCAAATAGTATACGCTCGCTCCATATTTCGCGTCACCCCGTGTTACCGCCTTTGTGGTTGGCTAAGCGGTTCGTGTTGGAACGAAGGGGTGTGCGGTGCTGGCTGCACAAAGGGCGGGCGTACCAACAAGGCAAGACATGCAAGGTAGTGGGAGATAAAAGAAAGAAATCAATTGGTGGATCCAAATGGTATATTGGGGGGCGTATTTTGAATGGGGTGATCTTTCACCGACTAATGACCAAGGTTCTTTATTAGAGATTTTGGGCCAATTAATACGACGGAGTTCCAGACCCAGAATGCATTGAGCCCACCAAAATATTTTGGTTATACGCTTCAATGACATGTCTTGGGCTAGTGAACCCAATTAAGGGGGATCATCCCCCTGCATCTATATGGTACAGACGCTTGAGCGGATTACAGAAAAGTAAAAGCAAAGAGGATTATCATTATTGGATAGAGTTTGTAGTGACGCCTGAGTGGATAATTCTAAACCGGAAGATTATTAAAATATTTCATTATTATTCATTTATTAATATATATCTAAATATACATCTGATAATCCCACCTATTCTTATCCTTAATTTCCTTTCCTAAATTGATTCCTATATAAAAAGCAATCAACGCTAATCCCAAGTTAGTCAGACATGCTTGTCAAAAAATCAGTACAAGCAACCAAGATATGAAACGCGACTGGGCTAATTGCCAAGGATGACAGCATCACAAAGGAATTGAACGGGTATGTAGTAATTAGTATGAATATATGAATATATAATTTATCATTATATTAAATATCTATCATTTCTTCTTTCATATACCATGGGTTACTATTTAAATGTATCTATTCATGTGTTTGCTACTAAAAAAACAATACTTTTTCTCCCCAGGTAATCTCTCAAAATTTACGATCGATCGACGATCGTGTGTACGCTAAAAAGATTGGACAACCAACCAAAAGAGTGATGCAGATTGCGGAATCCAGCAGTTTAAACTAGTAGGGGAAACCTACGGAAACCATAACCACATGGTTCTAGATTCTTTTACGGTATATATCGGATATAATTTCAAATATAAAACCAGGCCAGGGTATTGCCTTGAAATAACCCTGGGCTAAAATCTACACCGGTTATAGATCTCCAATCAAGGGAGAACAATCAGGGGTCGGTGGGTGGGTTTTTTTAGTTTTGTGTCAAATATTATTCAAGAAAACACTTACTTTTTGACATGTCATGCCTGCCAAAAACTTGGCTTAGCAATGTAGGAGGAGGAGAAAATCTCGCGCCATTTTGGCTTGCAGGGTTGACGCATGAATGACAATATTCAAAGATGATCTGGTCATGCAAGTAAGATAGATATTAATAATATATATATTTTTATATATGGCTCAGATAATGAATTTGATTGGTGGTTTTTTTTTGGTAATGTCACTGCTGTGACCTGATGTAACTATGTAATTTCACACTGTACTAGCAAAACAAAAAAACAACCTTTTAATTCCCCTTGCCTCGTACCAGGTGAAAAAAAAAAACCAGAACCACCCCTTCTCATAAGAAACCTAAGAATTAAAGCAAAATGTCAGCCAAAGCCTCGCCCACCTTTAAATGAATTGAACGTCCATTTGATATAAGAAATTTCCCTATTTGGGCCAAACATTTACCCCTGGCCAAATTCTCATGCTTAGACAAAGATTCTGGGGATGCTCGTTTCAAGGTGCTGCAGAATGTTTTGTCCAGTCACAGGCGGTCTTTGCCTTTCTAAAAGAGTCGGAAAAGAAAAAAAGGCACCATTGGAAAACTAACAAAGAAAGGCATTGGGGGGCAAAAAAAATTTTTTCAAAGCCTAAAATTGAGTTATTACTTATTAATTATATCATAGAATATTCGTTAATCTCCAATCTCTTCAATTATATCTCCAATCCTTGATTGTTTGTCTCATATCTCCTATAATTACCACCTTCACTTTGACCCATTCCCAAACCATTAAGTTGCGGGTCAAAAGCCGCTCATTTGCTTTTTCTAACGCCCCGTTTTGTACACTTTCTGTGCATTCATTCCAAGCTCCTGCGAACAAATACTCAATGCCGCATCTCATGGTAGAAAAGACGCGACAAAAGTTACTTTTGATGTGCGTTATGACGAAAAGTAACTTTACTCAGCCATAGCAACTTTACATAGTTGGTACTTGTCTAGGGTCATCTCCTTTATAAAGACGTGGCAGCGACCCAACTCCTAGGATATTTTAACCAACGCATTTGATTCTTGTTCTTTTTAACTAATTTATTGGATTCATTAAAGAACTTTGTTAGTACCTTTCGTTCTTTAAATATCTATTTGGATTCTATTTTAGATTCCTCGGTCATTCTTTTTTTTTTGGACTTTTTTTTTTAAAAATCGTTGGCCCCTCTCGCCAGAAGCTTAAGCGCCCTTTATGAAACACTAAAAAAAAGACGGCTAAAATAACTACAGGACATTTTAATATTAAAAAATCTAAAATTCTGGACCTTTTCAATTCTCATCTGTGCATTTCATCTGCATTCTTTCTTCTCTAATGGCGGCTGTTTCTTCCTTTCAGTCGTATAATCACGGCCCTTCGGCTCCTCTAGGCATGCCTAAAGTCCGGCCATTGCATCATCGCCCCATTTCGCCTCGACTGGCCGCAATTGAGGACTTCAACTGCCGAGCAGCTGAAGCTGAATACAGAGAAGAAAATATCAGGCATATTAAAAACTTGGAGCTCCAATCCTTGGCCGATGCTTCTATGATGGATTTACAGCCTGAACTCGAATGGCATATGAGGCCGTTTTTGCTCGATTTTTTAATTGATTCGCATCTATCGTTACGATTGCAGCCTCAGACTTTGTTTCTAGCCATTAGTTTGACCGACAGATATTGTTCAAAGAGGGTGGTTTTCAAGAAGCATTACCAACTGGTTGGTTGCACTGCCCTATGGATTGCTGCAAAGTATGAGGATAAGAAGTCGCGTGTTCCTACCATCACTGAGCTCAAATCTATGTGCTGTTCTGCTTATGAAGAAGATATGTTCACTCAGATGGAGGGCCATATTCTTAATACTTTGGATTGGAATTTGGGTCACGCTACATCGGACACTTTTCTCGGTCTTTTGACGTCTTCCGATACTGACCCTTCACTAATCCACGTCGCTCGATACCTATGTGAATGCACACTCTTTCATCGGGTATTTGTTGGCATGAACCCGTCCCTCATTGCTTCTTCTGCATTCCATTTCGCCGCCAAAATCACCGGTCATTGCATGAGCCTGCCCTCAAATCTAACCCCGGACCAATACCAATGCATTTCTCTGCTGGACCAGTTTGTTCGAACTCCTTCCAAATCTCTGGTACGAAAGTACTCTTCTAAGACTTACGGCCAGGCTGTCCAACTCGTCGAACAGTACTTTGCTGAACAACAACGTCAGCAAATTATTAGAGAACAAGAGGAGCAGCAAAAGGAAATGGCTTCCCTCAATCTTCATGGCTCGTCTCCTCAAATTATGCATGCGCCTAGGCCTATTGCTGCATCTCAAGACCACCCTCTTGTTTTCCCTCCTACACCACCACCTTGCTTGCATGGCCCCAATGCAACTAGAATGTTTACGCCACCTGCTCTTTCAACATCGTCCGAGTCTTCTCCTTCATTGTTTAGTACTCCTGGTGTTGAAACCCCAGTGGAATCAATGTTCCCTATGAGCAAGACTGATTTATTTGTGGCTACTGCACCTTCTAACGGTCCATTCAAGTTTCGCGGTGATAACTTTATGACTCCTCCTTGCACTCCTGAGGATGGCCCTGGAGGCGTAACTAATAACCCGGCTGCTTTCAAACAGGCTGCTATTGGCATTCCGCACTTTGTCTATCAACAGGGTAAATATAACAATACCCGAGGCATGTATTAATAGCATGATGGACATTACTTTTGATATTATTTTAGTTTTTTTCTAGTCTAGTTCGTTTATATCAGGTAATAAACGACGAACTTTGTCATACAAATAGGTCATTAGACAAGTTTATTCATATTGTGAACTTTATTAATTCACTTCCTCGTTAATCATATGAGCTATATCCTTTTGATGCTGCTTGTTACTGTCCTCTTGATCACTTTCCGACGGACTAAGATATCCCGTATTATCTCCATCATTCACCTCTGACCGTCGTTTAGCTGAAGGTGCAAAGGTAGGAAGTTCTCTTTTTTCAGATGTTTTCCTTGAAACAAACCCTCCTCTATCATATTCGTTTTCACTATCAGTCGGCTCGTCGGCGGAGTTCTGCATGGAAGATCCTGCTGAGTCAAAAGGAGAGCTCAAATCCCATAATCGCAGCGATCTTCTTGCCTTAGAAAGTGTCTCCATGCTTTCAGTTGGCGTTCCTCTAGTTGCAATAACGAAGACCATTACTGCCAGAAGCACCATTCCTTGAGCAATGCTGACTCTTCGCTGATACATTAAATCGTCGGCGATTATAGAAAGTCGTAGTGAAATAGCAGCAATATCACGACTATTTCGAGTTCGTTCCAGATCCATGTCATTGGCTGTGGATATCAAAACACTGGCGTATTGCCGCTGAAACTCAAACAGTTGAGAAACAATTGTATGGTTGAAATCACTAAAGAAGTTTTCAATCTTAGCACTTTGTTTCTTTTCGATTTTCGCCAGTAATTCTCGTAGATTCTGACTTTGGAGCTCAATATATTGCATTGACAATGTGGCATTTGATTCCAATAGCGACAATCGTTTCATAATGGTTTGATAGATGGAATCCTGGGCTCTGGACTCCCCGCTCAGACTGGGTGCAGGAATACCTCTTTTGATCGTGCCATTTTGAGGTGTATCAGAAGCTGCTGATAATGCAGATGCAGATGCAGAAGATGATGCAGATAATGATGATGCAGAAGATGATACTGACAGCGATGATAAGTGGTCCTGCAACGAAGAAGAGCTAGAAGACGAAGACGAAGAAATAGAAGATAAAGATGAAGCATCCAAGCTAGTCAGTGTGCTAACGACACTCATTGTCGATGTGCCAACTACGCTCACTGTCGTTGTTGGCATCTCAGAGGTATACAGCGAGGAGTACTCATCCCATAGACAAGAATCGTCAAGAATTAAAGGTGACATGGATATTGAGTGAAAAGCAAGAGTATCAATGTCATTCATGCATAACCAGTCAGCTGAAAGTTTGTCTGTTCCAATAGCCCCAGCTGTTGGGCAAGACTCTTCACTTTCAGCTGTGCTAGTGGTAAACTTTGGCGGAAGAAGATGCTCAACTTGATCCCTGAGCAATGCAGTCTGTGCAACGTTATATGCAGATAAACGGATTGGTGCATCAGAAGCAGTATGGTCGGGTATAGATGCAGATGCCGGCTCTGGTCTTTCAACGGGGACTTCCCTGCCTATTGGTATAACTTTGTCTAAGCCAGCCTCTTGATTCTTATATTCCTCCATCATGGTAGTTCCATGGACGCGTACTACCGAAACGGGGCAATAAAACTCATGGCCCCAATGCGTGAGAAACTCAATTTGGAGATATCGAGCCCATATTAAAGGATTATCTATGTGAAAAGGCTGGAAATCTCTGACGCTCGCACCCTCGAACTCTCCAACCACAGTCCATCCAGAAGCTGGAGCAGGGAATCGGTCAGATACTGAGACGCGAATCTGACGAAACATGGAGGAGAAAAACTCAAAGTTGGCCAATACAACGGTATCGACGAGAATATCTTGACATAGCTCGATGATGACAAACTTATTGTCTTCTCTGCACTCATTGATCAAATAAGTGTCTTTATTTTCACTCAAGATGTTGCCTGCGCCTTTCATATTAGCGTTGGACTTGACAATAGTCGCAGCACAGTCAAATGATGCATAGTTGAACCGATCTTTATAAGTCTTGGACGACACTTCATGCTCTAATTCGGCCGCTTCTTTGGAATTAAACATATCAATGCCTAAATCCATATCATGATCCTCCCCCATATACTGCTGAGGAACATTATTGCCGGATTCTCCATGATGCATATCTAATCTAAGGCGTTGCTGATCAGCTTGACCAGATTTCTCGAGATTCTGCTTTCTCCACTCCTCAAACGACAGAAATTTGTCATCGACCTCCTCGTCTATCACATCACCAGGCTGTGGTATAGCGGTTTCAGCGATTTCGGTGGATTTTTCGCCGATTTTCTCTACATTAATGGCTGGAATATCGCTGTTAGGAGCCTGTTTGTCACCTGTTCCGGCAGCAACCGTACCAATAGCACTTAATAACAAAGCGCGATTCGTTGGATATGCCTCCAATGCTCGATATGAACCGACAGGAGAAGTGGAATCGGGGAATATTTGAGAAAGAGCCTGAAATGGCATAAACCATATGCAATATAATAAGCAATGCCAGTACATGATAGAAATGTCAAGCGAAAATTAACAAGAGGTTAAATATAAGAATAAACAAGAGAAATATCGTATTCAACAGAGTGTTTTATGCATGCCTTTGGTTGGTTATCGGTAGAGCAAAAGTGGAAATTCTGGGTGGAATATTGGTATTGGGTCACGTGACGTTATGCGCACGTGACCGTTTTTCCCTTTTGTCTTTTTGCTAAAAATTAACTCGTTTCACAACTCAGCTTCCTATTTTAGCACACGATTCTCTCGTTAAAAAACAAACGTTTTTACACAAAGAAAACACGCTCTGGAAGCAGGTTCAATATACTGAAATAGGCCTGACTGGGATAAATACCACTTGAGTGATTTTCTATTGAGTCTTCTTATTTATTTACCGTGAGGTATTATTCTGTATCATCAACAATGCTATTGAAATGGCTTGTTTCGAGTCTGATTCTGGGTGAAATCTCCGCTCAGTCCGTCAACGATTTGGAGGGAACTTGGTCGAGTAAAAGTAATGCAGTTTTCACAGGCCCGGTATGTATTTGAGTGTATTTTGGCGTCTTTAGCGCTCCTTGCTAACCCCTCCAGGACTTTTATGACCCCGTAGACGAACTTATCATTGAACCAGCGCTTCCTGGAACTTCTTTCTCATTCACTTCTGATGGATATTGGGAACAGGCTATATATGAAGTGATATCTAATCGTAAGTATTGGGTTTAAGCTGAGATATATATATATATATAGCACAACACTAACAATCCTTTAGCTGTAACTCCTCAATGCCCTCAGGCTGTTATAACATTTCAACATGGCTCATATCAACTTCTTTCAAACGGTTCGGTGGAAATGACACCTATTGCAGTTGATGGCAGGCAATTATTGTCTGATCCATGCAAAAACGGCGATGAATCCATATACTCTCGATTTAACGCTACCCTATTGATGCAAAGCTTCGAAGTCCTCATTGACCAGTATTATGGCCGATATCGTCTGAATTTGTATGGCTTCAATGGTGCTCCTTATCCTCCTCTTTACCTTGCATATAAGCCTCCTATGATGCTCCCTACAGTCACAATGAACCCCACAGCCTCGGGAGCGGCTTCAAGCACCTCATCGTCTGTTGCTCAGAGAGTACGACGTTCGTTGCAAAATCAGAAGAAAACTACTGCTACTAAAAGACCCGACCCACTTTTGCCTTATATTTGGTGGACTGGTGTTGTGCTATTGACTGTTGGATCAGTAGGTTGGTACACTCTTTGATATATAAACATTGAATATTGACTTTTGAATCTTGTCAATGGATTTGAGGTATTACAGAGTATTTACAAGAGTATTTACAAAGTATTTACAGAGTTACAGAATATTCACAAAGTATTTACAGAATATTTACAAGATTTACAAGAATATTTACATTATTTGCAGTTTTACCAAAAATACAGAAAAGTACGCTACCAGAGTAACTGAAGAGAGCTTTCTTTATATTTTGTTATAAAAGCTTTGGAAATTTCCATATCTGATAAGTCTTTGACATCCATATCTGATACGTCATTGACATCCATCTGATACGCCATTGACATTTCTCATTGACATAATAACAACTTAATAAATATTCTTATATAACATTCTCATAACTCAAAAGCAGAAGCCTTTGAATTTCATCTTAAAATTTTAATTTAATCTTTAGAGGCTTTGTTACAATTGGAGGTTTCTCTTCCTCCTCAGGTTTCGTTTCTGTATTCTCCTCTGTGGATCCAGACTCTTCAACAGCCAGCGTTGCATTAAACGTGTCTTGAGTATCGTTGATATTTTGTTCAGTATCGTTGATATTTTGTTCAGCATCGTTGATATTTTTTTCAGTATCGTTGACATTTTGTTCGGTCTCGTAGGGGTTTCGTTCAGTTTCGTTGATGCTTTCATATTGACCATCCTGCTCAGGCAGACCATCGTTGGCAATTGCTTCATCATTATGGCCTTCCTGCTCGGCATGCTCACTACCACCATTTCGCTCTTCTAGAAGCCACCCAACATCCTCACTAGGCTGCTCCTCTGACACCTGTTCGACATGTTTATCATCATCTTGCTGCTTTTCCAAATCCTGCTCCTTTTCTTGGCCTTTCATCTCAACGTCTTCATTTACTCTGGTATCTTCCTCTTCCACCTTTCTACTACCAAGCTTGATACTAATCTTGGGTAGCTTGAGAGTCACACTAGGTACTGGCGGCCTTTCGTTTTCAGGCACTAGACCATCTGATCCATTCAGAGCACCTACTGCAGACTCATCGCCATCAACTTCCGGGCCATCGCGCATTTCAACATCTTCCACACCCACATCCTGACTGGACTCCACAGCCGCTCCATGATACTCCTCCACATTATTTTCATTCCTTGCTCGTAAACTAGGCTCTTCATTCGCCGAGTCTGGCAGTCCATTAGGTTCAGGTACAAGTTTGGGCCTAGGTAGTACCACCATCAACCGTTTTCTTTCTTCGTCATGCTCGACTCTAACAGAAGTGTTTGAAACTGACGAGGATACTTCATTAGGTGTAGAATCAGGCTTCAGCGTTTTAATCTTTAACGTGGTACCATGCCTTTGAACAATATGCTTCTTATGCTTCAGCGGGAGCTGCCTATGCTCACGTTTAAACACCACCTTACCCTCGCCAAGATTTTTCGCTACTAGAATCGTTAGTTTGGGCGTGGGAAGCGTAACAACATATTTCTGTTTTGCCTCATACAAAATTTGGCAAATGTCCAACAAAAGCTTGCGCCCGACTATGCCAATCATATCATTATGAACGACAAGAAACTGCCACAGCTCCTGCTTAAATGCCTGATACTCTGGCCTTGCTGCATCCTGTCTCACCATCTCAATGGCTCCACCAATAGTTGATCTCGAGATCGCATCGCGCCGAGCTGCTGGTTCTGAAGCATTACTACGATCATCTATGATAAGCCCACCAGCTTTAGCTCTGTCAAAGTTCTGCTTATAGTGGACAGCGGCCTTATCACCGTACAAAGCCAATACCCCTATTGCTCTACTCAGCACCTCCAGCAGTCCCGTCCTTATACGCAAAGATTTATCATTAGCAGCAGTATAGATCAAATAATGAATGAGCTCACGGGATTTAAGACCACCAAGGTTAGCTACACTTTGAAAAGCAGCTAGCCGAATCATATCATCGTTTCCAGGGGTAGTTAACTTCATGGAATCCTGAAATGAGGGTGTAATATAGCCACCTCTAGCTAACAACTCTTTCTGTTTGACTACTAGAACCGCAACCATGTTCTGGATAGATGGCATCCATTGGTCCATTCTTTGACATCTATCAATTTCAGCCACCGCCTTATGAACCATTTCACGGCTCTTAGCATCACTAACTACCGCAAAGGAACCCCCCAGAGCTTCATCTACTCGAAGAGAATTGACTATAGCACGGATGAGGTCACAAATATAATAGGAATCAGAATATGAATTATCGTCATTATCGTTGTACCTCAATAAATCCAACAGAAACTGCTTAATATCCATCGGACAGTTACCTGACGAGTCTCTAATAGTGGAAAGAGCCATAAATATAGCCTTTTTGACAAAATAAGTAGCAAAGTCGGAAAAATCATTCGATGCTGGAATCAGCGAATTTTCGAAGCAAAACATAACTTGAAATATCTTCATAAGGTGAAATTTTCCAATATGGTTGTTTCCATCAACAGAGTTCCGTGCGATAGCCATAGCAGCTTCCTCTCTAACCCCATAATAATATCGTTTATCAATAAGCGTTCGAAGAAGCATAGAAGAATACAAAGCCGAAGGCTTTTGGCCTCCAAAGTATTGCACAGCCTCGTACTGAGCAATCACATCTCTATCTTGTTGCAATTGCGAGGCAAACATGTAATCAGGCTGATTAATATACAATAGACATATCCATTCGAAATCGGCATCAACTCTCAACCATTCAAATGCTTCATTTACCATTCGTTCTTCTTCGTCGTTATCCCAATCAGCTAACTTCCATTCAACGACTTCTTCATCTGTCTGTAAAACGTCACCCAAACAATGCAAGAGAACCTGACTGTCAGCAATGTCATCACCTTCCGGATCAACCGGAGTATTTGCGGCGTTTGAATCGCCATCAGCTCCATTCACAGGTACTGATACACTCGCAATACCGGCTGCACCCCCTCTGCGATGACTACGTTTTAGCCGCTTATATTTGGTATTGTACTGAATGTCTAGTTTAGTAAAACTGTCCTTTAGTTCCACCACATGTTCATAAGGGGTTCCATCAGCTTCATGTATTCGAATAGTCATTGAACCAGTGAAAAAAGGCTGAGCATTTTGCTGCGTATCTGTTCCAGTAAGATGACGGGCAGCATCATCAACAAAATTCTCTTCAGAAAGCTGGGGATTATTGACTTCAGAACTTTGAACCTGCCTGATACCCATTTCAATAAACATACGCTTTTTATTGAATCTCTGAGTGATCCTAAACACCGGATATCCAGATCCATATACCCATTGCTCGAAAAACTGTTCCAAGTGATGATGACTAACTCTTTCACAGAGTCTGATGAAATGAACTGTACTTAAAGTCGAATTCAGTTCCTGGGACATAGATTGCAAGAACAGTTTTGAAATTACTCGGAGTAATCCAAAAGATCGATCAGTTTTGGTCATGCGCCGGTCAAGAATAAATAGAACGATGGGAGCTTTGAGCCTAATGAAATTCAGGTCTTTATCAGCAAACGGAAACCTGAAGCCTGGCTCGGCCAAAGGCGGTTTATTGAGATCCAGTCTGCAAATCTCGTTAGCTCTCTTTTTTACCCTAAATCGATACTCATTACGACCAATGAGTTTTCTTGAAAATTGAAGGGCCATAAATCGACTAATTCCAATGATGGCCCAGAGATCGTCCCATGTTGCAGGGAGAATATTTACACCAATCCATTGCTCTGCCAAAGCAGCGCTAATTTCCTCAGTGACGGAGAAAAGAGGATCAATAGCTTCAGGAGGAAAAAGTAGCTCATCACTGCATAAACTAAGACCAACTGCTGACATGAGTTCACAGGGAGCATTGGCTACAAAACATAGCGCATAGGATGAAAAAGGGTAAGAGCCGAATTCTTTTGTGTAGAACTCCATAGCCTTGTATAAAAACAGACAAGTATTACTTGTGTCAGTGATACGATCCGATAAGCAGTAAGCGAACATGGGAGTGTTGGACGCGTCCTCTTCATCTTGAACTTCATCGTCATTTTCTCTCAGATCAACGATTGGAACCTGAACAAAGGGACCTACAGCAAAGCCAACATGCTGAGCAGAAACAGGAGACAGGAAGTTGAAAGAAACGACTTTTTTGGAGGGATCAAAGGGATGAGCAATCTCGTTTGGTGAAGCAGTGCTGCATACCACAGTAACTTCCTGATCCAGTTCAGAATCATGTATCTCTGTACTGTCTAGCTCACCATTTTGCTCATGCGATTCTTTTGATGTGACCATGTCACGAATTGTCCTTGGGACGGAGATTTCGATTTCCCATGAACACAAGTCCCATAGTCCATCTATGCAAGGTAACCAGTTGGAAGTGGATCTACCTAAAGGCGTATGAGTAGTATAAGCATGCCAGAACTTTTTCCGTACATTGGAGCCAATACCACCGATAAAATTGATGCCATCAGCAGGATTTTGCACAGAAAACTCCACCCTGACAGTAAGAGACTGGTATGCGCCATGGGATATCGAGGCCATATCGGCATCATTAGTAGTATTATTTTCCGAGGGTTTGACCTTGACACCTTTGGGGAACTGGATGACCAATTCACCAGGCAATCGTTGGTGCATTATGCTATCGATTCTCTTCTTGTACTGAAACGATTGATTTGCAGTGACTTTGGAAAGAATCTTCGGCGAAAGCTTGGAATTATTAAGCACATCATCATGAGAATAAGGGGCCTTTTTCATATTGACATTAACGCTGTGAACCTTGCATTGTCGGCAATCGAGAACAATGTGTTTGAGGCTGGCGTCATGAGGAACTATAATCAACTCGGTCCATCCAGCAATGGTAAGATTAGCCAGATTGACATCGACGGAGACTTTCTGATGGATGAGTTTAAAGCCTCTTCCGTCGAATTCCTGGGGGAAAATCTCCGGCATTAATGGAGGAAGTTAAGTTGATGGGTTGTTGATGGGGAAAAAAGAAGACGGGTTTGGTGGGAGAAAGAGATGGGAGGTAGAGGTTTATGGGGGTGGAGGTTGAGATATTTGTACATGTATTAGATGTAGTTGTTATTGAGTGATTGTGTAGTTGTTCGGATCGAGTGATTGTATAGTTGAGATTGAGTGATTATGTAGCTGTTAAGATTGAGTTATTATAGAGATTGAGTTGTCATAAATCATCTCTATTAAGCACTAACTTTCATGTTAGTTGGGCCTCGAGCCATGAAAAATCACAACAAAGCGTTGAAAACTTTACTCTTTGTAGTTGGGTTGGGAAGGGGAGCGATTTAGAGGGTAAAAATAGGGAATGAGAATATGATAATATAAAGGGATGATATGAATAATATAAATATAAATATAAATATATTATTGAATATATAAATATAAATGTAATACAATAACCCACCTATATGATTCCAATTCCATTGAATAACTCCAATCTGTTAATCCTCGTTGTTCTCTACGTCATACGCCGTACGTGAATCCGTTAATAACCGCCTTAGATCTACAGATAATATCCAACTATTGGAAAACACCTATCAAATCATGAGATATATTACCTAGTTTCCTAGACTTTTTATCAATTATTATCAATAATAGCACTTATCAATCATAAATAAAAATATCATCAATTCCTAACTACTCTACCACTACTCTACCACTATTCTCACAATCATATCAATCATCGGAAATCTCGCCTTCTCCCTCTTACTCATCGTTATCTTGAACAAACACCTTTTAACAGCCATTTCAACAAAACAACCTCAAATTAAATAAAAAACTTCAAAATAAATAAAAACCAATCATTAATATTAACATCAATTAATCACCCTTAAAATAACATCCCCTTTCTGCTGTTTTCTTCCCCCTCTCAAATGTTACTTACTCTTCTCGGCTATTTCGTCTCTTATCAATCGGACTCCTTCATATAAATAATCCAAACCGCCCAACCCATCTTATCTTTATAACCCCAACTTGAACAATGCAAGACTCTCAGGCTTTACCGCCCAAGGATTTCTCATATTATTACGGGGAAATTGCAAAAAATAGAACCACAAGTAAATTCAAGCAATTTTACAAGTATTTTGCTATCCCTGGTATAGCTAATGTTGCTGGAGGTATGATACATTTATAATCAATATTCCCCCTTATTTCATATATATTAACAACTAGGATTACCAAACTACAAATATTTCCCTTTTGACACCTTAGAAGGTCAAACCGCTGTACCTGAGCGTAGGTTTGAACAGAAAAATCCCGAGTCTCAGTCTTCTCGAGTCCTCGTTCCTAAATTCAATCCTGGCGATTTAGATCTTACCACTGCTCTTCAATATGGCTCTGTTCAAGGCTATGAGCTTCTTTTTAATTGGCTCAAGAAGTTCACTATCGATCATATGCATCCGGGCGTTCCTTATCAAGGCGGTTTAGACATCATTCTTACTTGCGGCAACACCGATGGATGGAGTAAAGTATTGCAAACATTTACCAATGAATGGAGTGAGGATATTCATCCTATTGAGCAGAGGCAGCATCTTTTGGTCGAGACCTTTTGCTTCACCAGTGCTGTTAGTAATGCTACTGGTAGAGGTCTTGGAACCGTTGTGGTTGGTGCCGATAGTGACGGATTTCTGCCTGAAGACCTTGAAAAGGTCCTTGGTTCTTGGGATTATAGTAAAGGTAAGAGACCTCATCTCATGTATTCTGTGAGTATTGGTCAAAACCCCATGGGAGGAATCATTTCGGCCGAAAAACGCCAGAAGATCTACGCCATTTGTCAGAAGTACGATGTAATCATTGTTGAAGATGAGCCTTATTGGTTTTTGCAATACGAGGAGGGAATCAAGTCTCAATGGTCCTCTGGATATGAATTCTTGGACTCTTTGACTCAGAGTTATTTGAATATCGATGTCGACGGAAGAGTCGTTCGTCTCGATACTTTCTCCAAGAACGTTGCTCCAGGATGCCGTTTGGGTTGGCTAACTGCACAGCCTAAAATTGCCGAACGTATTTTGCGTATAGCCGAATCTTCTACTGGACAACCGTCGGGATTTGTGCAGTCTATGATTTACAGGATTTTGATCAGTTGGGGAGTCGATGGGTTTGTAGATTGGCTCCAAAGTCTCAGAGACGCTTACGGAGACCGAAAACAAATCATGTGCGATGAGCTAGAGAAGAATCAGTTTCATGTGTCGGAGAAGCGATTTGTTAGTCATAGCACCAAAACCTGGAGCCATATCCACAAGACTAAACTTTTCGACTTTTCCCACCCCAAGGGTGGCATGTTTTTATGGCTCAAGATGAACTTTGACGAACATCCATTGGCAAATGAGTTGGCAATCTCGGAACTTTCGACAGCATTTTGGATCTTTCTTACCCAAAGTCCATACCTTGTTCTTGCATCTCCTGGCAATATGTTTTGCCCTAGTGCCGAGGTTTTAGCTACCTTGGGGCCTTACTACTATAGGTTATGTTTTGCAGCCAGTCCTACTGAGGAAGTTGGACCGGCTGCTTATCGGTTTGGTCGGGCTGCTCAAGATTTCTGGGAAATTGAAGATCCACAGGAAATTCTAGATTTAATACCAGAAGAGGAGGAGCTAATGATGATGAGGAGAGCGATCGAAACAAATCCTATGACATTTGGATGCTAATGAGGTTGTGCATATACATGACAGATACAGGTAATTATAACATGGGTTTTTCTATCTACTGCTGGCTATCTTTGTTATACAAGGCCTCCCATTCATCTTTCAATATCCCCATCTGAATATCATCCCAGTATTGCCCATTTCGGAAATAAGCTTGTCTGGTTCTTCCTTCGATACGAAAGCCTACCTTCTCATATACATGGAGAGCTTTATCGTTCCAGCCCATGACTTCGAGGCCAATTCTGCGAAACCCTACGCCGTGGAAAGCCCAGCCCAGAAGCCATTTAAGAGATTCTGCTCCATAACCTTTTCCATGATGCTCGGATTTGATGGAAATTGCAAGTTTAGCAGAACCTGCCATGGCTGGATCAGTGTGAGGTTTGAATAGCAGCAATTCTCCAATGGGTTCAGGCTCGTGATTGGGATCTTCAGGAGCTATACAAATGATGAGAAGTAGTTCGGTCATCTCGGCCAATTTTTGCACCAAGTCCACTGTGCCTTTACGACTGATGGGTTTTAGAGCAAGCGGACTTGCAAACTCGTTTACTTCGATATCCTTTTGTAGGATATAGTAGAATTCATCATCCTTCGGGGAGTCCAATGCCCGAAAAATAAGGCGTTCGGAGCGGAATGGATCTTTTCGAGGCATTACAATGTGAGGAAACAAAGGTAAAAATTTGTACGATGAATGGTTGTATGTTATTGAAAATTCGGAGAAAATTGTGGTAATTTGCTACATTTGATGCTCACATCGAGTCATAATGAGTAGTCATGGATGGAATGGGCAGGGTAACTATAGTTGAGATATATACTTTGATATATACTTTGAACATTATCTTTGAATCTATCCAGTATTAACTTTATTTTGATCTGATTGATATTTGTAGTGAATTCAAGGCCCAAATAGGAAATACACTAGATAACCATGTTACCTGGGAGAGATATTCTTCTCTTGGGAATCAACTACTATTTCATTTAATATCTCTATTGCTGAAAAATAAAAATACCCGGTTCTATTCAAACTTACTGACTATCATATATCTATCCGAAACCGAAAATTCACCAGGTTATACCTTGACACCTCGCAACTCATCCCATTCTTCCTTAAGAATCCCCAGCTGATGCTCGCTCCACCACTTGCCATCTCTCCAGTAATGTTCTCTCTTCTCACCTTCATCGGTGAATCCAACCTTCTCATAAACCTTTGTGGCTTTCTTATTCCACCCAGGGAAATTGACAACCACCCGATGCTGGTCTGCAAACTTAAAAGTCCAGTCAATAGTCCAGTTGATAACCTCCTCTTCATACTTTTCCTGGTACTCAGGCTTTAGAATGACAGAGATTTGAACTGATCGATGAACTGCTTGTAGAGGTATAGCACTAGGAACTGACACTGTACCAATGGGTGTAGATTCTTCCCCTTCAGCCCCAGGAATACACACTACAGCATATAGAATAGAGCCATCGACAATTTTCTTTCTGCTTTCCTCAATGACTTCATCCGAGACAGGCACTTCCAAGCCAACACTGGTATTTTTCCTCAAAACCGGATCCTTGATCAACGACGCATAGAAGTCATGGTCCTTGGGACTTAGGAAGCCCCTGTAAATGAGGTTTTTAGATGTGAACGGGTTTGAGCTCTCCATTTGGGGGGTTTTTTGGCAGTGTGAGAGGTCAGTTGGCGGGACCAAATATATATATGGTGATGACGCCCCCCCTAGGCGTAACATTTCAACGACGACATGACGCTACAGCGGAGATATGGCGCCGCCAGAATGACGCGCATGGTCACTAGATAAGCCCAATAATATAGGGAATTGGTAGTTTTAATTGCTGAAAAAGATATATGTATATATATATTTATAGCAGTCATCCTACATAGTTTAAATGGAAATCAGCATTGTTGAGATCGCTCTTCACAGGGAGGTGAGTCACGCCAAGAGGCCCCAATTGACTCGAATTGGAGATTTGTCCACAATAAGCCGAAGATGATGATGCTCGTTGGGTGATAATTGTATTTAAACTAAGGTGCTGCCGGCTATCTGTATAATAAGACATGTCATCTGGTGATTCATTCACAACTCAACGGCTCGTTTTGAGGGCTTATGAATCGGCAAAACATGACGAATTTTTTTCAGAGGCTTTAAGAGATGCCGATATTAATGGACATTTCAATAGCTTTTTACAAACTTTGTTTGGTACCAGCTTGCTGGCATTTGCCACAGAAAAGTTCTACAGTATAGCGTATATATATACTATTATATATTTGCGGACTGATGATGATCAACTCAAGCCTATTGGACATCTAAGTATAGCCAAGCCTCAAGAAGGATCTCAACATCGTCATGGCGAAATAGGCATCTTCATGTGTCCTGAATACCGCAGTCAAGGTTATGGCACTGAAGCCATCAATTGGGCCTTGGATTGGGGCTTTGAAACTGTTGGTTTTCACAAGGTGGCATTGGAAGTCGTTGGAACCAATGTTTTGGCCAAAAAATTGTATGAGAGACTTGGATTTCAGGTGGATGTTATTGAGAGAAAACAACGGTTTAGAGAGGGTCAATGGGAGGATACTTTTTCCATGAGCCTATTGAAAAAGGACTGGGTGGAGCTTAGAGATGGAATTTTGGTCTGAATTCATTTCGAAAGAGAGGGATCGATATGTATGATATAAGACGATATACCTGCGGCTTGAGGCTTGTCAGGTTCAGTAACTTGAGTTATATACAAGCTTGAGTTATACACGTTGAGTTGAGGATAATTTCTCCATATATGACAAGATACAAGGTGTTAAATAGCATTTTCTCGATCCTATGCTGATGTATTGTATATATGTTCCTGAGTTTTCAGGATAGGCACTAGGCCAAACTCTCTTATCAGCATATCTCCAGGAACATGAGATAAATCCACGCATTTCTTTCAATAATCAACTGTTAAATATAATTATATGTCCTAATAACATATCAAAGACCAACTAATATGGATTTGTAACGTTTGAGGATGACCATCGGATATTTCCTGAAATGGTCACATTAAGCATGACTAACTCTGTACGGCCTTAACAATCAACGTGGCTACAAAGGAGGAGCTTTTTCGTACTTAACATCTTGGTTTTCTGGTGTGGAACCGTCTTAATATGAAAATTCCTATTTGAAATATTAAGTGACTCTCGGATTAAGCGTCCAGCCGTATTGTTCGTGGGGCTCAAATACCATTGAATGAGCGGTATTTTAAAGTCTTTTGTCAAATATGCCATATATTTGTAACTACATGTTAGAGCAGGATTATAACTCCTATGGGGTAAAGGGAATTATCAAAATTGATCTGGAATGCAGGTTCATCGGCATGTCCATATTGGTGTATTCCTGGGCGAAGAATATCAAGGCAAAGGGTATGAGAGCCAATAGTGTGATAGTTATAATATGGGACATTGAAGAGGGACCGATTGGAAAGGAAAGGTAATAATACAACTACACACAGTGGCGCTGAAGAAGTTGTTGGATATTTTGCCTTGGATAGTTATCTGAAATGGTTTACTACAGAATGACTGCGGAATGACTACAGCTTGTCATTTGCCAAATATCAAACCATTTTTCATTATAACTGTAATGACAACTAAATTACTGATGAAAATTAGTTGTTATTTGCAAAAATAATGAAGTTGTAACTCATTATCATCTCTTATCAGCCCTTTTATCTGTCATCTATACAAAGAATACATACAGAGAATACCTCATCAAGACCCGCATCCTTCATTCAATCATCTCACTACTCTTTTTTCATTCCTTATATGCAAAAAATTGTATTTCCCCTGCTCGGATCAATTCACATTTAGGAGTTACACCATTATTACCTAATCCGGAATAATCTCGCAACACATCGGGCCAAATTGCTATCGGAGTTTTTTTCTTCTTCATAACCTCATATTCACAATGGCATCAAATCCTCCTGCACAATGCTGCACTGAAGGCTTTAAACATGAAGGAATTGCAACTGGAAAACTCACTGAAATCGATGGAATCGAAAGTTATGTCACTGGAGATCCAAATTCCAAGAAAATCCTCATTATCCTTACCGATGTGTTAGGACACAAGTTCTCCAATGCTCAGCTTGTAGCTGACGAATATGCTACAAAGGGCAAATACTTTGTCATTACACCGGACCTTTTCAGTAATGATGCTATTCCGGTTGAAAGACCGGCTGGTTTTGACTTTCCAGCGTGGCTGAAGAAACATTCCGATGAATCCATTAGTATCGCTAGAAAGGTAGCCAGCTATGTCAAAAGCCACTATAAACCCAAATATTTGGTCGCTAATGGTTATTGTTATGGTGCAAAAATGGCCTTTGATCTTCTAGGAGCTGGAACTATTGACAATGCTGCAGTGTTCCATCCTTCTTTTGTAACTCTTGAGGAAGTTAAGGCCATTAAAGGCCCTGTTTATATTGGAGCAGCCGAAGTGGACACTATTTTCACCAAGGAATTGCGCCATTCAACTGAGGATGCTCTTCAGGAAGAAAAAAAGACTTATTTTCTTACTTTGAGCAGTGGAGTATCTCACGGTTTTGCAGTGAGAGCTGATTTGAGTAATGATGTCCAGAGAAAGGCTAAAGAACGAGTATTTTATGATTCTCTACGATGGTTTGAGGATTATGAGAAATAAAGAGTTTGGATCCTAAAGTAAATGGGCAGCTCTAGTACATGATTAGCCCAAATATATAGATATAGAGTATATAGTTAATCAAGGCTATTGTTATCAGCTACTACGTCCCCTGGCGATCTTCTTTCTCGGCGGGGGTTCCGACCGGCAAAAATTTACCTAATTTGGCTACTTTTTTATCGTTTTATCGCCGAATACCACACATTTTTTTAAATAGTCACCGTAGTATTCACTATCTTCATATCGGTAGTCGGACAGTTCAGCCAAAATGAACAATCGAGTCCCCAAAAGAGCTCATAAGGAATCCCAATAAAGTCCCTAAGGAATCCCCAAGGAACCCCCATGGAAACCCAAAGGAAACCATAACAAAACCCAATTGATTCTCTAATGATTCCCAACATCCAACCAACCCAATGTCGTAGCACTAACGTCGTAGTAATGCCATATATTTTACTTTTTCAACCTAAAGTCCTTGTACTCGTAGACCCCCACCAACCCCAATGCAACCTTCTTGATAGCCGACTATCGTAACCCTGACAAGAGTTGTAACCTGATAAGCATTTCTTTTCGCATATATACTATGGCTCGAGACCCTCAAAATGAGGGTTATCAACCAGTGCCAATGGCTCCGTCACGTAATCAGGATCTCGGGGAAATCATCGAGGAGCATGCTACAGACTCTCCAGAAGTAGATTTGGATCCTACCAAAACAAATCAGGAAGAAGTTGAAAGTTTAGGTGACGATGATATTGCCGATGCCTTATTTGCCGGAATCGTCGATGACGATTCTCAACCTGCAACTAGCCGATGGGAACTCTGGAGTTATTATTTGTATTATGGAGGTGATAATGGTGTTGGCCCGTTAACGTATGCCCCATATTTACCGCAATATCTCGGAAGCTTGGCTGGCTGGACTTACGACAGTAATGGAAACAAAATATCTTGCGCAGGAGATGGTGATTCCTGTTTACTTCCTTGGGCTGGAGGCACTAAAATGCTTTCATCTATTCTTCTTATAGGAAATGGCTTGGCCCTGTTATTCCAGGCCGTTGTATTTATTTTCTTAGGATCTGTTGGAGATTTTGGCCGAAATGCTCGCATCATCTTGTGGCTATTTACTCTAATTAATTGGGCCGTGACCTTTGGAATGGTCGATCTTCGCCATGGATATCAGTGGAAAGCCGCTTTCGGTCTTAATATTCTCAATGTTTTCTCGTATGGAGTTACTTTGGTGTTTTATGCTGCTGTGTTTCCTAGATTGGCTGCTCATCAGCCTAATGTAAGACAAGCTAGAGATGATTTAAAGAATGGGGTAATTAGCGAGGAGAAGTATAACGAAATATTCAATATGGAGAAATCGCATGTTTCAAGTATTTCTACCACTTGGAGTAATATTGGTTACGTTTTGACGCTTCTGCTAAATCTCGCTGCTATTTTGCCCATGCATAATAGTAATTTCTCAAACAACGTGTGTCTGGCTATTACTCAAGGAATGTGGGTCGTCATGGCTATTCCATGGGCTTTCTTTGAACGTAATAGAGTCGGCCCTGCGCTGCCTCCTTCTGAGAATTATTTGACTATTGGATTGAAACAGGTATATTACGCTGCCAAAGAATGCCGAAAGATCCCATATACTTTTTTCTACCTACTGTCATATTTCTTCTTGTGCGATGGTCTAAATACCACTGGTGCTTTGATTGGCATTGTTTCTAATGATATCAACAACTTCAATGTTAAAATCAATACTCTGCTTGGGCTAGCACAAGCCATTTCGTCCTGCATTGGCACCATGGGCTTTTGGTATATACAGAGAGTTTTCAAGCTGAAAAGCAAAACCATGTTTCAGATCTCCAACTTTTTCACTTTCGCCATGCCGTTTTACTGCATGTTCGGTAGATGGACTACCAAGGTTGGCATGCACAATTTATGGGAACTTTGGTTTTATAACATTTACTTTGGACTATTTCAGGCCTCATTCTACTCGTATGCTCAGACTTGTATGGCTGATTTGACACCTGCTGGCTATGAAATGATGTTCTTCGGTTTATACGGTATAATGAACAAAAGTTCCTCATGGATTGGCCCCTTTGTAACATCTGCTATTACCGAGGACACCGGTAACACCTGGGCTGGATTTCCATTTATTTGGGCTTTATGCTTGGTTGCTTGGATAATGCTATTTTTTGTTGACATGGAACAGGGCCAAAAGGATTGCATTGAATATTCTAAGAATAAGAGAGAGGAAAAACTAAGAAGATTAGAGGCAAGTGAGAGGGCTGCTGCCAAGACTAGAGTGATAGAAGCAGATGAGGAGGAGCAATTATGATTTGTTGATAAATATATCCTATCTCCTGCAGGTCACATAAGGAAACTTTTTTACTATACAAAGAAAGTTCAAATCATATCAAATTATGTAGTCTTGGCAATGGGGTTTTTTTAATGATTCCTTTTATGGCAAAATTCGAGTCTAAGTTAGATATAGTTAGATGGCGTAATAGCTCGAGTCTAATGAGTAAGTCAACATGAGAGACACGTGACCTTTTGAGATTCGGGGTATTTTTATACGATAAAAAACAAATAAAAAACAGTATTTATATTTAGCAACTATCTATATATATAGAGGAGCTATCATGTAAAAGTTTCTGCGTTTCCTAAGCATTTCTAAGTGAAATTACAGGCGTCGTACCTGCCGATCTTTTTTTCACCCCCTAAATTATACCTGATTTGGTTTCTTTTCTCCGATAAACTAATCAATTCCTGAGTCACAAAGTTCGGTAACGAATGAAATAGTGATAATTCTTGTGTGAATGTGAGTGCCGAAATAATAGTAATTTTTGTATATATATTGGCCTTTGTGAAATATGAATTATATAGATCTCGTGTCAGTTGTATTCCAATTGAATACAATCAGTGATTATCAGTTTACGAAATAAGAATTTTACAACTACGATTTTCATAAATGTCTCTTGAAGAGAAACAGTTGACGCCTGTAGTTGAAAGCATTGGCAGTCAAGATTCCCAGATACCTTTCGACTATTCTCAACCACGAAAACCAACCACATGGAAAGGCCGTATATGGGATTCTTTTGACTATCCAAAAGAAGAAAGATGGTTTATTTTCAAGCTCGATTGCTCGTTGTTGTTTTTGGGCAGTGCGGGTGTATTCCTGAGGTATCTGGATCAGACGAATATCAATAATGCTTTTGTTAGTGGTATGAAGGAAGATCTGAAATTGTATGGGAACCAACTCAATTATGCCAACGGCGCCTGGTCTGCTGGATATATTGTCGGGCAAATTCCTTCTTCTATTCTGTTGACAAAAGTGAAGCCTCATTATGTTCTGGCTTTCATCGAGATCATTTGGTCAGTCATAACATTTTGCACTTCTGAAGTTCAATCTGCTCAAGGTCTTTATGTGGTACGATTTTTCCTTGGCTTGATCGAAGGCGGCCATTTCCCCGGAATTATCTACTTAACTTCGTCATGGTATACTAAGAGCGAATTGTCGAAACGGAATTCTATCATTCAGTTCTGCACCGGCGTAGGCCCAATGTTTAGTGGATATCTTCAGGCAGCTGTTTATAATGGACTCAATGGTACTGATGGTCGAGCCGGTTGGAGATGGCTTTTCATAATTGATGGCATCATATCTCTTCCTTTGGCCATATTAACCCTATTTGGCCTGCCAGATGTTCCCTCGAGACAATCCAAAAACTATCTGTTTACCGAAAAGGAAATTGCTCTTGCTCAAAAAAGAATTCCATACGAAGTTGATATTCATGTCACTTATAAACTTGCTGATATCTTGAGCTGGTTGAAAACTTGGCATATATATGCCTTTTCTTTCCTGTTTTCTCTCACTTGTCTGGCAGCTCAATCTAATGCTTCGATGCCATTCTGGTTCAAGTCGTATCCTGCGGAATTTTCAGTTGCTCAGATCAATGTCTATCCTACACCAACGTATGCAATCCAGATTGTAGCGACAGTTTTCTATGCCTATATTTCAGATGGTTTCACAAAAGGACGCCGCTGGATAATTATTGCTTGGGTATGTTTTACAGGATTTCCTCTTTATTTGGCTCTGGGTGTTACACCTGTTCATCCTCATAATAAGGGCACCCGTTGGGCTTTATATTATTTGCTAGGCATTACAGGAGCATCTGCTGCTCAAATATGGACATGGGTCAATGAATCGCTTATAGGAGAGCCATTGAAACGAGCATTTGTCTCAACGTTCATGAACTCTTTTGCTTATGTCTGGCAAGCATGGGTTCCTATATTTCTGTGGCCAACATCGAAACAGCCTTTTGTGAATCATGGTCACATTGCCTCGGCCGTATTTACAATCACTGCCGTATTTGTGACGCTAGGTATGGGCTACATTCAAAGCCTTAAACATACAAGTGGATTTTGGAAGACCGTTTATCATCAGAAGCAAGAAGAGGAGTTGGAGGCTGTGGTGTCGATATCTGAAGTAGAGCATCATATTTGAGTACGCGGCATTACATTTGAGTATTGTGCGTGGTGTGTTTCAGAAATTTAGGTAGTTATAATTGTTGTTACTATTTCAGGTAGTTTTATAGTGGTTGGTTAACTTATGTGATTGGACAACCTTGGTGCCTTCTATTAATATTCACATGATTATATTACTCTGAGGTTTTTGTTTTGCATAAGAGAGCGATATATATTGAAATTTCGTTATTACGCGGTTATAAGTTTTTTGGAGGTACAATTGGTTCCCATTTGCAACATTTGCCACTGACATGAATTCTTCATTCCAGCTTAAGAAACGTCTAATATGACATATATTATCAAAGTTTATAAAATAAATGCAGTTCTACATTCATATGATACAGTTGCGTGATCCGAGAGTAAGCGGCCGTATCTTTCGCAGTGTGCGCCGCACCAAATTAAAGTAGAATGCGGCGGCCATACAAAACTGAGAGGTTAACTCCGCTAGCTCTGTAGATGTAATTTAATATTAATCTTATGAAATTTTGTAGGATTGTGTTTCTAACTTTCTATAAAGTTGCGAAAGACACCTCACGTTTGTGTAATATATTCTATCTTTAAAATTGTAGTATAGAACATATCCGTTATACACAACCAAAAAAATCAAGTAAAACATCGGTGAATTGCCTTAAACATGCTTTCCACCACTAGATGATTCAAATAGTTTTTGGATCAGCATCTTTTCTAAGGTGATCCCATTCCGTCTTCAAAATACTCATGTTATACTCATCGTATCGCTTGCCTTGCCGATATAATTCCTTGCGGTCAACAGTTTCTAATTGAAAGCCGACTCTATCATATAATTTTTTAGCTCCGAGATTTGTTCCATTTACTGAGAGACATAGCTTGTGCAGTCCGGCAGTTGTAAAGGCCCAATTCAATGCCCAAGAGAGTATTTCGGTGCCGTAACCTTGACCACGGTATCCATCAATGAGAAACAGCCCGAGATAGGCATGCCGATGAAGAGCCAATTCTGGTTCAAGCGATAAGATACTTAAAAACCCAATAGGTACCAACTTATTCTCAGTTGGTAAACATACGACTGCATATACGTCTTTGGTGCTTTTGAACCTTGGTATCAAGTTGGCCAACCTCTGTGAGCTATATGGAACTTCCAACAATGGCATTGACCTAATAATGTCTGGTTCTATAAAAGAATTTAGAAGGAATTCATCATCATCAGGTGTTTTGTAGGGGCGTAAAACGAGGCGTTGAGTGCGAAATAAAGTGTCTACGGACATATCCTTTAGATGATGAGAAGATGGAGGAATTGCATTTTAAGCGCCACGCGGAAATGGCGACATTATCCCCCGAAAGCAATTAAGTAGCAAATCAGTTACGGAATGTACGTTGTGAATGAGTATATATTGGAAATTAAAAAGAAAGAAAACTAGTATATTACTTAATTCTTGTTATCTCTCAATTGGTGGCAAGGACATGGCATTCTGATCCAAGGTAAACACGGCCAACCCGAACATCTCAACTATTGAGCAGTCACCAGGCAATGCTTTTTTCCCCCAATTATTTCATATTTATCATTAACATCCAAGCCTCCAGATTTTATCATTTATATTATTTTGACCGGTGTGGCAGTGTTACCCTTTTAGATCTCCAATGGTCGTGTATCACGCAAAATGCCACAATAAACTATCTCTCACTCTTTATGCTATTAACAGGAACCCTCTAACAACCCAGCCACTGCCTGCTTGTACCCTAATCACTCAAACGTCTATTGCACCACCATTTCTCTTAAACTGTTGCCATTCTGTCTTCAAAATACTCATGTCATAAGTATCATACCAATGGTTTACTCGGTACAGAGCCTTTCTATTAACAGTTTCCAAGCGATACCCTAGCTTTTCGTATAATCGCTTAGCCCCAGGATTTGATTCAAATACTGTCAAACATAACTTATGTAACCCTGCACTTTTAAAAGCCCAGTCCAATGCCCAATTGAGGATTTCGGTACCATACCCCTGACCTCGATGCCCATCGCTCAAGAGTATTCCAACCTCAGCACGTCGATGAATAGTTAATTCTGGCTCTAATTTTGTTATATCCAGCACTCCAATAGGAACAAGTTTGTCATCGACTGGTAGAAATATAGTTGCGTATAAAATGCACATATTTCGAAACATTGGCATGAAATCCGTTGTACTCTTTGAGCCATATGGAATCTCTAAGAATGGTGCTGACTCTACCACTGCGGGCTCTAGCAATGTTTTTAGGAAAAAATCATCATCATCTTGTGATTTGTAATTGCGCAGAATGAGGCGTTCAGTGCGAAATAAAGGGTCCTCAGGCATGTTGTTTGGAAGTCGACAGGTGAGGAACAATGGCAGATGTTTTGTCCGGCGTTGCATACTACAACATCCCACGCATACTAAAATAGAAGAACTACGTTCTACTTTATTTCGGTGCGGCGTAGCAACAACCAATGTCAAACTAAAGAAAGGGTCATATATTAACGCTTTCTTATGCAGTCGCGGTTACAAATCTACTTATCACTAAACTACTAGAAACCGGCTGGCTTTGGCATTTAAACACATCATCTGGTGGTTCGAAAGAGCGTTAAACGAGGGGTTCAGAAATTTGTTTAGTTATCATCTATAATTCATCGTAGTGACTAATATAGTGTGACCCAGCGCCGGAGATACATGTTGAGAGCATATACAGAAACAATTGACAGATTCCATCATACCTATCGAGAAGAGATCTTTCTATTTGCTATTACTCACGTATTGCATTTGTAATGCTACTTTTCTTCTCGTTTAGTGCTAAAGAAGCGTGTTTCAATCTCGGCGCTAAACAAAGTTTCAATGTCAGTCAAACTACCAAAACCACACGATGCGAACACAGACGCAATATTGATCTCTAATCCTCATTCTTACTTGACTTACTAAGCTGTTTCCACTCTCTTTTTAAAATGGCCATCTGCAAAGAATCCCACCACTGTCCATCTTTGAATATCGCCTTTCGACTCACAGCTTCGGCGCGAAATCCAAGCTTCTCGTATAATTTCTTGGCCAAAGGATTTATGGAAAATACACCCAGCCTCACTTTATGAAGTCCTGCACTCTTAAAAGACCACTCCAATGCCCAATTGATGAGTTCAGTGCCATATCCTGTGCCTCTGTATTCAGGGCCTAAGAAGATGCCAAGCTCAGTTCTACGATGAACGGGATCGTCATCTTTTGTTAAGGTCAACAAACCAATAGGAACGAGCTCTTCATTTTTAGGTAAACATACAATTCCAAATATAAAGCAGGCTGCAGGACTAGCTTTCAAAAAATCTTGTATACCTTTACTGCCATAGACAGCAGATAAAGAGCTATCAGCTTGTTTTCTTATTGTCCAATCCTGCCCGAGCTTGTAAAACAAGGCCTCGTCTTCGTCTAATTTTACGCTCCGTAAAACAAGATGCTCGGTATGGAATAATTCTTTTTCTGACATGATGACAAGTTAGAAATGCCAATTATTACAAGATTGAGGATGAAGGTTACCAGATAGACGCCAAAGCGTGACTCACCGCCAACTATCTCAAGCTGAGAAATTCGTGGAATTTTTCAAAGAAAAGAGTGATATTATTGATGAAATGGTATCTATTGAAATAATCCAATATATGATTATATAGCTGATTATATATATCTTTGAAACTGCGGATATTTTTAGGGCCTTAACGAGAGTCACGTGATTTTATCTTGCTCTCCATTATTACTCACATTATTATACACGAAAATTCATGGAATATTGATAAAAAAACAGAGCAAAGATTACGTTGGTTATCTTGATAATCTTTGTGATTTGCCGCTCAAATCTTATCTTAGCTGAACGACACCATGATCTAACTGGCACAAATATCTTGCATTTGGTCATTTATCTTCTCCTCTCTAAGCCTTTTCCATTCCTTTTTTAAAATAGCCATGCCAATTGAATCCCACCATTCACCTCTATTGAACAGCTGCTTTCTAGAAATAGTTTCAACCTTAAAGCCAAGTCTTTCGTATAACTTCTTAGCCATAGGGTTAAGTCCGTAGACTTCCAACGTCACTTTATGTGCTCCTGCATTCTTAAAACTCCAGTCCAGCGCCCAATTGGCGATTTCTGATCCATATCCTTTGCCTTGGTACTGTGAACTCAAGAACAATCCAAATTCCATGTGGCGGTGAACAGACATCCCTGGCGCCTCCTTAATCAAGCATATTATACCAATAGGGCTCAATTTCTCATCATCTCGTAGGCATATAGCAGCAAAAATAAGAGTCCCCTTTTCAGTAATGTCCAGAATAGTAGAAACTGTTTTTGTATTGGTAGGGCCTTCTATAAATGAACTAACCTGTCTGCCGATAACAGGATCACCTATAGTCTGGGAGAAAAAGTCCCTATCTTTCGATCTGTCAAAGCTACGTAAAGTAAGACGTTCTGTAGAAAAAGTATCGCCGTCATTCATATTTTCCGTCTAATCGCCGCAATGCAGTTGGCAGAATGGTAGAAAAATACGACACCGGCGGGTCTGCATGGCTTAAGGCTCATTGTGACTCGATTCCTCAATGCATCCTAACATGCCTGAATATGCATGAAAGCCCGCTTAAAGCCCCCTACAATACATAGATCTTATGCAAACCATTCATAAGACATCTTATCGAAAGGATTGACTAGACATACAGCAAAAATAGTTCAAGAGACCGGCTAAAAAAGAAGATCAGCTCGAGATTACATAAGACCAGTCCCAACGTGGAAATGATCGGCGCGTCGCCCAAAGAGGAAATGATTGCCATCCTCGACTTCAACCCAATTTAAGCCAATAATCACTTGTTACATTGTTTTTTGGTTCGCCAAATTTGCCAAATTCTCTGAAACATTATGAGATTCCATCGGTGTATTGAAAAATGCCGTATGTTCACTGAAATAGCAATGATATGTGAATATTTTTAGAATTGGCGGACTTAGCTTTGTTAAATCTCCGAACTTGCTACTAAAATCCGAGCGCAAACAAATTTCTATGCGATTTTTGCCATTTTTCTGACGAGATTCGCTGTAGGAATCCATTAACTCCGTTTCCGTTATTTTAAATACGCTAAGGCCGAAGATTCTTAAAGACCGGTGAAATAATCACGTCAGGGATGTTTATGCTTCGATTAATTGCACCTGCCTTGACAAACATGCTTCACGAGTATAATAGAAAAATTCAGGATGTGTGATGATTGAGTGTGCGCGCTGGGACACTGGGACATTTTTTTTTTTGTTATTTTACGTGGGGCTCCATCATTGCTTCTTATATTGCCCCGGAACATGTGCTTTGTTATATGTCCTAAAAGGTGACACAAACTTTGACGGCAGATCTATGCCATCCTCGGAGCGGAGTTTATAGACGGAGCGGAGCTATTAAGACGGCCGCCTAATTTATTACTGCGGATGTCCGATTGCAATCATATATAAGAATGGAGAATCCATGCTAGTACTGTAACATCCAACATGTCGTCAATAAAAACCGTTTTTATCACTGGAGCCACTGGCTTGGTTGGCACCCAAGTTACTAAGGAGCTTATTTCTCATGGCTATAAGGTCGTTGGGCTCACAAGATCGGACAGCAGTGCTGCAAAGCTAAAGGAACTTGGAGGCCACCCGCTCTCAGGCACCCTAGAAGATATAGACATTCTCAAGAAAGGTGCTAGAGAAGCAGATGCTGTGATTCACTTGGGATTTATTCACAGGTTCGACGATGGAATTGATAGTTCTATAAAGATTGACTATGCTGCAACCACAGCCATGCTTGATGAGCTAGTTGGCACGGAGAAGACGTTTGTGTACACCAATGGAACACTTCGAGCTCCAGATGGTTCTCTTCCAGCTATGGAAGATAGATACAAGACAGCAGTGAAATCTTTGAGTTACAGTTCTAAAGGAGTTAAAAGCATTGTTGCTATTCTTGCTGCTACTATCCATGGACCCGATGATCCTTACTTTATGGCTACTGTAGTTAATATTGCTAAAGACACCGGTGTATCAAATTATGTTGACGATGGAAGTAGATTGTGGCCAGCAGTTCATGTTAATGACACTGCTTCTTTCTATCGTTTGCTATTGGAAAAAGGGGTTTCTGGCCATTCGTATACTGCAACAGCAGAGAATGTTAAAACCAAAGATATTGCGGCAACAATTGCTAAGAAATTGAATGTACCATTGAAATCAATTTCTGAAAATGAAGCGCTGGGGCATTTCGGGTACTTTATTGGTAAAGTACTTGTTCTGGTCAAAGAGAACGATGCGTCTGAAAGTTACGCACTAGGATGGAAACCTACACATCCTTCGTTATTGGAAGATTTGAGCGGTTCAGCATATGTGAAGGAATAAATAAGTGATTAGGTATACGTTTTGTATACGGTTTATAGTGAAGTCTTCTTTTGAAAAACATTTTTACCCCGTATTGATGACCCTTCTTCGTAAACACATGGTTTTTTTGAAAGGAAATGATAGTAATAATAAAAAGAACCCAATTTGAGGACAAAATCTCGAATGATTTTCCGGGAAAGATGATATTTGGTAAGGAATTCCCCATGTTCTACTGTGATCGACTCGTTTTCTCCAAACCATATACATCTCAAATGTATTTCAAATAGTCTCATTCTCAGATCTCAGGCTTCTTTTAAATTTCCTTGAATATAAAAAAAATGCACTACCATCATAGATGCCACTTTTTGACATCCCCAACTGGTAAAGTCTGTCTAACTTCCGCGATGGCCGACCAAAGAGGCAATGATCGACATTTTCGATTTCAGCCGACTACGCGAATTTTGGGGGCTAGCTAGCAGCGCAGAATCGTGTATTTTTGCGAAAAAGTGAATATTGCAAATATGTGACTCATTCAGGGACAAGAACTCTGGGCTCCACCACATAATTGGTATGCCACATTACAATGCTTTGAAGTTCCAGCAACCTTTAATGTGTGTGGGAGAAACTTGCTTCGAGCCTCAGTACCTAACTAGTGATGCAGACTCTTTAGAATTGAGTCATCGATCGGGATTCCCGATCAAATGTGGCTCAACTTGGCCGTATCAAATGGCTCGGAGTCACTCAGTCAAGACACTCGGGATTCCCGTATCAAATAGCTCGGAAATTCCGTTAATTGACAGAATATAGAAACAATATTTAAATATGAAATTGCCATATGTCGAAGTCGAGCAAAAATTGAGGCATTATGAGTACAGATATACGAGCTAAAGCTACTGCTGAATCTGTAGAGCCCCTGGAGACTACTGAGTTGGATGGGCTTGACATTAGCCCAAACGATTATGACAAAGAAGCGGCTGATATAACCCCAGCTGAAAATCCTGGATTCAAAGCTGGAGAAAGAGACCAGGATGAATTCCCTGAAGGAGGCAGAGGCTGGGTCGTTGTTCTCGGCTGTGCTCTAATATTAAATAGTACAATGGGCTTGGTAAATGCTTTCGGTGTCTACCAGATATATTATCAAGAGCAATATTCCGATATTTCTGTCAGCGTCATCTCAATCGTGGGATCGCTCCAGCCGACCATGGTTCTCGTGTCCAGCATCCCAGTAGTATATTTGCATAAATATCTTGGTACTCAAGGGACACTTATTTTTGGAAGTTTTTTGCAGGTGTTCGCATATATGATGCTCTCGTTGACAAATAGTATTTGGCAAGTTTTCCTGACTCAGGGTGTGCTATTTGGTATCGGCTCAGGTTTCAATTTTTTGACCGCCATGTCTATACCATCTGAATGGTTCAAAAAGAAGAGAGCATTAGCTTTGGGAATAATTGTCGGCGGTTCTTCAATAGGTGGGGTTACATGGCCAATTGCAATACAGAGATTGGTAAAAGAAGTAGGGTTTCCTTGGATGAATCGTATTGTGGGATTTATTATACTAGCTGAGCTGACTGTGAGTATTTTGACTGTAAAAAATAGAGTTACTCAGGAAAGAACCGGCTTAAAGTTACGTTTTGGTGTACTCAAGGACTGGAGGTTTCTGCTTCTAATTACCAGTCAAATGGTGTCTCTATTTGGTCTTTATCCATCTCTCTTCTACGTTCAAGAGTTTGCTCAGCGTGCTCCCGGAGTGAGTAAAAATGTGTCTCAGTATATTTTGGCTATTCTCAATGCCGCATCGCTTATTGGTAGAGTGCTGCCAGGTTACATTGGTGACAGGATTGGCAGGCTGAATGCTCTAGCACCAGTAATAATCCTCAGTGGAATTTTGAACCTTACACTATGGGTTCCTTTTAAACACGGAACGGCATTACCGGTTTGCTTTTGTATATTTTGGGGCGCATCTTCTGGTGCTGTGTTATCCTTATACCCTTCTGCCGTAGCCCAGTTGTTTGGCATCAAAGATCTTAGCTCGCGGTTTACCATAATGTATGCGTTTGGCATTCCTGGAGCTATGGCGTCTTCTTCATTATGTGGACTATTCATCAATGGTACTACGGGAATCGATGGATTCTATAAAATCGGTATATTTTGTGGTGTTATGTTTCTTGCTGGAGGGTGCATGCTTATTGCCTTGAGGATGTCGGTTACACGATCTTTGATGGCATTTGTTTAATTGCTCATTACATGTCATTTTATATTTTTATAGTGCTGTGGCTTGGTTTGGTTGGCTCTGCATCTCTGCTGAATAAACTCTAACAGATCACTTTGCAAAATATCACTCTTCACCGCAGAGACATCTAAGAAATTGGTTGTACTTTAAGTAGAAAGAAAACTTCAAAAGATTGGGTAAGATAACTGCAAACTGATGATGAAAACGTGACGTGTATGAAAGTCGAACTATCATCACGACTATTTGTAAGTATCCAAGAAATCAAAATTGCTATTCATAAAAGGGCAATGCTTAGGGTGCTAGAAGTAGTAAGCATAAAACAATACATTGATACTGGCGAGCTGCAAATCAACCAGTAGCCATATCAGTCTTCAAATTCTTCAATATCTCATACGCTTAGCTTGGTATTATCATGACGGAGCTTTTCTAATTTGCTCCCATTCTCTTTTCAAGATGCTCATCTCTATGATATCCCACCAGCCACCGTCTCTGAAAAACGCCTTTCTGTGGTTGGTCTCAGCTCGAAATCCAAGTTTCTCGTACAAACTCTTAGCCCGAGGATTGAGCTCCAGAACTTCCAGTGCTACTTTGTGCAACCCAGCACTTTTAAAGCACCAGTTTAGTATCCAATTAATGGCTTCTGTTCCATAACCTTTACCGGTGTTTCCAGGTTTAAACAGAAGGCCCAAGCCTACATTACGGTGAAGAGCCAAATCCGCTGATTTATATACAAACAAATAGCCAATAGGTGCTAAATAGTCCCCATTTCTTGGCAAGATTGTCGCAGCTATCAAACAGCTTGCGCTTAAGGCTTCCTTAAAGAAATCGTGATCTTTGGAACCATGGGCACATTCCAGGAACGCACCAGCCTGTTTACGTACCGTTGGATTATTGATGGACTCAGAAAAACCTTGCACATCCTCATCGGCTTTGAAACTACGTAATACGAGATGCTCAGTACAGAATAATTCGTCTGTCATTGTAATGGTTTGAAGTTAAGTTACACAGTTAAGCATGGGTTATCTTTGGCTTACTCATGCAGCGCGGATCTGTACGAGTCACCGCGACATTAAATGTTTCAGGCACAGACCAAAAAATTGGCAAATTAGCAGTGGCAGAGAAGTTATTACATACTGGCGTGGGCGGAGATACATGTACATCAACAAACAGTCAGGGAATGGAAGACTTGTTTCAGACAATTGATATTCAAATGCAAAATAGTACAATTGGATATCTCCGGGTAGTTATAGTGTAGTTCAGAGTTACCCTGCGTTCTTTCTTAGCGAATTCACACTGATAGGCATACAAAACAAAAAGAAATTTACAGATATCTTCTGAGACACATGTAGTATATTGTGTGGTGTTTGACAGGATCCGTAGTTAAACTATCAATCTACATCAAGCACCCTGAAGATTCCTAAGCTCCTTCCACTCCTTTTTCAATATCCCCAGATGGATTCTATCCCACCATTGGCCGTCTCTGAATAGCTGTTCTCTATCAACAGTTTCAACCCGGAATCCAAGCCGTTGGTATAACTTCTGGGCCCCGGGATTCAATTCAAAGACTGCTACTGCTACTTTATGGGCACCAGCGCTTATAAAACACCAATCCATAATCCAATTGATGATTTCAGTCCCATAACCTTTACCTCGACTGTCTTTAGCCATGAATATGGCAAACTTCAAGTTACGGTCATTGGACATATCAGCAGCAGTTTTTCTTATTTGGAAGAAACCGACGGGCTTTGATTTGTCGTCGTCTCGCAAAACAGCTGTAGCACTGACATAGCAACCTTCACGAAAACGCTCATAAGCGCCATCGATATCCTTAGAACCATAGGGATATTCTATAGAGGGGCCAACTTGCCTAGACACGACATGATCAATGATGGTTTCGACAAATACCTCCTGATCATCTGGCATTTTAATACTACGAATAACCAGATGTTCAGTTTGAAATAATTTGTCGCCCATTATCAATGATGTGGAAAATTTTAGCGCCTACGGCCATTATATATAATATTTTCGGAGTTAAAAGCCGCAAAATATGACTAACAGCCAACTCCTTAATGGCTAAAGAGGAAAAATGATATTAATTTATGACATTTGGTATTTTTGGTCGTTTTTTTGTGCTGTTTAACGTATAAAAGCATATTTTCTTACAGAGATGATATTATGATATATCATGTGGTATTTGTTTACAAGAACGCTGTGAAAGACGTGGAATGAAGTTGCAGAGTTTATTTTTCATGTTGAGATTGCAAAATCCGACATTTCGGCCCTTAACTCCGATGAGAAAACGCCAAACTTCTCCAATTTCCTCCGCAGAGTTTGCAAAAGTCGTATTAATATTACGCTATGCACTAAATGAATGTTTATGAAGAAATTGGTCATTCTTTTGTGTACAGTGTAATGCTACAATGTAGAAACTGCGTCTGCTTAAAATCACAGCTTGTAATACAACTGTAGTTCTTATATACTTTCATTTGCTTGAGATATGCCCAGATGCTTGTCAGGATCACCGATATCGTCTATAACACCTCTATGTCCTTATCCTGGCACCCCTCTGGACTATTCACAGGATTGCATCGAGCATTAAGATTATTACCCAATGCCACATAATAATCGCTATTATATCTCGTTGCAATCCCTGGCGCTGGCCAGTCTGTACTTACAATCTGAGCTCCACTAGCAAAAGCAGCCTCCCTTCTTGTTTTATCATTATTATAAGCATGTGAAATAGGCTCATCAGCTCTAGATCTTATTATATAGCCTGCTTTTACCAGCTCCTGTATTTTGGCCAAATTGTCGCCTTCTGGCTCATTGCGCTTTAAAAACGCTGCATCAGACTGGCCTGGCTCGGAATTCGTAAAGATCACTCTTCCTTCTAGATTTTCTCGGCCTCCAGCTCGATAAGGATCACGGATTTGGATTTTGTTTGTTGGTTCGTTATCCATGACAAAATAAACCTTGCCTAGAGAAGCAGAAAGTAATGGCCAACCGTGTTCTAGAACTGACTGCTCCAATGTCATATTAGGCTGACGAATGTCATCAGGAACAATCATTTCCTCTGGTGAAAATACCGACCTGATTTCAGCATCCACCGTATCGAGAGCTTCAGTGGTCCATTTTTCGCCAACAGCAGCTCCCTTTCTACCGAGATTTTCTGTAGATTTGAACTCCAACAAGATCGGAATAGGAACATGATGTTTATGCTCCTTGGACCATTCCTTTACCTGACTTAAACACTCAACAAGAGTATGACATGAAGAACCGACATCAGCATCAGGAATATGTAATACTTTTGTTCCAGCATCCTCCATGACTGCCGGTAGTTCGTAATGAGGATCTTGCTCTATATTTGCTTCCTTTCGGATAATTGGATGAGCAAACAAGCCACCCTTTTGATCCGAAAGTAAATCGAATTCAAAACTTCGTACATGCTGATGTTCTAACTGATCATGTACAGAAGCTAAAGAATAAAAGTAATCTTGAGGATTGTCGAGGTATTTCTCAAACAACGGTCTCTCAGCCAAACTAACCTCTCGATGATATGAATTATGGGTTCCTACAACCTGGACTTGATTTATTTTTATACCATTGGTTTCAGAGTGGGATTTAGAGCCTACCGTACTTGATTTATCGATTTGAACTAAAAATCCAACAAGTGTTGCTAAATGTTAATGGAGTTAAGCGCCGGAAGGTTTAATGCACATACTTGCTAAAAGAAGCAAAAGACCAACTACAGAAACGGCCTCAGGAATTGAAATTAACACGTTATTCTTCATACTGAGTTATAAAACGTGTGAGTTACAAAACATGTGGATTCATTTATTCGGTTGTGCTTTTATCTCATTTATTGTTATGTCACATAAAGGTTGCATACGGCATAATCATACACCAAACATGTGATTTCAATCGAAGCTTCTATTGGAAAACGAAAACCTATGACAATACTGCAATGCAGAACATGTGGGTTGATGGCAAAAAGGATGCGTCATTTTCCGGTAGTTTTCAGGCCAAGTTTTAGTGGATTTTATTAAGAATATTAGCCTTTCGATAGTTTTAACACCGGATTTCGTTTATGTACGGCTCTAGAATGCGGGGTATTATACGAAAGGCACCGTGGCATCAAAATCAATGGTAAACTGGCCGTTTTTGGTTTTACAGCTGGGAAAATCAAGTGGAGTAAAAAGTAGCGCTTTAACTTTAATAGGTAAAAGTCGCTTTTTTCTTTAAAAGGTAAAGTTTATCTCGGGAGATCGGCCAAATCGGCCATTAGTATGACACATATATAGCAGGGGGATCCCTGTGATCATCCTTGTGATATTCCATATTATTTCCATATTATTTCCCTAGGTAATTATTCTCAATGGCTGAATCTCCTCAAAACCTCAAATCCCCTGGGTTCGTCGAGGTATCTCCCGGCCTAGTCGATGCCGATGAAAAGGGCCAACAGTATACTCTGGAGGAGGCCGAATTGGCCATGAACGAAGAGCGTGCAATGGGATTCAAAGACGCTCTTAAGTTGTATCCTAAGGCAGCTGCATGGTCGTTTGTGTTGTCGATAGCCGTTATCATGGAAGGGTTTGATACTTCGTTGATAAGCAGCTTCTACGGATACCCAGCGTTCCAAAAACGATTTGGAAAATACGCTGGACCAAAGGACGGCTATCAGCTGAGTGCAGCATGGCAATCTGGTTTATCTAATGGTGCATCTGTTGGAGAAATCCTTGGATTATTCCTCAACGCATGGGCTTCCGAAAGATTCGGCTATCGAAAGGTTCTAGCTGCTGCATTGGCAACGACTATGGCTTTGATTTTCATGCCGTTTTTTGCCACGAATTTGGCCACTTTGGAAGCTTATGAGATCCTTATGGGTGTTCCATGGGGTGTTTTCCAGACGTTGACCACTTCGTATGCTGCCGAAGTATGCCCTGTAGCTCTACGACCATATCTGACCATCTGGGTCAATATGTGCTGGCACGTAGGAGGTTTAATTGCAAATGGTATACTTCGTGCATTGCTACGACGAACAGATGATTGGGGATATCGAATTCCCTTTGCTTTACAATGGGCGTGGCCTATTCCGCTCATCATTGCCTGTATCTTTGCACCAGAATCCCCCTGGTGGCTTATTCGTAAGGGGAAAGTCGAAGAGGCAAGGAAGTCTGTACGACGTCTTACCTCATACAAGGATGATGCTGAGCTGCATATTGAAAGAACAGTTGCAATGATGGTACATACACATGAGATTGAAGTCAAAGTGACATCTGGATCCAGTATCTGGGACTGTTTCAGAGGAGTTGATCTAAGACGAACAGAAGTTGTCTGTCTTACTTATGGTATTCAAAACATTTCTCAAAGTCCTCTAAATGGAGCCTATTTTTTCGAACAAGCAGGATTACCTACTTCAGACTCGTTTGATCTCACTATGGGACAACTTTCAGCTGAAATTGTCGGTACCATTATTGCTTGGTTCTGTATACCGTGGTTTGGTCGAAGAAGGCTCTACCTATCAGGACTTGCAATTATAATTGTCATTTCATTTGTCATGGGAGGCCTTGGAACCGTCAAAACCGCTGCAACTGATTGGGCAGCTGGAGGTTTGGTGATTGCAAACTATTTGATATACTCTATTACCATTGGAAGTTTGGTTTATTCGCTTGTTCCTGAACTTTCTTCAAACCGACTTCGTACACGAAGCATTGTTCTTGCTCGAAACTTCTATAATGTAATTGGCATTATCAATGGAGTACTGGTTCCTCATATGGTTAATCCCACAGCATGGAATTGGGGTGCCAAGGCAGCATTCTTCTATGGAGGTCTTCAAGTTCTAGCTATAGTGTGGGTATATTTCAGATTGCCAGAACCTAAAGGAAGAAGTTATGCGGAATTGGATCTTCTTTTTGCTATGAAAGTGCCGGCTAGGAAGTTTAAAAGTACGGAGGTTGATCCATTTGTGGCGAATGCAGATACGGTGGTAGATTCCTCGATGGTGATAATTTAGGTGGTTTATAGATGATATTACGGTTGGTATTTTTCAATATCCTATGCTGTTATTGTGATTGTTGGTGAAAGTCATGAGTGTAAGATGCTTAAGATGAAGGTTTTGATGGTGGTTGGTTGGTTGCCTAGGTGATGATGAATCACTTAATGATTAAGTTAGTAAGATTTAGAAATTGTCTCATGAAATAACTATGCACGTATATAATATATAGATTTAGTCATGAAATGATGCATTTTAGTGGGAAAATCAAAGTTGCTTGTAAATTTGTTGTAATTATTGCGTGCCGGAGTTCCGGCCGGTTATTTGCGGTTATAGCCCTGACGAGAGAAGAACGTCAAGGGACGGGAAGTCTACGATCATATGAATAAAAACAACAAATGACGTAGTGTAAATGACAATTTGTCAATATTGATTATGCGAATTCATTATTTCTATATGGATTTTTTAATATTTAATATCCTCATCTAAATTACGTCTTTCTCATTATAAAACCCTGTTCCTGAAACCACGCGTGTATCGTCTCATAAATCAGCGCATATTCAATGCCTTATCGAACCATTGCAGCTTTGAAACAAAGGCAAAACATCAAATTCGACATCAATCGACATAAAAAACCCTTAAATTACAGTAGTTTTGAAAAGTCTGAGAAAATCTACTAAAATCACGTTATTTCTCACTATGAAGCCACAGCCACAATATGTGCTTTGTCTACAGATTAATAAAGACCAGATAACAACTGATGAATAGAGAATAAGGAAACAATGAAAAGGAAGAAAGAAGTAATAGAGGTTTACGAGTATATTCCCTTATGGCCAAATAAATTACAAAACCAGTAAATTCTACTTAATATATACATCTTACTATTGGCTATTATTTCCAATTATTGCATAAGCGTCTGTTTCCCCAGTAAATTCCCCCTGGGGACTCAAATCGCAATATTTCTTGTTCCGTTAGCGTATCGGGTGTATTGACATTTTGGGAAGTGTAATTCACAAGATCGGTTATTCCCCGCATTAGGTTCCCGGGGAAGTCACGCCGCAGGGTTCGGACGCATTTCCTTAAACGTCCATGCCGACAGTTAATTTTTGGTAAAATGCCCCATTTTTTCTATTCCCCAGATCAACTGATATCGGACTAATAGACGCTTACCACATGTAGAAATGGCCCCGCTAGTATCGTCGGAAGTCTCTATTTGGCTACCGCATATACCGTCTGGTGATTGCTCAATATAAAAGGAGGATAGTTTGGACATTTGAAATATTCATTTCAAAGCTTTTATTTACTACCGATATATTATTAATTTTTTTTTAAATCTAATGAGCCCCGTTGATATTTCAAATATCATGGTTGACCGAGCTACTCACACGGCTCCAGTCACTTTGGACATTACTCCATTTGAAACTTATCTTGCAGCTCGACCTGCTCATAGAAAACTTGTTGGAACTCAGGCTGCTACTGCTGCATCTCAACTTGGCGTTGAAACAGCTGAGCCTACGATATTCAAGGAGTTTGCTCTCGACGGTCGCGTGGCTGTTGTCACCGGAGGAAATTCCGGTATTGGTCTAGAATACCTTATTACTTTAGCTGAACAGGGTGCTATTGCTTATGCCATTGATTTGGCTGAGACTCCTTCGGCGGAATTCAAAGCCGTTGAAGCTTATGTCCAGAGATTCCATACAAAGGCGGCTGTCGGCTACAGAAGGGCAAATGTCACAAATGCCGAAGAAATGAAAAAAGTCGTTGGCGAAATCGCTGATGAACACGGCCATATTGATATCTGCGTTGCCAATGCTGGTCTGTTGGGTCCTGTTAAAGACTGTCATGAGTATGACGTCGAATGGTTCCGAAAAATCATGGATGTTAACGTTAATGGTGTATTTATAACAATTCAAGCATGTGTTGCTGAAATGCTTGCTCGAGGTACTAAAGGTTCAGTCATTGCTACTGCATCTATGAGTGGAAGTATCATCAATAAGGATATGCATTGGATTCCTTATACGACATCCAAAGCAGCAGTCATCCAACTGGTTAGAGCGTTTGCAGCCGAACTTGGATGCAAGGATATTCGAGTCAATTCCATTTCTCCCGGTCATATTCGAACTAGTATGACTGATGTTTACCTTAGTGCTCAACCATTGCTTGAGAATCAATGGGCTGCACAGAACCCCATGGGGAGACTTGGAGGAGTGCACGAACTACGAGGAGTATTGGCATATTTGGCGTCGGATGCCAGTTCATATACTACCGGAGCTGATTTTCCCATTTGTGGAGGACATACAATTTGGTAAGGGAGGGATATCTAGGAAGATATTGATAGAAGTTAGGCAATGTTAGGATAATAATTAATAAGATTCAATTCGACTGATGAGTATGATTAGTTAATACGAGTAACAAGGTTATTAATAAGAAGAAGGAACAAAATATTTCTCATTTTACTAATTTTTATTAATTTTCCGTCATTTTAATAATAAAACCCAATTATTGAAACTTGCAAAAGTCAGAATTCCAAATATATTCATCATTGGTTATTTTGTCATTGTAGTTTGCCCTCTTTCGACATTGTTCCTAGCATTTCCTTTTTGAGAATCAACTGCCGATCAACAGCACCGATGAGCATCACAGCACCAATTATACCACCAATGAATGTATCTATAGAAAAATATATTGATATCCTACATATATAATTCAATACGAGCCATTTTATTTTAATTCCTAGCTATTTCTCTCCCATTAATTTCCTCCCCATATCTTATACCTTGATATCCTTTCCCTGCTCATATCTAATGATATTCTGCACCTTGTCTGCAGATGCTGATTTCTGGTCAAATTCATAGGTTAACCATTCCTTAGCTAGTCTACGCGCTAATTCCAGCCCAACCACTCGTTGGCCCATACAAAGAACCTGGCAATCATTGGACAGAATGGAGCGCTCCACAGAGAAGGAATCATGGGCGGTAACCGCCCGAATACCCGGTACTTTGTTTGCGGAAATGGCCACTCCGAGTCCTGTGCCACATATGAATATCCCGCGATCAGCCTGACCCTTTGAAATCAATTCAGCTCCGGCAATAGCGACATTGGGGTACGGAGTTGATTCTGAGGTGGACTTGACGCCGACATCAATCACCTTGGATACCTGAGGATTCTTCTCCAGGTCCGCTTTTATAGCATTTTTATATTCAACACCTGCATTATCGCAAGCAACTACCACAGTAAAGGCCATTTTGATTCTACTCAATTTGAGAATGTCTCCTAACCTTATATAGTATGAAGGTCATGGGAGGAAATTGGCCCGGTATTGCCCATTTGGGTCATCCGTGCTTATGCACTGAGGTTTGGGGCCCCACTGTGGGGTTTGCGTTTAGATTTCCCGTTTTGGATTCCATCACAAGTTATATAAAGAATGGCACGAGACGCTACTTTCGGATATATAATTGTGGATATTTCGAAATAATTCTCTATTCTTATTACTTTTATGGCTACCAAGCATTTTTTTGCATCCCAGGATGGCCTGGTTGCCGCAAGTCTCCGAGGCGTGGCTTCCACTAACCCCCAACTAAGGGTAATAGAAGAAAGCAAGATCTTATTCAACGCTGGGCATGACCGTAAAAAGGTTGCTCTTATTTCTGGTGGAGGATCTGGCCATGAGCCTGCTCATTCTGGATATGTCGGAAAAGGCATGCTTGCTGCGGCAGTTTGTGGAGATATCTTTGCATCGCCATCAACAAGGCAGATCATGACGGCATGTCAGGAACTTCCCTCCGATGAAGGCCATATTTTCATTGTAACAAACTACACTGGAGATATGCTTCATTTCGGTTTAGCTTCGAACTTGCTCAATGCAGGCGACGGCAAGGCTGCAGTAATAAAATCCGCTGATGACGTCTCTGTGGGTAAGGAACATGGCGGTTTGGTGGGCCGCAGGGGTCTTTCCGGTACCATTGTCATAAATAAGATTCTCGGAGGTGCTGCTGAATCAGGTCTTGGTTTTTCCGATGTCGTCGGCATTGGAAATGCTTTAGCGGACAATATTGTTACCATTAATGCCGGATTGGATCATTGCCATGTACCTGGAAGAGGAAAAGAGTACGGAAAACTCGGTAGTAACCAGCTAGAGGTGGGTCTCGGCATTCATAATGAACCAGGGGTTCACATGCTTGAGGAGATTCCTGTTCCGGAAGAATTGGTGTCCCATATGCTGAGTCTTTGTTTGGATCAAACCGACAAGGACCGAGCATTTGTGAAATTTGATGCAAAAACCGACGAAATTGCCCTTTTGATCAACAACCTCGGAGGTTTATCTACTTTGGAACAGTATGGACTCACTGAAAAGGTAATTTCTCAGTTGGAGAAGGAGTACAAGATCAAACCTTTACGAGTATTTTCCGGCCATTTTATGACATCACTCAATGCTCCCATCTTTGCAATTACTCTTGTAAATTTATCTGGCACGGCCAAGGCAAGTGGGGCTTCTGAAAAAGATATCTTGTCGTATTTGGATGCCCCCACAGATGCAGTAGCTTGGCCCCAAAACCATTATGGAAGCAAAACTGCACCTGTGGATATTAAGAGCCAATTGTACAAGGTCACTGAAAAGAGAGAACAGTCCGTTCCAAGAACAGCTGATTTGAAAATTGACCCTGCTTTGTTGGAAAGAGCTCTGCGAACTGCAGCTCATAATGTGATTTCTCGTGAACCGGACCTTACTGAATGGGATACAAAGATGGGTGACGGTGATTGCGGAAAGACATTGGAAGCCGGTAGTGAAGCATTATTAAAGGCCATTGATAAGGGCTTGGGCAAATCGGGCTCTGTGCTGGACGTTTTGTCGGAGTTGTTGGATATCACTGAGAACAAGATGGGTGGAACTTTGGGGGCCATTTTTAGCATTTACTTCTCTGCTCTGCTTGGGTCTGTCAAATCATTAGTATCTGATGATGTTAATGATGCCACTTCAGTTCTTAGCCGAGCAGCCGCAGAAGCTTTGGACAACCTCAGTACTCATACACCGGCATCAGAAGGCGATAGAACAGTGATGGATGTTTTGATTCCCGCAATCAAAAAGCTGAAAGAAACCGAGTCAATTAAAGCAGCGGCTGAAACAGCTCAAGAGGCCGCTGAGCATACCAGGTACCTGAAACCTAAATTGGGCCGAGCTACCTATGTAGGAGGGTTGGACAATGTAACAGTATTCCCACCAGATCCAGGAGCATGGGGAGTATATGAGCTATTTAGGGGATTGGCACTTGATAAGGAGTAGGGAGATATGCTTTTTTGGCCGTTTTTGTCTCAAGTGGGGAAATTCATCTTTATAAAGAGTTGGCCCTCTTGTAGCTCTCACTACGGCACAGATAACACTTCGGCACTATAACTCGCATATCAAACCTGCTTACCCCCAATTAACAATACTTCTATGCATTTTATGCATATTTAGTTATTCATATAATATCTCCTTATCAGATTAATATCAGATGTAATATATCAGCACATAATAACTGTATAACAGCATAGCAACATAAAACATGTCATACCTTGAAAATCCATATAAATTACCCTGAATTGTCATACAATACCTAATACGGCTTTCCTACGTGTCAAATGACCAGTTACAGATCTCTATGCACTATATATTGCGGCAATTCCCCAAGTTTTCTTGTTCCTTCAGACTATACACTGTCTGTTCAACTGTAAAAACACCACAACACCGCGTAAAGCCACCCCCACAATGAGTGCCAGTGCCAAAAACACTCAAAAACCCATTTTTGGAGTCTCACTAAAAACATACAAAACAATCCAACAATCTCTAGATTACATAGATGGGCTTAATCCCGTGTTTGAATTCTGCCACCGACATCAAATAGACTTCTTTGTAATCCCTGATATCGCTTCTCTAGGCCGAATTGAGCTTCCATTACCTCATGAAGCATGGCTTGGAGCTCAGGATTGCTTTTGGGAAGATCATGGCGCTTATACAGGGACAATATCACCGGCCAATCTCAAAGAATTGGGTGTTAAGATAGTGGAAATAGGACATGCGGAACAACGGCGGATATTTGGGGAAACAGACGAAATTGTAGCCAAAAAGGCCGTGGCTGCAGCTCGTAATGGGCTGATTCCTTTGGTTTGTGTTGGGGAACATGAGCAGCAAAGTGCCCAGCAAGCATCTGAAACATGTATCAAACAGATAGAAGCCGTTACAAGCAAACTTTCGGCAGACAAGGACATCGTGGTAGCATACGAGCCTATTTGGGCCATTGGAAAACCATATCCAGCTGATTCCGACTATGTGATTCAAGTGGTGCAAGGAATACGAGCCAAATTAGGGTCCACGCTTCGTATTATATACGGAGGAAGCGCAGGGCCAGGATTATACGAGAAATTGTCGGTAGCCGTCGATGGGCTGTTTCTAGGCCGGTTCGGTCATGACGTGGCCAAGGTATTTGAGGTTGTTCAAGAGGTCAACATTCGGCCAGAATAGATGTCATGTTGAGCATATTATGCTGTATCGAATTAATGCATCGTCAAATTATCGTCAAATTAACGCTCTGTCAAATTATTAACGTCATAAAATCCTCCAGTGTGAATAATTACAAATCTCCTCCATATCTCAAAAATACCCATTCCTGAAATACTCCTCCATATCCAAATTCCGGAAGAGTACGCTTCGAAAGTTATCTTCTTGTCCCGCTGCATTATCTGAAGCCGCGCGGTTCAATTGCGGTCGGCTAGACTGTCGAAAGTCTCTGGCACGGATAGCTTCTGCAGAATCCTCTGCAAACTCCTCATTTAACGTATCGTCATCTTTGGAAACTTGCGTGATGGCTTGCGGTACATTATTGGATCCTACATCCGCTTGACCGGCCGATTGTATATCAGAACCATCAGTAAGTCCAGATATAAGTAGCCCATATATATAATCCGATTTGGAATCTCCAATCTGATCCACCAACCACCGTTGAGTATCTTCATCAACAGATGCTTTACGAAAAACTCCGGAATCCTGAGTTATAACAGTCCCCTTAGAAGGCATGCTCAGATCCACATCTGGTTCAGAAGCTGCTAATGAATCCAATCGTCGCTTATGCCATGATATCCCTTTCCAAATCCGTTGCATTCGATGCAATATTTGCCGACAAGTCGAGTATGTTCTTTCGCAGGTATGAATAATATGAGAAGTAGGCGACTCCGGCAATTGGTGCCACAGAGTCAACGAGGCACATGCTGCCATATACATAGGCTGGGACAGGAAAGGACTCGCTAGAAACGAATCAGCGTTTATGAGATCTGCAAACGCTGCCATGTTGGCAATGCTTATAGGTCCTGTTCCTGTAAGGTCTGCGTGAGGGCTATAAGACATGCCTGCGACATCAAACTCAGAGTCCGGGTAAGCAATTGTTCGATGGTGGACTGCAAAAACAAGCATCTGATTCCAGATGTGCAGTAACAGAAACACCTGGGAACAATTGATTTTAGAGTACTGCTGAAAGTTCTGCACATCAAATAACAAATCAGAAGGCAGTACATCATAAAATTCCGACATTTCATGCTGAAACTGTGCAAAAGCTTCCGCTACACCCCAAGATTCTGACGACAAGGATGAAGGCGAAACAGAGGTACCTTCAACAGTTTTGTCTCGCACATTGGGCGATGCATTTATATAGTCAGAAACTCTTCCCAGAAGTATAAACAGCCTGCACAGGTAGGGAAAGGGGTCGGGACGGTCCTCGTTATCTGGACCAATCAGATTAGTATACTTGCACTTAGTTTCAATATGGCTCTCAGAAATTGAGCATAGCCTTCCTGTTCCACACGAAATGAGTCTATCGAGGCATACAGTTGACCAAAATACATTGGTTCCATAAATGTACTCGACAGAATCTCCCTGGTTGTTGATTTTATGCAATCCGAGATCATAGCACATACGAATGGCCATGCCAGACCACGACCAGAGCCCTGAATCACGATCCTCCCCAAATTCGGAATATGCTATCAATAACAACGTATAGACGATCTCCACACTTGGGGAAGCTAGATGAGGAATCACCAGTCGTTTGGCGGTCTCAGCATATCGTTCAGCCAATGTCGGCACGGGTGTTGTATTTCCATCAGTATCCGGGCCCGCGCTTTCTGACGTCTGTCGTGAAGGATCACGTTGTTTTCGCTGAAAATTCGATTCAAACGGTAGATTCTTTGAAGGCTTAAGTCTTTCGCTTAAAGAAGCCATTGCATATAACAGGCATTCACTAATTAACCCTCGTGATAACCGATCATCGAAAACATCCCTTGGCAAATAGGGTAAGTAATTAGCCATATTATCGAAAAAGGTATTGTATGTGCTGCTGTTTGGCAAAGGAGGGTAGAGGTCGAAATCGTCCACGGCTGACTTGGCAGGTGGTTTTGAAAATGCAAGATCATTATTATCACTGGTATTATGCTTAGTTTCGTCATTTTCTTTGCTTTCATTATCAGTACCATCCTCACTCGTATCCGGCCTCCGATATACATCTAGCGAAGATGGTCCTCCTTCGATGACCACCGATTTTCGACTGTTCCCTCCGGATCTCAAATTGACTGACAACAGTCTGAAAGTTCCACTTTTAGGCGGAGCTATTGAGGTAGGACCAAGCCAACGAAAGTATGGATATCGAGTAATTTTCGGTTGTATGCGGCTCGGACCTGGAGTTTTTCGCTTTCTAGGGTCCGTTTTATCCTCAGGTATAGGGTTCGGAAGGACTTTGGACTCGGTCAATGGTACCGTATTAGTTGAGTTTTCAGCACTCTCCGACGGCAATGCTGCATTTCCCAGTGGCGATGTACTTGAAGCGCCTTTGGAAATTGCGGACTTGGTTGGTTTCGAATGTGAATAGTTTGGAGGTGTGAATATGCATTCGATTTTGCGCATTTGGCACAGATGACACGGTTGAACACCAGAACAACGCACCTTGCGACTTTGGCAGCCCAAGCAAGCACGTTTGGCACGCTTAGGCCGTCGTCGTTCGTGAAATCCGTCGGGGCTGTTTTGTAGCAGCGATGACTGGATTACAAACTTGATGTCAGACATGACGGATAAGCTGAGAATGCAATAAAAAAACGTGAACGGAGCTCAAATTAGCAGGAAACAAGTTTAAAAGCTCAAATAGCAGTAAGCGTCAAACAGGTAATCCCAAATACGGTCGAATATCGCCAATTGCGCCGCAAAGTGGGGGTAATAGTACCAGTATATACAGGTGAGCCTTGGTAAAAATGCCAGAAATATATCAAAAAATCACCGCCAAACCCAAATAAGCCCCCAAACACCGACTTCCACCCGTTCGAATAACTGTTGCTCAAAACCTGTGTATTTGTAACAAACACAGCCTGGTTATGAAGTGGTGCAAAACTGTGGGAGAAAAGACAAAATTTGCTTATTGCCTAGATGCGGCTTGATAGAGCGAGCGGGAAGCGAGCGGAGGCCAATGCGTGAGCGAGGATGAAAGGGAGCTGAGGTAACGATGGCGTTTTTTGTTGAGAATGCATATGTTTGTTTGACGATTGCTTTTCCTCGTTCGTTTCTGCTTAATCGTTAAACGGAGAATTCTCGCTTAGGCCCTGTTCCTTACCCCGCATTGCATTTGGGGAATGTGAAACATCACGTGACGATTCAGGGTATTATCAGGGCGAAATATAACGCTCTTTGGCATCTAGATCCTTTTGTTTGGTTCTAAGGTGATGCCACTAGTATTGGCTTCCCGTGCTGATTGTGTTTTCATTCCTTGTCTTTAGTTCATGCTGTTTCTGTTTCCTTTGTTGTTGTTCATTGTCTTGGCCCCAGTCAGGCCATATATAAGCAGTGAAGCGGGGAGAAAGTACCTCAAATATGACATGAGTGTGGTATTCGGTATCATGTGCAATTGATAGGCCAAAGTTTGTGGTATTTCAGACGTTTTGAGAGGTTCTTAGCGCATACAGTCTCCAGCAGTAACATCCTGTAAATAGCACGGAGCAATATGCTGTGCAATTGACTGCCGTAACACTATAATAACACTAATATTCATTCTCAGGCACTTATAGAACACTTCTCTTCCGCTTGTATTATTCTTCTTTTGCCCGTTTTATCAATCACCCCCATGTTGTTGCCATAAAGGATAAAGTTAGATGATTCTGCTAGCGCTGTATACGCACCTCAGCATATATACGGTTAAACTCTATTCGGATTTTGAAATACTTTCTGTGTTCCGCACATTTGCATTTTTTCTGCTAATTCTTTGCCATATTGATCAATTAACGCTGTTTGAAATCCAATACCTCGATCTGAGAAGTATGTTGGATAAAACTGGAGTTGCGGAATCTCCGTCAGGTCGTACGAAGCGAAGGAACGGCACCAACCATGACGTCATGTGGACTTGAACTGTACGAGGAACAATACGAGCCACAGAATGTGATGGTTGATGTGGAGACGTTGACTTAGGAGTACGGAAATGGCAAATACTTTAATATATTGTTAATTAAGGTATATGGTGGATTTTAGTGGGGTTGTCACGGTGTCGCAGAACAGGCAGTTAGTTGATTCTGCTGATTCAGTTATAAGCAATAACATGAGATATTCAACTATGGAGAATATATTTCATCAATAATTGAATTAATCATATATATAATATAACTTGTGCTGATATTGCACACAATACGAACTTAAGTGACCTGTTCGTATTCTTTCAGTCATCGATACCCACAATCAAAACAACATATCAAAACATTCAAACTAACCGTCAGAGGTGTCATTTCTTCTTTAGAATAACATCTCTCAAGTACCACTCCTTCTTTAAACTCAACTCCAATCTCAAATCCTCTCCCAAATCCCTCATTCACCCCGTTGATCTCTTCGTGTCCGTACAAGGACATCCCCTCCGCCGCCAAGTTACCCCACCTTCCAGTCAGGGATGATTTCTCGGTAACCCCGATTTAACATATGCGCGGTTCCGACCCGTTGGATAGCGGTCGGATAGATATCTGAATTGATCTATATGATATATTTGACTATAATGCGCCCCGCAGTAAACATGACCCCAGATGACCTGTCATTCCAGTTGTTTTTCCCCGCATTACAAAACCTTATCGGAAAGCCAAATGTGGAACGAGAATGTATCAACAAATTAACTCCGCGGTTTGAAACGAACATAAAGATAATCGGAGGAAATGAGCATGGAATAATTATATGGTGTTTTGAAGTGTCAAAATGTATATTAATCATCATCTTCCTCATTCTTCTTCCATTCCTTGTTCATTCCGCCCCTTTTTCCATCCCCACATAACCGTTCTTTCTCCAACACCACATTTCCCCGGCCATGATGCCATTTCTGGCCCATCACCCGGCGCTTGATTCGGCATACCCGATTAAGACTTCCGCAGCTTTGGAATTCCTATATAATATACTACGCTTTGTATGGTAAATTCCATATAATTTCTATCATCGATAAAATGGTCTTCAACGTGTTTCATAACATGTTTGGCCGTAGCCAGACAAAGTATTATGGCTTGAGAGGTAAAAAGCTTCGTCTAGCCATTGGATACTTGGGAGGAATTGGCTTCTTGTTATTCGGTTATGATCAGGGTGTTATGGGAGGTCTTCTTACTCTACAGTCCTTTTTGGATGTATTCCCCAAAACTGGAGAATCCCCGTCTATTCAGGGCGCTACCATTTCTATATACGAGATCGGATGTATGATGGGTGCACTTACTGTGACGTTTATTGGAGATAAATATGGTCGTCGAAAAATGATTTTTGTTGGTTCTATCATCATGATCATTGGTGCCATTCTGCAATGCGCTTCCTTCAGTCTTGGCCAAATGATTGTAGGTCGTATTGTTACCGGTGTCGGTAATGGATTTAATACTGCTACTGTGCCTACGTATCAATCGGAATGCTCAAGGCCGGAGATTCGTGGAAAATTGGTCATGACAGCCGGAGCCCTTATTACTGGAGGTATTATGATCTCATATTGGATTGATTTCGGCTTTTACTTTGCAACTGGTTCCGTGCAATGGCGATTCCCAGTAGCTTTTCAGATTGTTTTTGCTCTAATTTTGATGTTCACCGTTTTGGACATGCCTGAATCTCCGAGATGGCTCATTAAGCACGGCCAAACTGAAGAGGCTGCTGAAGTGTTTGCAGCTTTTGAAGACTGTCGTATTGATGATCCTAAAATCGCTAAGGAAATCAATGAAATTATCTATTCTATTCAGGAAGATGATAGGGCTAGTGGTGGTATTAAAACTGTGTTTACTATGGGCAGAGAGAAACATTTCCATCGTCTCGTTTTGGCGTTTTGGAACCAAGCATTCCAGCAGATCTCCGGTATCAATCTTATCACGTACTATGCGGCGACTATTTTTCAGACCAACCTGGGTTTGACTGAATTGCAATCCAAAATCCTCGCTGCCTGCAATGGTACTGAATATTTCTTAGCTTCATGGATTGCTTTCTACACAATTGAACGAATTGGCCGAAGAAAACTTATGATATTCGGAGCAGCAGGCCAGTCCGTAACAATGGCCATTTTGGCCGTTACTGTGTGGGCAGCTCATACAAGTCCCCCAAAGCCAGGTAGTCCTGCTGTAGCAGCAGCAGTGTTCTTGTTTGTTTTCAACACATTTTTTGCCATTGGATGGCTAGGTATGACATGGCTATATCCTGCCGAGATCATGTCTTTGGAGGTTCGTGCTATGGGTAATGGTATCTCTACAGCATCTAACTGGGTATTCAATTTCATGGTGGTCATGATTACTCCAGTAGCTTTTGCTAATATTGACTACAACACTTATACGGTGTTTGCAGCTCTTAATGCTATGATCACAGTCGTTACTTATATATTCTATCCTGAAACAGCCGGAAGATCACTTGAGGATATCGACCATATATTCGCTAACACCAACCCCAAGACTCCGTGGGATGTTGTTGGTATTGCACGACGATTACCTAAGAATCAATTTAATATAGAACCTCATGAAGAGTCGAAAGCAAGTGCATCTGTTGAAGAAGGTGTTGTGGAGAAGCAGACAGCATCAGCAGCAGAGTCGGCTTAGGTTTGATAGTTTTAGCGTGATAAAAGTGAGTTTTGTGGCGATATGTAATTTCATATACTGTTAAATTGTTTGCGATTATTTTGCAAGTAATAATATTGTATTTCTTCAATCATGGTGGTTAGTATTCTCATGTCTCAAAATGTAACTAAGGAGTTGATATAGGATCTCAAGGAACAACTTCCTTTTATCTTTCCAGCTCCCTTGTTAGTTCAATATTCTAAGTAGTTGATTCTCATGCTATTCTTATAACGTAACTAAGTACGGATTAGTCAGAAGCTCATATGGTACCTGGAAATCTTGTGAAAGTCCGACAGTTTCCAACCTTTTCAGCTCTCCAGCTCTCATTTCATCCCATACTTGATAACGGTCCGAAGTCAAGAATTGTCGTCGTTCGCCGGTGATTTCGAATTTCAGACTCTTCATGCCTAGAGCTTTCAAAGTGGCTCTTTCAATGAGATTAAGCTGGTCAGCAGGTTTGTCGAACCGTAACGGCTCTTTGAAACTCATGCAAGGATTTGCCATAAATCGAGGTATTCTCAAAGAATTCGCAGAAGCAGAATGCAGCATATGAGGGTGAACCAAAACCACGTCACCGACTTTTGCGGTAAGTTCTACAAATTCATGACACTCGGCAGCAATTTCCGAGAAGTTAAGTGGCTCTCCTTCTAAAGGTGCTCCCTGTGGATGTTCCAGAAGATATTTGCATATTTTCGGAAGAGAATCAGGGCAGATGTAAGTAGCACCTCCACGATGCTTGATTTCTGGACTATAAATGGGCACCACGAGCATTGCTACCTCAGGCGCGTCCAGAAAATGCGTGAAACTTCCTCCGTCAATATGCCATCCTTCATTTGGTCCTGGAGGACCTTCAGGACGTGATTCTTCCTCCTCAGACCCCAGATTCACAATAGGATTATCATACCATCTGAAAGTCTCATCGACATATTTATCTTCTCCCAAAGCCATATCACACATAGCATGATACGCTTTAGGGGAAAAGTCCTGGATTTTGACCACTCGGTGAGCAGGGCAATGGATCCGAGCTTTTGTCCATGTAGACTTATCATGCTCGTCCATTCCCATACGTTGCCATATACCTTTCATCATCCAATCTGCTCTTTCTTGAGTAAAGCAGTCATGAATTACGACATAACCTTTATTGACGAAATGGTCAATTTGGTCCTGAGTAAGGACTTTGAATCCAGGAGCGGGTTGTTGATCAGGGACAACCATTATAATACAGTGGATATATAGATAATATGTATTTATTTATATGCATCTATACCTATATTTATATTATACATTCATATGTTGCAAGTACAGCGTCGGGCAAATGTAACTTCCGCCTTAATTTCCTACACGTTTTTCGCCGTTTACCCCATTTTTCCTTATCAAGGGTTGTCGTTATCATTCCCGATTTGGGTTATTTGACTTGTCAATTTGCAAGGGTCATATCAAGTAGTAACGAGTGATTATTTTAACAATGAAAATCTACTACATCAGCTGATTAAGTAACCATCATGTACTACCTTCCAGAAAAGGAGTGCCGGTTATTTGATATCTAATCTATTGATTTAGCGGTTTCAGTCACATTAACATTTGCGTTATTACTTTTGTTGTAATTCTGCGAAAATGAGCGGCTTTGGATTTCTCAATGTTACATTCAATACAAGCAATGATAAGGCATTAAAAGACATGGGTTTGATGATCATTGAATAAAATGACCAATTAAACGTTCAAAGCTTCAAAAAAACCCCATTGTTTATATCATAGCCAAATCACTAAAAAGCACTAAAGTCTTCCGTTTATTTTAAGGTCGGGGCCTCCTCGGAATTCCGTCCTCCTTGCCCATAAGCTTCGGATTATCTCATTGATTGCGGGCGCAAAATCGAGCGCATCTCTGTAACCTAAGAAGCAAGAAAAAAGAAAATGCCGTTATCTTGCATACACGAAAGATAAACGCCAAACCCCTCTTGCGATATAAAGAACGAGCTATTTGCCTCAATTGTACACAGAAGATAGCTATTTTTTTTCTTTTTTCTTTTGGCTGGTACAAGTCATATCTTGTATTCATAGTGGCCTTGAGCTTACAACTGATCTTCAAGCTCTAAACATGTCCGAGCCTACTGGTATTGTGGAGTATCTTGATGATAGAGCTTCATCAACCTCCAACAATGAAAAGACTTATGATGAGAAAAATGGTCACCAATACTCGCTGAGTTTTCTCGATGATATTCCTGAGGAACTGATTGAAGAATGCTGTCCAAATAATGAAAGAGAATACTTTTTCGAGAAGATCTCTGGATTGTCTGAAGAAGATTGCATTGATATCATAGTTCCTTCAATTAAATTCCATTCTGATGATTGGAATTTTCCTCGCTCTAGCATGGAAATGATGAAGAAGCTGATGCTTGGTCGTAAAGTATATGGGGATCATTATGACCGAGATTTGAGAATCCAGGCATATTTACTCAAATTCTCCTCACCATATCCTGAAGTACGATCTATTGCAGAACCCACCGATGATCCTACTATCCCTGTAGAAACATTGAGGTCTTACTTTCTCGGTATTGGTTGGGCTGTCCTGGGTACTGTGGTCAATACCTTCTTTGCTCCACGATTCCCCACAATCAGCATAAAATCCGCTGTCATTCAAATATTCTTGTATCCTTGCGGCCGATTCATGGCTCTTGTTCTTCCTGACTGGGGCCCAACTATATTTGGAGTTCGTCTCAGTTTGAATCCTGGTCCTTGGACTTATAAGGAGCAGATGTTCACTACCATTATAGTCAATGTTGCTGATTATACCACAAACACTTATAGTATGATCTTGGTACAAAGATTGAGTGTTTATTACGGTGATACTTTTGTTACTTTTGGATATCAATTAATGCTGACTTTGTTCGTGCAAACAATGGGTATTGGATTCGCTGGCATTCTGCGACGATTCACTGTATATCCAGTCAAAGCAATTTGGCCTTATACTTTGCCGACTGTTGCGCTCAATCGAGCATTATGTCGATCTGAAAGAAGGGAGAATATCAATGGGTGGACTATCTCAAGAACAAAGCTGTTTTATGTCGCTTTTGCTGCTATGTTCATCTACTACTGGCTCCCTGGCTACTTGTTCACTGCTCTTAGTGTATTCAATTGGATGACTTGGATCAAACCTGATAATCTGAATTTGGCAATTGTTACTGGCTCCAATCTTGGTCTCGGATTTTCTCCTTGGACAACTTTTGATTGGGTTGTTGCAACTTCGACTTACAACTGCTTGTCTACGCCATTTTTCAGTACTGCACACTTGTACGTTGGAGGCATTCTAGGTGGATTGACTATATTTGGAGTTTACTATTCCAATGTCAAATGGACCAAATATATTCCAATCAACTCTTCTGGTGCATATGCCAATGATGGCACTCCCTATGATGCAAGCAAGGTGGTAGTGAACAACCATCTTAATGAGACTTTATATCAGGAGTATTCTCCTCCTTTCTACACAGCTGGATCACTTGTAGTTACTGGTGCAAGTTTTGCCTTTTACCCGCTCTATTTTCTGTATATTTTCGGCAACCAATGGATGACTGTTAAAGCAGCATTTGTCGACTTTTACAAAGGTATTAGATACGGCAAAGGGAATTTCAGCTTAGATAGCATGGATGTTCACAGCCGAATGATGTGTCAATTCAAGGAGGTTCCTGATTGGTGGTTCCTGGTGATTCTGGCCATTTCTCTTATCTTATCGTTGGTTTTCCTCAGAGTCTTCCCCTTAGACGTTCCTGTATGGATGGTATTCTTACCTTTAGGTGTGAATCTGGCTTTCATGGTTCCTCTTTCAGTTTTAACTGCTACTACTGGTACTACGTTTGCTCTAGGAACTTTTATGCAGCTAATAAGTGGTTATGTTGCTCCAGGAAACGCACAGGTATATATTTTCTGCCAGGCTCTTGGTAGTTGGGCTATTGATGGATATTCGGATAATTACGTTCAAGATCAGAAAATGGCTCATTACTGCAAAGTGCCTCAGAGAGCCATTTTCCGAGGACAAATCTTGGCTATTATTGTCACGATATTTTCAGCAGTAGGCATACAGAACTGGATGATGAACGACGTGAAAGACTTATGTACTCCGGATCAAGATGCAAGATTCACTTGTGCAAGTACAGGTACACCATTGTATACTAGTTCACTGATTTGGGGTCTTATTGGTTGCAAGAGAGTATTTGAAGGACTGTATCCTATGCTCAAATGGTGCTTCCTTATTGGCTTTTTGCTTGCAGTTTTATTCTTGGCTGGCCAGAAACTGGGACCTATTTACTTGCCTAAGCTTAGAGAAGCTTTGAGACTACGAATGAAGCCTTCAGCCTTCAATATTGTTGACAAAGTTGTGTTTACTCCTATTGGTTTACTACAATATGTTCATCCTATGCTTATTCTGAGCGGATTCACCAACTGGGCTCCTAGTAACATGTCATATCATACGCCTGGATTTTATCTGGCATTTATTTTTATGTTCTACATTAGAAGACGTTGGTTAGCATGGTGGGAAAAGTACACATATGTTTTGTCAGCAGCACTATCAGCAGCAGTGGCATTTTGTGCTATCATTCTTTTCTTCGCAGTGCAATATCATCCAAAACCTTTGGTATGGTGGGGTAATACCGTATCAATGGCAGGAATGGATGGTACAGGAGGAGGAAGTTTGGTGGTGCCATCAGGAGAGTATTTTGGGCCTAGAAAGGGTCAATTTCCATGAGATTTCAACATTTTGGCATATATATCTGATAGATAACATGAAAGTGTTTTGTTTTGGTTGTAGTGGTGGTGTATGATATGGGTAGTTCTGGCAGTATGTAGAGATGAGGAAGACGTCATGATTAGTGATAATGTTCATTGGTATTCTATTTCCGGTAGTAATTGGAGGATAATCAATAAGTTAAGTCGTATCATTGTGATAGTAGATTGAAATATATGAAATATCATATCCATATGATGTCTATCTTATGTTCTATGACAGTGTTCTATGACAGCGTTCTCTAACAGTGTTCTCTAACAGTTTCCTCTAACAGATAGCACAAGGAACAAAGCAGCGTAGGAAATAAGGAGAAAAATAGATGAAAAAGAAGATAAGAGGGTGAATTAATAGATATAAGAAATGAAAATAAGAAATAAAAATATAAGAAGATATAATAGATGATTTATATATTTATTGACTGAACGGCCGGCTGAGACATCACGTGACGAACCCTCCTCTATCTAAAACTATGAGATATTAAGATATATTTAGAAATTTAATACATCTATCCCCTAAATAACCTTTTAAATCTCATATTACAAATCATAAATCATAAATATATAAACCATCTCATATCCCCTATCATCCTACTCTTCTTCTACTCTCACCTGCCTTCTCTTTCAGTCGCTTATTTTTCTCTATCCGAATCGGGTTAGCTTGCTGTGGCACCCACATACCCAATTATCTCTTCCCCTGTGAATTTCTTTCAATATCCAACGACTTTTCAAATCAAACGAGATTCTTAGTGAATATTGTTATATTTCATCATGTCAATCCCATATCAGCATAATTTCTTAGCTACCTTGAATGGTTTCGATAGGGTAAGTTTGGTGATGAATTATATAGTTTTAGAGTTAAAGATCAGATGAAGGTTATATGACCTATTAGTTAGCTTATGATAAACTATGAAATATTGCCATTGAATATAAATTAACAGTAAATTAGGAATTATCTCGATCGTCTCTATTACATTCATTTGAAACTCAAAGTGGTAAGTGAATTAGCAAGAATTGTCTGGTATAACTGTTATCGAATGATTGGTACTAATTGATAGGAATCCCCAAAACATACGCTGCACTGGGGTTTATTTTCTTTTATTTCATCATGATTTTCACTAATGTAGGAGGGTAAGTGTTTATAGTTTGTATTAATCCGGCTAAACTCGGATCATCTGATAATCTAACCTCTAGTGTCGGTGAACTACTCTCAAACATCGCCACTCTTATCATCCCAGGCTATTATTCACTGGTTGCTCTTGAAACTTCCAGCACCAAAGATGATGTCCATTATTTGACTTACTGGGTGGTTTATGCTGCTTTTAGTGTGATTGAATTCTTCTCAGCTGCTATTTTGTATTGGATCCCGTTCTATTGGTTCTTAAAGACTCTATTGTTTTTGTACTTGGGTCTTCCCCAATATAATGGTGCTCGATGGATATACCTTAATTTCCTGAGGCCTTTTGCAGCTCATGTTACCCGTAATGTGCGATCTTCTCATATTGCTGAGACTCTTCATGAGGCTGAAACTGGACATACGTCATCTGTAGAGTTGTGAGAAGACAAGAGATGAGACGAGTATTAGGAGTATTAAGTATTATAGCAAGTAGTATGTTTATAACGAGTGTGTAAAGAATACTAGGAATACTGACTTGGGTACAATGGTGAACGATAGATTACGGTATATATAGTCCAAAATATATTAGAATCTACTGCAGTGTAAGAGAGGTATAATGCTTGATAAAAATGCTGAAAAGACTGGTACTTGTTATGGCTGATTATGGCTGATTTCTATGGCTGATCTCACTGGCTATCTCCCCACGGCTGATCCAACTATGGCATGGCTTCTTTCTATCTCATTTACCTATATAACTCATTCAATATACTTTAACTCATTCAATATACTTTAACTCATTCAATATACTATAGCTCCATATATCTTATCCTCGATTTCCTAAATCCCCATCCGGTTCCATTGCTCCATGTGAGCTTTCTCAAGATCAAACAATACACAGATGGGATTTTTCACCACAAACCTTCCTTCTCTCCACCTCCCTAACGCCCATGATCCACATCCATTCAAAACCGTCCCTCTCTCTTCTCTATCGAAGATTGAACTCGGCTCGTACTAATATAATACGCCCGGTTCTTTTTTCCCCTATTCATGCCGGATCAATACGAACGTATGCTGCCAAACAACCGACTCAAAAGGTAGAACTTCAGCATCTGGGCATTGCCAATGAATTATATATTCAACCATGTAAAGCCAACATTCCGTCGATATTTTCCGATCCTAAACTTCGTTTTAGAGCCATGTATCGACGACTGTTCACGTTATTTCAAATGACCGTCATGGTGGCTCAGTTCCGTCTCAAATCCAGCATAAAACCTCGATTTTTGGAGTGGAAAAATCAAGCTCTAGAACTTTACGTTGCTACTAATAAGGCTTTTGCTGCAAATAACTTGGCTTCTGTTCAAGATAACCTTAGTATATGGGTTCTTGAATCTCTCAAAACTCGACTAACAAGTCTACCAGCAGGAACCTTACTGGACTGGAAACTTGTCAAATTCAATGACACTCCTCGAGTGGTCTTTTTTCAGCCAATAATGTTACCCGGAGAAGCTTTATCGCACTGTCAAATTGTATATCGAATTGAATCAAGGCAAAGATTAGCTAGAATAGACAGCTCGCTACAAAAGCCTCAAGTAAACGAGCGTGATGTCGTGGACTATATCGCATTCACTATCGATGCATCTACTCGTCCTGCTCGAATCGTCATGTCGGGTTCCGTGTTTGAAAGTAAGTACTTGTTCATATTTCACTAACTTCTCTATCTAACCTTTAGCACCTGTTGATCAACCTCGACCGGATCCGTCGAAACAGCCATCCAATGATCAAGCAATTATAGCATCTATGAAGCAAAAAGGCGATATATTTCGTACACATACGCCCGCTTCTTAAAAGTGCCGTTTTTACTTGGTGTTGTATATATACATGTGAATTTAGGGTTTTTCCCCTGCTTATCCTAATTAGTTTGTTGATCCCCCGCAATTCTTCCTTCTTACCAACAACTTTGTTTAGTCTGTAAATTTGCCGCCATGGATTTCGACAATTCTGAATTTGCCCGTTTTTCTACTTCTCCATCCGATTATGCGTCTCAGGATTTTATTCTAGGAGGTTCTAAAGATGTTGCTGTAAGCTTTGATTCCGATGATGATAGCGCCAAACTGCCCAACGGTTCATCATCGGACATGGCTACGGCAAGATTGCCTCCTAGATTGGCCCCGGACGACCATTTCCATTTCGAAAGTTCTTCCATGAGTGCTGGCCCCTCGTATGATCACGTTCCTATTGATAGCTTTGCTGCTTCTGAAGCTTTTTTGCTGCCCGAAGCGCCATATTCCTCTCTTGGTATTCCTGCAAAGAAAATGGTCAGAAAGCGCCGAAGTGCTGCAGTCAATGGCCCTTATTCGTCTTTGCCCTTTCAAAAGTAAATTTCCCTTGCGCTGCCTTTGTTGCCTTGCCCAGATTGATACTAATTGTTATAGAGAAGATCAGATTGCCCGCTCAGGAGCCATTTTCACGCTCATGGTTGCTGGAGAATCAGGTCTTGGGAAGACCACGTTTATTAACACGCTTTTTGAAGATGAGTTTTATACTGACAAGGACTACAGTTTTCTGTCTGGAATGCTGGGACCCGGCCCTTTGAAAAAGTATGAAAAGACCAGCAGAATTGGCATCAAGGAAGCCGAGTACCAGGAAAATGGCTTTACAGTCAAATTCACTGTTATTGATACTCCTGGATTTGGTGACTATTCTGATAATAACCACTGTTGGCAACCTCTTGTCAACTACATTGATGCTCAGCACTGCTTGTACATGCTACAAGAAGAGCAGCCAGATCGAAGTCGAATTGTTGACACTAGAGTTCACGTTTGTTTATATTTCATCCGTCCAAATGGCCATGAACTTTTGCCTTTGGATATTGTGGCAATGAAGAAATTGGGCCAGCGGGTGAATTTGATCCCGGTCATAGCCAAGGCCGATTCTTTGACTCCAGAGGACCGCGAGCTGTTCAAAAAGGAAATCCGCAAGGCAATTGCTGCCAATGGCATTGCTGTGTATCAGCCCACTGCAGATACACTTGATATGAAGTATTCTAATGAATGTTTTCGAGATTTGGCGGGTCATATGCCGTTTGCTGTCATGGCATCTGAGGAGTTCCATGAATTGCCTGGCGGCACTAAGGTCCGAGGACGCCAATACGGCTGGGGAGTCGCAGAAGTTGAGAATCCGGATCATTGTGACTTTATCCGATTGAAAGGGCTCCTAATGAACTGCCATATGATTGATTTGATTGATACGACTGTTGAAAATCATTATGAAATGTTCAGACGAACGTACATGATGAAGCGAATCAAGAAGGCTCAAGAACCACCTCCAAAAAAGGAGTACAAAGAGCAGGCAAAGAATGGCAAGGATTACCAGTCAGAGAATGATAAGGGTGATCCGGAGAATGGACCTGCCAAAGAGCAGGAGCCAGTGAATGGGTCTGCTAAAGAGCCGCACTCAGAAGACGAATCCGCCGAAGAGCAACAACCAGAGAACGAATTGTCTGCACCAACGCCAATTCCAGTTTGTGATGAAAATGGCGGCTTAGAGACGCTCAAAAGTATTTGCGGCTTTGGCAGGGATTTTCTTGACAAACTCTTAGAAGATGAAGACCCGGTGTTTGTTGAACGAAAGAAGAAAAGTTTGGAACAATATGGCCTTCGGAAACTTTTTAACAACCCACACTACAAGAGATGGGGACATGCACTTGAAATACAGAAGGAAGTGTATAAGAAAGAGGAATCGATTTGGGTTCGAGAGGTAGCACTTCTCAGGGAAGAAGTCTCCACTATTTCGCACGGACTGCAAACAGGTCGCTATACAGCAGCTACTAGAAAGTGAATGATATGCACGAGTTTGGTTATGGATTAATACACGGCAAAATATTTTTGCGGTATAAATTGTTGGCCAAGAAGCTTGCTAACAATAGAGTTTAAAGTCTACTAATAACAGCAAAAAGATTGTAGCAAAAGACTAACTAACATGCACAACAAGCTAGTAAAACATAAGATAGAAAAAAAATAATATTATTTGGAGAGGTATAAGTGGGGAATTTGTTTTTTTGTGGTATTTTGGCTGTTCAACAATCACAGTCTAAGCAAATAATATTATTAACTAACCCTGAATCAGGACATTGTTCTCCACAATTCCCTTTTTTCCAGCAATCCCAGATCTCTGGTCGGACATCGGCCCGAGCTCGGATGATAATTTCGTCTAAATTATGGAGGCACTAAAGGTACTGCGAGGTATGGGAAGTCTAGAATAGGGATTTACATCTGAGACACGATTGGTGAGCCCAGGAAATCGAAAAGAATATACTAGTTTCTTTTAACCAAAAGGCAAAAGAAAAACATGTCTAAAACACTCAGCATCGGAGAGGGTTGTGTGGATGGTAAAGCAAATTAGTTTAACGTTGAATATGGAGGGGCCATTTGGATGGAATGATCTAATGCTTAAGTTAATAGGTAAGTTTTGAAAAGGAAAGGGAAAGGCGATCATTTTTAGTCGAAAAGAAACGACAGTTAATGCTAAATATAAAAGAAGGGAGATTTTTGATACTAAAAGTGAGATACGGCATCAATCTAGAATTCCACGGCTAAATCCAGTTACAGGCTGGAGATATAAAAAATAAATATAAAAAAAAACACACACGCCCACTTTGGGGCATACCTGTTAAGCCAAGCATAAGAGTCAAAAACAATGCTTCGATGGATAATTTAGCATTTATCATTTGTTGGATTTGTTTTCTTTTTGTCTGAAAAAACCTAGCCAAAAAAAGAAATAAAGGATTGTTGGTCTCAATGGCTAACTACTAGAGCCATTGTTATTTGACTTGATATAATAACTCGTTCGCATCACCGATTTATAATAACTCCATTTTTTCCTGGTTAGTTTACTAAAACTGGCTAATTTCTTGGTTTGTTTATTTCTTCTGTTTATAGTCGCGGGATTCTTTTTTGGCCTCCCCCGGGTATTCTGGGCTCTCTTATTTTTTTTTTTTTCAAGCACGTCTAAAAGAGATTATCCATTTCTTGTTGCAGTTATTACGACAACTTCTAAACATCATCCCCTTAACATATCCCCCCGATAGATTGTGGGTTGGTTTGGGCTTGTGTGTGTTTTTTCAGTCGGCTTGCAGTAACAAATTCGGCCCAACCGCTCGCTCCAACTTGTTGTTTCCTCAACAACCCCCCTTGTTTTCCTGTTTGGAAGCGTCTGGACCCTTGGTAATTTGGCTTTATCTAAATTAGATATCAACGCCTATAATCTCCGCGGCTGTTTCTCCGACCACCAAATATAGCAGCTCAACGTCAAGTCATCAAGGTTGACAATTGTACAAAGCCTAGAATATTATTTGGTATCTATTGCCGATAATATTATCGGACATCGGAATTATAGGGCGAAGATTCCCGGTGCGACAATCCATACTCATTGCATCTTTTTGAATTTCGTGTCGATTTCTCACAAAAGTCGCTTATTTACACGACTTTTATTCTGCTTTTTTGTCTCTTCTATCTATCTGTTGTCTTTGTTCTCTGTGATTTATCATTTCAGGCCGGGCTTTTCCAATACTCCGACTTTCTCTTATTAACATCACCACTTACTACTAGCATGTGGAACTCGCCTACTTTGGACACTTATGACAATAGTAGTACTGCTGATTATTCGTCTTCTTCACTGACTTCTCCTCCCTTGTGGAAAATGGCTCATAATGCCCGTCCAAAGGTTACCACCACCTTATGGGAAGAAGAAGGTACTTTATGCTTCCAGGTCGAAGCCAATAGTATCTGTGTAGCCCGACGCGAAGATAATAACATGATAAATGGTACCAAATTGTTGAATGTGGCTGGAATGACGCGAGGTAGACGTGATGGTCTATTAAAAACCGAAAAACATCGGCATGTCGTCAAAGTCGGCGCGATGCATCTAAAGGGTGTATGGATCCCCTTTGATCGTGCTTATGCATTTGCTAAAAAGGAGCATATTGTCGATAAGCTGTACCCTTTGTTTGTTGAGGATATTAAAAGCATTCTATACGATCCTTTGAAAGTTAATGGCGATCCTCATACTGCATATTCTACGCCACTGACAAATAAAAGTATTGCAGGCAATTCAACGTCATACTCTGCGCGGTCTACTGATAGCTCAAAAAGTGATGTTGACGAAAAGAAGCCGTCAATCAAGTCTGGCAGTGATGGCTTGGATACTTCGGGCTCCAAATCTGAGGAAGCTTCGCGTTCTGATCTCAAAGCTGGAAATGACAGCCCCTTGGCATCGTTTCAATCTCAGCAGGTGCCTCTCAATGTTTCACAAAGTTCAATGGGATTGAGCCACTCAACCACGGCCCTTGGCAACGAAGGCCAACAACAGCAATCCAGTTATGCATCGCAATATCAGCATTACGACCTATCATACTTTGGTGGTTCCAACAACCAGCAACAGCAGCTTTATATGACTACTCCGTACGAACAGACGACGCCTCAGCATTTTTCTTCGGGTTATCCGTTTGAGTTCCAGGGAAACGCAACGGTACAACCAATGACCCAAGCTCCGTCTTGTTATGACATACCAATGACCACAAGAAATAACTCTACTAGTGCCTATGCACTCGGTGTGCCGAATTCGCTGCCTACTCCGCCTCTGTACAATTATGGGACTCAAAGCTCTACTCAGAGCCAGTTTGACCTTCAATCTGAATCTCAAATGCCCGTTCTGTCAACGGCCGGTCCTTTATCGGCGCGTAACAAACCGTCGAGATCTGATTCGGTTTCTTCTCAGTTTGAACCGCCCGAGCGGCCGGCTTCTAAACAGCAACAACCTAGGCAGAGACGCTCCAGTCAAACAGATCAATACTCATCTGACTTTCGTTTATCGACCCCGCAATACGATCATAGCCAAAGAGCTACTCCTCAAGAAGCATATAATGCCTCTCTTCCAATAGACCTTCCTTACCAGGATCTGGAAAGCCGGCCTTTTTTCAACGAAAACAACACCATAAACTCTTACATGGGTTACCCCCGGAGGTCCAAGCCCGACTCGTGAAAACAATACTCTGCTATCTCTTGTCTTATTGAATAATGTATGTATACTTATCAAAGTAATGTTTTTCTTTGGTCATATATAGATGAGCAAAATATATTAAACGCAATGCAATGCTTATATCTACTTTTGAATTTTTATTTGTTCTCTGCCATGACATCAACGTATCGACTTCGGGCATTTTTCCGGGCCGGTCGTCGTCCTGCTGTTGTTTGAGGTGCTGAAAGAAGCTCGTCTAAGCCGCCACTAAGAGGAGGTTTCGGTGCGGGTGGAGCTGCTGATGGAGGACCAGCAGATGGAGGACGACCTCCAGGAGGGGTAGGTGCTGATGGCGGCCCAGGAGGGGTAGGTGCTGACGTAGTTCCTGGCGGTTTTGGTACCCCAGGGGGTTTTGGCGTACTTGTCATGGATTTTGGCGGCGGTGGAGGTGCTGCTGGCTTTTGCTCTTCCATAGGTGCCTTTTTGTTGACCCATCGCTTTAACTCCTTATCATAATAAAACGAACTCTCTTCTCCCAGCTTAGCCTTAATAGCTTTAGGCTTGTTATCATTTTGTTCTGATCCTTTTCGAAGCCATCCAAACCAGCCTTTCGAATCTTTCGGGGCCGTCTTTTTGTCACTGTCGTCATCTTCATCTTCATCTTCTGCTTTCTCCTCCTTCCTGCTACTTTCCGGCTCCGTCTCAGGTTTAAAATTGGTAGCCGTTTGATAACTATTCAAAGAAGCACTAGCAGATGGACGTGATGATTCATCATCATAATCTCCTCCTTCTGGATCATAACCATCGTCCGTCCCAGCTCCATAGCCTCCATCATCGCCCTTTCCAGTTGCAGCTGAGTCGGGTTCAGCACTAAAACCATATGAGTACGGTACTTTCGCGTCACCCGTTGAACTATCTGCCACATTGTCTGAGGGCGCTTCTGAGCTTTGATAATTGTCAGCCGGTTCATTGTAAGTTGAAGCACCATATGGATTATAACCATACGCGCCATGTGCTCCTTCAGAACCACCCGGTGCATTCCCAGAGCTTTCCTCTTTCACCTCAGGAAAATATGAAGTCGCTCCAGGTGCTGGTGCATATCTGCTGGACGAAGATGCTCGTGACATAGCTGCTTTAGGCAAATTATCGGAAGAAACTGCAGCATATGGGTTAACGGGACGTGATGCTGCTGTCGGTACTGCTTTCGATAGACTATCTGACGAAGCAGCAGCATACGGATTAACAGGACGCGAAAACTTTGCCTGAGATGCCAAATCAGGCTGCGATCCCGGTACCTTGTTGTCATACAACGTGCCATTGTGTGGACGCGAAACAGCTGGTGGTTTCGGAGCCGCCTGAGAGGTCTGTACGCGTGATAATGGCCGTTGCATATGAGAGGAGATAGCTGGTGAATGTGGACTAACAGGCCTACTGATGCCCGAAAAGTTGGAAGAGTTCGACCCAGGTCTGTCGGGGGGTACTGAAGATAGCCCATAAGCAGAGTTGAACCCCGGCCCCTCTGGAGGGACTGACGATCGCCCATAAGCAGCAGACGCAGGCGCGTAAGGCGATTGGTTATCCGTGACATCAGCTGAGCCCACTGGCTCAGAACCCAATGTAAACATTGACTGGGCTCTGTTCAACATCGGCGCACCATTGCTTGGCGGACCGTATTCATTGCTACCTGAGCTTATTCCATTATAAGGGCTACTGTTCATGCTCTGAGAACTCGTCATTTGAGGAGCTGGCGTAGAAGCAATACGTTTGAACACGGAATCGTCCCCTACTTCACTATCGGATTCAGGCCGAGCATCGTCATCTCCAGCAACAAACTTATTAAATGATTGAATGAACGTTTTATCCAATGATTTGCCGAACCAGCCAGATGCATTGGATTCGTTATCATGAGACGTCCACTTCGAAACATTTTCCAGTAGAGACAAGAATTTTGGATTCCATTTTGCTTTAGTTGCACTCTTAACCATGCTAGACACTGATTCCGTAACTTTTTCGGCTTGCTGCGCATATCCATAATCCACCAGAAGTATCGCATGCTGAAGTTTGTAAAGAAGCAAATGATGGGATGGGCTGACCGTCGTTGGTGCATTGTTAAGCAGAATGTACTCGTATATTTCGCTCATAAGAAGCGAATCTTCATCACGACCCATTCCTGCCTCTTCATGGCGAGAATCACTACCAACCAGAGTAACCCCTATATCGCCGGGAGACCCAAATGATGGAGATCCAGACAAAATAATGCATATTTGCCCTGCATCAACATAGCCATGTTCCAAGAGCATCTTTCCTAAACCAAGAATAGCCTCCTTTGTTTGAGGAGCCTCGTTTAACAGCATGAAAGACAAATATGATTTCCAGTCAGCAAGAATTTGCGAGATTTGCATATGATAGTGATCATCATTTTGAGCAAAATTCGCAGACATCGTTTTAGGAGGATGCATAGCGGCCACCGCATTCTCACCGGCCCCAGAAAATACCCGATACATAAGACTCAATCCTCGAGAATACATACCATCAACTGACTCGACTGACGAAGATACGAACTGTGCCACCACCTGGTTCCAAACATCAGGTCCCAAGGACCCACCTATAATGAGAGCATGAGCCCAATGATTCTTTTCAATACACAATTGAAGCGCACCTTCACGATCTCCTACTTCAATGCAAGAGTAAATCGCCCGAATATCTTCACGGAATGCCCTTGCACTTCCCAAAGCAGGGCCAGCAGCACCGTAAAATTCAACACTAGAGCTATGGCGATGATTCGGCTGGTGTGATTGTCTATACATATCAGAAGCAAGCGTTGTTTGCTGAGACTTAGATCCCTTTGCAGCAGCCCGAGGATTCAATAATACAGCTATCTTCTCACGTACGTCCGGTCCAATTTTGGAAATATGACTGTTACTGCCAACCAGAATCTGCAAAAACTGCCAAAGTATAAGACGATCTCCCTTGAGAATTGAATCAACGTGCTTCTGAACTGAAAGAATTTTCTCCTCGATCCACTTTTCAAGCTCTTTCTTCTTGCTCTTTATTGCCCCTTTGGGTGTCACCAGAGGCCCCGGAAATTTGCCAAAAAGTGCATATTGATCGTCCTTTAAAACTTTTTGGACATTAACCACAGTCACTTGAGTTTGAGTAAGTAGGGCCCCATACGATGCCAAAGCTGGAGTCGCATATACCACTTTACTGCCTCCGCCCCAGTGAAAAATAGGAAACTGCCTTTGCATAAGTGATGCATTATCAACTGGAGAAGATGACCTAACGGAACCACTCTCACTATAAGAAGATGAAAACTGAGATCTAGGCCCATAACCCTGAGACTTATGAGCATTGCTTTCAATAGTCGTATGCTTAGTCAAATCCATGGGCAAATCTCCAAGGGGCGCCGCACGAGTAGGTGGAGGTCCACTCTTTGGAGGAGGCTGCTTTGGCAATTCACCCGTTGGCGGCCCTGGCGGAAGGCTATTTGCGCTTGTAGGCTGGTAAGGGCTCGGTGATGGCTTCACAGCTGAAGGCTGTGCACCATACTGGTTAGGTTTATATCCAGATTGAATAGAAGCAAACCCAGCATTTGGCGATTTCTGTACAGGCGCATAAGGAGATTGAGCTCGCTTTGTTTCCGGTGAAACACTTCCCACAGAACGATTTTGAAAAGAGCCTGTCCTGGAGTGAGCATAACTGGCAGGCGGACTTATCGGACTAAAAGAACTGCCATTCTGACCACCCGCTGAGCTCGCTGAAGAGCTGGCTGGAGCATACGGGTTCTTCGGAGGCCCTGGAGCCGGCCCTGGAGGTGGAGCAGCAGCTGAAGATGGGGCCTGAGAGGAATAAGCACTTGTTCCGTACTGACTAGGCGGTTGATTAGAAACAGTCGATCCCGGAGCTGCTACCAGTGTGGCAGCACTTGTCCTTCTGGACGGCTGCTTCCTACTCGTTATCGGAAGCTCCTCAAAAAAGGATTTGCTCTTGGTAAGCCCCTTATTAGGCGGTGGCCCTGCAGGTTTAACAGCCGACTGATATGGAGAAGGGATACCTGGAGCAGCCGCTTGAAATTGAGAAGATGACGGCTGATACTGTGTAGGGCCTGGAACAGCTGCTTGATACTTTGAAGTGGGGCCAGAAGGAGCCGCCTGGTACTGAGCGGCAGGACCAGGTGCAACTGCTTGATATTGAGAAGCCGGACTAGGACCGGCTGCTTGATAATGAGGAGCTTGGCCCGGACCAGTTGCTTGATATTGAGAACCATATTGTGAGGAAGGGCCAGGGGCGACATTAAAGGGAGGAGTAACATTGCGCATGGTATGCATTGACGCTGAAGGTCGAACAGTCGGTCTGGGCACAAAATTCGTAGGAAGATCAAATGCATTGCCCTTAGGCTTGATGTTTGCTTGACTAGCTGCTGGACGAAGAGGCGGCGGGTGCTGCTGTTGAGGTGCATATTGATTCTGATATGCAGAAGCAGCATTCGTACTTTGATAAGCCGAGCCGGCATTTGCAGTCTGATACGCAGATGTAGATGTTGGAGCAGCAGACACAGGCTGATATTTGTCAAACTCCTGTTGAGCAGCAGGCGTTGCCGCCCTGGGCTCCTTATCCGTATAGTCATCAGGCAATAAGTCTTCATCCTCCTCCAAAAAAGAAAATGATGACAGTTTAGACTGGTTAGCGCTGGCGGCATCCGGTGAACTTTTTATATGAGTATTCTCAAACAATGGGCTTCGTAGGCTACTCTGCTTTTCGTCATCGGTAACGTACTTGTCACCGTTATTATCAGGCTCCTTCGAAACTGTTGAGCCAAAAAAGGAGTCTTCAACTGCGTTATCCGCAAACAACTGCTTAGAATCGCCATTATCCGAAATATTGCTGGGCTCCTTTACGGTTTCTGCACCCAACGAGCTGAAAAAAGTGTCATCTGGGTTTCCCGCAAATAGAGATATCCTTTTGTTCACTGTCTCTTTTACGTTTCCTGCTTGTTCCGCCCGAGAAGCAGGTGTTGCATTCGAGTCAGTCGTATCTTCCTTCGTTCCAATTGATGCAAAAAAGTCACTACCTTGCTCGGCATTCGCAAACGCTGATATTGTCCGGTCATGTTGAGATCCTACCGGTGGATTAGAGGTTTGGCCGGCAAAAAAATCATCTCCAGGCTCAGAGTTGGCAAATGCTGATATTTTCCGATCATGCTGAGATCCTAGCGGTGGATTAGAAGTTTGGCTGGCAAAAAAATCATCTCCAGGCTCAGAGTTGGCAAATGCTGATATTTTCCGATCATGCTGAGATCCTACTGGCTTATCAGAAGTTTGGCTGGTAAAAAAATCGTCATCTACAGGCTCAGAATCAGCAAACGCTGATATTTTCCTATCATGCTGAGATTGTACAGGCTCCTCAGAAGTCTGGCTGGCGAAAAAATCGTCTCCCGGCTCAGAACTTGCAAATATGGATAATGGGCGGCCTAGACGATTTTCTGGTCCGCCCGAATTATCAGAGTTATCGTTTGCAGTGGCATCTCCAGAAATGTCATTCTCAGCTGTATTTAGATGATTCTGGAATGACGAGAACGGATCTTGAGCATTGCGCAATAACGGCTGGCCAAAATCGCTTTTCTGCTGAGAATCCTCTATAATATTGGATTTCTTTGGCTCTTCTTGCAATGCTTCATCAGTAACAGCAGGGGGGAAATTAGCCTCCTCCAGGTCCCGAAATGCATGGCTCTTAATGTCATGCTCCTCGTATACTATGCCATCGTCATCGACATCATGTTCGGAATATGCATCATCTTCAGCATGAAATGAAAGTTCTTCGGGCTCTTTGTCCAAATCAAGACTTTTAGTGGAGTTATTACTGGGCTTTTCAGTATCCATAAGCGGATCTAGAAGCAGATCCGAGTTACCTGGCTCATGTGAAACCGGCTCATTACTTTTAGAGGTGTGAGATGTTGAATCCTTCTGTAGCGCATTGAAACTCCGGTCCTCCTTCTGCTTCTCCTGTGGCGCGTTTAAAACCAAATCATTCCTCTTCAACTCGTTTGAAACTGCAAAATTCTCCGTCGTAAGCTTCTCTGGCTCGCCTCTATGTTCACTTAGCACATCTATAAGATCCTTTGGCTCGTGTCCAACCTCGTACGTACTGCCACCCACCGTCTCAACATTAGCTATCGATTCAGGATCATCCAAGCCAACCTCATTTTGTTGAAATCCAGGCTCATTTTCCGATATTTCTTTCATAACTGAATCCTCAGACGATTCCTCTTGATTCCCCTGATCTGTTGATTTACCGCCTTCAGCCACCGTCAGAGCAGACAATTGAGCAGTGATTTCTCTTGCTTCACTTTCTCTTCGCAAATCATGCCTGCTGGGCATATGCGAAGGATGCCATTGATGCTCCTGCTTGTTATGCTGGTAATTGCTTGACATTGCGGGATGATTTGATGCTATTTTGACAACACCAGCACTCAACAACCCAAAAATAAGCCGATATTAGATATTAATGCAGCTCTAAAATCCATATATATGGCCATTCAATGTCAAAGTCGCACCTTTTAGCGGAAAAAAGGCCGATTCTGCAGTGCTTTGCTGTTCAAATTGCTTCAAAAACCAATCAAATCTATCCGAGCAGAAAAAGCAGACAGATTTCCAAAACAAGTGTAAAAGCACAATACCCGTCAAATAAATAGCAAAATCAAATTGAATGCTGATTTGCTCGTTGAAAGTGTTATTTGACACAAACTGTTAACAGCAGAGCTTGATGTTTGCAGTATAAGTTGAGGGCCGGGTAACCCTTTGTAAGATGAATACGGAATGCAAGCGTACAGGTGAAGTGAAACAGAAGGAAGAATTTTGATTCAAATTTTGGAAGTTTTTTGAGCAGGAGGTAATTTTAATTGTTATATATCGGTAGGGTAATATAATTTAACAGCAGGCTAATAACTCTATAACATTCTATGCCATTTCTCTACTTACTCACCCGTTCAACCAGCCGAAATATGCTAATCGTAAACGTCGCTACCCACATTACAAGTACCAGGAACAAGAAAGACGCCAGCCCACGTTGCCGTGAACAAATGGAGAAGTTTTTTTGCCATCCACCCATGCCGTTGTCTGAAATACAAACCCACTCACTGTCATAGAGCGTATTGAACGTCAGTGATAAATTAGCTGATGAGAATATAATGAACAGTAAATCCAGCATGATCAGTCGCATTTTGGCCTTTGGTTGTCGTAATCCAATGGGCTTGCCGGAATATTCATCATATGTGATATACACAAGATAAACCAATGCACAGGTCTGTACACACACAGCCATAATGGTAGACGGTTGTTGCATGACAGGAGTTGGATTGGCCTTTTTCGAGTGTACAAATATCGAACATGCTAAAGAAAGTGCGGCCACCGACAGAATAAATATGATCAATCGCAGGGTTAATGGTACAAACGGGTTGTTGAGCAGAACGTATATGACACGCTTCTTCAGCGCTGTTCTAGAATCTTGCGATATAAGGTATCTTGTAGGACCCAGGTACGCCGTGGGGCCTTCGCGAGCCATATTTTTGCTCCGGCTTCGTTCCCCTGGTAATTCTCCATCCGAGCCTATCCATGACGAGTTGAGGTCTTCTTGAGCATCAAGAGCCTTCTCATTGATCACAGTGGCCTTTTCACTAGTAATAAACGGACGTCCTGTAGACAGAAGAAAGGAGTTCCACCTCGACTTGTCGTCTCTGAACCCTCCTTGATCTCTTATGTTGTTATGTCTAGAATCTCCTCCGAATGCTCCATATTGTTCTTGATATACCTTAGGAGGAGGTTGAACTTGCGCCCCTTGCTCTGATCCTTTCAGAACCCATACTGGAACGGTCTGAGCTACCAAATGATAGGAATCGGTCGACCCAGCCGTTTCCTGGTTGTCGTAGGGCTGGTTGCTTCTTGAGGAATACATAGCGCCGGCGGATGTGAGCCTTTAGAAGCAGGGTTTTTTTGAGCTGAGTGTTCACAGGAAATCTAAGAATTAAGTCTAAGGACCAGAGAGTTATACCGGAATTCTTTAGCCTGAATTTCAGCTTGAATTCTTGTTGGAAAATTCTTATAGCTCGTATAGTCTCGGTGATAACGAAATTTCAGCAAAACAAATAGCAAAATTTACCGGAAACTGCCAAAATAGAAAGAAAATAAGCAAATTCTAGCTGCCCGAGAAATGCAAGAAGCAAATTTATTAGCAGTTTCTAAGCCGGGCAACGATCGTAGCGATATTGCTTGATTTGTTGTTGATAGCAGCAGAGATGGTTGGATGTTAGGATAGAGATCGATGAGGAGAGAAGAATAGCGATGGGGGAAAGAATTGAAGAAAGGGAAGAAGGGGATAGAGAGGTATTTATATGAAAGATATATATAAGTAAATATTTTTGAAATAGTCAAGAAATGCACTGAGAAAGGAACCGAGGAGATGAAATTAAATACATCACGTGACACAGGAGCACGTGACCCGCAGTATCTTCTTCAGCAATCTCTCCATCCTTCTCAATCCCCACCGCATTCCCGTCAAATTCCTTGGATATGCGGTTCATTATGATCCCACTGTCCGTGAGGCATAGCTTTCTTTGTTGTCAGCGTGCACCTGCTCTTACGCCTCCTAGTGGATCTCCTCGTATCGACGATAGGATTGCTGCTCGAGCAACCAAGCTGTGGAATGAGTGGCAAAAGTCAGATGTAAGATGGAAAAAAAGCCTCGTGACTTGGGCTGATAATTTATTGGAGAAAATCAGTTATGACGAGTGGAGTTTGAAGAGCATTCCTGCGAGAAATAGTGTGCTACGCTCAGTCCGATGGCCCCATTCAAAAGATCCAGTTCAAATCAAGATCTCCGAGCTGGATCGAGCTAATATGGCTCCTGAACATGTTTCTAAGATCGCTGTAAACTATGTGGAATCTATTACTTCAATTGACCAGGTAATTGGTCGAATGAATGGACTGGCCGATCGGGCTGGATCATACCATCGCAAGTATTTCTGGCTTTCTCTCATTGGAGCACCTCTGACGCTTCCTGTTGCATTGGTGCCTGTAATTCCTAATATTCCCGGGTTTTATCTGCTTTTTCGAGCTTGGAGCCATTGGAAAGCCATGGAAGGTGGAAGTCATCTAGGTTATTTATTGAAGGAGAACCAATTGGAGTTTGAGCATGATGAAACGATGGATAATTTCTATCGATTACGATTACAAGAGGTGAAAAATTCTAAGAAGAATGTTAATGAGGATGAGGACTTTCTGCTTCTTGAGCATGAAGGTCATGTAAAGGAACTAGTTGTTATGCTGAAAGCGGCAGAAATGGAGCCGGAAATCCATCGAGCACTGAAGCAAGTCAAGGTGCAAATAGAGGGTGAGAGGGCGGAAAAGATGGAGAAAGCAGCGGAGAAAGAGAAGCAGAGTTGACAGCCGATCGTACGTCCACCACTTATTATTTGTTTTCTCTGTGGATATTTTCGTGACATTCCTAAATATGTACATTTCTCCTGGTATTGCTCTCTTTATTGTGTGTATCATGGCATATTCTCTTGCATCTACGTTTTCTTAGATACTGCATCTTTGTACGACCTGTTCCTTAGTTACGAGCATCCCAATACGATTTGCTTCTTAGCCTGTAAATATAAAATAAACATCTCAGTACTCTAAGTATTATCAATTGATTTATTCCAGAAAGGGTCGAATCTGCTTTGCTTTAAAATGCCTAAAGTATATTTATAGATCTGAACAGTTATATATTATCAGTCTAACTCTTAACATGATTTCTTTGTGGCACGATTTTTCAAGGTTTTTTGATGAGCCTAAGCGGCTTCTACCAACTTACTTGTGCTTATACCGATGGGCCCTTTCCGATAAGCTCATGCCGATACTCATATTGAGGCCGAAATTAAAAGGCCCGCATGAGTATTCTTCGATTCTTTCATAGCCAAATATTTGAAGCTAACCGTAAATGTCATTTTCACGTGCCATTCTTTAACTCTTTGGCTATATCTTTGTGGATGTCTTTTAACTCCGCAATAAACCCGCATATGGCGAGCTTCGCTTGGTAATTCCGGAAAAAGTAACTAATTGGCCATCCGAGCATTGTCATTTTCACACGCCATTCTTTAACTTGTGTCTATATCTTTATGAATGTCTTTTAACTCCGCAATAAACCCGCATATGGCGAGCTTCGCTTAGTAATTCAGGAAAAAGTAACTAATTGGCTATCCGAGCATTATATAAAGACTCTTAGCCTTTGTTACAGTTTAATTTCAAAAATTTCAAAAATGTCAAAGAATTTAGCAGCTGTTTTACCTGAAAAAGGAGCTCTGTTAACTGTACAACCTCGTCCATACCCTGTCCCTGGTCCTCATGATATTCTCATTGAAACAAAGGCACTTGCTGTAAATCCCCTTGAAAATTTTCAAATAGAACATGGATTCCTAATAAACGATTACCCCACAGTAATTGGTTCTGATGTCGCTGGTATTGTCGTAGAAGTAGGGGCCGATGTCAAAGATGGCCCCAAGCCTGGAACCCGAGTCATTGCTCTTGCAGGCACCTCTTCGAATGGAAGCCCAGATTACGGTGGTTATCAAAACTATGTTCTAGTTAATTCAAATGACGTTTCTCTTTTACCTGATAAATATTCTTTTGAACAAGGTGCTGTCCTTCCGCTGGCTACCCGATCTGTATGGTTAGGGTGGTCATTTCTGGGCATATCAACAACTACAAAATATACTGCAGCTGATAAAAAGGCTGTTTTGATCTGGGGTGGTGCTAGTAGTGTCGGAACTGTTGCTATTCAAACAGCTAAATTGATCGGACTCACCGTTTATGCTACAGCTAAGCATGCTAATCATGGATATCTAAGAAGTCTTGGTGCTGATAGAATATATGATTATCGAGAAAAAGATGTCGTTGCAGAAATCGTGAACGGAGCCCGCGAAGATGGTGTCGATCTTTATCTTGGATTTGGTGCTGCTGGTGGAGCCGAAGGTCTTCAACATGCTGTAGATGCTCTGAATCAAACAAAAGGATCTCACAAGGCAAATTTATTATGGTCACCGGCTATTTATCCCGATAATTCTCATAAGGCAGGCGATGTTGAAATCCACAAGTTGTCATATTTTGATATTCCTCCAGAGGAATTTGCTGAATTAAGGTACCAAATATTCCACAATTGGTTGTCTGAGAACCTGAAATCCGGCAAATTTATTCCATCTCCTCATCCTAAAGAAGTTCCAGGAGGTTTGGAGGGATTGAATGAGGCGTTGGATCGGCTGAAAGTAGGTGCTAGTGCAGAAAAGTTTGTAGTTAAGGTGTAGGTCTTCTTAAGCTCGGTAACTGAATACTGCCATTGCAACATAGCTGTTTTTTATCAATATTACATACAATATATTCATGAAATGTATACAAGCGACTGATATCAAGCTTGAAAATGATTCTGAAAGTATTCCTATGCCGGGAATGTTCTCATATCTGCTTCAATCTTAAGGTATTCTCATATCCTTCGTACGCCGAGCAACAAACACCCTCAAAAACCCCACCATTTCACCCTAAAATCCAAGCCTTGTAAACAATTGCAGCTTACAATGGCAATATATTCGGCACTGGCCCTGCCGGAGTAATCCCATACGGATTATATGCCTTATGGCTCTTTGTGTAATGAAATTTGATATGCTCAAAATTAGTAGTGTCCTTGAAAGCAGGGTTCTTCCAGTAAAGTTCTCTCAGCCATTTGTGGATATGAGGATATCCATTTCGAATATCTCTGATGTTACATTTGAAATGTTGAACATATACCGGATCAAACCGAACAATGGTGGTATACAAACGGATATCAGCTTCAGTCAGCTTATCTCCAACAAGATATCCACTCTTTGAAGATGCAAGAATCTTTTCAACCTTATCCAAGGAATCAAACAGTTTATAGACATTTTCGTCATAAGCTTCCTGTTTGGTAGCAAATCCAGACTTGTATACGCCGTTGTTGATGTCATTATAGACCCATTCATTGAGAGAGTCAATTCCCGTCTTGAGCGATTCTGGATAGAAGGTAATACCCTTATATTTTGGGTCAATGATGTCATCGAAAGCAGTATTGAACATTCGAATGATCTCAGAAGACTCATTATTCACAATGGTCTCGAGCTTCTTATCCCACAATAAAGGAACAGTAAATCTGGCCGAATAATCGGGATTGGCCTTATAGTAAAAATCACTCAAGTACTGGTTTCCATACAAAGGATCCGGTTCAGCTCCAGGAACATCGGTACTGTTTTTAGGGAATTTCCAGCCCTTGTCTTCAAGAAGCCAATCCACACAAGTAATTGGGATTATATCCTCGAGACCTTTGAGTTTTCGGACAATCAGCGTCCTATGAGCCCATGGACAGGCATAGGAAATATAGAGATGATAACGGTCTTTTTCAGCGAAAAAAGTGGCCGAAGGATCGGAAGAAACACTATCACGGAAGGAAGACTGGGGTTAGCAGGGTCAAATCAAGGGACTAAGGGAGTACAAAAACATAGGAAATGATGCTCAAAAGTCCCAATTGATGTAAAATTGAGCCTAAACCCCGTTTAAAATCAACCATACTTACTACTTGACGTTTAAAATGACCGTCAGTGGACCAATTCTAACTGGTTAATACCATCAACATAGTTTACAGTCTACATATAACCTACCTTTACACTCATATTTCTTTTAATAATACGTGATACTTGATTAGAAACGTGACTACGACTATAAAGCAATTGAAAAGTAGTTGGACTAACTAAAGAATTAACTTGTTGTCTTAACAATGGATTTATACGCTGACAAAGGTGAATCAAAGTCATGATGCCATGTGACTTTTTCAAAGGTAAAGTAGCAAATTTGGATAAAGGAGAGAGCAATGAGAGAGAAAGCCGTGGTATGGGTTTTCATATTAGGGTCAAAGGTCTATGGAATAATTGGTTAAAATCAACGACATGATGGAAAGAAGCGGAAAGAAGCACAGAAACACAAGACTGAAGAAAGAAAGCATAGGAATAAGGTATAAAAACAGCATGATGGAAAAAACGATGCAACATAGAGGCCAACATAGAGGCCAACAATAATGTCCAACAATGGAATGCAATCATCTAACACAATGTTCTTACCCATATGTTGTACCCATAAGGTATTACATACAATGTATTACGTACAATATATTTAACTACAATGTATATCCACAATGTAAATACCTGCAAGTATTTCCCACAATGTTCAATGATTTCCTGCAACGATTTCCCCCATGATCCCCAATGCACTGGTCATGTCATTTGCTTCTTCAACTCACTCACTCGCCCATTCACTCAACTCATCTCTCTCAATAACCCCATACTTTTTATCAACAAATCCAATTATTCTCAACAAACATCTTTAACAATCTAACAAATAAATAAATAAATAAATCCAATCAAACTTCAACAAATCCCCCCTGTAATTTATTCCTTTTTATCCATTTAATTCTCTTTCCCTTCCCTTAACGTTATATTCTACTTGCGTCTACATGCAGATTGACAAAAATTTGTTTCTCTTTCTCCATCTATAAACTTCAACAACAACCATAACATCCTTTTGATCATCAGGAATATCTTTTGAACAAATTAAACCCCATATTTTGCCTGAACTGAGCATCTTAGAAACTTTGGTTTTACTGCAAATCGGCTGAATTGCCAAATGTTTGACGATTTAAGCTCAATAATTGTGGCCATTTGAACCAATATCTACTTTTCTCTGAGATTTCTCTCCTAAATTCCCCACTATGCGCTTGCATGGTCGTCATAATGGCTTCTGGGCGTTTCTTCTGGTGTTTTTGGTGAACTTTCTCGTCGTTTCTGGTGCTTTGAAGTCCGATCCTTCCTCTCAAGGCTCCAAATATCTCTTGAAACAAGCTTCTATCTCACAAAACGCTGCTTCCATCTCACAGAATGCTTTAAGGCCATCTCCAAATTCTCCCGGTAATGCCGTCATACAAGCTTCTGCCGATGGCGAGCCGTTTCATCTGCCTTATAGGCCTATTGATCAGTGGATTCTATCTGATTTCCTTCTAATAGCCACTGTCGATGGTTCTTTGCATGCTAGAGATAGGAAAACTGGAACTCCACTATGGTCAATTCAAGGTGAAAATCCCTTGGTCAAAGTTTCGACTCTGAAAGATTTTGAACAAAGGCATAATAACTCAGCTGATGGTGACGATGAAAGTGATATAACGTGGATCGTTGAACCTCTCGGTGATGGTTCACTTTACTTCTTTTTATCTTCCTCAGGTTTGCAAAAGCTCCCAATATCTATTAAGCAGCTGGTGCTGAAGTCCCCATTTCTCATTGATGGCGATGATAAGATATATACAGGAACAAGATCAACCACACTTTATTCGATAGATGCAAGTACGGGAGAAATTCTAAAAGTATATGGTGCTGGAAATAGTGGAGGTCTTGGCAAAGCCGAATGCCGGTTGGTGAATCTTGAAGATGATGTAGATTTTGATGAAGATGAGGATGATTTTAGAACATGGAAAAACGACGGAACCTTCATGATAGGACGAACTGGTAAGTAAACAGGGTTTTTGGCAGTAGTGGAACTGCTGTCTTCTATCTCTATAATATCTGCAATTTGGCCACTAACTTTTAGACTATGTCTTGGAAATTCACAGCAAAACTGAGGTTATCTGGAACGTCACCTTTTCTACCTGGGGTCCAAATAATATGGACTTTGACTTAGTCACCCAGCACATCGTTTCTCCAGATAACCTCTATGTTACACCTTTACATGAAAAGTCAATTCTAGCTCTGTCGGCAAATGCTACTGGAAGACCTGCCATGTGGTCTGGAACTCTGCCTTCAATTGCAACTCACGTCTTTGACGTCTTTGTATCTACAACTACCGTTGGTCGTCCAATGGTTTTATTGCCTCAGCCCAAGTTTCCGCTCAATGTAGCCGGATCTTCCCAAGGAACTTATATTGATAGAACTAGTGATGGTCAATGGTTTGCATTATCTGGTGACAATTTCCCATCGTTAGTTGGAAAAGCTCCAATGGCAAACTGGCATCCTGGTCTTCATGTCTCTGGCGGCTATGAGAGTCTAGTAAAGGCAATGATTGGTGTGCATATGTCTGGACAGACTTCCCACTCTTCTGAATCGGCGAAGAGCGAATATCTCCCATTGCCATATCAAACATCTGTCAATGCACTTGAAACTGCAAATGTACAAAAGAATGAAGTCGGTCAATATTATGGCGATAGTTATCATTACAAGCAGCAACAAACTCCTGTTGCCACAAGGCCTTATCAGGGGCCGTCTCTTCCCCCAACTGCATATGGTAGCTGGACTCAATTCATTTTCCGTCTAGTAGAAAATGTCCTAAGCATACTATTGATAGTTGTGGCTATATTTATTGGTGCCAAAATGGGCTGGTTACCCCAACTTGTTGACTTACTGGAATCCTTGATTCATGTTGTTGATCGTAAATCTCGTCGAGAGTCTGATGAAATAAAGCCAGATGTTGAAACTGCAGAGAAAATCACAACTCCGCTGGATAATGTTTCAAGTCAGAATGGAGATTTAGACCATAAGAATGACGTTAACGTCGACAAGAGTGCATATGGGGGTTTCGCTCAGCCTGCGGTTGATGGTAAAGCCGACAAAGATTTGCATATCGCCGAACCAGGAACTAGTCAGATTGCTGATTCTTCTGTGGCGACGTTGAAGAAGCGCAAACGGGGTAGTAGAGGAGGAAAAAAGAATTCAAAGGGCAAGCCAACAGCTGCTATAGCATCATTATCGTCGGTATCAGAACAACAAAACGATGACTCGAAAGACGATGAAGATGACGAGTATTTCAATGTTGTCCCAATTGAAAGTAATGCAGAGTTGGTTTTGGAGAATGGCATGCAATATTCTTCAGGTCTTCAAGCAAGTCCATTGACGGTAACGGAGGAAACATTGGGATATGGAAGTCAGGGAACGGTCGTATTTAAAGGATACTTTGAAAATCGAGAAGTTGCAGTTAAACGTATGTTGCTGAACTTTTATGATCTTGCATCTCAAGAAGTGACTGTTCTACAGGACAGTGACGATCACCCCAACGTTGTACGTTATTACTGTAAGCACCAGAGTGACCAGTTCTTATACATTGCTCTTGAGCTTTGTCCTGGCACACTAGAGGATGTTGTTGAACGTCCAGATAAGTTTCCAGATTTGGTTGGAAGGATGAATCCGATTCAGGTTCTTCATCAAATAGCCAGTGGGCTTTATCATTTGCATTCACTGAAAATTGTGCATCGTGACATCAAACCTCAAAATATTCTGGTTGCCCCTCCGAAGAAACTTCATAAAAAGGGCCGCGATAAGAATCTTGAAGCGTACAGTCCGGTACGTCTGCTTATCTCTGATTTTGGACTCTGCAAGAGACTGGAAGGAGATCAGTCAAGTTTCAGACCTACCACAGCTCAACCGGCTGGTACCGCTGGTTGGACTGCGCCTGAGATCTCTATGGGAAGTAGATATCCTGAAGATGATTCCGTTACTTCTTCATCAGATTTGGTTGTCGAATGGTCTACTAGTAATCGACGATTAACCAGGGCTGTTGACATATTTTCATTAGGATGTGTGTTCTATTATGTTCTATCAAGAGGTCAACATCCATTTGGTGTCAATAGTAAGAGAGAGAGTAATATTGAGGAAAACTTATACTTACTTTCGGAACTGGATGATTTATCGGAAGCAGGCAATGTGGAAGCTAAAGATTTGATTGAACGGATGATTTCGTTTAATCCTAAGAATAGACCGGATGCAGGGCAGATTCTTCTACATCCATTGTTTTGGTCGCCGCAGAAAAAGCTAGAATTTCTCATGAAGTTCTCGGATCGATTTGAAAACGATACTCGAGTGGAGCATAGTGAACTTTTGCAGCTTTTTGAGCAACAGGCAACTGAAGTGTGTGGAGAAGACTGGCATTCTAGGCTGGATAAGTCGTTTGTGGAAAATCTTAACAAGTATAGAAAGTATCATGGAGATCGGCTGATTGATTTATTGCGAGCCATGAGGAATAAGGGCCATCATTTCAATGATCTTCCAATGAATCTTCAACAAACCATGGGACCTATGCCCGAAGGATTTCTGCTATATTTTACACGAAGATTTCCACATCTTGTTATGACAGTGTACACATTTGCATCTAAGCATTTATATCAGGAAAGGGCATTTCAGGAATATTTTGTAGAGGAATAAGGACAATGTACGATACGGATATATATGGGAAAATACATACAGATATAAAGGTGCAAGACTTCAAATATACGTACAAGATTTCAAATATATGTACAAGCCTTCAAATATACGCGCAGCCTTCAAAAACACTGCTCAATTGCTATAAATCACAGCATTGTTGTTTGATTTGCATGTCGTAGAAGTCCACCGTTGATTTTTCTTCACCTTCCACGGAAAATTTCAAACCTTCTTTTTCCACCATCGGATCGAAAAAACATGGCTCCACCAACCAATCGTCAGATTCTCACTCGAGGAGACGATATTTACGCACGGAAAAAAAAGAAATCCAATCGTCAAGTCGAAGAAGTGAAATTCGATAAAGATGCTAGAACGTAAGTATTATTTACATGTCGTGGTGTTAATATGAGTCTCCTATTAACCTTCAGTGAATTCCTCACTGGGTTTCATAAACGTAAAGTCCAAAGACAAGAAACCGCCAAAGAAAAGGCCAAAGAAATAGCTCGTAGAGAACGATTAGAAGAAAGAAATAGGAACCGTAAACAAAGACAACAGGCGTATGAAGAAGAAGTCGCCAAGTATAATGAGACTATGAAGAGAATGAACGATGCCCTTAATGAGGACAAAGAAGAAAATGAAGATAGTGAATATAGCGATTGGGGTGGGTTGAGTGATTCGGAATCGGGAAAATCGATATTGAAAAGAAGACAGAGTTTTGAAGATGAAAATGGTGATACTACGACAGTGACTATAGAGGATATGGATTCTGATAACTATGTTGATTTGAGTCAATCCAAAAAAGTATTGCAGCAAAGTATGAAAAGAGCAAATAAAGCTGCTGCAAGAATGGATTCCATAGAAAGCGGTGAAGAGGAAGAAGACGGTCCTTCTCAGGACGTTTCAGCATTTCAAAAAGCATATAATGGCAAATCATCAGGGAAAGCCAGGCCGAGAAAGAAGTTCCGATATTTGACGAAAACCGATCGAAAGAGAAATCAGACAAAAGAAAGAGGTGCAAGCAAAGGTCGGCGGCGTTGAACGTTTGCTGGTATTAGGTTTAGAGCATGAGGATATGTACGACACGAAGGGAGACAGTAAAGTGACATTCAGACATTGATCAGAGCATCTTAATGGCCTTGATAAGAATATCGTATTACATATCGTAGTGACGTGGTAGAGAATATCTCGTATCATATCGTAAAATAACATCCTTCACCCATTAACTTCATTGTTCATATTATCTTCATCTATCAAAAACATATCACAATCAATGGTTATGTTCTAATATTTAGAACTCTCACAATCAATGCTCATGTCCTAATAATCTTTAGAACTCTCATTCGTTACTGAAAGCTCATAATTCAAAGATCGAATATTTTTTGCCCATTCTGATTCTATTCGGAAAAACACCCATACCCATCGTCGAAAGATTTCCAATAGTCCTAAGATAAATAATCCACCTTCTCGGTCGGTTATTTCGTACCAATGTGAAGACAGTTTTAGAGACCAAGCGAATCTAAGCACGTAATCCAGAACAATGGCCGAATAATAAAGGTATTTTGAGGGGAAGTACAACACTGGACGCAATCCACCGCTTCGTAGTGCTTGTTTTGATGTTAGAAGAGGCAAATCCCAGTCAACAGTGACATCCCATATGAATGAATAGGTTGAATTGACGAATACTGAAATGACCCATAGAGCCCAGATAACATTATCACTGAAAAACGGATATTCGTCATTAGATGTATCATCGGCAAATCGTCTTTGAAGTGCAGAAAGTAAAATGACAGGTAATCCCGACAAATACTTGAAGGCATTTAATATATGGAGCTTTTGGCCTGACTTTCCATACTCTCCGAGGCATTGACGTAGCCGAATCACAAACGGTAGTGCAGTGACCAATGGTACCATGAAATGGCCTCCACAATGTCTATCAGGCATTCCCAGGGTGGTTCTTCCGTGGAAAAACGTGCATATTAGTATAGCTATGTCAGCTATTGATTTGGTGTATGAAGTGAGCACATCGGCCACTAGAATATCACAGAGACGATATTCGGGATCCAAACCACCAATAAAAATGCGCCAGAAGATTTGTCCAAACCGCGATCTGCCATCTCTATGAAACCCATTGAGTAATCGCGGGAATATAAGAATGAGAATCAAGAACCCCATGGTCATGCAAGGCATAATATCGCCAATTTGAAGCGGGTTTTCCAGCCCCGGCACCAGTACATTATAACTGCCCATTTGTACCCAGTATAGTAGCATACTAATAATGTATGCGGAAGTTAATTCCGATGCAAAAGACAAGACCGCTTGTTGAATGGCATGTCCATGTTTTTGATACCGTAAAAGGTAAGCCAAATCGACCTCCGAGGACTCTAGAAACTTGGCATTAAGCCACCAACCCCATATTCCAAGCAATATTTGAAAGCAGACTCGATAAGCCAGAGGGAATACAACGTCGAAGCTGTGGTGCTGTACAAGGTCGTCTTGAGCCATGGATGACAAGAGAAATTTTGGTTTATTCGTTGAGAATATTGGAATTTCCGTCAAACTTGGCGCGTGTTATTCGTGTTGAAATATCTTGGGTTTTGTGGTTGTACACGAGGGTTATATGCGGATATTAACGAAGGATGGGATGGTTTGGCTTCGGAACAATTTTGGATTCGAGAGTTTGGATGGATGAGATGAAGGAAGGTTGAGGCGTGTTTTTTGTGGGGGATTTAATGGGGAAATTGAGTAAATGGGCTGAAAGGATCAATATAATGAAATTTGGGAATAAGTTGTAAAGAAAATGTGGTTGAAAAAAGTACGAATGGCCAAATGCTTATAGTGTTGTATGTTATGTTTTTCTATTACTGTCAAGGTGTATGGGTGAAGAACGGTTGAATGATGGTTTTACTGTTGTTTGGAGTTGAAGCATATGCAGTGTGAAGGTCTCAAGTCGGTTTGAATTTCTGAGTTTGAATCTCTGAATTTTAATCTCTGAACTTGATTTCTCGACTTCAATTGTCGGTCTCCTTTCTCACTATACATTGAACCATACACTGTGTGTCATAGCACAGGTACTAAAATACAAACTAAACTCTTAACTATATCCTATTTTGATTACCATACAAACTAACTCTTAACTATATCCTATCTTTAATTAGCTCTATTCTTCTCCATTAGCTTTATATTCCTCTTTAAACCCCGTCAGTAATGTTTTAATATACTCTATAATCATACAGAAGAGTTTTTCTCTTCCTCATGATTAGCATGGAATGTATATCTTCATCATCATTGGAGACTATTAACCATCAAAAACCTACTTACACCTAAATTTTAGTTAGAACATGACATTCATCGTCATTAAATCAATTAAAAAAATTCCTCAGATATTTCCGTTTGGCTATGGAGGTCGAATCATCAAGTTGTTTTCCACTTCTGATTGGGGCGACAACATGCTCATCATTAGAATTCTTTGCAATTATTTAACTTACATTAATAATGGAATGGAGTTACTATTAATTACTATATAATCACAATTCTCTGTCTTTTCAACAAAGTCTTGTTTTCGTTGTGGTGAATATCAAGTCAAGTTTGGAAAATTTCTCTGTTGAGAAAATCAAGAAATCTCAAATCCAACATCAGGAAATCATCTCACCATCTCCATAATATCATAAATCCGCTAAACATAACGTCCACGCATTTGACCAACACTGCTAACTACTCTTATGCTTACTAATACCTCATAGCTAGTTATCCTATTTATTTCTATTTATATAATATGCCCTGGTCTTCCTCCAAGTTCCGTCGTAAACATCTCGATATGCTCAAAAGCTCAAACCACTCCTATCGATCTCCTTTGGAGGTCATTGCTCATATTGATTTAGATGGGTTTTACGCTCAATGTGAACAAGTACGGCTGGGTTTATCGCCAGACGATCCTGTGGCTTGTAGACAATGGCATTCGTTAATAGCCGTCAATTACGCGGCCAAAAAGTACGGAGTCAGTAGGCATGATAGTGTTGAAGAGGCTCTCAAGAAATGTCCTCAGCTTGTTGCTGCTCATGTTGCTACGTTCAAGAAAGGTGAGACCACATGGGAATATCGAGAAACTGCAAATGTGGCCGATAATAAGGTCAGTTTGGACCCATTTCGGCGTGAAAGTCGCAAGATCTTTGCTATTCTTAAAGAATTGGCTCCTGTGGTCGAGAAGGCTTCCATAGACGAAGCGTTTTTGGACCTGGGACCTCTTATATATCAAAAGGCTCTGGAATTATTTCCACAGCTTAAAGATTTGACGCCCGAAGATACACTTCCATCATCACCAGACACGGATCAATTGGCGCCAATTGACTGGCAGGGTGTGGTTGTGGGATTACAGGATTCTTATTCCGCTAATGAACCCGCTGATAAACTAGCATCTCTGTCTGACTGGGATGACCTGTTTATTATGATCGGATCGACCATTGTCGCTGATATTCGCTCTGAAATCTTCTCCAGATTGCAGTACACTTGCTCTGCAGGTGTGGCTCGTAATAAGACATTGGCTAAACTGGGCTCGTCTCGGAATAAACCTAATAATCAAACAATTGTCAAATCTTCAGCTATAGAAGAGTTTCTTGAACAGGCTGAACTGCGAGATCTATGGGGATTTGGTGGGAAGCATGGTGATGAGATCTATAAACATTTGGACGTTCCTGAGTCTGGCTCAATTACTTATTTACTTAAGATTCCTCTACAGGAAATGGAACAACGGCTCGTTGACTCTCAATTTGCTCGTACATTATACAATATAATTCGAGGCGAATATTCTCTGGCTGTTTCTACACGGGTTACCATCAAATCAATGAATTCTGTCAAACAGTTCCAAAAGCCTCAGAAAACCATTCAGGACTGTAAAGACTGGCTTAAAGTGTTTGCTGCTGATATAACTGCCCGACTACTTGAAATCGAGGATGAATACAAATCTACTGCAAAGCCAAAGACTATAGGTATTCATTACGGTTTGCCATATCAGAAATCAAAGTCTCGTCAAACTGCCCTAAATTTGACCCCCAAGCGTGATTTTGATACACTTTTCTCTAATCTTTTGGAATCTGCATATAATCTCTTTGATGCTATTTATGATAGTGGTCCAGCGTTACCTTCTGCTATGCTGACATTGGCTATTGGTGGAATTGAGCTTCAATCTAATGCTAATAAGACGCTTGATGCATTTTTCAGCAAAGCGCCGACAAATACGGACGATTCAGATAATACTCTGGCCGGAAAGTTGAATATTGAAACAAACAAAGTAGAGAGCAGTAGTCCTTCTAAGCTGGAATCTAAAGAGGCAAGCTCTTCTAGCCAGTTCAATGAAGAGGCAGCTAAAGAGAGCAGCTCTTCTAACCTTGAAGACCAGAGTATCTTTATCAGCGACGATGAACCTGAAGAAGTGGCTGGTCCTTCAGACGATGCTGTTACCGTTCCATGTCCGAAATGTAAGCGGAAAATCGATTTAGACGCCTATGACGTTCATTCTGATTGGCATTTTGCTATGGAATTGCAGAAGAATGGAGAAACCTCTCAGCCGAAAACAATTCAATCTACAGTCAAGCGCAAGAAACCGCTTTCTAAACCAAAAGCCAGCGAGTCCAAAAAACAAAAATCTGATCGGCCAGCAAACAATCGAAGCATTTTAAGTTATTTCAAGAACAGCAGTGACTGATATTTCAAAACAATGCATTTTATGTCACGTTACATATCATAATAATAATGTTGCTGTTATTACAGCATATTACGAGCTAACAAACGACTTCTTGCCTGTCGCATGTTTAACGATATTCTCTGTTGCTAACGTCTGAGCCATGCGTTCTCGTTGTTTCAAACGTCGAGCAACATAATCATACTCTCCACGGGCTCTGAGAATCCTCAATATGATGTCCTCAGAATGCGGTAATTCTCTTTTGGCATGTCGAACTTCTTTCTGCTGTTGTTTGGCAACAGTACGCGTTCGATGAGCCATGACTGTATTAGAACGACGAATAAGTTCTGGGATTGCAAATTTGGTTCGTTCTTGCAGAGATCGGAAACTTTGAGCTGCCAACTTCTCACTTTCCTTCTTGAGTTCATTTGTAGGAAGATCATAATAAACAGGGACGGTCATTAGCAGTTGGTACTTCTGAGATTTCAAGTCCTCCATTGGTGGCCCTGCTCCTTCATTATGGAAGAAATCTAACAGAGCACTAAGCCAAATCAGTACGATATCAGCTTCCGATGATGAGAGCTGCTGTTGAACTGTGCGTTTTGGCGATAACGAAGGAAGCAACAAACTTTCGATCTGCTGAAGAACAACCTTCCAAGTCTGCGTCATGACTTTGATTTTCAGATCCTCCGTCAATCCTCGAGCTAAAATGGCGAAATTCTCGTTGAGATAATCAAACAACGGATTGAGAGAATCACCAATTTCATCTGCAGTCAAACGAGGCATACTCTTCGGAGGCGTGGCCGCTGCTAACCGTGTGTTACTGAGCCAGCTTGAAACAGCATCCATCGAGAATTTGGAGCTTCCTCTTAGTGTCCTCAAAGTTTGATACGAAATGGAATATCGAATAAATGCGGTAAACTTCTCCACAATCATCCTAATCATATCAACCTCGCTTCTCATCAAGGTTCGAAATGCTTTACCAAAATGAAACCGGATATCATCTCGTTCACTATCCATGCTGATATTAATCAGGACTCTTCCCTGAGTATCTAGATCAAGCCAATAATCTTGAGTTCCAAAGTCCTGAAAAGCATTGGGGTCCAAACGAACAAAGGCACGACCGCATAAATCATGATTAGACATTGAATTTTCGTCCCATACAGTAGCTGTGAGCCATTTGGCTCCATTGGTGGTGATTTCAAACGTCTCGTTCCATACAGGGTTCAAATCTTCGTATACTGTTCGAGTTTTTCCAATGGTGGTTCTAGTAACTTGATCAACCAAGGTGATATATGGATCACTCAAGCCGTTTAAATCACATGCTTTCAACTCCTCCGCCTGCATCACCTTGACAGTAAATAAGTAGCTGCTGGCTTTCGGTATAGCTTCTGTCTTCTCTATGGTTCGTGCCTGTTTCTCCGAGTCAATGTCATTCTCGATTTTATCCAGCTCCACCTGCATTCTTTCGATATCATTCAACTTGACACACGTCTCTTTCATGAATTTATATGGAATGATTTTCTCACTGCCATTAACAGCATTCTTGGCCATTTGAAGCCATTTGTCCTGTCTTGTACGAATACGAGGCTCGTCTTCTGCAGATTCCAATTCTTTAGAAAAAAGTTCAAATATTTTGACAACATAATGGCAAATGGCTCCAGATATACCTTTCATAAGTACTGTATATATCTTAGCTTTATCAAAGTCGTTGCGCCAATCCAAATCAGAAACCATAGTTAGAGCACTTTTGAACGAAGCAACTGTGTCTTTAACAGAAGAACTATACATTCGATCCTGTTCCTCGTCCGAAGGAAGAAAATTATCAGCGGCAAGAGCTGGATCTACCCATTTGACAGCTAAGCCAGCTGAAGATTCAGCCCATTCATATATAATCGGTCGGAAAGTGTCTTCGATTTTGAATCCGAAATCCAACCCTTTGGAAACTTGGAAAAACAAGTCTCTGATTTCAGCCAATTTCTTATACAGAAGAATCATCTCTTCAAATGATGGACTTTCCTGTCTAGCTCGCATATGGTTCAGAAGATGCGTTAGCATGGACTTTGAATCTGCAGAGAAGAGCTTCAAGTGTCGCTCAGAGCATAAATGGCCAAGAGATATACTGTCAAAAAGTGCCATTGGATATCTTTTCTGCAGCTTCTTCGCTATTCCAATCAGTTTATCAGCGAGATCAATAATATGCAAAGGATCTAACGTATGATCTCTGGGAATATCATCAATGAGCATATCGTACTTTCGTTCTGCTGCCTGAAGCAGTATTCCACGTAATTTCTTCAATTCACGTGGAGATGGCTCCAAGGGTGCATGTGCACTAATTGAGGAAGAGATTGGATATACTTCCTCATCTAATATTGCCAGATAAGGACCGATTTTAGGCGGAGAAGTATCGAAAACATGAGATAAGCAATCGCCTATTTTGGCCAGAATGATGTTGTGAAGTTGAGCTAATGTGCTCAAAAATAGCGATTTGTCACATGTTGGCCATGACTCAGGGTCCCACTCGAGTTTATGACTATCGGTGATCACAGACCGGACTATATTGAAAGAATCTAGAACGTCGTCCAATGATAATTCTCCGCGGCCAAACATACTGACGACCGGTTGAAGAACCAAAATTCCTCGCGTTACACGCGGAATCCGCCATATACTAGCTGCTTTGCCCAAGATATCTCGAGATGCTTTGGAAACAAGTACCGTGATACTTTCAGGATTAGCAGCTACCTCTCGGCTAGCCATGCGTAAATCACGTTCAAGACACCTTTCAACAGCCAATCTATAACAGGCAGCAGGGTCTGGAGGTATATAAAAAGAGTCCATACTATCTCCGTGTAAAGACAATTTCGAAGTAATTGGCGACATATCACCAGCAGCACGAGAATATGCAGTGATAAGCGTTCTAAGAGCATCAAGCTCAGCCTTTTTCCACAACTCAAAACGCGCTTGCGATGAAAAGTCGATGATTTTATAAATAGGATGCCGGTTATAATTTACTAGACCGTCTTCCAGTCCTTTGAGCTCGCTAATGAGCAAACGAACTGTGGCCTTGTCTTTGATGGTATAAACATCCTGCTGAAGTGCCGAATCCGCCATCAGAAGAATCTGTCCGATATTCCTACATCCATCCATATCTTGTAGCTCGTATGTAGGAACTGCTGCCGCGCTTGCATACTCATTATTTGTCTGAGGTTGTAAAGCTGTGTTGTTGGAGCTGGAAAGCGCAGAGCCATATGACTCCAACTGACGAATCAAACTACCGCATTCCTTGGCCATTCCATTGTCTTGTAGCAGTCTGATAAGCAAATACACAAATGACGCGGCTTGTCGATCCAGCAAAGAACGTACTTGAGCACGATCAGCTACAGCTTTATTGAGCTCTTTGGAAGCACAGCTCAGGAACATCATGATGAGCTGCTCGGCACTCCTACTGACTTTGATGCTTTTAGCCGAGTCAGGTGATAAAATGACGGCGTAAAATGCAAGGTACGACCGTTTGAGCAATCCGTCGTCCAGCTGATGCTTATGAGGCTTAAGAGCAATTCTCTTGAAATGGCTCTGCAGCAACTTAGCTATGTCTTTAGGCAGTTTAGCATCTCCAAACGATGGAGGAGGTGCTCCGGCGGAACTTGAATCGTGGGAGCTCGTGTTGCTAATCAAATCATGCGAAGAAGAGCTCCGACTGACCGATTGCTCTGCTTTGGTGCGAAATTTCGGCTCATTTCGATATAGCATAACGGCTAACCGTAACAAGTAGGGATACAAGGTGGAATCCGAGACATTTTCGGTTTCCAGATGACGCCAGGAAGGTTCAGGGGTCAGGCTGTCGACGCTGTGCTGCGAAACAGCCCGTCTGTGCACGCTATTCATTCTTCAGAGCGGAAAAACAAGCGGAACTTAGACCCCGGTGAATTCTGCACCATGCGACTCGCAGTATAAGCACTCAGGCGCGGTGTTCAATCAGGTTGTAATGCCTTTCCAACCCTTGAAGCTGGCAGTTTCTGGTAGTTTTTGCCGTTTATGGGTGTTAGCTAATTGTGGGTTTCGCAAACATCACCGCATCAAATTCCGAGGTTTTTTGCGCCATGACCAAACCTCCGTACGATTTTCCGTATGCAAATGCGCCAGAAATAAGTATGTAAATTATCTCCATATTTATGCTGAATCCACTCTAATTTCCTCAGTTCGTGCAAATCAGAAGGATCTGTTTGTGGAGTCTCTTCTGAAGGATAAAGTCACGTCTTTCATTGAGTGTCTTCATTTAAATCCTCGGTTTCTCCATAACAATGCGATTGATATCTCTCAGAGCGTTCATGCCGTGTACCTGGTGTTAACTACGCTTGTTGGTTCTCGTACGTTGGGCGAAGAGTACTGTGATATATTCTACAAAAGCGGGGATGGGCTGCCGGGGTTGAAAACAAGAGCTGGGTTTGTGCTAACATCATCATTGGGTTCGATATTGCTGCAAAGATGGGCTACTAAGTTGCTGGGAAAGGTGGCGGAGAAATTGGAGGAAAGGAATGATTCAAATGCATCAGATGCCGATAAGAATCCCCTCAAAATTTCCCTCATCAACGCCGTCAAGTACCTTGCATCCCGCCAATCACTCCGCTCTACTATAACCTTCAATCTGGCTCTTTTCTACTTCTTTGGCCGCTATTATCAAATATCGCATAGGCTGTGGAACCTCCGCTACGTTTTTGGCCATAAAATAAACCCTCTTTCAACTCGAAGTGGTTATGAAATCCTCGGTTTACTCATATTCATTCAATTTCTAGGCAAATTGACTGCCCATATTTATAAAAACAGAGCTCTTCTTGATTCTCAGAGTCCCAAAGACGATCTGGCCAAGATTGATGAATCAGAAGCTGAAAAGCCCGTCATCATTGATCTCAGCGATCCAAAGGTACTCCCATTCATTCCCGATCAATCTCGAGTCTGTACCTTATGTTTGGAACTCATGAGAGCTCCTACAACTACCCTGTGTGGGCATTTGTTCTGTTGGACCTGTGTCACTGAATGGTGTAGAGAAAAACCTGAATGTCCGCTTTGCAGACAGGCGTGTTTAGAGCAGAATCTACTGCCGATAAGGTAAAATTCACACGATATAAATGAATATCATTAGGTGAAATTCACGTTATAAATCAAATAGCATTATGTTAGGTGTCACTCATGCTCATGTCTGTCTGAACGTGTTGAATGCATAAAGAACTTGTTTTTTGCGACCTTTCTTCTTCGGCTCCTCCAGCGGGGCTTCCGACTGCGTGTTTGCCGAAGCAGTTTGGTGTCGAGATGCTCCATCCCATACAGATGGAACCGGGGCTCTGTTAGCGCTCGGAAAATGTCTAGGTTTAGATGTCGACGGCAATGCAGGGAACTTGTTTGTATCAATCTTCGTATCGACTCTGGTCTGAGTAGGCACTGATCGTGAACTCCCCACAGTTGTTCTTGCCGGTGCTGAAGTGTTTGGAAGAGCAGGGAAACTAGACTCCGACGTGATAGTCTTCCCATTGCCCCTCCAGTTACTATTCAAAAGGGCCGCATTATTAGTGGGCTTTTCCTGTGTTTTAGGACGTTTACCAATGACATCTTGATAGGTTGTTTCTAAACTTTGTGCCTTGTCTTGGTGAGAAATCTTCAAAGACTGAGCAAACTCATGAATAATTATGTCTAATTGGTCCTGTTCCACCTGGTCGAATATTTTCATATAATTATCGATTAATTGTTTCCCCGACATGTTAGATCCTGAAGTGTAAGATTCATTAATCTGCTCAAACCGCTCGAAATCGGACGGCTTCTTTTGTAATAATATTTTGGCACGTTCGTTGAGTCTTCTTGAAATGTTATTAATGGACTCGTCTTGGCTCGGCATATTTGCATGAAATACCGACAGGGCAGCCTGCTGTCGAGGATTGGAATTTGCAGGTCGTGGTCTAGAGCTTGATGATGTTGGTACCGACCCTAGTTGAGGAAACGCTTCCTCGTTACTAAGAGAAAGACTTGTTGAGGAGCCGTATCTCGATGAAGAGCCAGAATTTGGACTTGAAACACCAATTGTGCTTAGCTTCGACTGATATTTCCGTGATGGTTGCCTATCGATATCATCTATAATCCATTTGGGGGAGGTCTTTATGACATCCGCATGCTCTTCTATCATATGTTGAACCAGCTCCTCTCTACTTCGAAACACAACGAACTTCTTATCTATGCAAGATTGGATTTGACATGCATGATGCTGACTGAGAAAATGCTCCTCCAATGCTGGGTAGTCCTTGAAAAACTTTGGAGGTGTCGTAGGATCGATTCTTTGGCAAATGAAGCATTTCTCATGGCTTCTGATACAATGAGCCATCAACTCCTCGTTTGTATAATACCGTTCCTGACAAAACTTGCACAAAGGATGCCCTGAGAATCCCTGAGCTTTGTCACCATCTTGTTCGTGGATTCGAAGCTGTTTTGGCGTATATGTACGCTGCTCATAGCAAAACGCATGTAAATGCTTGAGGCAAAGATCACAATATCGGCGTCCATGTGCATCTTTAACATGCTTTTTAAGATCCCGCCATTTTGCATACTTCATAGAGCGGTCAGGACATGACTTGAAAGGGCATTTGATGTCCAAAAGAGAGAGCACTCGGTCTTTGGTGACTCTGTCATCGAACTGAAGCCCATAAACATCGTCCTGGAACCGCAATTGGCTCTCAGAGAAGTCAGAATGCTCCTTATCAAGATTCAAAGTCATTATAACCATGGTACAAGAAGTTCTGCAGAATAGACATTGATTGTCCTTGGCTAAAGCTCTTCTTCTCATGGAACACTTGTGACATACGTAATGAGAACAGGGATATAAAGCCTTAATAACAGTAGGAGAAGAGCAGATATGACAGATATGTTTTTCGGCATCTCCGTCAGCATTTCCGTCCTCTAAATCTGCCAGATCAAGATCCTCATGATGTTTTTCGGGGTTTTCATCGGCGCTCTTGGGCTCTTGAGTACCAGCTATAATCGTTAGAACTGTAAGTGTACAAATAATACTTAAATCTACAACATACCGTTTGAACTGGTGTTTCCTTTGGACTTATTCTGGCCCTGGTGGTTTTTCCGCCGTTTTCCCGCGGAATTTGCCGATTTGGTCACAGAAATTGAGCCCTGCTCCACGTGCACCATGGTAAACTCACAATATTCGACAGAACAGATTCACAATGTATACAAGTACACTCTATTTATGAGCACGCTGTATTTACAAGTATCAGGCCTCGTTCAGTCGAATTTCAGTCGGTCGTCGGGAATAGCCGCCGAGTAGGTGGAGTTGGAAGAAAATTTCAATGTTTAACTATTGGGAACGGTATAAGCGTTGTTGAATTGTCTGGTGGGACTTGGCCGGGACATTCATTGGGAAGTTTGAAAGGTTGGGCTGGAATTGGTTAGAGTGGTTGGAACAATTGGGTGGAGAGTCACCTAGCAAGTCAAAGGGGGGCATCAAAGGGCTAACGAGCATAACACAATTTATGAGCAAGATTAAGTGACTATAATACTATGCAGTAGTGAAACACGTAATTGCTGTATATAGTACTCTAATGCATAAATTTTCAGCAATTATGCAGTAATTATGCATCTATGTCAAGAACTCAAAGTGGTGCTTCTGTGTAAGGGCCGTTCGGTAAACAAGTTGGAAGAAAGCCCTTCTAAGAATGGGAAATCCATAAAGAATTAACGCCAGTATTATTTACTGGTATTTGGATTTTTGTTCACATATATATTTTATTTTTTATATAAATTATATATTGCACTTACGTAATCACATAGATCAGCGATCAAACGCCTTATTTTCCCAGATTAATCTTAATTTGAGCTCATGCCTGAAATCGAGGAAAGCACAACCAGTGGTTTACCCGTGATATTACCTGACATTTGGTGATTTTTACAATATTTTTTGGCATTATTCCTATTATAATCATTTAATATATATATATATATATACGAGAATAATCTGATGAGAGAAAAAAATCCCGGATCCAACCTAAATCTTACACTCTAACCTAATTCATACCCTCTTTCCCCACGTCCTTTCTCACCATTGCCCACAATGAACATCTCAGGATCCCTAAATTCCCTCCGTCTTTTGTACAATCCCAGTCTGTTTATGCCTCTATGTACTATATCCACCTTTGAATCTCTTCCAATTCCACTTCCTGAAAAAGTCCCTGGAGTTGCAATCAAAGTTGTACTGCTTGATAAAGATAATTGTTTTGCTAGACCTCATCACAATGAGATTTGGCCCGCTTATAATGTAAGTAAATTCATTTAAAATATCTGTAGATCCATTTTTATGTCGTTTCTAACTTTATAGGCTGTTTTTGAAAAACTTCGCGCGGTTTATTCCGATGATAATCTCTTAGTAGTATCTAATACCGCCGGATCATCAGATGACGTAGGATTACAACATGCAAAGGAATTACAGCAGGCCACTGGATTACAAGTAATAGAGCATAGAGTGAAAAAACCAGGGTGTTGGAATGATATTTTGCAACAATTGAAGGATAAAAATATGGTTACATCTGCCCATGAAGTGGCTGTCGTAGGAGATCGTCTGTTGACTGATATAGCAATGGCAAATCTCATGGGTGCATCATCTGTGTGGATAAGAGATGGGGTAATACCTTCAGCAAGTGTTTTCACGAGATTTGAGCATGGTTTGTATGATATAATGAAAGGAAGGGCGGCAAAGTAGCGGAGGGCATCCACGGCATTCAGTGGTCTCAAAAAAGCTACAAACTTAGATGAACTTGTTCTCATTAAAACTTGGTTATTGAAAGGCTATCGAAAATTCGTCTCTCAGCTAACCTCATCCTTCTTGTACATATGACGTCCAAGCTGGCTGTTCATCTTGAAAATATCTGTCTTTTCCCCAAACAACTTCTTGGTTTTCTCGTCACATAATATCTCCCGCTTATTAGCGGGATTTTGCAAGTTGTGCTCTTTTATATACTTCCATAACGCCTTGACTGTCTGAGGTCTGCTCAATTCCGTCTCGCCCACCACTTGACTCAAACTCTCAGAAAGAAGCAAAGGTTGTTGAAAAGGATTGTTCTTTTGTTTATCGGTCAATTCGCGTTTCGCTGAACTCGTCTTCTTAGCCACTTTACTTGGAGCTCTAGCTTTACGTACATTTCGAGTTCTTCGTCCATTGAGCGATGCATGCAATTGCTGAGCCATTTCCTCGTCGGTCAACTCTTTTTTTGGCATTTTCTTCGGCCTTACAACATAATTATCAATAGGCCCGTCTGATTCGTCGCTTGAATCTTCGCCTTGGGTATTTTCTGCGTTTTCACTGTCATTCTGTGCCTCGTTACTGGCACGTACCTCTTGCTTGATTGATCCATCATCCTCCGATTTGACCGCTGGTTTATCCTTTTTCTCCCTCAAAACTATTGTAAATCTATCAATTATAAGCTTATCTAACTCTTTCTATAAAGTTAATTTGGAATTTTTTACAGTTTGTTTATCTTTCTATACTCCTACCTTGTATAAGCTAAAATCCTGCTTCTCTTCAGCCTCCAATCTTTGTCGGATCTTCTTGGCGCTTATCGACTCCAAATCGCTATTATGCAATATTTTCTAATGTAAATCAGCCATTTGATCTTCTTTGACTGTCTTTATATACCTACGTCTATTTTATTTGTATATTTCTCTGGCTCGAATTCTGTCATGTTGATGATGGAGAAATGTGGAGTTAGGAAAATCCCAATTAGGAAGTTGGCGATGGAAAAACCAGTCAATTCTGAATAAACCAAATAAAGGTTTTATTTGGATATTGATTGAGTTTAGTGCTATTAAAAGGATTCAATGGTTTGATCCAATTCGATATAACTGAAGACGTTGTTGGTTCATCTTTTAAATCATAGCTTTTATTGCTTCATAACTATCTCAAATCTTTTCTTATAATGTCTTAAAGGAGCGACTAGAAGGGAATTTTTATTATCTTTTTGATTGTTCTACCATGCCTTTTTAGTGGTGTCCACAGCAGCAGAACTTAGGGCAGCAGCAGCAGCATCCACCTTGGTCATCGTCATCATCATCGCACTCTTCAGAGTTTCCTCGTCGAACTTTGCTGTTACCACATTCTGGCTCTGGTTCCGGCTCTGGCTCCGACTCGGGGCACTCGGGTTCCGGAGTAGGCGTAGGAGTAGCACTAGGCTCCGGCTCGCATGAAGGCTCTGGTGTAGGCTCGGGGGTAGGCTCCGGCTCACAAGAAGACTCGGGCTCGGGGGTAGGCTCAGGAGTAGGCTCCGAAGTAGGCTCTGGCTCACAAGAAGGTTCGGGCGTAGGCTCTGGTGTAGGTTCAGGCTCAGGCTCCGAAGTAGGACCGCAAGAAGGTTCCGGTTCAGATGTAGGTTCAGGCTCAGGCTCGGATGTTGGAGCGCATGATGGTTCCGGCTCTGGTGTAGGAGTAGGAGTAGGTTCAGGCTCACAAGAAGGCTCTGGAGTAGGCTCAGGCTCAGGTGCGCATGAAGGTTCCGGTTCGGGTGTAGGCTCAGGCTCAGGCTCTGATGAAGGAGCACAAGAAGGCTCAGGAGCAGCAGGGGCCGGAGGAGGTGGTGGTGGTGGTGCGGCAGAAGATGCTGCAGGCGGGCAAGCAGGTGACGTCTCTACCGGAGGTGCCTGTGCAGGAGGTGCCGGTGCGGGAGGTGCTTGTGCAGGAGGTGCTGCTGGAGGTGCCGGGGCCACTGGTGGTGCTGCTGGAGGAGGGCAAGCAGGAGCCACTGGTGGTGGCGGAGCTACAGCAGCACAGGATGGTGCAGGAGGAGGGCAGGAGGGCGCAGGAGGGGGGCAAACTGGGGTTGTAGTCGGGCAAGCGGGTGCTGGAGGAGGACAAGAGGGCGGTTCCTCACACTCATCGTCGTCGCCTCCGCAGCAGCATCCTTTTCCGCAGCATCCCTTTCCCTTTCCACAGCACTTTCCTTTCTTTCCACCCCAGCAGCAGCTAGGCTTGCAAAAGGGCCAGCACCATTCGCAAGGGTTGCACCACTTACCGCAGCAGCAGCCAGATTCCTCTTCTTCTTCACAAGACTCTTCTTGAGGAGGCTCACAAGGTGGAGTAGTTTCGCAAGCGTTAGGCTCCTCTTCAGACTTAGATCCACCGCAGCAGCAGGGGAAGCAAAAGTCTTGTTTAGCATTGATAATACCAGCATGTTCATTCTTTTCAGCCAATACATTCTTTCAAGTTAGTTTCACATCCCGATTACAATCACAACTTTGATGAAGTACATACCTTGTTAGCATTGTGAAGTACACTACCACAGCCTCCACAGCAGCTGGGGCAACCAGGGCAGCAGCAGCTAGGGCAGCAACAGCTAGGGCAACAGAAGTCATTTTTAACTTCGCCGGGAGCATTCACACCTTTGACAGTTAGTATAATAGTTCAGGATCCGTAGGGACACACAGGAATATCTGCGTAGCACATCTGGCTACTGTAGTCTGTTCACTTACCTTCAGCATCAACAAGCTCGTTGGGCTGTTCTCCACGTTTTGCAATCGCTGCACCGTGACCAAAGCAGCAGCAGCAGCCTCCACTATTCTGGTTTTGGTTATTATTGCAAGGTTGTTGAGTTTGAGTAGGTTGAGGGCATTCATCTTCCTCTTCTTCATCATCATCTTCTTCGCAGCTTTGGGTCTGTGTAGGCTGAGGGCATGAAGTCGTGCTTGAGGGGCACTCTTCTGGCTCTTCCTCCTCCTCACAACTCTGACTAGGAGTAGGAGTAGGAGCCTGGCAATACACAGTGGTAGTTTTGCAGCAAGGAGTGGAGCTGGAGCAAGGAGACGAGCTGGAGCCGCCACCGCAGCAGCAGCATCCGCCTTTTTTGGGGCACCCGAAGCAAAATCGCTTAACAAGGTCGATAACTCCAGTCTCGTTAGGCTTCTGTTCTGCAACCTGCGAAGCATCGACGACGGCAGCCTGCGTACCATCATTTTGCTGCTGGGAAGCATCATTGGCCTGCTGAGAAGTGTCATTAGACTGTTGTGCATTATCAACGGCTTGCGGTAAAACCACATCAGCATTGGCAAATTCTGGCAAAGACTCTCCGTCAGGTATAGTGGCTTCAGGAACAACCTCCTTGCTACCCCATCGCTCTTCATAGCCATATTCCCAGTTTCGATGGCCATGGTGAGGGGGAACGCGGTGATGAGGATGATGATATCCTTCTTCAGGATAATAAACCTCCTCATATACCTCTTCATAAGGATGGTAAGGATATATCTCTTCAGAAAAATAATGACGATTGCCATCATGATCAACCCAAAAGCCTTCCTCTTCAACTTCGTTAGGATCAATGTAAATATCATCCCAGCAGCCATCATAGTGCTCAACACGCTCAGGGACATAAGCAGTGCATACAGTTTGAGTAGCAGTCACTGATTTGGTAGCTTCGCACCATCGAGTATGAGTGCAAGTTGAGGTTCGGGTTGCAGTAGTTCTTGCAAGCACAGTTTCAGAGCAAGTTCGAGTATGAGTAGTATGATGAGTATGAGTCAAAGTCTCATCACACCATTCTTCCTCAGGCTCATCACAAGGAGGAGGTCGGCAGCCATATTGTCGTTTAGCCAAAGCACCATCAGCCTTGTCAGAAACTAGCAGAGAAGGAGATTTATCTGCAGCAGAAGACGGAACAAACTGAACAGAAATCGGGTCTAGAAGTTAGAATAAGAAAACTCAAAGGCATCAAAACGTCGAACACATACTTTCTTCAGATTTCTTCTCCAATGGGTTCAACGGCATAGCCCAGGAGGCAGCAATAAAGAACTGAGCAGCCAGAAGAGAAGTCGTGAATTTCATAGTGAATAAAAAGAACGAATAAGACTTTTTCTCAAATGAATGAATGTATCGGATGAAGAATAAGATAGAGGCCAAAGGTGGTGATATTTATAACCTTTTCCAATGATTACAGCCGGTGCTCCAACTTCCTCCTGTGGAATAGGAATTACCGATATTAAGTCATGTTAGATAAAAGGTATGAAAGAATTTTCAGATTATTGTTGCAAATCTTAATTCTAAAGTTGTTGAAATGATAAGCGAGATAAGGATAAATGTCTGAAAGAACTAAGCGCCGGGATTGTAGATGAGCAGGTAAAATACTCCTGAAACCTCTATAAATCTTCATTTATTCATGATAATTCAATAATTTTCCATTAATTCCAATATCAATAATATCTGTTCAATTGATTAATCTTGATGGGTTTTTCATTAACGGTTGATTAACTTGATATTTCATATTGTTGCCTGTTTGTGTTGAGTGAATAAAATAGGAAAGTAAAGATACAAACGAGAAAATAACCAAATTATTGTTATTGAAAACTGTAAATAAAATCGATATATGAAGATTAAATTGATAGATTTGGGAATTCCTAGTTACCTAAAGGTAATAATGAGTCAATATAGTTGATATTTTGGATATTTCTGTTATATAGATGCTATTTTGGTTGGATATTAAACTTTATCTGTATAGAAAAGTTAGTTGAAGATTTGGTTAAGATTATTTGGAAAATATTTTGAAAAGGAATTTTTAGATGAAAAAGTAGCAAGAATTCAAGTAATAAGAGGAAGAGATTGAAATAATGAATTTGATGAAGGTTTTAATGTGAAAGTATGGTTCTATCGATAATGTGGGGTGGAATGACCTATCAGAGATGCCTAGACAACTTATCTGATTGTTTTCAATAACAACGGCAAAAAAGAAAGATTACGTAATATTCCTGAAATGAGAGCAGCAGAAATATATTTGGAGTAGTATTTATTGAAATTTTGTCAAAAACCAGGCAGTTTTGTCTATCATTGGATTGTATAACTAATCAGACAGTCTAACGGTCAACCGTTGCGGGAAACTCAAGTCAAAACAGGGGATGTCACGTCAAACACAAACACTAACTCATATCAATCTATATAAATCCTATAAAAAACTATCACCCGTCATCTATTTTTTTAAACTATTGCCTTGTCTTCACACATTTATCCCGTTAACCGTTTTTGGAATAGCTTTCCCACTAGCCTAATTACATCATAACAAGAGGACAAAGAAAAAGAGTAATAGAGACATCGAAATAACATCGAAATAACATCTACATTACTCTAAGTATAAGAATAATCCTGTATTTGCATAAATATATTCATAATATTGTAGCTATACACTTACAATCCATCATCTTAACAATTCTTTAATTTCTCAACTCTAAATTCCGCCTCCTCCATACACCACCTCCTCGTTCTTGAAAACTCAAAACAACACTATATCCCTCAATATTCATAACAACAGATTCTTCCCTTCATAAACTATTCAAATCCGATGTAATATTCTTGTATAATAAACTAATTATCATTTATAAAACTCTCCACTGTTTTTATACTCTCCTCTACTTTCCCCGCCTCGCTCCAAAAAAAAGTAACCATTCCTACCAAAGCCGCGACCCAACGGTTTTTTTTCATCGGCCCAGCTTCATCAGGAACATATTTTGCCATTGTAGATTAGGAATATTTCCCACTGGGAATATATACCATTAATTTTCTATAATTATGGCGGAATCCGAATCGAGTAAAAGTGATATATCTTCATCAACTAGTCATAGCGGCGATTTGACTAAAACCGCTGCCGATCGGGCCATTGGACAACGACAGCTCGACGCGGAACTATCAGAAATCGCCACAGGATTAAAAAATGCGAATTTTAATGAAAGTCTAGCTTCCAAGGAAACGCTCGGTCAACAATCGTCCGTTACTGCCAACTCGGAAGACGGCGGGTCCAAGCGATCTGAGATAGACGATTTTGTATTCAGTTATACCGATCACAGCAAAGGTTCAATGCTTTCCAGCGATTCGAAAAATATTTCCTTTTTCAGCGCTGCGCCTCCTCCGGCAACTGATACCGAACATTCTGCTGTACTTTCAGTTTCCTACGCCGCAAGCGATGGCGAGAGCGATGTATCGGCAGATAACAAGTCGGCAAGCCCTAAAATATTACAAACTGATTTTAAAACTATGAAAAGATACAGAAGAGTCTCGGATACAAGTAGTACGAGTTCTAGGCGATACCAAGCCCAGAATCATGTATGGCTTCCTATGCTGAAAACAAACCAGGGCTCTATAGCCGGCAAACATTACCGATCGACTTCGCGTTCAACTTCACGATCTGCTGCTTCGGCTGCTTCTGCTGACAGCGAGAGTCTGCCTAAATCTGCTCGTGGACGAGATGCTTTGCCGAGGCCAAGCCGTCACAGCTCTTTCTCCAGCACAAACAAAAGTCTCACCAGCTTGGCGGAGCTAGACACAAGACCTCGAGCACCATCTCCATTAAGATTTCCAGCATTAACACACGATGAAATGTCGACTTCGTCTGTGGCCGATGCTCGAGCTGATCGACGATCTTTGAAATCTGGCAGCAAGGCCGATTCTGGATCGTCACATTTCAAACGCAGCATTCTTCTCTTGTCGGACAAAAATATGCAAGATAGTGAAATATGCCCCCCTGTAGGATATTATTGCCATGCGCCCAACATCTATGGGAGTCAGCCCCCGACTGTTACTGGTCATGTCAGCCATTACGCTCAGGGCCACATTTACCTGTATGGTGGTAAGACACCCCAGGGCGTATCCAATGAATTTTACGACTTCAATTGCTCTACTATGAAGCTGATAAAGCCAGAGCTGAAGTATGCAGGGGAATTGCCTAAATTAGTGCATGCGGCATCGGCCATGGCTGATGACCGATATATCTATATATTTGGTGGCCAGGACGAAGCTGGAAACTACAAGAATGATTTATATATGCTTGATATTCATAGGCATACATTAAAGAAGATGCCTTTTGCAGATGAAAGTAGGCCATCGGCTAGATATGGTCATAGTGTTGTACTTGGAGGTGAGAACAACAGTTACCTCTATATATTTGGGGGAATTCAAGAAGATTTCAAGCTTCTTAATGATATTTGGACAGTGAATATTTCAAAGGCAGTGCCTGAAGAAGTCAGTTTCAGCAAAATCACCCTTTCTGATTATACAAGACCGTATATGCGAGCGTTTCATTCGGCTCATTCTATCAATGGAGGAAAAGATATGATTATCTTTGGAGGAACAGGAGCGGATTCGAAAGTATATGGAGATGCATGGATATTTGGGTTTGAAAGCCGGAAATGGACTCAAATAGGGTCCAAACTCAAGGATACTCAAATAACTCCGACGGATTCCCGAACGTCTTTACCTGATAGTCAAACATCATTGCAGAGTACTGATTCTGATGTTTATAGACGAAGTCTTCACGCATCATGCATTATTGGAGACCATTTAATTGTTGTCGGTGGATACGATGGGGAAAAGTCCACATGTGCTCTGACTAGGCTATCAATAAGCAAGAAGATTTGGAGTACCATCAAGGTCTATGGATTGCAGATATCAGGCCAATGCTTCCACAAGGTGGAATACTATGACAGTAGGATATTTATTTCAGGAGGACTAGGGTCAGGAGGCCATTATGGAGGGTTTTTGATCATAGAAGCACCTACAGCAGTGCTGATGGAGAAGAATATGTGAGGAGGTGGAGGACAACAAAGGAGAATAATGGTACGACAATAGTACGGTAATACGATAATGGCGCAATATCGTAATATGACTATTTCCAGCCAAAAGAACTCTAATTATTCCCCCCACCTTGTCGTTCTAAATATATCCCCCCGCGCCTCTTAAGCTTAATTGTTCTCCAATACCATATTGGGTAATTTGATCAGGTTACCCCAGGTTCTTGAAACGGAAGCAACGGGAACCCACATCCCAGGATTAACCATTCTAAAAAAAATTAAACACAGGGCTTGAATATTCCTCTTTTCTCGACTTTTCGTCCCTTTGGTGTTGCCCTACCCTTGTCATGATTTGTGCTTTGTCGTCACCACCCCACTCATAATTTCCAAACCGGAGGAGTTTTTCCTTCCTTCCCCCTCCTCAATATAACTCAAACCAACCCCACAACCATTCTTTTCTGTCCAAGATGTTTGTTTTTCCTGCCAACGATGAAGGGTATCGAAGGCGAAAACGAGCTCTTAAGGCATGTGAGCAGTGTAAAAGACGCAGGGTAAGTGCATTAGATCTTGGTGTATTCAAGGCAAAAGGTTACTAACCTCCCCCCCAGAAACGTTGTGATTTCCCCGTAGATTCCGTCCGCTGTGAGCCTTGTGAAAAGGCAGAAATCATGTGTAGTTTGGTGCCGGATTTCAAACTCCCTGTTAAAGAGACTCCAAGGTATGATAATCTGGCTAGACAGAGCCTGTTCAGTAGACCAGCAGTTAAACGAACTTCTTCTTTCACCGGAGATAGCTCGGCCTCAAGCTCGGGTACTTCACCGGCTCATCCAGTTGCTAGACCGTCGTTGGGCCCTAGAGCTGCTAGTTATCAAGAAGGATCAAAGATTAGTCGCCCCATGTTGGATGGAGCGCTCAGCGACCGCCTGGGGTCAATGGGTGGCAGTATTAGTGAAATCAACGGTGCTCAGGGTAATAATCATAAGCGTTCAAGCTCGTTTGTTGACCGTGAAGCGGGCATGAGTCTGAAGCAGGAATGGCAGTCGAAGTTGCCTAAATATAACCTGCCCAACACGCCGAAACAGGCGTCCAAGGTTGATCGAGAAAATATCGGCATGTGGGTCAAAGGAGCGAAGTCGCAGCAACGACTAAGTCCGCATTTGCATACTTACTTGTCAGCGATCAATGCTTTCAGCATGCCTTTGCGGGAGAATCGAAACAGCCTGATTCAACTGTATAGCGAAAGTGTGGATTCGCTCTTCCCTCTTCTTGACAGAGATCATTTTGTCAAACTACATGATATTGGACAGGCCCCTACTATTTTGCTTCATGCAGTTCTGTTAGTTGCTGCACGACATCCCCGAGCACGACAATATCTTGGATCGGAGTCTGTGCGGCAATTTTGCGCTAACACGGCCGAGAAAATCCGTGCATTGTTATTTGCAGAAGTGGAGAAAGACAGACTGACTTTGGTAAGGATCTATGCCTTGTTATCTCTGCATAGCGAAGGGCCTGATGGTCTGGAAAACTCGTGTGCCGATTTGGAAATGGCCATACATTATGCGATTTCTCTTGGAATACATCATGAACGACCATTTGTGGATAAGGTGGATCTAAAGAAACTTTGGTGGAGTATTTGGTGCATGGATCGAATCAGTGGCTGTGTCAATGCCCGACCTCTTATTATCAATAGTGAAGATATGGGCATTAGTGTCATTTCCCTGGACGAGCATGTGGAACTATCTCGATTAATAGAATCATGTGGAATGCTGGAAAAAGTTATCTATCTGTATCGGCCAAGACGAGTTTCGGAAGACAGCGCTGCAATTCCTCCAGAAGTAGATGCATTGTTTATTGGGGACGATAGTGCTAATCCAAATAATGCATTCCGGGCTCTTTTACACTATATATCATTTATTTTGGCGCACAAGCGTTTAGATTTGGAAGATAGTTTACCGGAGGAACCGGTTGTGTTGGAAGATAGCGGGTTAACTCCGGCTACCAAACAGGAGGAAGAAAATATTAAAAACGAGCCAGATATTAAGATTGAGGGAATAGACTCAGATATTGGAGATGAAGATACAGGCTCTTTATCAGCAGGACCTACACGAAGATTTCGACGCCTCGGCAATTATGGGCCACGTACTATTGGTACGATGTACACACCGTTAACTATGGTTCTTGCTGAGGAAAGATTAAGACTTAGAGGAGGGTTACCGTCGCCATCGATTGAACAAACACTTGAGGATTATTTCACACTGAAGACACCACCTCCGCATGAAAACGGGTTTTCACATGAAAATGATATACCGCCAGAAAACCCAATTCATCACAACAGAGATGACGAGTTATTATTATCGACGGCTGGTACAATGTTGCGAATCATCAAGTATTCGAATATTTTACCACCGCTGCCTTTGATTCCTTATTCGCTATCATTGACTTTGACAGTATTTTTACGTACATATCCTCGATGGGACTCGGAAACAGGACTTGGCTGGAAAGATACGTGCTCTTTGTTGGAAGGGATGGCCGATACTTGGTGGGTTGCGGGAGCTATGGGGTCGATGGGCCGTAATATATTCCATAGTTTGGAGAAACTGCAGCAGCAGGTTCCAGTAAAGAGTGGACCTCAAGTGAGGCGAGCCAAACAAGCCAAGCAAGCGAAACAAGATAATGTAAGCTTTGTGGCGGGGTTCAATGGATTTCGTGGGTCTGAGGGAAGTATTATGGGGAGCAATACGGATACGACTATGGAAGATTCTGCTAGCAATGAAGATAATACAGGGATGACGGGAGAGATTCCGGCACTTACGGAGGATGTATTTTTGAACATGTTTTCGGATTTTCCGAATCAGACGAGTTTTCTTGATGAAGCACTAAATTTGGAAGCGTTTAGTGGGGTTGAACAGTGGTTACAAGAGAAGGGAATACGATGAGAGGATTTGCATGAAGGATTGAATTAGCTATACGGGGGATAATGAGGAAATGAGGGATTGAAGCTATGAAGTTTATGAAAGTGAGGAGGATAGAAAGCATTGGAGAGATGAGATAAAAGATTGGATGGAATAAAGGAATAAAGCTATAATAAGTTGGATGGAATAAAGGAATAAATGAATTTATAAAATATCGAATTATTGCATTGAAGGAAATGAATATAAGTTTAAAATATCGAATTCTGCATTGAAAGAAAGAAATTCACTGCATTAAAATGAATAAATCTATAAAATATCGAATTCACATAAAGACATGTCTATCAGTCAGTTCATCACAGCTATGAATTACAACAACTAACTACACAATAACATAGAATAACCAATAAAAATCCTGTTATAATTACAAAAGATTCAAAAGATTCAAATACTATAAAATCTCCAAAAGCCCCCACCCCCTGAAAAACGCCCTTGCTTTGGTTTCTCAAAGCCGTGTCCTTGAAATTATATTTTACCCTCTTGTAATTGGTTCAAGTTTTATCACCCCATACAAGTTTTTTTCCCATCGTCAACGCAGTTTTTGCAACGATTACCCTCGAGATAGAAATTCGTCAATTACCATGTCCTTCACTAATCGAGCGTTCCGATCATTAGGAATAGCTAGAAGTTTGACTCTTGGCCGTTCAACACCAGCAGTTAATCGTCATGCTGTTGCAGTGAAGCGAGGAGGAGTTTCAATGATGCACGGACGCCAATTAGTTCGAAATTATTCCAGTGAACATGATGAGGAAACATTTGAGGAATTCACAGCTAGATATGAGAAGGAATTCGACGAGGCGTATGATTTGTTTGAGGTTCAACGAGTTCTAAACAATGTGTTTTCGTATGATTTGGTGCCAGCTCCGGCAGTATTGGAGAAGGCACTTCATGCAGCACGTCGTGTGAATGATTATGCTACAGCCAGTCGGGTGTTTGAGGGTGAGTGAGAAGATTTAGATAGATTAGATATGTTTAAAGTGATGAATTAACTGGGTTTAGGACTTCGTCATAAGGTGGAATCAAAGGAACAGTATGATCAATATTTACAAGAACTTAAGCCTATCCGAGACGAATTGGGCATTACTCTTAAAGAAGAATTGTTCGGTGAAGCGTAGCAATAGCATATGTAATTTCAAAGAAAACCCCCCCAATTACTTTGTATTATTATTTGACCTGTATTTACTTGTTGAATGCTCTATAGCATGAGTATCCAATCATAACACTCAGATATTAGCGGCCGGGACTTTTGCTAAAAAAACACCACAAAGTGAATTATTTAAATGATTTCCCATTTACACTGTTACTTTTACTTGAATATTATATTGCATTGCAAAAATGGCAGGGAAACATTATCATCGTAAGTAAAGCTTTGTTTATATTGACAAGTATGACGAATCTAACATGTTAGCATTAATCCATGATAAAGCCATAGACAATTATGGTGGTAAGTACAAGTGCCAGAATCCCATCCAAGCGTAATTATACTAATCAGCTATATATCAGATATGAGGAATAATCTGCGTAAAACGTTTTTCTTCAATAAGAAAAACAGTACATTTCTTTTATTTGCATTTGCGTTGTTTCCAATGACGGTAGGATATGTTGCATATAGGACGTCAGGGCAGTTGAATTTTGCAGCGAAAAGAAGGGGAGAGAGTGTATGGAGGAGGGAATAGAGAGTAAGGGAATAGTAAGAGATAAACTATTACTTCATGAGTTATTTGGTGATATTTCAATGTCGGTTTCAATGTGCACCCATAGTATGACTGTTAAGTAAAGGTGTTTATACAATTAGACCAGTGTGTACATTACGAGATTTGAACAAATGGCAATTTGGGAAATTAAACAAATGGGAATTTGAGAAATTGAGAACTTGTTTTTCTCTCATGTCAACTCTACTACTGCTTGATAGTACTACACATTCAACACTACTGCTTGATAGTACTACACATTCAACACCACTGCTTAATAGTACTACATATTCAACACCATTATTCCATAATTCCTCGAATTATATACTTTTATTCAATATTGTTCAACCATCCTTATCATCCCCCAACAATATCTCAATCTCTATGCTTATCGCATCATTTGCTATCTCTATGCTTTATCACATCATTTGCCATCTCAAACAACGCTACCCTTATTTCCTATACCACATTCTCGTAATCTTCGTATTCCTAATCTTCTTCTGAAGCTGGAATACTCCATACATGAGTGCTTCTGCTGTAGGAGGACATCCTGGAACATATACATCCACAGGCACTATTCTATCACATCCTCTAACCACAGAATAACTATAATGATAATATCCACCACCATTTGCACATGAACCCATTGAAATCACCCATTTAGGATCAGGCATTTGATCATATACTTGACGTAAAGCCGGCGCCATTTTGTTGGTTAAAGTTCCTGCTACAATCATGCAATCGCTTTGTCGAGGCGATGCTCGGAAAATGATTCCTAACCGATCCTGATCATATCTTGGCGTTGAAACATGCATCATTTCTACCGCACAGCATGCTAAACCAAATGTCACGGGCCAAAATGATCCTTGTCGAGCCCAATTTGCTACTGCATCTACTGTGGTAAGAGTGTAATCCAAAGCACTGCTATTCTTCTGGTCACTAGGCAATGGATAATCTGTGGGCATTGAAGATAGTGACGCCTTGGCCGTTCGAGCCGTTTTCAGGCCTCTTACAAACGCCGGAGTCGATGCAAATTGCCGTGTTACGTTTCTTAGCATTGGTTGTTAAGTTAGAAAGAGTGTGAAAATCAAAAATGTGTGATTGGCGGAGAGGAGTGGTACGGCTGAAGAGACACAATGAAGAGAGCAGGAGGATAAAAAGGCTATGAAGGGTTGTTTATTTATTTTGTTTTTTATTTTTTCATGGTAATTGAATTGTATGTAATAATTTGATTTACAACTTTCTTTGTTTTGTATACTGGTTGGTTGGTATATGATATTCATGGCTGCTCTGTATGTTTACAATGGCTCCTCTACAACGGCTCTCTGCTTACAGCTCCCCTGCTTACAGCTCCTCAGTATAATTCCAATGGCTACAATACCATAACCTCACCAAGTAACAAAAACGTAAAATATATAATGAACGAACAAACGATCCAGCGAACAAGTATCCCTCCTCACTAACACATCTATCTAATCCTATGCACCACTCTTCCCCAATTCCTCCATCATCCCACTACTCAGCGATTTCGTCTTTCGCGCCCCTCGCGGCTTCTTTGTTTTCTTCGTTATGGCTGATCTTTCCCTCTTATGCTGTTGGCTCGTTGAGAACGAATTGTTCAAATGAACCTGGAACGAAGACATGCTAGACACCATAGGACGGGCTCCTCCAGTTGAAGGGTTGCTCGCTGAAGGGTAACTACTTGCCGACGGTGCTGATAATGTTCTAGAAACATTCGAATTCCCACTGTTTGCAGGTAAAGTACGATTGAAGAACTTACCCTTGGCCGGTGAAGTATCTGAAGCCTCAGCAATCAGTTTAGTAAAACTGCTCATTTTAACCGCTCGAATCGGTGTCTGTGAATTACCATATCCTGCTCTTTGCCGCAAAACCGTCTCTTGACGCTGTGCCGACGACAGAACCACAGTACTAGGGGTATTGATTGCTCCATTGAAATCCTTGGTAGGCGTAGACCATGCAGGATGAACCAAGTTCTCCTTGTCGGGATCATTTGCTCTGGCTCGATTACCCTGTGAATAAAGCAAATTATCGTAAGGAGTAAAATTATAAATAAGAGGATCTTCATTGGCATCAGAAGGACCCTTCAACGGCAGTACCGTCGAGCTCAAATATGGCTCCACATCCGTATCCAATTGCCTTGCCAGAGCCTCGACCTTGGCTATATTAAGCGGAGAATATTCCGTGACGGCTGTTCCAAATGCATTTCTTCCAGGCGTCGACGATAATCTTCCACTGGAATCAATCCAGCCTGAGAAGAGCTCATTATATGACTGACGCCCAACCTGTTCCTGGTCCTCGTCCTCCTCATTCCCTATAATACTAGGCAGAAGCATGCTTTCCATCTCAGCATACGACATGCCTGCATAATTGAACTGATCATTCATCGATGCTGTTTTGGTGGTTTGGCCAGTGTGGAAGTTGCCGTTTTGTTTACTGCGTCGCATTGTTTATTGCTCCGTTGCCCTGGTAACCACGTGTAAACAAACCATATCAACAACAATACCGCCTTTTCCACACTTTACAACCTCCACCAGCTTTTTTTTACAAATGAATGGCCAATATTCCCCGGCCAATTCAAGTGCTGTAGCGCCAAATATACATGAATCTCATGATAAACAAAGCGGAACTTTGACGCAATTCTTCAATGAGCTCGGCGAAGAATGGGTCGAGCCTAGCATTGACGATTCTACTCGCATGTCCAATTCCGCTTTAGACGATAATGACTTCGATGATTCGGCTCGTATTGCCTCTACAGGATCTTTGGGCTTCGACTTTGCCACCACTAAAATCGAGTCTCCTGATGTTAAAAGGACCCCTGAATGGAAACGAGCCGTCAATCGGAACCAACTACTTCACTCCTCTCCTGCCAAGAAATCGTCCCTGGAAAACATGTTTGAACCTCTTGCTCGACCTGTATCACCTCAGCATGGGTCTACGAAACTAACAGCTATCATGGAGGACGAGGAAGCGCCTGAAGTAATGGTCAAGCTTCCCGATGATAAGCAACTACTATCCGATCAACAACTTCCAATTAAGATCTTCGGAAACCATGATACTCCTACCAAGGCCAAATTGGAAGGTCTTTTATATAGTTTTGATTCAGCTGGTTCAACTATAGGCACCAATGCCACAGGGCGTGGATCAATATCGACTGTACCATCTCATGAGCCCACACAACCTGGCGAATCTATAAAGCATGGGGATACAAAAAAGGATTTCACTTCGCAGGATTATGTCAATGATGCCAATATTCTTCTGGCAAAGATCAAAAAACGAATGGAACCAAGTTACAGGGACATGGAAGGTGAAGGTGCTGAATTGACCACTTCCGATATCTCGTCGTCAGATGTCTCCAATGGACACAATTCTCTCGAAGAAATCCGTCAAAATTTCTCTACTTACGACGAATCGTCTGGTAGTAGCTATATGGATAGCGGGCATTCAAGTATTCAGAATCTGTCCATTAGAGAATCCGTCAGAGAATCGCATGCGGAGCCTGAGAAACAAGCATCCACCTCAATGGAACCTCCAGCGTCCAAGGCACATCCTCGAATGAAGCAAATCACTCCACAATACTTTGCTGAGAATCAGACACAGTTCAATAAGAATCACGCTATGGAATTCGATCCAAATGACGGTGTTTGGAGAAAACGGTCTGGTTCATCTACGCTTTATGCTGCTTCGGGCAATGTCACGCAAAAATCTGTCATGACATCTTACAACTCGATTCAGGAGTTTTCTGAGCCTGAAGTGGATAACAACGTCTTTAGTGAAATCTCTGATCTCGACGAAAGCCAATCTTCCAAGCTAGCTTTATCCAAAACTTCTAGGCCTGAGGATACCATAAGTTCATCTCAAAACATGACAAGGTCAGACAGGCACATGCCATCGCAATCACAGGTGAATGAAAGCTTATACGAAGTGACTTCAAGTTCACAATCATCAATGCAAAGCGTCATTTACGGCAGCTATGGATCTTCTTCTGGTTCCGTCATGGTCAACAACAGCGGCCGCAAAGTTTCACAATACAATGTTATGCCGATGAAAGGAGTCAATGACACCTCTATGTACGGCTCCCCGTCAGTTACTAATATTTCTCTTGTTCACGCCTCGTTTTCTCATGCTCTCGGTGAGACTATTCGCATAATACCTTTCGACTCTGATGGCCACCAACGTCAATCTCAGTATCTGAATATTCCGCCTAATGATAGGCTGGTCACTACAGCCTGGGTCGGCAAGTCGCATCCTCATCTGGAAGTGCTCGATGCACCGGATGGAAAAGTGCAGTTTGTTCAAGGGCTTCCTCAGAGCTTGAGAGTACTAAATCTGGCAAATAATCAAATCGATGACCTTGGATCGCAGTTTCATCGACTTATCAATCTTGAAGTTCTCAATTTGTCTGGAAATGGCCTTGTTTCCTGCGAGTTTTTGAAGCCTCTTGTTCATCTCAGAGAGTTGAATCTCGCCAACAATAGCATCAAATCGTTCGATGGGTTAACCGAACTTTCTAGTCTGCAGAAGCTCAATCTTGATGATAATAAGATCGAAGGTGTAGTTGATTTAAAGACTATGAACTGGCCAAATTTATCATCGTTGAGCTTGATGAGAAACCAAGGAATATCCTCAGTAATCGGCATAGGAAACGACAAATCCAGTCTGCGTGAGCTATACCTGGATGAAAACAGCAACTTGCAGTTGGTCAGCAGTGATGGATCTGAAAGTTTACTCAAACTATCGATTAATAGCTGCCCAGGCATAACTCAGCTCAACTTGAAGACCATGAATAGATTGCAGGTTCTCAAGAGCGACAATAATGCAGACTTGACGGAATTCAAGGATGATTACATACCAAAGAGTCTACGAACTGTTTCAATGAGATACCACGGTAAGAAGTTTGCCAAAGGCGGCGAATCAATGTTCACCAGTCTTTGTGAAGTACAACGACTTCGAATCGGTCACACACCTATACGGCATTTGGTATTTGGAGACGAGTTTTTCCTGAACTTGCATTTGCTGGATTTGTCATATTGTGGGTTAAAGCAATTGCCGGTTAACTTCAATGAGAGATGTTGCAATCTAAGAGTCGTGGATTTGAGCCACAACGAGATCCGTGATACAAGCCCTCTGATGGCTATTCCAAAGCTCGTTTCACTAGATCTAAGAGGAAATCATATTGATCAAGATTGGTTCAAAGTATTACTTAAAACCATAAGGACTTTGGAGCAACTGTCAGAGCTGGATACAAGAGATAACCCGGTAAGCTCGAAAATATACAGTGAAGAAGCAGATATGAACGAAGATTTGGTGAAAAGTAGAGCAAAGTATAGACAAGCTATTATTGATAATAGCCATGGATTGAATATTCTGGATGGAGAGACTCGGGCCATTTAAGGTGATACTTAATACGATTGGAAACATTGAATAAGACATAATGAGTAATGAATGTACTTTTAAGGGTAATTTGATCATATTCGGTTAAAAATGGGTAATTTGACGCATGATATACCGATTTTAGAGCATAATATACCGCCAAGTTAGAGCATATACCTTCTACTTGTACACCCCCATTAGTCGTAAATGAATATATTGAAGCTGTAACAGCCTAGACGGCGAAATAATAAACTATAGGAAACATTACATGTATGATAACTATCCAACAAGGTAGTACAATGAGATCATACCAATTAACAAACTTTTATCCAGGATACCAGTTATCGATATAGTATCCTGCTAAGATTCAGTAAATATCTAATATCCACACTGGTTTGGATACTGTCTGCTATCCAAAGGCTGTGGGAAGAGTCCATTCTCTACTAGTTGTGTATAATCCCATTCAGGGGCGTTCTCAGTCTTGTAATTCCAGAAGATCCATCCGCCTGCCTGGTCATATGCATCTAGTTGTGCCTCAATAAATCGCCTGGTGTCTTGTTTGTGTTGTTCAGACCAGGTGCTAATGTCGTTTATATCACCACAGCTTCCAATATATGGGGTGTTGTCGTAACCATCTTGGTATCGAGATCCTCGGCCGACACCATTAACCATGCTTTGACAATCAGTCAGAGCAGCTGACCATTCACCACATACACGCCACAAGTATTCGCTTCGCAATTGAGGTCCTATATTGCAAGCAAATTCGACATGCTGGTCAATAGTTCGCTCGAGCTCTGGTCCGGAGAAAACCTGATAAAAGTGATGATCAAGAACAACGTTCCAGTAATCAGGAAGCTGCATAAAGTCATCCCAGTAGCCAAGCTGCTGAAATGCATCATGGATGACAACTGCAGTGTCAGAACCCGCATCTCGAACAGTAGAGAAGCCATCATAGTAAAACTGTTTCAGAGTATCCATATCCAAAGCAGGGCCCAATGGCTCATTGACAAGCTCAATTCCAGCCACAACGTCATCCCAGTCACCTCCACCATATGTAGCAGAAATATAGTTGAGTACATCGAGAGTAACTTGCTGGTTATCACCCCATTGCCATTGGATTTGATCTCTCAAACCCGAGTTATCAAAGCCATTCTGAGAGCCAGGAGCACCATGGACATCTAGCCAGACAGTCAAATTATATTGTCGGCATAAATTGAGTACATTGACCAAATATTGCTCTTGCCCCTGTGCATAGGGGTCACCAGGCTGTAATTTAAAGGCCCAATATCCAATAGGAATACGCAAAAAATTGATTCCGGTCCAAGCAATGTAAGAAATATCGCTCTCAGCAATCCAAGTAGCCCAATGGTTATTGAAGTAGTCCTCCATGGCTTGTTTGCCATGAAGGTCGGTGTACTTCTGGGCAAAATGGTACTCATCAACAGGAGTTTCAATTCCAGCGCTTGGCCACCATTCAAACATGGAAGGATTGATATAAGGTTCGAGGACAAACCATCCACCGATATTAAGACCTCTTACCTTTTCATTGCCGTAGTCAAAACTAAGAAATGAGCCATCACGCTTTACAGAGGAACGTTTGACCGTCGGAGAAGCCGAGATGGAGCAGGCCGAGACGACCAAGAGAAAAAACGAAAGAATCTGCATGTCGAAGACAGTTGCAAAAAAAGTGTACAAAAGCTAAATAATACAAAAGAATCCCAAGACCCAGTACAAAACCTCGTTATAAATGATGGATGGTCGATTTTTTTGTGTGTTTGGTCCCGATTGTCTCATTTATAACCGAAGGAGCAATATAAATATCCGTCTGCATATTTGCCATTTCTTTTGGGGGCTACCCACCCTGGTCATCCGTGGATTAAAAGGCACGTTGAAATGAGCAAACCAGTCGAGATATACAATCAATGGTCTAGGTATAAGTAATTGCGGCAAGGAATATATTCTATACTACTATTTGACTCGTATATGATTCTTCTAAGCCATTTATCCAGCCACTTGTATGATATCTCCGTTGTCTGATTTGTATTTGTAACAATTGTAACCTTAAATAAATAGGTGGTTGGGCCCCAAAAAAATAAAATAAAAGGTACACGGCCAAGCAACTTAGTGGGAATACTAAACAAGGTGGGAAGATGGTAGGGAAAAGAAAAAACGAATAATAGAGAAAGGAGATGCAGAAAGGCGGGTTGATGAGATGCTTATAAAGGAAGAATTGGTTCTATCATCTTTTATTAAACTTGTTTATATTCATACCCACTATTCTCTCAACCCATGTACCTTATCTCATTGCCATTTATTCCCTCACTGCAGCTGGGCACGTTCTTGTCACTATGTAAAGTTTTTTTTAAATCTATGCATGGCCTTGTCTTTTTTTGGCATCAACAACTGAAAATATAGAATCCGCGATAACTGAAAATTAATTAAACGCCACAAAAATCTTCTTGTTACATAGTAAACAGGTTTTTCATGTTAATTCTTCTTCTACAAGACCCATTCTCTTGCTTTCCCATGTTTGCTACCCTCCAATTACCCTTGAACCATCGTCAAATGCTCCCCAAAGGAGGTTGCCAGGCAATTCCGAACCCATTCCTATTAATAGGGTTGCTACTTTTACGCGACTTGCAGTCTTGGCATGCAGCTAACTAACCCGACTTGGAACTATTGTTATAATTCTTTGTAGATGGACATTTATTTAATTAAGTAATTGTGTTGTTTGTTCTTTGTTACATATTTGTTGATCGTATTCCGTATTCCATCGGACACCGCTATAAATTTGTTAAAATACTTTGCTGATCATGGAATCATTGCTGATCATGCATATTTTCGGTCTAAGAACCCATCTTCTTTGTTAAAAGAACAAGTGACTATTATTTACTTTACCCTTGCAATGCCTTGGTTTTGTTTATACTTTACCATACTTTACTTGAAGCTTTTACTGATAAGAATTCAATGTGATAATAGGTAATCATGCCACTTTACGTGTTTCAAGATATACTGAAATTAAAAAAAAATCTCCAAAATTGAATAAAAAATTTTCTACTGAATATTATTAATTTACTTTGTTTTCTACTATCTGCTCTTGTCATAATTACACTGCTTCCCATACTTTCGGTCTTCCAACGGTTGCGGGAATATCCCGGCCTTGACCAACGCTTGATAATCCCACTCGGCAGCGTCTTCCGTCTTGTAACTCCAAAATATCCAGCCATTTGTCTCCTCGTATGAATCCAATTGAGCTTCCACAAATCTCCTGGTATCTCGCTTTTGATTGTCGGACCATGAACTGATATTATTACTGCTCATTCCGCAATCCCCAGTTTTGCCAATTCCATCCAATTGACCCTCGTAACGCGTGCCTCGGCCGACTCCATTCAGCCATTTAGCACAGTCTGTCAAAGCTGCCGACCATTCGCCGACCACTTTCCAAAGATCCTCTGATTGCACGTCCCTGCCGAACTTACAAGCATCAAGAATATGCCCATTGGCATCCTGTCCAACCAACGGAGTAAACACCTGATAATGATGCTTATCCATAATCACCTCGTGATAATCAGGTAGATTGAATTTGCCATTCCAGAAATTTAGCGGTTGGAAAGCATCGTGGATGACAATTGGCGTGGTTATATTCTGGTTTCGAATCTCCTCATACCCATCTCGATAGAATTGTTCAAGTTCATACAAATTCAAACGAGGTCCAAACGGTTCATTGGCCAATTGGATTCCTACAACAACATCTTGCCAGGCAGGGGTACCATATTTTTGCCCAATCTGCTTCAAAATGGCCAGAGCTTCCTTGGCTGTATCTCCCTGAAGAAACCCAACTTGGTCTCGAATTCCCGAATTATCAAATCCATTTTGTCCTCCAGGAAGCCCATGGAAGTCAATCCATACCTTGAGTCCTTGGTTTCGAGCCCAATTGAGTGATTTGATCAAATATTCCTCTTGCCCTTGAACATATGGATCTCCAGGATATGTTTTAAAAGCCCAATAGCCAATTGGAATTCGGACCAAATTAATTCCAGTGGATTTTATAAATTTAAAGTCTTCTTCAGTAATAAATGTCGACCAATGCTGCTGCATAAACGACTCTGTTGCTGCTTGTCCATGTTTAGCTGTATAACTCTCAGTTAAATGCCATTCATCAACAGGATCATGACCCAAAGCATTGACTTGATCAAACAAAGAAGGTGTCATATAAGGCTCTAGTACGAGCCAGCCACCGAGATTAAGGCCTCGTACCTTTTCATGTTCATAATCAAATGAGATTTGAAGACATTGAGCCGTTGTTGCTAGGAAGATTGCAGAAATTATGACAGAGTGAAAAGATTGAAAAAACAGCATGACAATTGAAAAGGATAGAATTTCGTTAGAAATCAATAAAAGTGTAATGAGCAGTCGAACAATATATCAAAAGATTGTGCTTTACTATTGTGTCCTGTATATCTTGAATTTGATTCTTTTGACAGTCGTGGAGAAATTTTTCAGATATTGTCCTTCAAGTATTGAATTCGGAAAAAGTCAATGCCAATAACGGAAAAAATCTAATAGAAAGTATTGTTGGAGGAATTGGCTCTTATTAAATTGTTGAAGGATTGTTATGGACTAGCGCATTATTATGCCTCAGGTGAGAGTGCATGAACACAGAAACAAGTGGGCGAAATGGCTTTGTGGAACTGGCATAAAGTTCATTCCAAACAGCATGAAGGTTGTTAATTACGGAAATATTATGCTGAGCTTAATATTGGCTGCAATGGAGGGAACTGCGGTCTGGCCCTGGTCATGACCTCATTAGAAGCATAATATTGGCAATAATACCCTGCAGACTGAAAAAGTTCATGTGATTAATTTATCTGACAAATAATATCAAGCTATAGTACAACCCATATAAGCTTAAATCAGATATGGTTATAAGGAAAAAAAGTCTAAAACTGCTCAAGTCAGACTTTCTAATTGGGAAAATGTGCGGCTATAGGGCGAATCTATAAAAGACCCCAATGCTACTTTTCAGTGTCCCTTTGGGACATTTGGTCAATTTGAAACGATACAGAGAAGATCAGCATGGCCCCTGCATAAGGATGACACGCTTTACAAAGAGATTTAACCGATTTTTTTTTTGAAATTTTTGCAAGATAGTGATCTGATATTAATATTATATCAATATGAAATAGGGCAAATGTGCCTTATACAAGAAAAACTAGACACGAATTTCCCTCAACCCATGTGATCCTTTGCGATCGGGAGTTCGAACCCCACTGGTGACGTTATTTCCTCATGATATATATGCATGTCGGCTGAGCTGAGGCGTTATTTTTTTTACCAACACTTAATTTAACTCACGCATTTACTAAACTCGGCTAGGGGAAATGAATAAAGGGCCAAATCCAAGTAATCCTCCTCCAGACTATAATCAGGGATATAGCGGATACCCGCCATCCGCGGGATATCCCCAGGCTGGATATCAACAAGGATACCAGCCGAATTATCCAAATTATCCAAACTACGGACCTCCAATGAACCAACCGCAATATGGCGGCGGAGGTTTCGGAGGTCAATATTATAATGCAGGTCAGCCAGGGTATGGTCAGCAACCATATGGGAACCCACAACAGCCCGTATATGTTCAGCAGCAGCGCTATGACGATTCTGGTGAAGCCTGTTTAATGGGATGCTTAGCGGCTATGTGTATTTGTTGCACCATGGATGCGTTACTCTAGTAAAAAAAGACACAAAGAGAATCCCGGTGGGACAATGGTTAAGACCTGCATGGGTTTAATTGACGTTATTTTTGCATGAAAAGTGTTTGAAGTTTATAGAGAGAGATTTATCGGTTTGCCAGTTTTAAGGTTTTGACGCTTTGACAAGTTGCCCAAAATAGCTTGATTGAGATGTGAGGGGGAAAATCTCAATATTTATTTAATTTTATCGTATTTTGACTTTGTTTGTAGATTGGGAATTATAGAAACAAATTTGTTTGTATTGCTATATAATTTTCATATAATGATGGAAATTTCCCCTTTTTTTCCGTAATAACCAAAACAGGCAAAATGAGTGTTTGTTTCATCTGTTTATCAACAGAACAACTAGATTGGTATAACAATGCCGGTTGATGACTCCGTCATGTCTGAAAAAGATATGAATTTACCAGAACAGGAGAATAATGTTGCATCTCATAAAGAAAAACCTGTAGATATAAAGTTAGATGTAGATAGTACTCGTAGTGTTGATAGTACTGGTAATGATGATCCTGGCCATAAACATGATACTCCGCAACAGAAAAGCCGGCGTGATCACACATATCGAGAGTATTTAGATTCTGATGACGATGATGATATGGCCGCGGAATCGGCCGTAGAGACACCTGTTGCTGCCAATGGGGCCTCTCAGAACTGGCAACCTCCGTCAACAGTAGCAAAATCAGGCATTCGATTGGCTGAACGCGTTCAAAAGTCAAATGAGCAGGAGAATTTGAATTTAAGAATCAAAGTACGCGAATATGAGAAATTGTTGAGGAAGAAAAACATCAAATTCGACGATGATCATACCAAATATTCTCCCGTCACTTCGACGCCAGAAGCGGCTGCCGACAAATCACAAGATTCAATTGATATCGAGCATAAAAATGACACGCTGAAACAGGAGAATGTGGCTCTTCATGACCTGGTGAATTATCTCAAGAGATGCATTGACAATAATAGCAAGGCTTCATATTACAGTGCAGGGCCTGAAGCTTCTCCGTACCGTACAACAAGTCCGTATCATCGAGGACCTTCGCGTACAGCGGAATCATATCATTTTGGAAACGTGCCGGATTTGGTGCCTCCAATGACTGGCAGTTACTCGCCTACTCCGCACTATCGAAATGCATCTCCGCGACGATCTCCGATGCATGGAATATCGCCAAATCCCTCGAGATCTTCAAGGTATAATAATCATACGGGAGATGTGGAATCGTCATGGGATGAGCGAAATCGTGCCATTGAGAACGCCATTGCTGGGAATGATTACTTTGATTCAGCCAACAGTGAATCTGACCTCAAAGCAGTAGCTCTTGAGTTATACAATACTGCACGTGCAATTATGGACTGGGATACAAGTGAGGAAGCAGGAAACAGATGCCAAGTTGTATTGAAGAAGTTTTACTCTCAATATGATGGTGTATCTGGATCATGGGCTACAGCCAAAGATGGATCTGGCTATATTGCAATGTTGACTAATATTGTTGTTCTGGCTGATGCTGCAAGAGCTCGTCTTGTTGAGAAGTTTCGAGAACTGAATGATTACCTTGACAGTAAAGAAGAAGAAGCAGATGGACATACTGATCTTAAACGGCAATATGACGACCTGATTTCTGCTTATGATGATCTCAGCAGTGATCGAGAAGAGCTATATTCAGCATATATGGCATTCAAAAATATGAGTGATCAATTGAAGCAAGTACTCGCGTCGGCGATTCCGGGATTCGGCGAAAAAAGTCTTGTTGAACATGTATCAGATGCATTATCAGAACTTCAAAGTTTGGATCAAGAAAACAAAAAATTACGATCAGAGGCAAAGGACGGATTGAAACGAACGCGGGTACTTTCGTCGGAAATGGAGGAAAGAGTGGTTTCTTTAGAGCATGAGCTTCAACGGGCTCAAACACGGAATAGCGAGCTTAATTCCGAGATGGACGAAATGGTCAAAAGGACAAACAGTCTATCATTGGATTCCAATAACAAGAGCGAACATTACCAGCAAATGTTTAAGAATCAAGAACGAAATACCCAGCTGGAACGAGAAAATAACAAAAAGAGGGCTAAAGTAAAGGATCTTGAGAAGAGAATCAAGGCTGGCAAACTGTTCACATCCGGCATCATTTCAAAGCTTATTTCAACATTAGAAGCGTCCTTAGGACATGAATGGGCAGAAAGAACGACTACGGATCTCGAACGGTTGCCGGAAGGAACCCCCGAGCATGTTGCAATCAAACTAAAAATGATAGATACCCTGCTCATATCGGAAGTAGACAACATGCGTGTCAGTTCGCAACCAACTACGGATGAAGCTAGAATATGGCGGGCTCGTTATGATGATATGAGGATGCAATATGACAAGGAGAAGGAGCAGCGGCAAGCTTTACAAATAGGAGCTCGAGAGAAGATTGAGCTTCTTCAAAAGGAGCTCCAAGCAGCCAGACGAGGAGCAGAAAAACCAGTGACGAAATTACAATTGTAATGCAAACTATTTATTCATGTTAATGCTAATGTTTTATATGTCAGTTAATCTGTTATGATGATTTTGAAATTTCACTGAATCATTCTTAGCTTCTTACCATCATGAGCACAAGTCGTGGTCAGAAACATGTATATAAATCTATCTTAGAAAGCCCGTTCGGAAAGGTAGAATGGCCCAATGTAAATGCTGACGATTCTCGTAACATTCTGGAAATTCTAAATGCTCTTATATCTGCTGGCGTTAAACAGGGATATATTGTTGTTGGATTCAATGAGGTGAATGAAGCCGCTGAAAATTGCGTTAAAACGCCAAAAGATGAGACTCCAAAAGACGAGAAAACTCCAAAAGATGAAGAAACCCCGTATGCAATTATTGTATGTCGCTCAGACGCTTCTTCTCCTCTTGTAACTGGCCATTTTCCTCTTCTAAGTGCCGTTACAGGGCTAAAATTGGTCCAATTGCCGATTGGATCTGCTGAACGACTGGCTTCAGCTAGCAAGTTCAATGCTATTGATACGGCGTTTATGCTGCTTAAAACAGGACTTCCTGGGGGTTCTGCATTGTATGATATAATATCTAAGATAGACAGTGTGAATATTCCTTGGATCGATGAGCATAAGACGGTTATTAAGAGTTTGAAGACGAAGAGCGGGATTGCTAGAAGATCGAAATCAAAGAGCGGAATTGCTAAGAAAGATGCAAAAAAGATCAAATGATGATTATATGCTATGATTTATGCTGCTAAATTGCGATTCACGATTGTATCGTGGGATTCTACCTTACAATCCTCGCCAAGCTTGAGAACGACCGAATCACTTTGGCCGACGACGGCATTTCAAACAATTTCGAATGCTTTGCTCTCATATCCTGATATGCTGCCAAAGTATGACCTGATGAACCGCTAGTTAAAGAGCTCTCTGGCTTGGCAAAATGTCTCGTCACTGCCGATGTCAGATACCTTGATTTCTTCGGTACTATGTAATCAGTCTGTCCACCGGGCCTCGCGTAATACACCCAAGGCTGTTGAAATGAAGGTTTAGGCAGAGGCTGGCCTGATTTTGGCACTGTGAGGTATAATCGTTGAATGGCTCTTGTCATGGCAACGTAAAGAACTCTTCTCTCCTCATCAACATCATGCTGCGAATTTGCAAACATTTGCAAAGGAAACGTATGATCATTCACACTGCATACAAATACAACTGGCCATTCAAGTCCCTTGGCATTGTGAATTGTAGTAGAGACCAGCTTCTCAGGAGCATCTCCTAAACTTTGCAGTCTAAGATTTTCAATGACAAACTGCAAAAGAGAAGCTCTATCTCTTAATGGCATTTCCGCAAGTTCTTTGATGATCTTATAAAGTCTGGATACTGCATAATCCGATTCTTTATCCGGTAACTTCCATATTGAAATGAGTCTATCAATGACCTGCCATATCTCTTTATAAGTATAATCTCCTGATAGAGTCTTTGATGCCCAGGTCAGAAATAAGGTGAATTCGGACAAGCGTATCCTGTATATAGGCGCTCTACTCGTTTCAATGCGTTGATTCTGTAGAAGGCTGAGAATGCTAATGTTTCTTGCTTTACTAGCGTCCCATATTCGACGGGCATGAGCTTTGCCTAGAATTGGCCCCGACACTTTATCTTGAAGAACCGACAATATAGCAATATCTACTGGAGATCCATGTTTTCCATATGATATTTCGCTAGCCTCGATGATCTTTAGCACGGTATAAATATGAGTGATGCTTGGCTGATGCAGTAATACATAGCCACTTCCGAAAGTTATAGTAGGCAAATCGCCATTTTTATCCAGCCATCTGGCTACACGATCAACAGAGACATTTGTCCGCGATAATATAGCGATATCTTTCATGGCAAGTGTCTCGTCATTGGCTAACAGCCGTTTGATTTCCGAGGTTATCCAGTCCAGCTCTTCACTAGTGCTTGGAAACTCTGCAAGAACCGGTTTAGGGCCTTCGAATTCACCGCGTAGACGTGCTTTGCTGTCTATGAGTTCATTGGTAGCATTTACAATCTGTTTAGATGAGCGGTGGTTAGTAAGAAGCTGAACGACCTGAGTATCAGGAATATCATTCATCATAGTATCAAACAAACGTCCATCTACACCCTGAAAGCCAAAAATCGACTGGTTTGCATCACCAACGACAGTCAGAAAAGACGCTGATTTTTCCACAAGTAGCTTAATGAAATCCCATTTCTCAGGCGAAGTGTCTTGGAATTCGTCTATCAGTATATACCGATATGGCAGGAGAGAATCGTCACTCAATTGTATCAGTTTCGTCCCGTATGAGATGAGATCTGTATAATCCAATAACTGAGCACTGTGGAGTTCGCTGGTGTACAATTCCAACAAATCTGAAGGAGGAGTTCCTGGATTCTTGAAAGAAGCCTTCTTCTCTCGATCTATTCGACTCAATGCTGTGCGTATGTTTTTTGGGACGATTTTTTCAGCGTCATTATGACTTTTTACATGCCGTAGAAGCTGCTCCAAGTCAATGGAATCTGCTACAGTCCAGGGACGTGTCCAATCAAAGGCAGAAGTTTCAGATTGTTGCAAAACAGCGCCTTTTTGACGTAAAACCGCCTGGCAGAATGCATGGAATGTGAACATATCAACCCCAAGAGCCTTGTCGCCAATGGCATCTACCAAACGCGCTTGAAAAGCCCTCATGGCTTGATTCGTGAAGCTTAGAACCAGAATGGACTGTGGAGAAACACCAGAATCCAACAAATGGCCCACGCGGCCAGCCAGAGCTCGCGTTTTGCCCGTCCCAGGACCTGCTCGGATCTGCAAATTACTGTCTGGCTTGAAAGTAGCGGCGTACAGCTGTTGAGTGTCGAGATGAAGGTTATCTAACGGAGGCATCGAGGAAGCATGGGGGGAATAGGAAGGAAAGATTCAAATCAGGGAGGAAAATCAAACAAATATTCATGATATTTCGGCATAAATTAGATTGTTGGATATACGAAAATCGTTAAATTATACCACAATTAAAGGTATCATTTACACTGGCAAAGAGCTCATTTACATTTCCTTTAACTTCTACTCTTCCATCTCATCGTCGCCTGATATCTCATTTATGGCCCATTCTTTGGCCTCTTCAAGAAGAGTATCAGGAACTAGCTGATGAGCACCTCCAGTCTCGCTGACACTGGCCCAGCTCATTTCCAGCTCGAAATCCTTGTCTTTTGAGTCTTCGTGAGCCAAAAAGATGATTTTGGCAGCTTCTTTTACGGCATCTCGGGCCGAAATATTGCCCAGATCCAGTTTTTCCAGCTCGGACTTAGCCACTTGTCTTCCTTTACCTGTAGCTGCTCCATTATATCCCCAAGAGGCTCCACTGGGCTCAATCATGTATAGGAAAGGAGTGCCATCACCAACCTCATCGGTGTCAACACCACCAATAATGGCCGAGATTCCAAAAGGTCGTACGCTGTTATATAAGGTGTATGCTTGAATATACGACGATAATCGATCGACAATCGATGTCACTTGGATTGGTTCTTTATATTGAGACCTCCAAGCAGTAGCCTCTTTACGACCACGATCAACCACATGACGCCCATCAGGTGTTAAGCCAGAGTATGTCTGATAGTTAGCACATCAGAAACGACCCCCCAAAAAACCATGAATATCTTACTCACCACTCCAATATGTTTATCAATTGTTTGAATCCTTCGATTGGCATTGGCTACCAATAACTTGGACGCTATGAACTTCTCCACGGCCAAAACAATACCGTCCTTACATTTGATACCGATTGAAGTTCCTCCATTCTCAACGGCTTTCGATGCATATTCTACCTGGAAATTTCGTCCATCTGCTGGTTAGTAATAGTGGCAAAGCGCCATGGGCTTGATTCATCACATACCTGGACTGATCACGCTATTTGAAAGATCATATCCTGTTCCGATGGAAGTCTAAACTCATTAGATATCTGTTCAATTGCATTGCGTTTCTTTTCTATCGCCGTTTTTCTTTACTTACCATAGTGTTGTTAGATGGAGAGAAATGTCAGCTTGTTCGAAAAGCTGGGATTGGCAAAGTTGATTAGTCAGAAACAGGGCCGAAATCAGTCAGCACCACTTGAAGCCAAAATTAACGATAAAAAAATCTATCCAACATAACTCTCATGTCTTGGATGAAAGATCTGGTGATAATTGGGGGAAACAGCCATCGGGAGCTTCTTCATACCATCTGCTCCAGTATACAAGTAGAGCCTGGACTCACCGAAAGTGGCCGGTTTTCCAATGGTGAAACTCAGGTAGTCATCAAGGAATCAGTCCGAGAAAAGGACGTTTATGTGATTCAAAGTGCTTGTGGAGGCGTCAATAATAGTTTCATTGAGCTACTTATTATGATATCGGCATGTAAAACTGCTTCTGCGGCTAAAGTTACTGCTGTTTTGCCGCTTTTTCCTTACTCTAGACAACCGGATGTTCCTTTCCATCTGCTCAAAAACTCTCAAGGATTTGATCATATAACTTCCAGGAACCTGGAAACCGCCGATATCAATTCTTTAACTGGTAGAGGCCTGTGGACGGCACAAGCCGGGACTTTGATAGCTTCATTGCTTACAGGAGCAGGAGCCGATCATATAATCACCATGGATTTGCATGATCCACAATATCAAGGCTTTTTCGATATTCCCGTTGATAATTTATATGGAAAACCGCTCATTCAGCAATATATTGTGCAAAACATCCAAAATTACGAGGATGCTGTCATTGTTTCTCCAGACGCCGGTGGTGCCAAACGAGCCACTGCTATTGCAGATAGTCTGGGAATGGCTTTTGCACTGATACACCGTGAAAGACGACAAAAGGACAATGACATTCTACATACTTCTACGGCCCTTGTAGGTGATGTTGAGGGCCGAGTGGCCATAATTGTCGATGATATCATTGATACTGGTGGTACTGTTATCCAGGCAGCTCAACTTCTTAGATCAGAGGGCGCAACAACCGTTTATGCAGTTGCAACACACGGAATATTATCAGGAAATGCACCTCAGAAAATCAAAAATAGCTCGGTTGATCGAGTGGTTGTCACTGATTCTACTCCTCAAGACGGACATGCTGAAATTCTCGGCGAAAAACTCGTGGTTTTGGACGTATCTCGAGTCTTTGGAGAAGCTATACGGAGAATCCATAATGGAGAATCGGTATCGATGTTATTTGATCATGCTTCGTGATATAATAATCAGCGTTGACGTAGCCGACGTTATGTGTTATGATATGATATATATATAAACGTATCTCAGAATATCTATGTATGTTTTTATATAATTTAAGCTCTTCCCCTTTCTCCTACATCTTCTTCAAATTCATCTTCACATACTACTAGTGTATGCTCATGATCAGTGGATCTGACCAAATCTCCATTAGGTAATAACCGGCACATTTGTGACGATTTGATCCATTTATCATTCAAAATATCCTTTAACGTAGCTCTCTTTTCAATATCAACTGTTAATATATGAGAGATAATTGGACGTGATGCACCAGGCAGTAATCTCAGCAACCTCCATGGGCCCTTTATCTGGCTAGAAGGAGTATCTGGAGGATATTCATTGAATGGTCGATCTGGTTCACGAGTAAACATGCGATAGCTGTTATCTGAGGATATAGGAGCTTTCCAGGGGAATCGTCTTAAAGTCATGCAACAATATATGATGGCCAATGACCAAATATCGGTCGGGCAAGGATCATACTTTCTTCCCGATAATACTTCTGGAGCCAAGTAAGGATCTGAGCCCACAATTCCTTTGGCCATTACCACGCCACTTTCAAAAGGATATCTAAAGACAGTTGCTGAGCCGAAATCAATAAGTTTCAGAATCCCATCGTCGGTCATGACACAGTTGTCCAGCTTAAGATCTCGATGAGCTAATCCCATTTCATGTAGATAAGCAACACCATTAATGATTTGTTTGAAGCAGCATGTGATTTCGGCACGTGTCATTCTTCCGCTCATTACAATTGTGAAAAAATCATATGGACAATACTCCATGACTTCGTAATACTTTCCTCCGTCTTTGATGATATCCAAAGTTTCGATGACATTACAATGATGCAATGTTGAGCCAATACAAAATTCAGCAGTAACTTTTTTAGCGTATCCACGCTCGGATTCGTTGGGATTACGCGCTCGAAACTCCTTGACTGCGAATATCGTATTGTCTGAAGCTCGTTTCATGATACGAACTGAGCCACCGGCACCCTTTCCGAGAACACGTCCGATTTTGCCATATTTTTTAAATCCTTCTTCCATAAACGGAACTCCGCTATAAGATGACGAAGGTGACTCGGTTTGTTTAAGAGAATGTGCACTTGTGGCAGGTGAAATAGGACGACTAGAAGGTTTAGCAAATGCAGCTAAAGACCGATTCTTAGAACCAGCCGGAGAACGATTTTTCTGCATAGAGGGTTTGAAGAACCGTTTGAGTTCCAACTTGGAACCGTTCTTCTTAGGAGCATGCTCGTCGTCACTATGATGATCATCTGAATGGTGATGGTGATGCCGATGCTTATGCATGCCAAACAAATTGGTCTTGCTACCCTTATCAGTAGGACTTGCAGGAGTCACTTGAATCCCCGTGGCATGATGATGGCCAGCCAGAGAATGCGATGAAGGCGATTTATCTGAGAGCATTTTCTTTGAAAAGACAAACCTCGGCGAAATAGACGAGATATTCATGTTACGAGGGGGCCGGTTCCTCCTACTATAAGGGTCATCATGCTCGCTCTGAGGAAACGACGGGGATCCAGGCGGCGAAGGGGCCGGAGAATCATGCGGTTTTGCGTGGTTATTCTCATTATCGTGCGTCACCGGCTGGCTAATGGACGGGCTATGATAGTCCGGACTATTAGAGTTGGGGTGATACAACCCTGGAGAATTCGAGCTCAAAGAGTTGGATTCCACACCACTATCGTGTTTTTCAACGGCAGGCGTCGATTCTCTTACACTACTAGCAGAACTGGTATGATCATGGCTTCCCACCCGGCTAGCAGGCAAACTATAGCTTTCATAATGATGAGTAGACTCAGCAAGAAGGCGATTTTTCTTGAGATTCAAGCCCTCAATGCCTCTGGCCGTCGAATCGACCGGATCCTCTGTTGGCACGTCCGTCATGATTATATGGCGGATTGGAAGATTGCTCCGAGTGTAATTTTGCCCAATGAAAACCCGGATGAAGTAGATGAGCTAACAACAGGGGGAAAGAAGAACAAACAACAGGGAGAAATCCAAAATGAAAAATATTGAAATGGGTCGAGAGATATTACCAGAATGATCCAATCGAACTTGAAGCTTTTTTCCCAAGGTATTGACGTGGCGAAGTGAAAAGACTAGAAATACCCTCAACCAGCCGTATAAAAGTCCAAGGGTCCGATCCTGCCGAGGCCACGTGACCCAACGGCCATGCGCGGCTACTTTAACGGTTCAGGAATCCCATATAAACAATCACGTTGATCTGCTATTTTGTAATATTTTTGTGTTTTATTCTTTTACCTTATAAAATACCATAATTCATCATGTTTTCCAATCTAGAAATGGCTGCAACTTGTGTGATATCCTACTAACCGCCTTACAAGCTTCTCCACGGACTTAAGAAGTCATTCAATCACTCCACACATCACCGTAATAACTCCACTTCTTTTCTGAGCTTGAACTAATACGCAAACCGGAAATCTAACCTTTTTGATCCCTCATCCTTGGTCGTCTCTATATAGTGATTCTGTTCCTCCGTTGTCAATGCCTTCCATTTCCTATCTCTGACCCGATTCTTGGTACGGTAATAGAAATATGCCGCCAAATACAAGAAAATATTCACAATAGTAATCGCTAGTAATGCACGATTGGCCCGTTTATACAAAGGCGCGTCATTGGTTCGATAAATTTGTGAGGCAATAATAGACGACAGCTGAACAAAGATGTTATAGAGAGAAGCCGACACCGTTCGAGTTCTAACAGTGTTGGAGTTTCTAGAACACCAAGCCACTTGAATAGCATGAGGGTAGAAGTATCCGACTATAAGTGTAGATACTGTATATTTGGCCCATTTATTGGTAGTAGCTCCAAATGTGTTGAGAGCTATCTGTAGAGGCAATAGCCACAATTGAGAGCACATAGCTACCAAAGCACGAGAATTGAAAACTTCCGACAAATATGTTCCAATAAGAAGAGCAATCATTTGTATTGCACTTGAAGGAATAACAAGTAAATTTGTCTTGAAGGTAGAAAACCCCAGTCCTTTAAGAGTCAATGTAAGGTAATTCTTAACAGGAGCAGCAGGAAGAGAATACACAAGACCCAATAAATAAACTGGCCACAGATCATATTCCTTGACTGAGTTGAACAACTTCTTGGGAACAATTCCCTGTCGATTGTGCATAGTTCCTTTGGTAGGATCATTTCTAAGAATTCGTGTCACCATGATACTTTCTTCTCTTTCAGAAAACCAACCTTTTTTGCCTCGAAACCATGAAGCCGTGGAAGTAGGAGATGACGGCATCATCCCATATGAAAATATGCCACAAATAAGACCCATCAATCCTTCAATGAGGAATAACCATCGCCAGCCCTCACTGACATCGATATCACCACCGATTATTCCATGAACTTTACCTCTAATATGAAGAATACCAAATCCCAAGAAGGCTGAGCAAATGTCAGCAATTATCATGGTAGTCCAAAAAACACTACATCGAATAGGTAGTTCTCTGCCAGTATAAAAATAACTCAAGTACAAGATAACATCAGGAATAAAGCCTCCTTGCAATAAGCCCAGGAGAAATCTGGTGATATAAAAAGTTGTTCTTCCAGTTATAAAAAACTGAAAAGTAGCAACCAAGGACCAAAGAACAATTTGAGTAGGAATCCATCGATCAGGGCCGACCTTTTTTGAAATGAGTTGTGAGGGCAATTCAGCAAACAAGAAGGACACATAAAAAATGGTCATTCCATTGTTATAATCATTTGTAACCATGTGAAGATCATTAAGCATATTATCAGACAAGGCTTGAGAAATATTGGCTCTGTCTAATTCCAAGAAAAAAAACATGAAGCAAGTCCAGATAAGAATTTTGAAATCGATTTTGCGGATCACCTTGAGTTCCTCACGCCAAGTCCATCGCAAATCAATGTCAAATCTGTGGATATTCTCATAGTCACTTCGGGGCCAAAATTGGTCCTTCTTATCTGGTATATCATAGACACTTGGTTGAGTAGCTACTGAATCGAGATCAAGGTTATTTTTTTTTCGCTGCCATAAAAACTGGCCTTCCAAGGAATTTTTCGCGAGATCTAGCTTATCTCGATCAATATATCCTAATCCTCTAATCTGATAGTCGTCATTGAGGGAAACTAATGTTGAAGTTTCGCTTTCTACTTGCTCGGTACTAATAGCTTTATCATCATTTACGGCAGGAGATTTGTCTACCATTTTCAAATCTCGCACCTCAGAATGAACCTTGAAACACTAACTTTATATAAAGAATTTTTCAGACAATTTTTTCCCATATCTAGTGCCTGAATTGGTGGCTATTAAATGCTTCACGGCCCTGGTCACGTAATTTGGGTCACGTGATGTGAAGTCATCGATAACCGATTTCACGGCAAACATGCCGATACAGCTACATGGCTTGCATGATGATATCAATAAAAGATGATATATTTGATGATATGGAGTTTGATTGGAATTTTTACGTTAATTACCTCATTTTATCATTGATTCCATGATAATGCGTGGCGGTGCTTGAGGGGTTATGGCAGTGAAAAGATTATCATGGCCAAAGATTAACCGCATCCATACATGTGCATCAACATGAATGATGTGATGCAAGTACGATGGTGCGCAATCAATGGGGGATGATGATACTGAGAAATTGATTGATTTGATTTGTTGGATGTGAAAGATAAGAGATGGTGAGCTGATCCGATGGGTTCGCGGCTCGGGGCGATTGAAAATTGGTGAAGTTGACGAGAAAGCTATAGTTTGCATTAGTATGCAGGGCTTAATTGCTATTAGTCCAAGGCCAATTAGGTATATTTATAAACGCATTGATATATTTATAAACAAATTAAGTATATTTACTAAATATCACTAAATAAGCGAGAAGATACCTTCAAATCATATTATTTCAAATTTGAAAAGTATGATAATTGCTGGTATTCCTGTTCACTGAGTTTATACCCTCTTTTACCGTATTTGGCAATTCAACTGATATAAAGTATCATGTCCCGTTACCCTCTTTCAGGCTTGTTAAAACCCGGCAAATCTTTTTATTCAACCCCAAAAACCGTTTATCTTTTCACAATAAATCATCCATTGACTCATCATTCATATGTTGTATCTCATACTGACTAATTTTGCCCCACGTGTAGCCTTAAAACCTCAACTTGCCCATCTTCAACCATGGCTATACCAACAATGGTGGCCAACCGCAACTATTATGTAGTAAGTAATGGATGATTTATACCAAAATATAATGTGATCATCGACCATTTATTAACTTCAGGCCTCTTTGGTTTTACTCATGTTCATATCTGGATGTGGCAATTCTCTTATAACCAAATATCAAGACATGAGATGCGTTGCAAATTGCGATTCTACTGATCAAAAATACTTTGATCACCCGGTATTTCAAACTGCTCAGATGTTTGTAGCCGAAGCTTGTTGCTGGGGTTATTTGTTTTATACACAATACCAGTCTCGATATAGGCCAATTAACGGCCCAGATCAGCCAATGAATGGCCAGAATGATTCAAATGTTAGACTGGGTTCCAATATTTCCAATAAGCAGCGTTTTCTTGTGTCAATTCCAGCCATTTGCGACATTTGTGGGACAACTTTGATGAATGTCGGGCTGTTTTTGATCCCTGTATCAGTATATCAAATGACAAGAGGTTCTGTGGTGCTTTTTGCAGGGCTTTTTTCTAAAGTCCTTCTTAAACGTGCTGTTTCAAAATCCCAGTGGATTGGCTTGAGTTGTGTGTTTTGTGGAATATTCATTGTTGGATCGGCTAATCAGATTGGATCTCACACCCCAGTCACTGACGAATCCGCAGAACCCGATAAACTGTTATTGGGCATTTTCCTGGTGTTTTTAGCTCAAATTTTAACTGCATCTCAATTTGTGATAGAAGAATTCATTCTGGAAAGAACCTCTTTGGAACCCACAGAAATGGTTTGCCTGGAAGGCACAGCCGGTGCTACTATTACGATTTTTGGAAGCATTTTCATTTATTTCATTATTTGGCATAATCAGATATTCAATCTTTGGGAAGCTCTTGTTCAGGTATTGTCCTCTTCTGCTTTGGTTATCTCTTCCATTGCAATTATGGTGTCAGTGGCTACTTTCAACATCTCAGGACTTAATTTAACTCAGCATGTTTCGGCTATTACCAGAAGTACTGTTGATACTTCTCGAACACTTGGGATATGGTTGGTTTCATTATTACTAGGATGGGAAACTTTCAAGCCATTGCAATTGGTGGGGTTCTGTGTCCTAGTATATGGAACATTACTGTACAATGGTCTAATTCACAACAAAGGAGAAAGTGAAGAGCCGTTTCCAGAGAATGTTGAGCATACTTAGGAGCGGAAGAGAATCATGTTTGTTAATACTGAGAATTATAGAGGGGGGTGGATTATTGTCATAATAAGGCTGCCACGACAAGTTAGCATTCAAGAAATCATATAAGCATTGCATCAATTAACAACAAATTTATGTAAATTAGTTCGGAATTAACTACCTAATGCTCTCAAATTCATTATTTCAGTATGTATTTCCAATAATACCAAAATGGCTAATAATTCACCAAAATCAGCTATCATGGGATCTTTAACTTCCCACTAAGCCATTCATTCCATGGAATTTGAGCATTTATTCCATCGAATTACAGGGCTTGATGTCGATAAAATAGATGCCGGATTCATTGAAAATTCCCATGAACTATTCATAAAATCATTTTATAAAATCAAAGAAGAATCGACGAGTCCCTTAGCTGAAGAAGCCAGCTCGTTAACTGAGGAACCGACTGAGGAAGCCAATATCATACCTACCGAAATCTTCGTAAACAAACCTGTATCAAATAATATCTCAAATAATTCAAGAGAAAAGTATGAACTTGAAAGCTTAGAATATTATTGGTCAAAGCATTGGAGAATTGTGTCGAGAATTAGACGAAATGGGCATCCTTCATATTATGATATACAAAATCGGCCTAGTAAACGCGTTTTGCTAGAAGCAACAAAGGTTTGAGCATTGGTTATAAGTGATGGAGCTGAGTCATTATTTATATAAATTATTTATATTAAAATTGGAGTTTTTATGTAAATTATTCATATTATCGTGTGTCTACACATCTGAAACCTCTGTTTTTTTATGATATAACTAGAATTTACAAGTCCAAAATATGAACATTTACACGGTCATTTTTGTCCAAATAAACGACCCATTCCCATATTACTTCTCCTTCTCTTCGGCATATTCCCGGCCATCTTTTCCCTCCACGCTAATCATAATACTAGACATCTCCTTAACCTGCTTGTCCAAATAATTCTTGGCCATATTCATGTTTTTATCAAACAATTCTTGATCTGGTGTTCGATACGAGCCTCCAAGTCTATCCCAGAGCGTGGTATATTGACCATAGTTGTAGTTGAAATATAAATGATGAACAGTATGGCAGGCACTGCCGTTAACCACGGGGTTATTGCTCAAAAAGGCGCCGTCATGAATCATGACACTCCAAATATTAACCAAGGTAAAAAGCACCAAATAAGCGACCTTTTGTAAGGGGAATACAAACGGAAACATGTGATATGGCAGCGATTGCATATACCCGTCCAAAGGATGGAACGCATGCGACGCAAATGGGGTCGGAATGATCCATTTATGATGAGGTTTATGCAAATGTGCATATACCCAAGGATGATGAAGAAATCGATGAATTAGATAGACACCACAGTCTGTAAACATGAGGAAGAGGGGAAACTGCAGCCAAAAGTAACCCCAGCCGTGCTCGTCGATATCTAGATATAAATGAGAATATCCTCGGAGTTCAGACAGAAACCATGGTACAGTCAAAAGAGACATGATAGGAATAGAGCGGAAAGACTGCTTTAATTCATGTTTGACCTGGTTCTTCAGATATCGAGGGTGCGAAAAATTGATTGGATCATACACAAAGTAGTACTGAAGAGCAGCAGTACTTAAATAGAGCGTATAACCGAAAATCCACGTAACGAAAAACAGAGTCACATTCAGTCGGATAAGAGAATCTCTTTGTAAAACCGATGCATAAGTATATTCAGTAGGTGAAAGACCCAGAACAGTGGGATTACCGGGAACTCCGTAAATGTCCTTTTCATTCTGTTTGAACAAGAAATCCACCATGGGATTCACATAGTTATAAGGAGCAGTGGAGTTGAGAGAAATAGCCGACTGTTTGGTATTCCATGCCGGAGCGTTTTTCAAGGCCTGGACCAGCGCACTATTACCATTCCGTGGCAATAATTGCGCATAGACCTTATCTAAAATATAAGAATCCAACACTTCCAATACCAAATCCATCGGTTCGATGTTGTAGTATGAAAGTCGTCTAAATTTGGCGTTGTCTTCTTATATAAATACTCTCAAGTTTGATGGTCGTTTTCTTGGGGCTGCAAAACGACGCGAGCGACGGATTTTGTTTAAACCGAGACAGGAAAACAAGGGAGGGAGACAGAGCAATGCAGTGACGTGGGCGGAGCGGGAAAGGGGGATATTTTTAGATATAAGGTTAAAGGAAATAATAATGGGAATTTTATAATAATAATGGTAAAAGAGTGGGGGTTTTTTTTTGGTTATGTTACTCTCAATGTACTGCTGATGAGATCACGTGCCGTATGAAAACGACGAACTATACGATTGACAACCAGGTGATTTTAATGAGAAAAATCGGATGTTGGAGAAAAAAAGGGGGTATTTGAGTGTTTCTACAAAGATTTTCAAAGGTATTTGAAGTTTTTACAAAGGTTCTAAAAATGGTGAGATCTAGGGAATAGTCGTAGTTCATAGGGACTAGTCCTATTCTATAGTGGTATACGCATGTCTTCATTATCTTATCTTTATTTCTATGCAGGTTGAAGTGTTAAATAATAGCTAAATTTTCTAGCCGGTAGTTGAATACAACATAGTTGTTTTTAAATCTTCTCTCTCTCCTTAGGTTCTTGCTCGACTCGCTGCAAAATACTTGCCAAAGCTATCATCCGTATTTCTTTCCAATGGCCCATTTTTCAATACATCCGGTGCTATTTGATCCCAAGTAACTTTCTCCTTTCGCTTTCCCCGAGCTTCCAAATCTGCTGCTAGCCAATGAAGTGCCAATTGATGAATGGAATCACTGCCTTTGACGAGATCTTCAGCTTTATCCACACTAAGGATATTCCCCAACGACATATGAATGATATGACTAGGCCAATTGGTCAACCCATCAAATATATGAGTGGCATAAACAATTTGACAGCTGCGAGACTCGGTTTCTTGTTTAAGAAACTCCAGAAGCCGTGATCTCACCAGGACATCCAAATCCACTGTAACTTCGTCCAGAAGAAGCGTATTCCAGGGTTTCAACAACCCCATAGCCAATTGAACTCGACGCCTTTCTCCATCAGAAACAGCATGCATATGCCATCGTAGATCAATATCCAGAATATCTACAAGCAAATCTCGTCTGTCTGGAAAGTCATCTCCACCAATACTACTAAGTAGTAAAACAACAGGAATATCATGCCTCACGGTAGGATTAGCTGCCCATTCTGTTCCTAAATAGGTAACTCCAGAAACTCCATCTCTAAATGGATCTTTATGATCCACATGTAATGCTCCAGCTTTAGCCAGTGTTTTTCCGGCCAAGACTCGAAGTAATGTTGATTTTCCTCCTCCATTCGCTCCAATTAACACTGTTCGAGATTTATCCGGTAATTTGAAATTACTGGGATGAATTCCAACAGTTCCATCTGGAAATACGTATGTAAGGCCGTCAGCTTCAATCATGTCAGATGGGGAAATCAGTCATAGAGAGCAGAGAATGTATAGTATTCTTCAATGTCACGTGACCAATGATCATAGCTAGGAATTTATACAGTATTTTAATAAGGATTATTATTTTATTTATGTTGTTGAAATAGTTCGGGGTTGAGCAGTAAATTGTAGGAGATATTCAATAATAGCTTTCATTCTGTGCATCTATTAGCTTCGCTGTTTCATTAGAGCCTTCAAGGGATAGTATGTTGCATTTGAGTTCGGCAATTGACAGGTCATTTTGAAGATCTCAGATTATCCTATTGAACAGATGGAGACAAATTATCAGAATCAATGATTTATAGCATAATTATAATAATATTTCTCATGTTTATTCAGTGTCAATGCTCCTGACATGTTGCTCATTATTGCTTATAACATCCAATTATTAGGCATTACCAATGCATTTCTATAATTCATTACGACAAAAATATCTGCAAATTTTCTGCATCATCTGTAATTATCCGCAATTACCTGCAATTATCCCCACAAAATCTCCTCTTCTATGAAAACTTCCATGTTACTATCCATACCACCAACATCACCCCAAGCAGAGCCACTATCAATGGCGCTAATGTATCAGGGCCATACTTGTTACTAAGTACTCCATTAATAAATGGAAATACTGCCGTTCCTGTACCACTTAAAGCGGCTATAAACCCTATTCCAGAGACATGTAAACGGCTAGGCAATTTCTTCAATGCTACCACAAATACAGTCGGAAGTATGGGGCCAATGACAAATCCAAAAAAAGCTGCAAATACTGCCGAAGTATAAAGGTTTGGAGGAAGCCATACAAGTAATATTAAGCCCAGGCCTCCAATCAAGTATATCGTATTCACGAGTTCTTCTCTTTTGAAATACCCATTAACAAACCCCAAAACTATTCGGCCTAATGTCAATCCACACCAATATCCTGTTGAAACATACCCCATTGTATTATAATTTCCATGTCTAACTTTTATCATGAAAGTAGTCAGCCAGTCTGAAAAGGCAATCTCAGCTCCAACATAGCAGAAGAGCTCAAAGCTGAATGCCCATACTATGGGATTCTTTATTGTAGTAACCAGAGATGCTTCGGTCTTTTCATCTTTTCCACTGTCGACAACTTCAAGATATTTTTTACGAGTATCATGACGAAATGCAAAAAATGATAAAGAAACGGAAAATGAGCATACACCAATCATAACTGCATAGCATAAATTCCACATATGACCTTCACCCATCATAGCAGTGAATATAGTAGGCCCAATTATACCTCCTAATCCATAGCATGCATGTAATATTCCCATTAATTGATTTTCTTGTTGTAAGCTGCCAATCCATGAGTTGAAAGATGAATCGTAGCATCCTGATCCAACTCCACCAATACCAAGACCAATCAAATATCCATAATACTTGGGCCTTGTAATAGCAACAATATATGCCAACAGCTGCAAGCAATTGCCTAAAGTGCAAGCCCCCACTCTACCAACAAGTCGGTGAATGTGATCAACCGTTAGGGCTGCAATCAAATATCCAACAGATGGGGCCAGAAATGTCAAAGATACCAAGATATAATTCAAATCATAATAAGTTTCCAAATGAGGAACCAATACTCCTAGTACACTATCATTCATTCCAAATACAACAAATGCAAAATATGTAGCAAAAGTTCGGAGTATATTACTTCTTGGCTGATTCCATCGCTCTTTTTCAGGTGGACCGTCTTGAGAGATCGATTCTTCACCAATTATCTTCTCGTCCAAATTCGCGCTGGATTCCTGAGACAAGACAGTTTGATCTTTTATATCTAACGGTTCGCCCATGACGCGTGGATGTGAAAAAGATTATTCTTGAAAATTATTCAGACCCATATCAGATGTCGTAATAGAGTTGATCTTTCCAGGGGGGGTTTCAACAGAAACAAAACACAAAATCCAAGATATGAGACTGCATATTTGAGTAATGATTTATTTTTAAGCCCCTTATGCAGTAAATTCCAAAAAAATTTGGAAAATACGCTGCTTTTTCGTAAAAATAGGAGATGCAAAATTTATCAGATCTTGGCTATTTTTCCGATAAAACTCCGACTTCTCTTTTAGGAAGGTAGTGCCTATAAAATCACGTGCTTCGAAATCTGATAAATACCTGATTGCATGTACTGCAAGTAGCTTTAAATAATATGTTTTGAATAATTTTAGCATGATCATAAATTCATGTAATCCGCCTAAAATAATCTCTGTAAATGCTTTCTTGCCAATGATCCTTTCCACATGATAGTCCACGATACCAGCATTGATCCATATAATGCAATCATAAGCGCTGGCAGAGTTCCTGGACCATACTTATCGCTTAAAACGCCATTGACAAAAGGAAAAAGAGCAGTTCCGGCTCCACTGAAAGCAGTTGCGAATCCTATTCCAGATACATGAAGACGGTTGGGCAATTTCTTCAAAGCAACAACTACCACTGTCGGAAATATAGGACCGATAGCGAAACCGAAGAAAGCTGCAAATACAGCAGAGGTGTATAGATTTGGAGGAAGCCATACCAGCAGAAGTAAAGCTATGGCACTGATCATGTATATGATATTCATGATCTCTTCAGCAGAGAAAAAGGCCGTAACAAAACCTAGTAAAGGAGGACCCAAAGTCAGTCCACCCCAATATCCCGTAGAGACATAACCCATTGTCTTGTAATTACCATGTCTAACATTAATCATGAAAGTAGTGAGCCAATCGCCAAAAGAAGTGACACCTCCAACATAGCAGAACAGTATAAAGCTGATTGACCATACTACGGGATTCTTGATAGTGCTGATCATAGAAGATTCATTTGCGTCATTTCCAATAAACTCGCGGTATTTTTGGGCAGTTTCGCGTCGAAAAGCAACATATGATACTATGACATTGATAGTACTGGCAGCTATCATGACACTATAACATATATTCCACGAATGACCTCGACCCATCATAGCAGTAAATATGCTTGGCCCAATAACGCCACCTAATCCATAACCAGCATGTAATATTCCCATGATTTCGTTTGCATGGTCAAGTCCGCCAAGCCAAGAATTCCAAGAAGAATCCAGGCATCCTGAGCCAAAGCCACCAAGACCAAGACCGATTAAATACCCATAATATTTAGGTCGTGTTATACCGACGATATATGAGAGTAATTGTAAGCTTGTTCCTATTGTGCAAACGCCCCATCTCCCGGTATATCGGTGAATATGCTCATTACATAGAGCGGCCGTCAGATATCCAAGGCCTGAAGCCAGAAAAGACAGCGAAACCAACATATAATTTAACTCATAATATTGCTCCAACCGAGGAACTAGTACTCCCATAATACTGTCATTCATTCCAAATATAATAAATCCATAATAGACGGAAATCACCCTTAATATATTCCCTTTTGGCCGATTCCATGATTCGAGCTCGTTATTGGTCAATAAAGAGTGCCTTTCTGTTTCTCTATCAACCAATTCAATCTCGCCATTGATATCTGCATTGATATTTGCACTCGTAATGGTATTCGTATTTCCACTCATCTGGCTTGTTATCAAGTTATTTCGGCCTGGTCATCAAGGAGTAATCTGCAGATCCTCGATACACAGCCTCGCCGAAAAAAGTACCAATTGCAGATCGGTATTAAATTCAACATTTAGAGCTCTAGTGTTCAACTGGTAAGATTTATACTAGAGCTCATTATAAAAAAATTGTCTTTTCCATTGTACATAGAATAGCTAATTGCATATGAGATATATTCCAACCACTAGTTGGATCAAAAGTTCTTTAAGCCACAGTAACTTTGTACGACTATCAAACTGAAACTTTTCTTGAGTATACGTTTCTTTCCATTCGGGCATTGAATCTTAACGGCATTGCTTTATGCAGGTTTTCCCATGGTTTCTTCTCCCCAAGATTCAAGTTCCAAATCAGTATAACAGCCTAAAGTAACGTTGGCTTTTTGATTCCCCGACAGTATTTTTACCCTGTGCCATATATGCGCCGTCAAAAAAATGGCCAAATATTATTTACATTAAAGTTTCTGCCCATGCTCTTTTGCATCTTTGCCCTTTGGCACTTTGGGTGACTTGCAGTCCATTGTGCACCGATTACCCTTCCACACTACTACGGATTTCTTCATGCGTCATAGGAGTGAAGTTATTAAGATCAATTCCTTGATATCTCAAGTCTTCAATAGCATGAGGAGGAACAAGTCTTGAATTGAGGTGAGGTGCAATGCTAAGCTCTAGTCGAGTGAAATTAAACAACGGAGGAAGCGGGCGATCTCCGCCAGTGTCCTGAGTAAACTCCGCATATCTAGTTGTGGGATCTCGAAGAGGGTCAAAAAAGGGATGCGCTAAGGTTTCCATAGCAGGCATCCGGTTAGGCGGAGAATATTCAAGTAACTTGCCCAACAGATCGGTGAAGTCTGGTGGCATTGACCGGAAGATTTTGGCCATACTATGGGGTCTGATTTGAGGAAACTTGTGATCGAGATAATTGGGGTTCATTGTGTGGATCTGCTCTCGATTGGGGGTTCCCAGGACTTTTATTATTTCCACCAGCTGATCAATGCCAGATTCGCCGGGGAATAAAGGTTTTCCAAGAGTTAATTCGGCGATAACACAAGCCGAACTCCATACGTCGATTTTGGTGGTATAATTGCTTGCTCCAAAGATGAGCTCTGGAGCTCGGTAGAATCGGGTACAAATGTACGATACATTAGGTTCACCCTTTACGAGGAACTTTGCGCTTCCAAAGTCGCATAGTTTGAGCATTCCAGTGTCCAAATCTAAAAGGATATTTTGAGGTTTAATGTCTCTATGGCAGATGCCAAGTGAATGAAGATAAGCCAATGACCGGAAAAGCTGGTATGCCAACAGTCTAATAGCAGTCTTTGACATTGTGATTTTTTGCTCCAAAAGAAGCCTCGAGGCTCTATAAGCATCTTGAGGGACATATTCCATGACGAGATTCAAGTATAGCTCGTCAGCTTTGCCTGGAGTATAAAAAAAGGCCTTCAAATTGACAATATTAGGATGTAGGACCTTTCTCATGATTTCTAATTCTCTATTTTTGAATCGTTTATCCTGCAAAACGCGCTTAATGGCGATTTTTTCTCCAGAAGGATTCAATCTAGCCAAATATACCACGCCGAAAGAACCGGACCCCCAGACTTTGGATTGCGTATAGCTAAGTTCTCTAGTTCTACCAGTTTGTCCATCTTGGACCAATTCCCGGTATACCTTTATATCATTTTTCTCCATTTCAACAACGGGCGGATCAGCTAAATATTAGTATATATAATATAATAAATGTATGGTTGATATATCAATAGGACTATCGGCATTCCGGCTATGTTACAACAAGATCGGAATTCATTGAAACAAAATGGTAAATTATCAAAATAAATAAGAAATCTATGGATTTTCCAAATCAAATAACCCGATAATACCAAATGGCCTTGGTTCTATTGATTGCCACGTAAACTATCATTTGTACACTTACCGTATATAACAAATAATCTTTCCCCTTAGGCACATCAAGTATAGTTAAGCGCAAGCTGTTAAACAAATCGGAACAAAATTTGCAAAATCCCTTGTATTTATATTCGTCGTAAATTTGGTCCTGCAATGGCAATCCACCCCTGAGTTCAAGGTTGGTTGGAAAACAGCTATCAATATACGGATACAAGCGTAGTGCCGCCGCATGGTCATATGAGTAACCTTGTCATCTGACGTTCTAAAGAGGGAAAATGCCAAGTTTTTATGACAAATGGCAGGGGTTTGGATGGTTTAAGCCAGATGAAACGAGGGTTTTGCAAGATATTCAAGGTGGATGGAATTAATTGATGGATGGATATTATAGAGTTGGATTGTATGATTGATATATGACGTAGGTTAAGGTTGGACATGCGGCAATGAATCGTATTGAGATGGAACGAGATGCGGGATTTTCAGGAAGGGGTTATAAGGATTTATTGATTTATTGATTTGTCGGTGTTTTTCTAGCATAGGTGCCATGTTTAATTGAGTTTATGTGAGTTGCAGCAATTAGTTGGTGGACAATCCTACTGGTGGACAAACTTACTGGTTTCTAAACTTACTGGTTATAATGTCGAAATGTATGAAATGTATTGAATATCAACAGAACGGTGAATAAAGCCGGTATTTAAAGTGAAATATACGTGAAATTCGATGCTCTATATCAAATGATGGTAGTTTTGTTTCTAAATAATGACTTTTTAATAGCTTTTCCAAAGTGCTTTTTTCATACTATGCCTGCTATTTAACTGTTACTTTAAGCCATACTTCAGAACATGAGGAAAATTAAGACATGGAAAACTCTCAAAACGTCATATTTGAAGCTGAAAAGTGATTATATATAATGATAACTACAGATATATTAAGAATATTAAAAGAAATTTATTAAAACGAAGAAAATGGTGCTGTTTGATTGGTTGAAAGAGATGGATGCTCAGCACTGGACATCACTAGGAAAGCAAACAAGCACTACGGGTAGAAACATAAAATATAAAACAGAAATAGAAAAACAGAAGATAAAAACATAAAACACAAAACAAAAACACGACTCCAAACACCACCACTCACCTCACCTCTCACCTCTCCCCTCCTCCCATCAAACTTGCCATCCCAACTAAACATCCACTGCATCATTCAACCCCACCATGAACGATCGCATATTTAGATTCGATATACCCCATCTTTCTTCAACCAGTCTACGAGCTGCTGGTGTTTATTTAGCTGGCGCTTTTGTAAGTATTTCTATAATCCCCCCCACCCCATTTCCTTCTTCTAATCTCCAGTACTCTGCTGGCTTCTATACCATGCTAGACAGTGCATTATTCTCAGCTAATGGTAACGGTTCAATTGTTCATGTCACATTTGCTGATTGGATTCCTTTAATACTGTCATCTTTTGGTATGATTGTTATAAACTCTGTGGACAAATCCCGCCTATTATCAGATGGTTCCTTTTCTCTTGGAGGCAGTTCAGCCACTGCTGATTGGCAAGCCAAAGTAGTTTTATTTCTGGGATTCGCGCTATTATCCGGTGGAATTGCCGGTAGTATTGTAATTTTAATCATTCGTTATACCATTCATCATTATGGAATGCCTACCGTTGGTATGGGCATTGAAAACGTCGTCTCAAACACCTGTGTTATCATCAGTGCCATTGCTTTATGGCTTGCACAGAATTTGGAAGATGAATACAGTTATAGTTTACAGTTATAGCAAAGCTTATTGAAAATGCATTGAGACTATGGACAAGAAACCGGAGGCGACGGATACATTGTATTTTTTTTTCCAACTTCTTTTTGTAACTTTTTAACTTTTTACCATAGGCAAATCACTTTGCTACAGCATAATTTCGCATTTCTTCTAGAGTCAGTGGAGTGAAATTCGCCAAATCAATGCCTTGTTCGTCCTTCAACTGCTGTATTGCATAAGGAGGCAATATCTTGCTATTGAGCTCTGGTGCAATACTAAGTTCCAATCGACTGAAGTTAAATAGAGGAGGAAGAGTATGAGGCGGATTGTCAGGATTCCTAGAGTCGGGGTACTTTGTGTTTGGATCTCGCAATTCGTCAAAAAAAGGATGGGCAAGAACATCAATCGACGACAATCTTTGCCCAGGAGAGTATTCCAACAGTTTGCTCATCAAGTCTATAGCGTCAGGAGGAGCCCGCCTAAATACCTTGTTCAAACTATGCGGTTTGATTTGGGGGAATTTGTGTTCCATATAGTTTGGGTTCATGGTACGTATCTGATCTCGACTAGGAGTGCCCAAAACCTTTATAATTTCTACAAGCTGATCAATACCCGATTCTCCCGGGAATAACGGTTGACCAAGCATTAATTCCGCCATGACGCAAGCCGAGCTCCAAACATCGATTTTGGTGGTATAATTGGTAGCCCCAAATATCAGCTCTGGAGCACGATAATAACGACTACAGATATATGATACATTTGGTTCACCAGGAACAAGGACTTTAGCGCTGCCGAAATCACATAGTTTAAGAATACCCGTACGAGGCTCCAGGAGAAGATTCTGAGGTTTGATATCGCGATGACATATTCCTAGAGCGTGTATATAAGCCAAAGATCGGAATAATTGATAAGTTAATAAGCGAACATCAATCATAGGCATAGACATTTTCATTTTAGAGAAATATCGAGAAGCCCTATACACGGTTTCAGGGATATATTCTTGGACTAGATTCAAATATAAATCGTCATTGTCACCGGGACTGTAAAAAAACGCCTTCAATTCCACGACATTGGGATGCGACATCTTTCTCATGATTTCAAGCTCTCTATTTTTAAAACGTTTATCTTGTAAAACTCGTTTAATAGCGGCATCTTCTCCACTTGGCAATAGTTTGGTTTGAAATACGACTCCAAAGGAACCAGACCCAACCACCTTATACTGCATATAACTAAGTTCCCTAGTGTCGCCAGTTTTGCCATCCTGGACTGTTTCCTTGACTACAGTAGCTGATTTGTCAGTTTGCGACATGAGTATTTTTTTTAAGTAGCAAGGTAAAAAGCTATGTTTTGTATTATCACGAGCAAGGACTGAATTTCTCAAGTTTACCCACAAAAATATGACCACATGACTTGAATTTATTATGGAACAAAGGAGCACGAGACCAGAGAGAATGCAAAGGAGGGAAAATGAGGGGAGGGAAAATAAAAGAATTATATAGGAGTAGAGGATGGGAATAAGAAGAGAGGAGGATAAAAAGAAGACGAGGAATTGTAGGAAAAAATCGTTGGATTTAATGGTAGTAATTGGGGGGACTAAATAACTATGATGTCAGGGGGAGGAGACAATCAGTTAGTCAGGTTAAAGTTATGTAGTAAGTAACTTGAGTGATATATATTATGATATATATTATTATGATGATATGAGTGAATATGTATATTTATAAATTTGTAAATTCTGTAGATTTGTTATTGATATTGTATGATTAACCAGCTTGTAGGTACAGCCATGCCATCGGGGAAGGAACAATCGACAAGTCAACTGGTCGACTGGTCAACTAAGCATAACGATAATAACATAACGATAATTGTTAACTAACGATAATTGTTAACTAACGATAATTGTTAACTAACGATAATTGTTAACTAACCATCAATTGCTAAGATAACAATCAATCAACTATAACTATAACTATAACTATTCAACTATTTACTTAATAGCTCAATTTAATACTCCGATGAACCATCATAACTGTTATATATTCGTTCAGTCTTGAATATAATATAATATAATATATTACAATCAATTCAATCAATTCAATTTCCCTCAATTCAATTCTCTATCTCTCACTTCATACCGCTTTATCCCACTTTCCATATTACTCTCCTTCTCTTCTCTCTATACCATCTCTCCCTCTCTTTCCCTCCCACTTATCTCTCCACCTTCAACCACCATTTACCCACCCCGCCCCTAATTCAAAATGCAAGTAGTCGAATGGGTATTTGGAAAACGTCTAACTCCTCAGGAGCGACTTAGAAAGGTATGTATTATATCTAATTTCCAATCCCATTGCGCTTTAACCTACCGCCATCATAGTACTCTCTACTAACCGCCAGCATCAACGATCCCTCGAAAGAGCACAACGAGAATTGGATCGGGAAAGACAGAAATTGGAATCTCAGGAGAAAAAACTCATTGCAGATATCAAGAAATCAGCAAAAGCCGGCCAAATGGGCTCAGTCCAGGTGATGGCAAAGGATTTAGTCCGAACTAGAAGATATATACAAAAGTTTTATCAGATGAAAACCCAGTTACAAGCAGTCAGTCTGAGGATTCAAACAGTCAGATCAAATCAACAGATGATGCAGAGTATGAAAGGTGCTACTAAGTTATTGGGATCTATGAATCGGTCGATGAATTTGCCGGGTTTACAGAAAATCGCCATGGAATTCGAAAAAGAAAACGATATTATGGATATGCGACAGGAAATGATGGACGATTCGATAGATGATAGCATGGAAAATGATGAGGATGAATCTGAGGAAATAGTGAACCAAGTTTTGGACGAAATCGGCATTGATCTCAACCAAAGCTTAGGAGCAGTACCTAACGATATTCAAGCAGCCACTAAAGAAAGTTCTGGCCGTGTTGCTGTAGGAGAGGGTGATTTACAAGCACGTTTGGATAGTTTGAGAAAGCCCGTATAACATGTGACATTAGAGACGTAATTGAGGGTTACAAACTACACAATCGAGCTATGATGGCTACAATAAAGCTATGATTTCTGGCCATCTTTGCTCACAACAAGCCCCTCCGCTACCAAATAATCATAGATCTGTTTTACAGCCTCTTCAACAGTCAAATTATCGGATTTGACGTGGATTTCTGGCTTAAGTGGCTCTTCATAAGGTGAAGATATCCCCGTAAACTCAGGTATAAGACCCTGCCTGGCCTTTTTATATAACTCCTTTGGATCTCTTTGTTCAGCCACTTGCAAAGAAACATCGACATAAATTTCCACAAACGGCAAGTTTGAATCTTTGTGGAGTTGCCTGGCCAAATCTCTATCGGCTCTAAATGGAGAAATAAACGACGTTAAAGCAATTGCTCCACTATCGGCAAATAATTTGGATACTTCGCCGATTCTTCTGATATTTTCATTTCTATCTTTATCAGAAAAGCCCAAATCTTTGTTTAGTCCAAATCGGATATTATCCCCATCTAATCGGTAGCTATTGATGCCATTATGCAACAAATGCTGCTCTAAAGCTGTAGCTATGGTACTTTTTCCCGAAGCACTAAGCCCTGTAAACCATATAGTGGCTCCCTTTTGTCCTACAAGTTGTATTCGTTCTTGATGCGTCAAGCCTGGATGCCACGATATATTGGTAGCCATTGTTTTTGTGAAATTTTCACTATGATTTTCAAATGACTAAATGGTTTATCTAGCAAGGTATTACGGAATAACAGGTGAGCAATAAGTTAACCCAATGATGAACAAATACCACAGATGGTGTAAAAGTTGGTATTTGGGTGAAATAACAGAAGATGGTGAAAAAACATGTAAGCAGTCAACGATGGTTCCTTATAGCTAGTGATTTTCAGCGAAGGAATAATAAACATAAAATATTTTAACAAAAAAATGCATTTTTAGTCTTATGTACAGTTATACAGTATTCAATAATTGATACAGAATTCAGTATTTCAGGAATTGATACAGTATTCAGTATTTCAGGAATTGATACAGTATTTCAGTATTTCCCACAGTATTTATCACTCCGATACCGTCTCTTCCTTTCTCTCATATCCCTCGTTAATAGTATCCAAATACTTTTCAACCAATCCTGCAGCATTATTCAATGGAGAAGTGATTACATTCAGAATTTCATCCAATTTTGTGTGTTCCTGGCCAAGATATTCGAGGGCCCTTTGACCAAGACTCAGATCAATGGTATAGACAGGCAACCCCGACTCAGGAGGACCTGAAGGAATGTCAGTTTTTTCAAGTAAAGAAGAAACAACTTTAGCCTGCTGACTGTTTTTTTCACTAACAAGTGCCTTTGCTTCATCAGATTCAGCTTTACTGAGTAAACCACTAAGCCCATATAAGTACACCAAATTGGCATCCAAATCGTTTTCTCGCGCCTTTTCAGGCAGTTTTGTCCATGCAGACTCCAGTGATTTCAACGACCGTTCTATATAGCTGGGATTTCGTACATTGTTTGCAATAACAGCTCGGATCCGCAGCATCTCCTTCATAACCAGCTTGGTACGAATCGGCTTGAACTCATACCCATTGAGAACCACTCCTGCTGCATCTCGATATTTGCCCAGTCTAGTAGCAACCTGTATGTAATTTATAAGATGCGAGCTTTTGATGTTTTTTGGCTGGTAGTTGGCGTAGTCCTTGATGACATTCTTTGCAAGATTGAGATCTTCGGGTGATTTCACAAGATTCAACAGCTTAGTGAGATCCCCGCTTCCAGGAGGTCCTTTATATATCATTGGTTTCAGCGGTTCTCCATTAACAACTATTGGATGCTTTCGTGAAAGGAGTTCTTTGGCTCGTTTCGGTCGGAAAGCTATAGCCCGATCAGCCCGATTCAGCTTATCATGAAACAGCCTTGTAGCAAGACTGCCGTATAGCTCACTGAATGTCAATGGCTCGGTTGCATGCGATAATCGTCGGATCTGCTGCCAGTTCATGCTGGAGAATAGCTGGTTGAAATTTTCAGCAGCAGAGTCTCGATTAGGTAACCAAGAGGGGTTACCCGGCAGTCAAAGGAGATAATTTGAATACAACTACAGTAGTTAAAGCAGAGCTACTTAACCTGATTATATATTATATATTATTTGCCAATTAGAATGATATATAGATCCTCTTTACAAATTATTATAAAAAATAGATGCCATTTAGAGGTATAAATAAGCCCATAACTCACGGACGGTCTTCCGACATCATGTGACTCCCTACACCGCCAAATCCACACGGAGCCTTCGAGCCGATTTTCCATCGTTCTTTTTGCTTGAGTAGACATTCACAAGAGAGAATAAGCGCCTTGAACTTTCGGGTATTTGTTTATTTGTGTTATAGTCGGCGGCTATCGTCAACGGCTATTGTATTTGTGTATTTTTCACCCCTTAACGCTCACCCGGGCCATATTTATCAGGGACGCGATTGCAGCTAGAGATACCAATTGGCCAAATTACAACGGCGGTTAATACTTAAACTTGAATTTAAACTTGAATTTATCTATTCGTTATGTCAGAACCTCAAGCCGAGCCTCAGAGTACCGGTATACCTCGGCATGAGCCTCCCGAAGCACAGCCCGTGGATTTGGCTACCCCCTATAAGGTTGAAAAGCTGAATTCATGGCAAGAGTTTAAGGCTACTATTTGCTATGTTACATCGAGCATTTCCAGCTATTTCTTGCTGACAATACTGATGGTAATGGCTCTGTATACATATTATACCACTGGAAATAAGGAGGACCGAGCCGACGCATCTCAGGATATTGAGAAATTGAACAAAGAGGAGCGAAAACTAAGAAGCGATTTGCCGTATTATGTTCATTTGTCAGGAGTGGAGCTTGTTAAGTTTACTGCGACTACTCATGATGGATTCAATCTGGAAATGAATCGTATTATAGATCCTAACGAAACAAACGAGCAACGACGCCAGAGATTCCCTGTTCTTATGATTCATGGATTGCTACAGAGCTCCGCGGCGTACTGTACGTCTGGTGACGATAGTGTTGCTCTGACGTTGTTTCGTCAAGGCTACGATGTCTGGCTTGGAAATAACCGATGCGGATTTACTCCAAGCCATACGCAGTATTCAAAGATGAACGTACATATGTGGCAATGGGCTATGAAAGAATTAGCCACTGGTGATTTGCCATGCCTAATTGATTTTGTCCGGTCATCCACTGGTGTAGATAAAATCGCTTTAGTTGGTCACTCTCAGGGGACCACTCAAACATTCTTTGCATTTGCTAAAAATGCTACTCCAGAAATTGGGGAAAAACTCATATGCTTTTCTGCATTGGCACCGGCCATTTATGCGGGCCCTCTGTTCAAGGAGAAATGGTTCTTAAGGAGTGTTGGTCATTTAAACCGAAAAATGTATCACTTGCTATATGGACATTTTTCTTTCATTGGCAGTATGAATCTTTCAAGAAAGGCTGTTCCTCTGAAGGTGTTCACATACTGTGCTTATATCATGCTGTCTTATATTCTAGGATGGCGAGATGGAATGTGGAATCAAAACTATCGAGCTCGGCAGTTTATTTTCAGCCCTGTATATGTTAGCAGTGAGCTTATGTACTGGTGGCTTGGGCCTCGTGGATTTGCGCACAGAGGCTGCGTGTTTAATGAGCAGGTCGATAAGTGGTTTGATGCGGATCTGCTACCGAAGCTGGCCATATTTTCCCCTGGACGGGATGATCTTTGTAATGCAGAAGCGCTGGTGAACAGACTCAAAGTATACGAGAAGCTAGATGATTCACAATTGACGGTTTTTGATCTTCCAAGTTATGGCCATCTCGATGTTATATGGGCTACTGATGTTAAGGCACAGATAGGAGACCCCTTGGCGAAGTATATATACGGATGCATTGAAGAGCCGGAGAAATGGAGCAAACTTGTTTTGAACGAGTTTAATGAGAAGAGGGTAGAAAGTTCAAGGGAGGATAGTGGGGAGATTGATCCTAAGGAGGAGATTGATCCTAAGGAGGAGATTGAGCCTAAGGAGGAGATCGAGCCTAAGGAGGAGATTGAATCTAAGGGGGTGGACAGTTCTAGAGAAGAGGCTAGTTCTAAGCAGAAGGTTTCAAGCGAAGAGGTTTCTAAAGAAAAGATTTCTACAAAAGAGATTTCTGGCAGAGAAATTTCCCCTCAGGGTATCCCAGCTAATGCTATCTCTACCAATAATAAACAATAACCTAAGCTAAGCTAAACTAATGTATAATATACTATCATAGCATAATATATCACCTACTGCTGTAATCAGACATTTAATTGGTCACATATAAAGTACTCCAAGTATAATGAATAAGGCGATATTCACTTGAAGACCATCGAACGCAAATTATATCATCATGTTAAACGGATACAAGCCGGTCGGATGAAAAGGACGTGCAGAATTTGCAAGGCCAATATATCAGACCGGATGTAAAGCAGGGAGATATTGAGAGATTAATACATGTTTTAATGGATAAAATGGTATGGTGTTATAAGATATAGTGTTGTATAACCAGGTTATGTTTGTATGTATTACCGTTTGATGTTATCCGTGACTGCTCTCTGCGTACTTCTCAGTCCTCCCATCCACCAACTCACCTTTTCTCTCCCTTTGATTTTCAAATCATCCATCTACACAACATTATAGCATGAGCACTAATATCGAGTCTATCAAGTGGCGACTTGTAGAAGTTGGCCGAGTCGTTCTTATTACTAAGGGCGATTATGCTGGCAAGCTTGCTGCTATTGCTGAGATTATTGACCATAAGAGAGTAAGTAGATAGCAAACTATTGATGGTTGAAATCAGCGCTAACATCCAGGTTCTTATTGATGGTCCTAAATCCGGTGTCCCTAGACAAGCCATTTCTCTCGGCCAAGTCACTTTGACTCCTCAGGTTATTGAGAAGCTTCCTCGAGGCTCAGGCTCTGCTGTCATTGCCAAGAAATGGGAACCAGTTGAAGCCAAATGGTCCAAGAGCGCATGGGCTAAGAAGATTGACCAGCGAAAGCGACGACGAGAACTCACTGATTTCGAGCGATTCCAGGTTCTTGTTTTGAAGAAGCAGAAGAGATATGCTGTCCAGAAGGCTGTTGCAAAGGCTTAGAGATGTATATTTATGGGGGGCTGTTTTCTATGAACCAAAAAAAAAAACCTACATGCAATATTAATGAAATACACGTTGTTCGTGACTTTTTCACACTCTTTGAACTTTGATGGCTGTTGATAAATTTGCTGGTTCTTGAGTCAGTCGCACGTGACCTGCCTGTGCCAACCACAACATTGCGTAGAACGTAGATGAAAGACCAGATCTGTACGATGATTCATCAGACGAGATCTTTGCTATTTCATTGATTGTAGTTGAAGCGTTGGCTGGAACTAAATCAAGCAGTAGAAAGACGTCGGATGATTGTTCCAGAAGACTCGGCACGCTGATATCCATATCCATATCTTTGTAAACATCGTATCCATCTTCGTATTGGTAATCCTCACCTGCAGCATTAGATGCAAACGAGTTTCTAGACCCTGTAGAATGCCTAGAAGGAGTTTGGAATCGAAATGATAAATCCACACTGGAAACTCTGCTCTGAGCACTGTACGGCTGTCGCACATCTCGTTCAATCTCAATAGACATTTGTGGGGTAATAGGAGGGGTCACGTTCAAAGGAGTGTCGTCACTCGACAGAGGATGTAGTAAAACTGAGCGGCCCTTTTCTACAGCAGTGCTAGGGATGAGAGCACTGAGCCCTTGTTGCCGTTTGGAAGCCATGGTCTGAACATAGTTTTCATGACGCAATTTCATATCAGTGCTAGAGAGAGTTGTAGATTCGTCCTGATGGATAACCCGCACTCTTTTGGTTCTGGGAGCTGAATTCGGAGGAGAAACAAGACTTTGCGCTTGAATTGATTCAGGCTCGTTCAAATCGCTAATGTTTCGAGAGCTTTGAGTGAGATGTACCATTGAATCAGATATCGGTTGTAACTCCTCATCAGGACGATGATTCAGGTCAATTCCCGCGGAATTATTCAAAATGCTCGAATAACTGGAATTTTCATTCAGCGATGCAGAAAGCTGTTCCATTTCTGTAATTAGCGGATAACCGTCAGAATCCAACATCGGTAGCAGATCCAAATCGACATTAAATGCCATATCTTGTTCCAGAAGTAATGCAGGCCGTTTGGTTGATCGACGATCTATAGATGCTGGTTTATTCCAGTTTATATTCTTCATTGAGGAAATAGCACTGGAGATATCGGCTGGACAGTTAGAAGACTAAATAAATCCTACATAGAAAAATAACACTTACATAGAAAATAACCGGTTTTTACAGTATATAAAATGCATATTCCGTTCAAAATTATAGCCGAATGCCGTAGTGCAATGGCCGATAAATGCGTGGTGAAATATCCACAGGCATCAGCGACCGATTCCCGTCTCTTTTGGCTCCGGGTCTGTGAATTACCTTTAGCCAAGGCCCAAAACGGCATCAATTCTTGGGGAATAACTGAAATCATTGCGAAAAAATACGTCACTATTTACGTGGGTTTATATACAAAGGATAATTACACCGACTTTGTGATATTGGCATACTCCTGCGGCGTTTTGGTGCTCAACTGCATGGCATGGATTCCATTGGCCATAGCCATTTCATCTCGAAACAACCCATATATTAAACGATGACGAGCAGGTTGAGGCATGCCACTGAATTTATCTGATACGACAACAAGTCGGAAATGGCTTTCTGAGATATTATCTGAGTCTCTCATTGGTGCATGATGAGCATGTTTATGGCTGTCGTTATGAATCTCTAGTACAGTTGGTTGTAAAGAGCTGTTGACTTTAGAGGTGATGAGCTGTGTTATTGGACCTTGAGAGCTCATTTTGCTGAACTGACGAGACAATCTGAGGATCATGCGATATTACAGCAGAAGTATCAGCTATGTTTTTCAACTCCCCAAACAGTTGATATTTTTTCCCCCCTCCCAACACACGTTTGTTTTTAGTGGCGCTTAGCTTTATTTTTCTTGTGTCTAATAAAAGCTAACGTTTTACATCACACAACGTGGTAGTTTTTCTGTTTGATAAAATCGCATCATGAGCTCCATGACACCTTATGACCCTCCGATCTCCTCGGAGGGAGGATCTAATAACAAGACGGCGGCTATTCAAGCGGTAAGTAGACAGTTGGAGGTTATTATGGCTGATTATCGGATGAAGACGGGTGGGCCGCAGCAGTCTATGGTACCGAAATCTTGATGTAAATGCTCTAACATTTCAGCAAATCGATGATACAGTAGGAATCATGCGTGAAAATATCAATAAAGTCGCTGAAAGAGGTGAAAGACTGGATACTCTTCAGGATAAGACCGATAACTTGGCCGTTAGCGCTCAGGGGTTCCGACGAGGAGCTAATAGAGTCAGAAAACAAATGTGGTGGAAGGATATGAAGATGCGAATGTGTGTCATTGTTGGTATTATTATCATCATTGTCATTGTCATTGCTGTTCCAGTAGCTATATTGAAATAAGCAGTGTTACAACCCGGCGAATAATCTCTTAATCATTGGTATTTCTGTATGCCTGTGCGATCCAATTTTGATATTTATTAATGATTGTTCTCTCTATCCTGTTTATTTTTACATTACTGGTTTTTTTTATTATTAGTTTGGATCAATTAGCCATTAATATAGGTGAAACTAATATGGAAAAAAATATACCGTAAACATTGAGACTGTACTGTAGGGTAATAGTATATCGATAATTTCACGGTAACTCTACTCTATTGATATTTATATGGAAGTTATCTGCTATTTTGAAAAAAACAATATCTGCTATTTTTTGTCTTGTCTGCTGTTCAAAACGTTCAAATGATAGCTTTTGCTCAAAACACCTACTTCACCAACTCGATGATTTTTTCCAAACTCAAACTCTTAGGCCGTTCAATAGGAAGTCCCAGAATTCGGTCCCAGATGAGCTGAGGCAAAGGTCCAAGTGCTCGAGAAACTCCAAACGTAACTGTGTAATACAATGTCTCAGTGATACCATAATGATGGAACAACACTCCAGACGACGAATCCACATTGGGGAACGGGTTCTTGGTCTTACCATGTTCAGTAAGAACATTGGGTGCAATAAGGGACAGGTCCTTGACCAGTTTGTACACGGGATCAGCTGCAACTTCTGGTCGCGAGTCTCCAAAGCCAATCAGAGCAGCAAATCGAGGATCCGGCTGTCGTAGAACAGCGTGACCATAACCAGGAATAACACGGCCTGAATTGAGGGTTTTCCACAAGTAAGTCTGAACGTCATCTTTAGAATATCCATCAGGGATGTTGTTCTTCATATCGAGAACAAATCGTAGTACTTCCTGTGCAGCAAGTCCGTGCAAAGGTCCTGCAAGACCCTGGAGACCTGCAGAATAAGACAGAAATGGATCAGAAAGAGCAGAACCAACCAAATGTGTGGCATGAGCAGAAACATTGCCTCCTTCATGATCTCCATGGAGGGCAAAGTACAGTCGGAGGAGATCAACAAAGCCCTCTTCATGGCCCTTTCCAATCATATTGGCGTAATTCAACGACCAATCAGCCTTATAGTCAATTGATCCCGGAAGATCTCCACCATTTCTATAAGTATTTTGGTAGATTTTGGCAGCAATTTGAGGAAGTTTGGCAATCAGTTCAATGACATCGTCAAACACATATTCCCAGTAATCCGTCTTAGGGATTCCTGCTTCATACGCCTTGGCAAATACACTATCGTGATTCAAGGCCGATACTGCAATAGAAAATTGAGTCATTGGATGCAAAGTCGGCGGCAATCCATCGAGCAATTTGACCACAAAGTCGGGTAGGTGGCCCTTAGCAGCCAATTCAGCACTCAATTCCCGCACTTGTTCGGTCGAAGGGACTTTTCCCGTAAGCAAAAACCATAGCATGGCTTCCGGTAGCATTTCGCCACCTTCAGGAGCTTTAGGAAACAGCTCTTGGCACTCTGCAATGGTCTTTCCATGGAATCGAATGCCTTCATTGGCATCTAACACCGATCCTTCCCATAACATGGCCTTTAAACCTCGCATTCCTCCCAACAAATTGGCCACCTGAACCTCTCCAAGGCTTTTTTCGGCATATTTGGTTTTGACTTCTTTGAGAAGCTCTTTTTTGGCAGGAATTGCGTCTTTTAGCGCCGATTTCAGCGTCGATGCCTGTCTAATGCCTCGGCCAGCAAACAATATTCTTCTAGAAGCAAACATAATGGGCGATTTTGAGGATTTCAAGTTTCAATCAGCCAATAATTCCAATATTTCTTCACAGGCAATTTTCTTGTTTTCTTCCTCAAGCAAATAACTGGATTTTCAATTAAACTTGCGGTTTCTTATACAATGGTCGATAAGAAAATGTGGGGTTGGGTGGTTTGAGCCCGGAAAGATATCGGAGCAAACGGTCAAAAGGGGCAAGTTGGAGAATGGAGCAAGGACATGGAAAATAAGCTGGTGAGGTTGATGATGAAGAATAAATTATATGATTGATGTTAAAGTTGAAGAATAGACGTTGTATGATGATGCTGGTGTGCTGTAGGATCATTCCGATATGATATCATTGGTTGATCCTTGGAAATGCTGGTAATATTAGTTAATTTCTTGATCTCCGATTCTTTCCGTCATTGTATAGTGAATTGACTGCTCAAATCTGCTCGTCATAACGGCAGAATGCACTCATCGGTACTGTCCCGATACAATTGGCTATAATGCCAAATCCCCATGTTTCACAACAACCGATTCATCACCACTACATCAAATCCTATTCTTTCCATCACTATGCTGATAAAACTGGTTCAGCAATCCAAGAACTCCTCCATTATCAACAGGACCATTAGCTGTTCCAGGGTGATCATCGGTAATGTCGTCTTTTCCTAATGCATATTCAAAAGTTCCATCTTCATCTCCTTCTATTAAAGGAACTCCCCATTTCGACTCCGATAATGGCGCATTGGACCTATGAAGCGAGCTTTGAATGCTAACCTTGGGCCCATCGTTCTGTTGCTGATGCCACTTATTATACCTATCCATCACTGACATCTCCAACTTATCTCCATTATTGTTATTAGATCTGTTGGATTTTGTAACATGATGCTGTCCGGTAAATCGTAGACGATCTTCTCGTCGATGCAACGGGTTTCCTGTATAATCATTCAAGAAATTGAAGTATGACTTCATCATCTTATCATCAGCACTATCAACATCCTTGTGAGTTTGCTGATGTCTTTGAAACCCATTTTTCTCAAAATTGAACATGGCATAACTGCACACATAGCCCAATCCATCTACATGTACTGAGTTTTCTCGGAAAAAATCAATAATCTTGTCACTACTGTTTGGCAATGAAAACCATAAGATGAATGGTACAACAATAAGGCTCGCCAACTCTTTCAGCAATAGCACAATTCTCATCTGATAAAGTTTGCTAAACTCCAACTTCACGTCCTCACTATGCAATTTGCCATGCCAGTCCTGTGGTAAATAATGAGTAAACTCTGCAACTTGCTTCATGCCGGCTTCCGGATCAAATACCAACGATTCACTAGGTATCATTCCACGGCTAATTGCTAGTATTGTACCGAAAACTCCAATATAGAAGAATACCGTTCTATCTTTGGTGATTTCAACATGAATCATTTCCGGGTCAATCAAGGATATTATACCCAAAACAGCAGCGAAGCTTCCAGCGACAAATGCCACAAATCGGAAAAATATCACCGTCATTTCCTTGGGAAATTGATTTATATACATTGATGCAGCCAGGAAGCTCATATTGAGTCGTCTCTGAAACAAATGATAGAGCTCGTTATATTCTCTCATTTTCCACTCAGCATAAGGAGAATATTGCCGGAATCCAATTGCAGCAGGATCCTTATGAATCTCATTGAAATACCTGAAAAAATATAACAATGCCAAATATACAATAATAAAGGGTGCACATACAATATTGACGAAACCCGCAAAGATAAATCGTCGTCTGAGACCATCACTTAGGACTTTTCGATGCTCCTCCTTGAGAAAAATAGGCCGCAGCTGTCCCTGGCTATTGAAAGCAAAGTCTATGACACATAAGCCGATATTCCATACCAAAATTCTCGTAAAAAAGTGCTTATAATGCCTAAAGAAAGGAAATGGAACTCGTAGATCCAAAACATCCTTATTTACAAGCGCTATCATGTAGTTTTCTTTCCTCATGATACGATTAGCAACATCGTGAGCATCGAGCCGTTTAGACGCCTGTTGTCGTTCACCTTTAGGAGCAGTTGTCATATTCCAAGTTTTGAGCTTTTGCAATCGGCTAACGACTTCTTGCCAAGATATGGTTTGCATGTCATTTTCCGAAATATCCAGAAGATAATGAAAGAAATCCCTAAGATCACGTAAAGCACGGAAGTCTCGTATATACTGGAAAAGCTTCATAAACCAACATAATGCAAATATCCATAGCAGGAACTTATGGAATCCCGATGCTTTTGCCATACATCGCGGAATTTGAATATCTTTGAGATTTTGACTGGAATTATTCAGCTTGGAATAATCAATGCAAGAATATAGATAGGTACTGAAACTTACCACGAACAATACAGTAGCCATATTGACGATTCGTGATAAAATGATGCAGTACATGCCATTGTCAAGATAGAAGGAGTATATTTCCTGGAGAAACACATCCAAATTCTCGACATTAGACCATTTCCATAGAGCCCTTTCTCGGGGATCTATAAGATCTAAAATGCTAGGATTTTGGCCTTTAAGACCCAATTGAAAGCTAGGAAGGCGGCGTTTCCTGGGCCGTGTCGTAGGAGCACCAGGTTCCGGACGAGCTGTTGCAGCACCTGATCCTTCCACCAGCAAATCTTGAGTAGCCCCTTCATCATTGCTATCAATGGAATCACGCCATGCATTCTGAGGAGGCGATTCAGGAAGAGCAATAGGCTGTTGAGGAAGAACCTCGTCTTCACTATCGCTATCCTTATCAGAACCCAATGCTGGTTTGTAAGCTCTTTTAGAATTGCTCGATAAACCAATTGACATTTCCTCGTCTTCAGCAGGGATTTCTAGATGCGATTTCGGCGCTCTACTCGGTGGCACACGATCAGTGTGCTGAGCAGAAAATCCAAGCCTATCGTCATTAGTATCATTATCCAAATCTTGATAAACACTTCCAGACCCGAAAATGCTCGATATTAACGGATGAGGACCACTACGAGGTCGATGAATGCTCATTTGTGGGGTATATAGGAGGATAAGATGGAAAGATGAGGAAGGCTGGTATAGTGGGAAGAGTCACGTGACACGATAACGATGAGGTTAGAGGTTATGGAGTAAAGAGCTCCTTTTAAGCTATAAAACAGCTTGGATAAACTATAATGCAGGTTTGGATGGATATTGGAAAAGCATGAATATAAAATTGCCGCTGTTTGCTTGTTGTTGCTGGTTCGCCGCCATTCTATCATCTCTTATCTCTTAATCGCTCTATCTTAGCAATTAATTAGTATACTCTTTTTATATATACCACACTGCCTTATCAGCCTATTATCCTGGAGTAAGTATCTAAATTTCTTTCTATTTCTTAACTCCAACTGAAAGTCCCTTTTTCCTTCGTTCCACTGTCAAAGCAGCAATAAGGGCTGCTCCAACACCGCTACCATCTTCTGCCGGAACAATCTTGATAGGATAGTCTTTAGGATCAATTTGTTCCCACTCGAAAATGTCCTTTAGAGCCTGAGCTCCTCGAGGCTTGAAATGAGGATATTTGTTGTATACCGATCCATCAGCACCAGCGTGGCATTCAGTCATTCCAGTCTTTTTGCACAATGCAGCGACTCCACAGGCCGATAATCTGGCTGCTCGTGTTCCAATAAGCTCTGCGAGACGACGGATCAGTTTTCGTTCCGGTGAAGTCGTAGTTAATTTCAGTTCTTCCTGGAATATGGTATCGACTTCATTAAGATTCTCATAGGGATCCTCCTCAATGCGAGACAAAAACGACGCATCCAGACTGTATGGCTTAGTAAGCTTTTCGATATCTTTCTGTTCAAAGATATATCCCGATTCATGAAGATCAACCAAGATCAATCGCAGGAGCTCACCAAGATATAAGCCGGCAATCATCTTCTCAAAAGCCTGTTGGCCAGGACGTGGTGACTCCTTATCGATTGTGATATCGTATTGAGTTCTCGGCAGTATGACATTCTCATTATCAAAAGCACCATACTCGCAGTTAATAGCCATTGGAGTATCAGGGGTAATATCGTCAGGCAATCGGCCGTAGAGCTTGGGGATGTTTTTGCAAACGTCAAAGTAAGCAGCATTACAGCCAGTGCCAAAAATACAGCCGAGTTTCGTTCTAGGATCTGTATAATTAGAGGCAATCAACGTACCAGTAGTATCATTGATCAAAGCAGTGATGGAAATGGGTACATTGTGCTTTTTCAGAGCAGCCTCGAACATTGGCTGGACATCACGTCCTTCAACACCACTAATGTCAAAACCCTTAGTCCAACGCTGCAGAACACCCTCGTTAATAGCTTCCTGAGTACAAGGATAAGAGAAAGTAAAGCCCAAATGAATAGTATTATCGGTAAGAGCACAGACATCTCTGTTATCATTCAAAAAGCTCTTCAAGCATTGAGCAATGTACTCCCATAGCTCTTCCGACGATCCAGTCTTGATATGATCCGGCATCAGATACTTGGATTGAGTAGTATCAAAGGAACGGTTTCCATCCAGAGTGATCAAAGCCACTCGCATGTTGGTTCCACCCATATCGAGAGCCAAATACGCGCCCTTTTCCTTGCCAGTGGGCCAATCCATGACCCAGGTAACATTCATAGGAATACTTCCACCTTGCTTGGAAAGGCCCTTTTCAAGCTCACTGACGAAATGATCGGTGATTTGCTGGAGCTTTTTCTGATCAACAGTAAGAAGTTGTTCGAAATGAGCGATTTGGTCAAGCAAATCCCGGGGAACATCGGCCATGGAGCCCTTGTCAAGGTTAGAAGGAAATAATAATAAAAGACAGAAATATCAAATACATACTTTTCTAGAGGGAGGTTTTCTGGGGCCTAAATTAACCATGATGCGTTTGCAATGTTGATGATGATGATATTGGTGGATTTGTTGAGAAAGATGGAAGTTGGTTGTTAAGTTGCAACAAGTGCAATAGCGGGGGTGGATGGTTTATAAGGATGATTTGTAAAAAATGGTTGGCTTATAGCACCATATTTGTAATATTTACAATGCTTTATAAATGTTTACAGGGAATATCTGATATTTCCTTCTTTTTACCCTACCTATTTGAGCCGGTTCTTATGAAATTTCATGTCCCCATCAATTGGTGTTTTTAGCAACAAGCGGAAAAATAGGTTAAAGAGCGTTTATATCTATCAAATCTCATGCCCCTTGTACATTTATACGGGAATTCCATAGTCTCCTGTATCCCTGAAAACTACATTGATCTTAGTGATCTAAGAGAAGTTCCTGATACTCAAGAAGTATTTGTGACCACTCAAGAGAATTGTGATGATAGTATAATATTTGATCTTTTGGAATTACAAGAATCCGGCAAAGACGCACTATCTGGCATCAAAGCTCATATTGAAGAATTGGCTGATTTGAATCAAACTGCCGATAATTATCAAATCTATCTAATAACCAAATTAACAAATGAACAATTCCCAAGTTATATGACTTTAACAATTGGACAAGCAAGAAAATGGGGTAGAGAGAATCCGAATCTAACTAATCCATTATTGGTTATGGTGAATGGTATAATTAGGCTGGAAAAAGCTCACTGTGATGCTATTATAAGCTTCAACTTGCCTACAGAAACAAATGAGCAATCACAAGAATTGAATCAACTTTTAACAGATATTGGGAAAGAATTACCAATGAAAGAATGGAATCATCAAGGAGAAATCGGGTTTAATAAGAGAATTGAACAAGCTTTGTCTATAGTAAACCAAGCCGTTGATAACTTCAAGGTTCTAGACTGGAATTTATTCGATGAATAAGAAATAACCAACGCGAATTCCTGCAATCGAAAGAGTAACAAATAACCGACGCGAATTCCTTCTCCATTCACCCTTGTTTAAAAAACATGGGTCATTCATTCCATTTTGAGGGGAAACCAAACCCCATAACAGCCAAAATAGTGGGGAACAAACAAGCAACATCAACAAAATCAGCCGAATTTCAATAAAATAATGCATTAGCTATCTAAGCTAATAATCTAAACTGGGGGTTATTAAAAACCCCAGTAAATATGATAATTAAGTCTTTTCTTTCGTATCATCAATGTTTGACAAGAGAGGGTATTTATATATAAACTTTGTTTGACTTTTTGTCATGCATAAAAAATCCATGCATAACACACACACAGACTTTTAAATGCCGATAAGCGGGGGATAGAAAAACCGACAGAGTTTTCTTGAACGAATGGATAAATAAATAAAGCACGAGCAATAATAATAATAATATAACGAATGAAGTCCCGCCTTCACCTTGCCAAGTCTAATCATTGGTAGTAACTTCCTTGTCGACTTCAACAATAAAAGGAAATTGTACATTGTTATTCACAGTTGCAAACTCCTCAATGGCCTGAGGGGATGCCGTCACCGCAAATCCCTTAATAACCGTATTATATTCATAGGTAATCAATGCACCAATGTCCTTCAACTTCTGCTCAGCAGTTCGCAGTATGGCATCTGGAGTTTCCATGCCTTTCTCGAATATAACAATGTACTTTGATAAGCCTTGAGTGTCTATGGGAACAGCCCCCACAGTCAAGAAAGACAGTGCTACAGTCAGGAAAATAACCAGTGATCTGAGCATTATTTAAATAAATCAAAAGTCCAAACAAATTATTAGTATTTAATCGTAGCAAGTCTGCCTTGACAAATGATTATTGGCCGAGCAAAGTGGGTTGTATCAAGAAAATGTTATAAAGCTGGGTTCATTGGGATGCAAGGTTTTATATACTTGAGGCCATTATACCTCAAAGGGGAACTTGTGGCGCAATACGGGTAAGCTGCCGGACAATCCTCCAGTTTACAAATTGGGTCAAAGCATGGAAAATTACTAGTTACTTAAAAGATATAAAATGGATGGGGGGAGTTTTAAAAGGTATAAATGGAGGAAATTTCATTAGTTTGTAAAGTAATTGTTGCTAATACAATTGCTATCGATGTCTCAATTTAGGGGGGCTTAATAGGGGTAAAATGGGTTGGTCGTGTCCGTGACGTGTGGATCCAAATATATCGATATAATTATATTTATAAATTGGTTCCAGGTTATAAATAAATCACCGCATCAAATCCACGTGAACCATCATGCATAAATACCAGATGTCGCTGTACTTGTGGCTGCAGCTGTCCTGTTTGTCATTAGTACTTGGTGGTTCCAAGGTGGAGATAAGAGCATTGAACAACAAGAAAAAAGCATTAAAGAAAAAAAAAGAACAGGGGAAAAGCCATGCATAACGCATTAGATTCTATGCTAAAAGTCCAAAAATAATTCAACCGATTTCTCCCTTGAATCCATCCCCGTCCCCTATTTTCCGCCCATCCTTGTTGTTTTCCCACTCAATTGTTAATTGCTCAAATCAACCTGCCCCTTTTGGTTAAACGGTTACCATTTTAGGTTTAAAGTTGTACAATACACATGATAAGTGCAACTTTAGGCACAAGAACCATATATATAAGATGAAGGAAAAGATGAATAGCCAAGGAGATAAAGATTGCATGGGGGACATATTTGCAATGGTTCAAAGAAATGTCCAATTTCCCCCATGCTTTTCTATCTCTTGAAAAAAAACTCAAACCCCCCCCCTAAGTTTGGTGGGCTCTTTTTACCCCTCTTAAATCCTTTCATGATAAGCAAACTAACTACACTGTTTGTAACAAAATATCTATTTAAATCTCTTAATTCCCAATCTCCAACTCTCCTATATCCATTACTTATCCTCTACCTTCTTTTTTCCTCCTTTAAACCCTCCCATGGATGATTCACTGATCGACATTTCAACCCACACGCCACTACCACTTTGTAAAGAGGCACCAAACAATCCGTGTGTACAATTTTGTCCCAGTTGTGAAAAAAAAAAAAGAACCGTGACGAATTTGCACCTCGCCTCGTCTCGGCAAGCCGCTTGTTATTCTCGTGACCAGTTCTCCTTCTCTTGGTGACATCTTCATCCGGCATTAAGGTTGCTAATAAAGCCAATCTTCACCTCGCTCCTTTAAAGTTGCCGCTTGACCAGATGCCGGACGACGATCCGCGCGAGTCTCCAAAGGGACCTGGGTCCGCAATTGCCGCCTCTGCTCCCGACTCTGTTTCTACTTCTGATGGCAATTCAAATGGCAGACAAAGTGCTGTCAATTCTGTGGGGTCTGCTGGCCACGATTTACCAGCAACCTCAGGAGAATCTCCACATCCACCTCCTCCTTCTCATAGACATGGAGGTCATAAACGCATGTTATCTACAATTACTGAGGATAGAGACATTAAGAAAACCTCTTCTTTCAATATGGCTGATATGGCCAAAGACGTTCCTGAACAAGTGGAACAGCCGCCGGATTCTTCGGACAGCAGATCTCCCCCAGAATCCAGACCTTCTCCGATATTACACGCACCTCCATATAATATGGTCCATTCTGTTAAACCTAGAATGGATTCTCCTCCACTGGTGATGCTGGAATCGTCTACGATATCGTCAACCAGTAGCTCGTCACGTCGTCATGCGCACATTTTATCTGAACAGAGAAGACGCGAAAACATTAATGAAGGGTTTCAGTTGTTAAAGACTTCTGTTCCTTTATGTAAAGGCACTCAAGACTCTAAGGCTACTATTCTTCGAAAAGCCGTCGAATACATTGTTTCTTTGGAACAAGAGATAGCCCATTTGAGATACCAGGATAGTCTCAATCAGTCACAGCAGCAGCAGCAGCAGCAACAGCAACAACAACAACCACCACCACCACTTCCTTCTGGTCATTATGGACAATTGTCGAGTTTGCCGCCTTTGACGGATCCTCGATATTCAAGTTATACCCCTTCTGTGCCTTTACTTCACCCTCGTCACGTGCCTCCCCCTCCTCCGCCGTCCTCTTCAGGACCGCCTCAAACCACGTCTGCTCCTCCTAGTGCAGGCTCTTTCCCGCATCCCTCTGTTCCTTCGTTAGCATCGTCACGCCAGCCTCCTTATCATCAGCAGCCTGCGCCTATGTTTTATCCTCCGGCTCAGCCACTTCAGCCCGCACAGACTGGTTCTGCTGCACGGACCATAATTAGGTCTGCTTCTACGCCACCTACTAATACGAATACTCATTTCAAGCACAGTTTTTCCTCGTGATAACTCGCTCAAATGGGCTAGGTTAATGTGTTGGGCGTCTTATTGTGTTTTATTAATAATGGCAAGGTTTTTATACTTTAAACTTTTGCCATTTGGATCTGTTTGTACCTACTAATTTAATTGGACTGCAATGCTTATTGTAGTAGAACTTGGCCATTCTCTAAGGTCATTTAAAAAGCTTGCGATAATTGTTATATTTGTCTATCTGTTGTCTATATATGATATATATTAATGATGTGTTAAATCTGTTGCGATGGTGATAAACCACCACTATTTTATGATACTTTTAGGGTTTTTTTTTTGGTATTTTTTAGAATTTTTAGAATCTTCTTTAATTTAATCCTTTTTTTGGGTTTTTTCTTTAATTTAATGATCACTTGCTGTCCTTTTGCTCTCCATCTCATGCATCTTCACCCTCAAGTCATGTCGAAGCTGATTCAGAGCTTCCATCTGAAAAACCTCCAGTTCAAGCCACGAAGGAATTACAACTTCGTCAGGGGTAATTACAATTTTGAGAGCATCTGTTCCATGATGAGGTTCCAGAGTAAGCTGAGTTTGCCTTGAAAAAGACCTTGAAAGATTATCAGAACCACGACTTTGATCAGTATCTGGCTCAGGGATCTCTTCTTTGCTTGGCTTCTTATTCAAAGGATCAGGAGTCCAGAAATATACAGGGTACACCAATTGAATATTGTTAAAGATCAAGGCGACTCCGAGAAATATGCAGCTGGAAGCCAATTGAAGAGGCAGATAATACCACCCCAGGGCTCTAACTTGGTCATCCACACAAGGAATCAAAGCAGCAGCTCCAGCAGGAGGATGCAAGGTTTTAGTTATAAACATCACTACTGAAGATAAAGCCGTACTTAGAGCACCAGCTACCCACAGCTGATGTCGGCCTCCCTCACTTAAACTGAAGAGTTTCATGAGACAAACACCAATTAAAGACGCTAGAAAAGTTCCTACAATAGTATTCCTCGGCTGAGCCAACGGAGCTTGCATAATATTGAAGACCAATATACTTGAAGCACCCCAGGAAGGAATGATGACAGGCACTTGATGATGAACAAAAGTCGAACCATATCTCGACATCAACATAGTAAGAATAAGAGCAGTAAAAGTATTTATAAATATCCAAGCATTGGTCATCAAATAACCGTATTTCCTCTTAAGTACCGGCGTCAACGTTGCTGTCAAAGAATCGTCATCTGCCTGTCTGTACCCCAACCAACGGTTGATCCACAATGGCAGTCTGTCGATTCTGCTCGCCGGTATAAATGGATTTATGTAATGATCTATATCGAACATGAGCTACGAAGAAAATTTACAACTGAAATGTTAATTATATATTATGACATCAACCCGTGTTGACGTTTTGGTTTACTCGGGTATTGTATGTATGATAGGAACCATTAAAGTGAGCAAGTTTCGGGGTAAACAATTCCAATGTTCAGCAACGGAACAGTGTATTAAAGATATGGACAATAAACATGTTTGATAGAAAAAGGGGATTAACTTTATTGGAAATTTATGTTGATATTTCTTAATTCCAGTGGTATTCAGCTAATCCTTTCGAGTCACTTGACTAAGAAAATGTTTAAATAATGCTTAATAAATCGGCCATAAAATCGCCCATGATGTTATTCATTGGACGTCCGAGCGATTTCCGAGAACTCAGAACACTCATATGGTCCAAAGAATCAACAGGATTCAATTGTAATGCAACTAGGTTTGATCTCGACGACAACATCTCAATCAATGTTGTGTTCTCAATAGATTGTTGTACTAGATCATAAGATAAAATGCGCAATGGATCGTACTTGTCAGATATCACTTGTTTAGCTGTAGATTGTGATATGTTGTTGTAATAACTGACTGAAAGAGATGGTGCTGTGCTTGAGATTTGTAAATATCCGGCTAATAAGTCCTGCTTATCAACCAACCTGCCCAAAAACTGCCTTTCTACAGGCTCTTGATGACTCATACCGCCATAATTCTCACTGCAAGGAGTAACAGACATTCCTGATAGAAGTCCTTTATCGGACTCGTGCGAAAAGGAATGCTCAATATCTACCCCATTACACAAAGGTAGTCCAGTAGATTGACGGTTTTTGCGCCAAAGACGATCATTTTCCCATGTATAAACGTAACCGTCGGGATTAACAAGGGGGACAAAAATGATCTTTATAGAATCCAATATGCCACTGCCATTGATGCTGTAATTTTCAGCCACTTCATACATGAAATGCAGTGAATGCATGACCGAAACCCAATCACGACCTTGAAAACCGGCAGTAATAATCACTGATCGACGTGGAATGCCATTGGTTGGTTTACCACTGCCAAGTTCAATGTATCGGAAGGGCCTGCCTTCATGAGTTAAACCGCTCCTTTTCACCTTAGACAACCCAGCATATCGTTCTTGGAATGCGTCCAACCACATGTTAATGGAGTCGAAGTTTCTAAATTCTTCAAAAAACTGTTCCAGGTTGTTCTGCCTGAAAGATACTTCACGCTGACGATAATGCTCGAGTGGATAGCTATTAAACACCGCTTTTTCCAAATCCCCTTCGATTTCTTCGTATTTTCTGCGCAAATACTTGGGAAGAAGCCTTAGAAAATCATCCAGCCGTCTTCGAGCAATTCGTATAGTGGCAGAATCGGCTCCTAGTTCGAACATATCCAACATAAGAGTCTCCGTAGCCCTCAAAATGCTCCTTCGGTCCTTCTCTGAACCAATTGGAAAGCGGAAAACAGCTTCTCCTTCATATTGAAACAAATCCACGGGAAAAACAATCTCATCCGATGTCTCTTGGTGCTGGGATTTGCCTGTAAACCTCAAAGGAATCTGTAATCCCCTCACTATCTGACTCCAAACACTAAACTTGGAGTATTCAGACCCCTCAGCAGCATCTTCATCTGCAAATTGATATACCGGAGCAGAGCTAGGCTTTCCTACTTGACTTTGCTGCAAAGAATTTGTAGTAAATGCCTGTAAATAACCGATTGACGGCGAAGGTTCTGCATTTATTCCGATAAACGAAACAAACAACAGAAATATAGAAATGAAAATCATGCTGTAGGAATAGTATCCATAAGCCGAGAAGAATAAACCTGTTTTTTCGCGGGTTTTTCGGCTTTTTATATTCTCTCCTCAAGGGGGTTTCTTGCTATATAAATAATTAAAGCAGGGTAAAAATAGGCTGAGCAAGATTTTTTGGCATGAATTGATTACTAATTATACCGAATATGGCAATGTACGAGGGAAAGCTCGTTTAGACTCGTATCTTCAGTACAAAGAAATAGAAATAGAAATAATAATATAACTTCTACCTAGTTAGTGCATCCGAAGTTTTTTGTAGGTTTTTTCAGGCATAATACCTCGGTTCATCAAATACATGATATCTATGCCCTCGTACTCCTTCTCCTCGGAAAAGAGCTGGGAATCGATATCCTTCTGAGACCTGCGATTCGTCTATTCGATCATTGGTGGACGATTCTGAATCTACATGCGCATCGTCAATGACAAATTTGCCCAATTGAACCTCTGTGTCTGTTATAGTTGACCGTGATACCCTAGCATAACCCACTCGTTTCAGATGCTTGTATAATATATATTCGCACCATCTATCCCAATCAGTAGGATCGATATCTGCAACTCCTGATTTCTCACTGACATAATTGTTGTAGTTACCTTGTAATGGTGTAGTGACGAGATAACTCAGTAGAACCAATGGATTTGACGACGAGCCCATGATCTCAGCAACTCCAAGCGACTGTAGTCTTCGGTCTTCGACATCTTCTTCCTGACCAGAATGGAATACAACAATATCAACATTTTTACCATAAACGTCCAAAGTAGCGTGAATTGCCGGTGCAAGTTCGCCAACAGGAGAAGGAAGCAAATGGTGGGTCGAGTTCAATATAGGAAACTTGCTTAGCAGAGCTGCACCCCACGTATGCTTATTTGGTCCCGGGCCAAAATCCACATAATAGCCTAATTCTTGGCCTATATTTTGCGTTAAGTCCCTAAATCCCATAATGGCTCTCTGAGTGTCCGATTCCAGTATGCCTAATACATCGATTTCTAGCTCATCAATCAGCTTTGTCATTCGTCTCTCACTGCCCCACATATCATTGTCCAATCCAAAATGAATTGTCCATATACCTGTGGTCATTACCTTATCTTCGGCATGGTATGGTACCGGGGCATCTCGATGGAATCGTTGGAAGGTTATAGCAGACGATAATGTCAACAATAGGACAAGAACGATGACCAACTTCTGCCGGAATGCCTTCAATAAGCCACCGTCAAGTGATGACGTTCTCTTGGAAATCCTTTTCCCACCAAATAACAGCCCTAAGCCAACAAAACCTTGCTGAATTGTCAGAATAATGTCTGTTCTTTCTCTGAGAAGATTACCACCGGGAACAAAAGCATACGCTACAATGAAAACGTGCATAACGTAGAGAACACAGAGCAGAAAGAACCCAAGCGAGAAAGTCTTATATGGAGGAAATCTACCAGCATACTCCAATATTCGTGGAGTACTGGCTACTAGTTGGAATGCACAAACCAACCCACCAATATAACCTACCCAATGCTTGAACAAGTATAATACAACGGCTCCAGCACATCCAATGACATATAATAGCCCTGAACCAGCTATATCTGGTTTTGAAACTCCCAAGTATGCACCAGCAGCCATAACTGCAATAGTTATGACACCTCCATGAGGCACAGGTAGAGGCCCTCGAACAGGATAGCCTTCCCATACCCACAGAGTCAGGGTAGTGGAGTCGCTTAGAAGTTGATGAAGTCCAAATATCAAGCCAGACAATCCGGCAGCAGCGGCAAAAATGGAGCCCCCAGTTTCTTTCTTTTGCTCTCTGGATTTTGTAGTAGTTGACAAAAGTCCAGCAGTAGCCGCAACAGCTAATCCAAGGCCGTTCCAACCGCCATTTTCAGCATGCATAATTGGCCAGAACGGGTTATTAGTCCAAAAGGCTAATTTGGTGATGGAGGTAAGAATCAGTCCAATAACAAAAGAAGTGCCTTGGTATATTACGGGTAAGCCTGAGGAGGAATTAGCAGCAGTGCTAAATTGCAATGCCAAAGAAATGGCATAAAACGCGGCCCCAAGCGCAGTGAGTTCAAGTCGCAGCTCGGGACGAGCTGCCTTGTAAGCAGCTACACCGATAGTACCACCCAAAACGGCCAGTTGAAAATATTTGGTTAGGAGGTTTCGCAGAGGAGTAATGATGAGAACAATAGGAGCAGTTAAACCGAAAATAACAGCTTCATAGCCAGATATACTCATATGCCAGAGAGGAAAATGCCATACAGAAAGGGGTAAAGCGGTCAAAACAGTCCAGAAAAAGAATCCATTTATAATAGCTACCAGGAAACTGATCCAATTGAAGGTATCCTTGGTCTTTCCCGGTGCAACTTTGGACGACTCGAAGCTCGACAATGATACACCCTTAGTGTCTACAATCTGAATCTCCAAATATTTGAAGTCCAATGCAGTGACGGCATCAAACGATAAATCAAGGACAATCAAAGACCATTCAAAGAAGGCATATGTAGTATAAGCACCAGCAATACGATGAACTTTATGCTGGATGAAGAAGTACACCAATGGTACCATCATGCCAAAAAAGGTACTGGCGATGATCTTACGGTATTTCAAGGCTTTTTCATGATCAGCAGGTGTAGTAAAGATTCTTCCAGCAGTCCAAGGTAACGTCAGAACAATATAACTGATCATAAATATATCATGCCAGTCATGATCATCAGTAGATGTCACATAGGTCCATCCACCACATGTAAAAGTACGTAATAAACCAGCAACTAGCAGGACTTTGGGCCATATTTTGCCAGGAGCATTGGTCAAAAGGTACGTGAAGAAGCATAAGATGAACCTCGGCCCACTAGTAACAGCAATAAAAAGCTGAAAAACCGATCTTTCCGGGTAACGATCGCCAATTGTAGCAGATACACTAGGAAACCATTCTTGAGGGTAACCAAAGTGCTCATTTTCGACAATTTTATAGTAATGTAATTGACAGCCAACTATGAAAGCACCAAGAAAGGCAGCTAAAGATTAGAAAAAGGACAGTTTCAGCTAACATTATAAGTACATACCTCCAGCAGCAAGAGTATGGGCATGACTGATCCATTGTCCGCCAAATTTCACCAAAGCGGTGCCTGGTTTAACGCGTTTTTCGGCTGGAGTTGACATGTGGACTGAGGGGTGAAATTTCAGGCGCAGTTTGAGAGATGGAGGTGGTCACGTGATGTGGGGAGAGCAGTCAAAGGAAGACTATGGCATTTAAAAGAATAGTAAATTGGAATATGATGTGAATGTGGTTAAATTGCTTGTTTTTCTGTCGGCAGTGGCATTATGGTGGTTCATACTGGTCATTGGTTATATGGCATAGATATCATGCACTAAGAACCCATTTATGTCTTCATTTTTCATATATTGAAGGAAATTCACATTCATGCCATTTCCTTGATTTTACATACCGAAAAATAGCCCATAAGATAGCCATAAATCCTTGCCTAATTATACACTGCCATATGCATTGTCCTTTGTGCCTTAATGTCCTTAATTCACAGCAAATTCATCCAATTCAACCTCCTCTGTAGGAATCTGATTCAATTCCTCTTCTTCGTCAACAGGATTATAATCTGCTTCTGTTGATGCTCGTCTTCTTAATATGCTTTGTACTAGTATAAATCCAACTTCTCCAAGTATAAGTATCAGAAAGACGGATATTCCAACAAAATCCGTCTTAGTATATAATAATGAATATACCACCAGACTGCAGAACCAACCTAAAGATTGAATTAGCAAACTAATAGGTATAAATGCCCCAAAAGTTGAATTGAGAGTCATATCTCGTGAATATGGCAGCTGGATCAATGCTAATAGGAAAAGAATCGGCCCTGCTAAGCCAACAATGGCTAAAAATATCGAGCGAACTTTGCCGGTCAAAAATCCAAATAACACCAAGCCAACGAGTTCTGCCAATAACAAGGAACCCAATGTTATTAGAAACGGACGCCTCTGAGGATTATTCACCCCAGCACTAAACCACGAACCAACACTAGATCCCAGAGATGTACTTGAAGAGCTTCTGTACAATTGCTGATACCAACAGACCATGCTAAATAGCAAAAATAAGTACTGTTCTACAGGCAAAGCTATGAGATCTTTTCTGACTTCTAAGAAGTATAGCCCCAATAACAGCCCAGATCCAGACCACAGAGACCATAACAACCAAGGGATTTGAACACCATTGACACCAGCATTTTTTCTCGAAGAATCCAGTTGCACCAGTAAAGGAAACAACGTAGGAATCAATGAAACGATTCCCAATATTAGGCCTGCGATTTGCATGTCCAGGCTATTTGCTCGGTATGGAAGGTTGGGAACATCAGATTAGCCGAAAACAGTAGTAAGATGTAGAGGGTAAAAAGTCATTTAGGGTTTGAGAAATTTGAAACTTTTCGGAGTATTTGGGAATTTCCAAATAGAGTTGTAAAAATGGGCGAAAATTGACAATTGGACAACTGGGCTTTGATGTTGGTAGATTCAATGGTTATATAGATGTCGAGTGAGCATTATGGATTGACTATATATTCAACTTATTCAATATGCAGATTCTTATTATTTATTGGTTTATATAATTATATATCTATCATATCTATAGAAATAAATCCAGCCAATTGTATGCCATGTTTCTACTTTCTACTTCTCGTCCTACCAACATCAGTGGCCTCATTCTACCTAGGCGTTGCTGGAGTAACAGCAAGTCCCAAACTGGGGATGCACGTGATGTCCTTTCAGGTATATAACGTACAATGTGCTCTTTTCACTCCTAATAACTTGCAATATATTACTGTTTTGTTTTAATAGTGTTTCCTACGGTCTGGATACATGTTTTTACCCTGTCTATCAACACTGGATTTTCGTGAACTTCACCATTGCCATTGAGCCCACAGATCATTTATATCATATTCGACTGATATCACTCACCATGTAGAATCAACAAAATCCAACTTTTCCACTGTATAGTTTTTTGCATTTTGACACTCACATCATCTCCCGTAATTAATTAAGAATGATATTTCTGCATCATCTTGCATTAGCCATCTTCTTAACAGTATGTAGCTCAAAAACATTGGAGGAGCAGAAACTCTTTGATCTATGGGGCGCCGAATGGCCTTTTACAGGAATCTCAACATTTGCTCATCTCGACTCAGACAAATGTCTATTGGACCCAAACCTCGATTACGATATTGCTATAGTTGGAATCCCTTTTGATACTGCTGTTTCTTATCGACCCGGAGCTCGTTTTGGCCCTAGGGCTATCCGAGATGCTTCTCGGCGTCAATCGTCTCTACGAGGCTTCAATGCTCGAGCTGGCATCAATCCTTATCAAAATTGGGCCAAAGTCATCGATTGCAATGATATCCCGGTATCTCCTATGAATAATAAAATAGCTCTTACTCAAATGACCCAGGGCTATGGCGAGCTTTTGAAGAGAAAAACTACTCACAATCAACTTAAACACCCCAAGATTCTTAGTCTGGGTGGTGATCATTCAATTGTTTTGCCTGCATTGAGAAATCTAAGAAATCTATATGGACCTATCACAGTCATCCACTTTGATGCCCATTTAGATACCTGGTTACCTAGCAAATATCCGTCGACTTGGGAAACCGAGCCTGGATCTCAGGATTTCACTCATGGAACCATGTTCTGGATGGCCCATCAGGAAGGCTTACTTGCTAATGACTCCTGCATTCATGCAGGATTACGAACAAGACTTTCAGGGACAGATTTTGCTGATTACGAGGATGACGATAAACAGGGATTTGCTCGAATCTCGGCAGATGAAATGATGACCAAGGGTCCTTTTCAAATAGCCGATGAGATTCTTGAAAGAGTTCCTAAAGATGTTCCTGTGTACATCTCTGTCGACATCGATACCATTGATCCAGGACTTGCTCCAGGAACCGGTACTCCGGAAGCAGGAGGCTGGCTTACACGGGAATTGATTGCAATTATCAGAAAATTGAGTGGTCTTAATCTCATTGGAGCAGATGTGGTTGAAGTTGCTCCTGGGTATGATCACGCAGAAATTACAGCTTTGGCAGGAGCTCAAATTGCTTACGAATTAATTACCAATATGGTGATTAAAGGACCAGGAGAAGGAGGACAAGGCCAGAAGGTACTGAAGAACGAGCTTTAGAGACAGCATTTAGGGAGGAGTTGACGAACTAGACATCGGTAGGAACAAACTACTGGTAAGAAAGCGTTAATTGAATATAATGACAAGTTAACCTGATGAATTAAACTACATTGAATATTGTATATCATTAGCTTGTCTCACTCAGCTAAATTACAGTCGGCTACAACTTCTCTGTCCAAGCCAAATGACATCCAGTATAATATGCCAAAGTATTGTCATCACTAACCTCTTTAGGACTCACATGCTCTTTGAATATCCTATAAGTTTCCTCTTTACACTTTGCCTTTTCATCATCAGGCAAACTAGTGATATATGATCTACTATGAACTAGCTGCCAGCCAGTTTCGGGATCGTTTGGAAATACACTCTCATAATGAAAGAATTTCTCAGTAATAGGCGAATGGAAATACTTCTGATCATTGAAACTGCCTTTCCAGATGTTTATTCGATGATATTGAGGAACATCAAGGTCATGGCTTCGCATGTTGTCAATCATAAGCTTTTGCCAATTATCAGCAGGAAGATCAGCAATTCGATCGTAATTCCATATCAAACCTAATCGACCACCAGGTTTGAGGACTCGAGACAATTCCTTTAGAGATTTATGATCTGCAAACCAATGGTATCCTTGAGCAATGATAATAGCATCGGCATACTCATCAGGCAATGGCAGCTCATAGCTTGAACCTTCTTTGATGGGGATACCAGGGAAGTTTGTTTTGAATGATTCAATCATTCCCGTCGAAGGCTCAACTGCAATCAAATCATAACCTTTGTGTGCAATTGATCTCGTGAACTTTCCAGTACCAGCAGCCAACTCCACAACCTTGGACCCGGAATGGAGTTTAAGAGCATCCGATAAGTAATTGACGGCATCTTCCTCGAAATCAGGTCTTACTTTATCATATAATAAATGATTGGAATTAAAGGCATTCTGAGACACGCTGTGAACACCCATTTTAAACAGAAGACTTGAAGAATTAATGAACAAGTTTAATGATGGTAGATTTAAAAGTGCTCATTGTTGTTGGGGAAGGGTCCGATATTCGGCCGTATATGTTGCGGAGGAGTCATCACCGAGGGAGATGAGTGGACAAATTGGAATAAGTGGCTTGCATTGGCTATAAATATGGTCTATCATGATTTAACTGGATAATTCGTTTGAAAGTATGGACATTTACTGGAAATAATGGTACTTTCACGTTCTTTATAATGGTTCGTGGTACCTTCCGATCCTGTTCCGTGCCTGTTCCTTCGCATATGAAATGGAACAAAATGAAATGGAACAAAATTGCAAATAAAATAAGGTAAAAATATATTTCTTACTTTAAAAGTGATTTAATGGTAAATAGTTTTATTTGAAATCCTAATAAATCATACTTGATTGGATGAATGACTGATCGTCATAACTGTTACCACAACAGGTTATACAGCTGTAGACGAATAAATCAAGAATGCGAATTAATCAAACAAATTAGAATATACAGTCAATTGTAAATTTTGCCTCAAACCATATACCTTTGACTCTCCTTAATATGCCATACTCGTCTCTATAATCCTTCTAAGCGATGATTCCACCTGTTCTTCAGTAGATGAATGGACCTGTGGCGCCAAGTTCAGCACCCGTCGCTGCGGTAAAGCTCCCGCAACAAGTCCATCGACATCGGATTCAGTATATCCAAGACCCTGGAGTCCTCGGGGTTGAGCCGAGCCTAGCTTGTTATGTAAGAAATCCATCAATGTCTCAGATAAAACATCGCCAGCAGATTCCCGCTTGACGTTAGAAATGTCTGCACCCAGCGCTTCTGCAGCTTGTAAATGTCGCTCTGGTGAAGATGCCCCGGTGAATTTGAAAACAGCTGGTGCAGTCACGGCCACACTGACTCCGTGGGGAATAATGGCATGATTGACCATTTCGTAGCCATGATGAACATAACTCTTATTCTGAGAGGAAATGGGATACGAGATTCCGTGGCAAAGATGAACGCCTGCATTTCCAAATCCAATTCCTGCCAGAGTTGCAGCAAGAACAGTTTGTTCCTGAGCCTCAAAGTCGTCAGGATTTGCAACAGATCGCGGAAGATATTTAGCAACCATTCTCAAAGCAGCCAAAGAAAATATATCACTAATAGGATTTGCTCCCTGGTACGCAGGACGTAAAATAGGGTCTGTAGGCCGAGGGGTTCTTTCATTGTAAGGAATAGCTGTATACGACTCTAAAGCATGGCACAACACATCCAAGCCAGAAGAAGCCTTGACCGAAGAAGACATTGTACTGGTATTAAGAGGATCAACAATTCCAAGATATGGCTTAAGAGCACGCGACGCAATGCCTGTTTTGGCCTTTGCACTTGTCAGATCAAATATGGCTGTTCCGGTGGTCTCACTACCGGTTCCTGCTGTCGTTGGAACGGCAATTAAAGGCTTCAGCGCTCTTTGAACAGGCTGACCTTTACCCAAAGGAGCATTGACAAAGTCCAGTAAATCAGATTCAGGATATACTTGAAATAAATTGGCTATTTTAGCAGTGTCCATAACAGAACCCCCACCAACAGCCAAATAAGCATCTGGCTGCTGTAACCTGCCCCATTCAATGGCTCTTTCTATGGCGTAATCTTTCGGTTCTACAACGACATCGGAAAAAATCTCAAAATTGATTCCATGCTTTACTAAACTGTCTACAGCATTTTTCACCGATATTAGCCCGAGAAGATTGGAATCGGTGAATAAAGCCACTTTTTTGGCACCCAAATGCTTCAAATCCATGCCGACTTCAGCAGTAACTCCTGCGCCATATCTAATATTACTGGCAGCCATTTCAAACGCATATTCTTTCTCAGGAGCTTGGACTTTGTTGGCCAGTGATCTCAAGCCTGAACCTAGCGTACGGGCAGATTGACATCCATGGCATGGGCAGGCTCTTGAATGTGATTGCATATATTTAAGTACATTTACAGCTGTCTTTTGTTTGTTTGAAATTAATCGAAGACTCATAATGGGTTTATTGGTGAATGTTTTGAAGTTAAGAGTTTCATTGATCAGCAAAGTGTGGGGTATTATGCAAGACCCCTGCAGCCAGTGCCGAGTACCCGGAGGGACCGGGTTAATCTGGAATTGACTCGGGGAATTTGGTCAAAAGTTGAAGCCACGTAATTTTGTGGGTTTTTCTCGCGTCAATTTATGGTTTTTGGTCTATTCATGAATTCCTGTTTAAAATATTGGAGAGTTTATGAGGTTTCTTGGCTGCATGTGACGAGAATAGATGACGAAAAAGGTTAGATTAAAAAAAGGTTAAAATAATAGGGAAAAAAATTACAAAAAAATATATAAAAGAAAATATAATTCTAATATTCTGATGAAAGGATATTGACGTCATGGATCAAAGAGATTATCGGCTCTTCAGCTTATGATGCTTCTTGGACCCTCCAATGTAGTACTGGCAGCAGTAGGGAAATCACCTTGTGAAGAATATTAAAACGTAGATACTGATGTGGAGAATATTGCTACGTTCACAGTTAGTGTCCAAGCAATTATAAGCATATGAGGAGAGTTCTATCTTCAGAACCCTTGCATTAGTACCTCCAGCTCCTTATCCTCTCATGCCATCATATCACTTAAACCCCCCTTTCAAAAACTCCACTGCGGCTAGCCCTTTCCCCCTCACTTTCCTTCCATAATTCCGTCAAACTCCTTACCGATTTTCCTCTTCAAGCCCCTACAATCTCCACCCATAAGATCCATTTTCCACCCATAACTTCTAACCAATATAAAACAGTTAACATCATGATACTTTCAAGAAAGCTTCTTACTTGGCATTGTAAGAGCCCCGTTTAAATACAATCCAATAGCCACTGTAAACTTGTCTACTTCTTCTTCAGATTATGCGGTACGACCTGCTAACACAATGAACGAGCCACTCACTGACCGACGGAATAGCCAGACAGATTTCGGCAATTTCATGGATGATCAAGTTCCAAGTACGTATGGCAATGTATCATATACCGATAATAGTTGTGTTCAGCATCAAGATATAGAGGGCCAGCACGAATGGTACGATCAGTTCTTACATGAGATGGTCAATAACAACCATGAGCCTTACTTCAATGGAGATTCCATGCTTGAATTTGCCAGTAACTATTATGTTTCCGATTACGTTTCAGACTCCAGAGATCACAGTAATTTTGGCAATGTTAATACTGCAAATCAGCTCGTGGTAGGGTCAGGTAACTTGCCCAATATGGGGCCTGGCAACTCGTTTGCAAAATCCGCATATGGCCTCCAAGATGAACACCAGGACAGTTTTACGCATCAGTCAGTTCAATTGCTGCCTGAATCTCTTAAAACGTTAACTGCACCTTCGATATCATCACCGTCGGCGTCTTCAGCGTCAGTTCTCTCCATGGAGTCAACAAGCTCATCTCTTATACCAAACAGCGAGTATGAAAAGTACTATGATATGCAGCAGCCACATTCTGGCTGTGATGATGCAAGAAATATGACGCGAATGGATTTTGAAGTTGAAGATGATGGCATGAGTATAGATCACTGGTCCCGGATTAATTCCGTCCCAGGACTATCGCAACCTCTAAATGTGGCCCGTCCGAGAATTGCATATTTAGAAAAGTTGTTCAAAGTATTGCGATTACCATTCAAACCAGACTCTAGAGCGTATGCTCTAAAGAGTGATTTCGATGAAACCAAAACCCAGCATCTTTCTATCAAAGAACTGATTTCAAGAAGTGAAGCCATAAATGTTAGTCGAGGATTAAATAACTTGCGAGAGCATAGCTGGTTATCTCCGGACTATAGCGTTTGTGAAATTGAGGGCAAATTGGATGCCAGTTTATATGTTGCAGTTCTTCGAACAGAAGGAATTACCGAAAACGAGTCAACTCAGCAGATAACTTCATTGCTGCCAAATACCGATTCAATGGTGAATAATGCTATTTGTGGAATGGCCAATGACTCGTATCAAGTGTTCCGAAGCCAATATACCAAGTCCAAAAAGAAACGGCCCACCCTCAAAAATTGGGACCCCGTAGAAATATTCTATCCCTTAGGATATATTAGCTATTCGAAATGGATCAACATGGAAGATCTCAGCGTGGATCAGCAGTACAGCTTTGACTGCGAGGCATTTCAGTCAAAACCATTGTACGACTCTGTGACGTTAGAGCGACAAAATGATATTGATGGCGATATTTCACACAATCAATATGATTCGTTTTATCTAAGACACAATCCCGAAACTGGCCAAAGGGAGTGTTATTGCGGATGCTGCAAAACCTGGCATAAACGAGATCAGTGCAATTGGCTGCATCATATGAAGTCTGCACATGGAATTCGGTCTCGAACCAAGCAGCGATATTCACTTCCACACATTATGAGTGAAAGACCAGGAAAAAAGCCAAACTCGGGGTATTTTATTGGATTTTGTGACAAGTGCCAATCATGGCAAAATGTTAATAGCTCAACATCCAGTAACAATTACGCTTCGTGGTTTCTTCACCAAGCTACACACGATGTGGAGCGTAATCGACGAGAAGGGTGCAGCGGAAAGAAGCTGTCAAGAATAGATGTCAAGAAACAGCAAAGAATTATGAAAAAAGTTGAATTGAAACAACGACAGAGAACGTTGCTTGAGATTGAACGCCTCATTTTAGGAGAAGTTCAAATGAATCGAAAATTCATTCAAGGCAAGTTTTTTGGACGAGTATCCAACTTCACCTTAGAGGACTGCGATATATTTTAGAAGTATTCTTGCCATGACAGGAGTATTACCAACAAGGGTAATAATAATAGTAAATTAAGAGATAATCATGAAAAAAAACTAGTGCCAACTGAGGTAATAATATAAAAAGAAGCGATTTCATGAAAAAATGAATATTTAATAATAAGAATATAATATATAAATCCCCCCGCCATCAAGGTTGTCAGAACATTCCACCAACCTCCATGACAAAGTCCCTCTGACATCATGATCGGTATCGAGTTTCAGTTTCCTGAATCGCGCATTGCACTAAAGAAATTGGCTGCTAAAAAACAAACCAATTCAATCTCTCGCAGAACCTTTCCCATGGCCATAAATGGCCGATATTTCTGATGACTCTGCTCCACGCTTCCACGTGGCACTTTTCAAAAAGATGGAGTATTTCAGAGAGAAGTGATACACCGAATTTCCCACTCGCATATATTGAGCCGCCAGTTGGTGGTTCTTTTGTGAGCGAGTAAGCGCGATAGATATCAGAGGATGAAGAGAAAAACTTTTTGATGGGGGATTGCTTATTTAAGGTGAAAAACGGCTAGGATCAGGTGGAAGTCGAAATCAGACGTTTCTAATACGACTAGTATTTTTTATTTAACTGTAATGAGAAGGATAAGGGCAAGTATATATTTTGCTGTTATTTTCCTTATTCCAGGGTTTTCATATGGCTGCTTCATATGTCTGCTAAAATGCTTTGATTCAACTGGTTTTTCCGATTTCTGGTGTTCCCAATAGATGCCAAGCGGGAAATAGGGGGACTTTTGCCAGTTTCCACCCAAAAACGGTTGGGAGTTGGCAAAAAGAGGCCTGTTCCCACCCAACTGGGGAGGCCAAACGACTTGGATGCCAAAAGCTCAGCTTAAATGAAAGACTCACAGTTGAGCGATTTCTTTCAATTTTCAGATTTGAATCGGCATTTCCGGCTTTATGTCAATAAGTACAGCTATAACACTTAAACCAAACTTCACCACTAAGTATTTGTACCACTTGCCACAATAAACTTTATCGTTTCACCTTAATTCATTTAAGCATTATCCATCCATCTCCTATTCATCCAACCATCTCCTCTAAAACCACCACTCCATTCAAACATCCTCCATCAAATTGATCTTGTGCTTGTTTATGAAATATTATCCCTTACAGTGCATTTTAGATTTATATCCGAAGTCACATGATAACTAAACCCCGCGCACATTTAAAGCCGATTTCCTCCTACATTTCCGCTTTTAAAAGGCCTCCTAACGTAATTTTTCATCCTTGTCATCTCATAAAACCGACACCCCCAATTATCAACACCAGACTCATCAACAGGAACATGTCTACTATTAATAAAGTATTTGACGAAATCGACAAGCATAAGACTCAATTTGTTTCTAGACTAGCGGAAGCTGTGGCTATTCCGTCTGTTAGTGCCGATGCTGAGCATAGACCAAATGTGTTTGAAATGGGCCACTGGCTCAAAAACCAGCTTGAAAAACTGGGTGTGACGGCTGAATACCGTGATTTGGGCAAGCAGCCTGATCAGCCGGATTTGGACCTTCCTCCTATTGTTCTTGGAAGACTTGGAACTGACCCTAAGAAGAAGAATATTCTCATTTACGGCCATTATGATGTCCAGCCGGCGCTAATTGAGGACGGTTGGAACACAGATCCATTCAAATTGGTGGAAAAGGACGATTTGCTCATTGGAAGAGGTTCTACTGACGATAAGGGTCCTGTGGTGGACTGGTTGAACGTCATTGAGATTCATAAGAAACTCAACATTGAATTCCCTGTTAACTTGCTCTTCTGTTTCGAAGGAATGGAGGAAAATGGCAGCGAGGGGCTTGAAGATCTTATCAAAAATGAGGCCGATAAGTGGTTCAAAGGTACCGATGCTGTGTGTATCTCTGACAATTACTGGCTCGGAACCAAGCATCCAGCATTAACTTACGGTGTCCGAGGTGTCCAATATTTCACCATTGAAATCGAGGGTCCTGCTGCTGATCTTCACTCAGGTTTGTTTGGAGGAATGGTTCATGAACCCATGGCTGATTTGACCCATGTACTGGCCAAACTCGTAACTCCTCACGGGAAAATCCTTATTCCTGGAATCTCCGAGATGGTTGCTCCTTTGACTGAAGAAGAAGATGGTTTGTACGACAAAATCAACTTCTCTTTAGAGGAATTAGAGGACGCCATTGGTTCTAAGACTATAGTTCAAGATGACGTGCGTGATGCTCTCAAGGCCCGATGGAGGTACCCGTCGTTGTCGATTCATGGAGTAGAAGGTGCCTTCTATAGCGCTGGAGCAAAGACAGTCATTCCTCGAAAAGTGATTGGCAAGTTCTCTATCAGAACTGTTCCAGACATTAAGTCTGATAAACTCCAGAAGTTGGTGATTGATTATGTTAAGGACGAGTTTGCCAAACTAAAGTCCAAGAACAAGGTTAAGGTAGATCTGCTTCATGATGGTGACTACTGGGTCTCTGATCCAAACAACTGGTCCTTCCGTGCTGCCGCCAGAGCTACCAAGGATGTCTGGGGTGTTACACCTGATTTTACAAGAGAAGGAGGATCTATTCCTATCACTATTTCGTTCCAGGATATCCTCAAAACTAGTGTGGTTCTGCTTCCAGTCGGTCGAGGAGATGACGGAGCTCATTCTACAAATGAGAAGCTCAATCTCAGCAACTATATCAATGGTGCTAAGACGCTGGCGGCTTATTTGCACTATATGGCAGAGGAGACCAAGGATGTTTAGATGATAATTTTCTGTTATATTCGTTAGTATGTTATGCTATGTTGTCGTAATGTTCAAACGTGATCTAATTGTAGTTTTTCACTGTTATTACCAAGCCGTGAGATGTTCAATAGAACATCGCATCCATATCCTTCCAGGGAATGCAACTCAAGTTCGCCATCCCAGTATTCAGCATATACTCGAGATAACGGCAATCCCAGACCTAGTTTGACGTCGGGAGGACGGGTAGATAGTGAAGTAAGAGATGGAGTAAGAAGAGAATCAGAGCCTGTACCGTCTTCTATATTAACTTCGCCCGATAGTCCCTGCAGATTGGGAACTGATTTCAAGCTTTTCATTTGTCTGTGTGGAGCACCGGATTTAGCAAAGCTCCATATATAAGGTAGAACATCCTTGGGGACCCCTCCACCTTGGTCGGAAATCCGTATAAACACATTCTGAGGAGTGTTTGAAATGGAAATAAGAATGGGAGGCATGGCTCCTGAATCCTTATGATGCCTGACGGTGGCTTCTACTGAATTTCGTAGAACTTCTCCAATCATATATTCCAAATGAGAAGGAATGTAGGGGAAAACAGCATCTAGCTGGCCCTCCAGACTTATTGCAGGCATCTCCACGCCAGGAAAAAGCTGCTGAATCACCTTTTTAGCGTGATCATAACATCGTAACACTGTATCGGCAGCACTGCATTCCAAAAACACTTCACCTATGAATTCAGAATCACTATCGTAGGGGTTAACACCGGATTCCAAGCTCCTCGACAAAGAAATATGCTGTTCAGCAATAACTCTTCTGGAAATTCGCGATGATAGCATACTGGTAACAAAGGGATCGAGTCTTCGACTAATATCAACGTGAGCAGCTTCTTCTCCACTGGTTTCAATGACTCCTAGAGCTAGTTCAGCAATCACCACTCGATGAGCACTCAACAGACTCTGTAAGATGTTGCAAAACGCCTGATTCTCGGCCAGATTCGTTATTAGAGGGGTTTTTCGGAACAGATCAAATGCCTTGTAGTACATTTCGTACACTCGAACCAGATGCTCATTGCTCATAACAGCGTACGGTAAAGTCTGCATATCTCTAATACGATGAGACAAGCGGACGGGAAGTTCATGTCTTACGAAGTTTGCAGAGGAAATAATGCGTTCAGCAGTCAAACGGCGGCCGAAAAATGCCAGTTGTCGTAGACTTATAGGCCTTGGTTGGATGCTGGCCCAGTCCATAAGCACCGTATTCTGATAGAAATGCCGCGAGTTGACAATTTTGGAGTTGACAGGATACGTATATTTGACCATCTGAGCCGACCCACTGCTTACCATTGCGATTCGTTGGGCATGGTCGCAGGTGATTTTGGAGGGTTTCATTGATGGGTGAAGATGGTGAAGTTGTGACTGAATGAATGATTTAGTCATTAAGAGCAGCATGTGGGGCGGAGAAAAAGGGCGAGGAATATTGAATAATTTAATGTCTAAGTAGAAAAGTTAAATGGATATTTATTTGTTTATATAATATGTTTTGTATTCTGATTTATGTATATGATTTATGAAATCAGTTGGACGCTACTGTTCGATTATTCCTTCTTTTAAACTATACGATAAGAGATGACACAGAGTATACGCAATGTGAATATTGGTGGGATACATTGCGTTGTGAGTTCCGAGGGAAATCCCATTTGGAGGTTAGAGAAACTAAATGCCACCTCTATACCTGAATCAGTGGATTGTTTTGAGATTCAACGGTCGTGGTTGTGTTATCGTTTCCTGCTCAACGGTTTTTCATTCAACGTCGCTTCCCTTTCGATACGTCACTTTTCAGCTTTTTACCACTGCAATTGTCGTTTTCCCTGCAAGAAATCCCAAACTCCCATCCAAAACCCCATGCGAAATTGTCCCCAAATCCCAGCGTGCAATTGAGCATTTCAATTCTTGTTTCAATTCCCTCCTTGAATGTCCAAATCTCGGTTTACCAAAACTCCGAACCAGTCAGATTTCACCACTCTCATTCTTCAATCTCACGCTCCTACACCATGCATTCTTCACAACAATCTCCAAATGATCGTATAACGTTTTTCTTCGATATCGACAACTGTTTGTACAAAAAATCAAGCAATATCTTTGGTCTAATGCAGGAATATATCCACAAATACTTTGTGACCCACTTGAGTCTTGATGACGAAGCTGCTGATTATTTGCATCGTAAATATTATCAAACATATGGCCTGGCAATTGAAGGTCTGGTCCGATTCAATCATATAGATGCTCTGGAATACAATAAGGAGGTGGACGATGCTCTTCCGTTGGATGATATTCTCAAACCGGACGTGAAATTGAGGGAAATGCTGCTGAAAATAGACAAAACAAAGGTCAAATTATGGCTATTTACAAATGCTTATATCACTCATGGACTTCGCGTTGTTAGATTACTAGGAATTGACGATTTATTCGAGGGAATTACTTACTGTGACTATGCCAAAAAGGATCTCATCTGTAAACCAAAACTACAGGCTTTTGAAAACGCTCTTCACGATGCCAATGCTGTTCCTGAACTATGCTATTATGTCGATGACAGTTATATAAATATCGAGGCTGCTCATTCACAAGCAAATTGGAAGAAAACCATCCAATACATTGATCCAGATGACCCAGTTCCTGAAAAACAGGCTGGAGACTATGTTATTCGGGATATTTTGGACTTGCCAACAGTTATACCGGAGCTATTTACGTTATGAGGTATATGATCTGTGCTTCTTCTGGAAGCTATGCTGAAGTTCTTTACTGCTGCTGGTACCTTGAACTTCCGACATTTATGACAAATATTCTAGTGTTGCCTAGTATCATGTCTTCAACACAATTCTTGTCTTATTCTACATATTGCTATTTGAATTGAACCGTTCTATTCTAACGGTTTAGCCTGGCTCTCAATGTCCATAGCCTGCCCTCATTATTTCCTGCTCTTCTAGTCATGAGACTAGTACTTGGTGTATTTTTGCTGATTGTATCAATGCTGTTATTAGGCTGCGTCTTGATTAATTTGGTGTTGGCAGCTTGCTTCATTTTACGAATTGCGTCTTTGAACTTGAACACACGGATAGCTCGTGTTTGGTGAATTGGCTCTTCGTCTGCTACAACCTTTGGTTTCTCTTGAGGAATTTCATTCTCTGAACCCTTCTCTTTTTCGCAAGAGATATTGGCTTGAGATTCATGCAGTTTACCAGCAGATACATTCTCTTTACGCAATGGCTGTGAAGTTTCAGCAATAGCATCATCTATCATAGACATGATATCTTTCTTGTTAGTGTCTTCAACTTTGTTTGCATCCGCCCTGTTGGTCTCTACCCTACTGGTCTCTACCCTGTTGTCGGATTCCTCTTTAGTTCCTTCTCCTTCTCCGCTTTCAGCACCCGAGCTGGAATCAACATAGTCCAACACAATGGCTCCTTCTTTATCACTATTAGCTTCAGGATATCTATGCTTAAACGGATGAAAACCGGAAGTCCAGGTATTAGCGCCATTTCTAGGCGTCCTGTGGTTCTTCCATGAATGCAACTTATCTGACAGACGTCTGGAATGCCTGGCTGGTTGCACAGGCTTCTCCGATGAATCAGAAATATATTCTTTGATTACGTCATTCTCATCAGTATTAGAATTTGAAGCAGGATCTTCTGAAGGTGATCTACCTTCTTCAGTATTGGTACGCTCGTATGGAGCATTACTGGGAGTCGGACCGTTGAGCGTTGATGCAACAGGCTCGCCAGAAACAGTGCTTTTTTTGATATTAACTTCGGGGTTTGGAGCCTTTTTCTTAACAGTAGTTTCTTGCGATCTCCAAGGTTTTGCAGCAGGAGCAGTTGGGCGAGCAGGAAGAGGAGTTGATGCAGAAGAAACCCTATTACCTGACCCCTCCTGTGTTCTTGTAGTATTCTCAAAAACAGGAAGCTCATCAATAAGCATAGTTCTGCTTTTATTGATGGAAGCAGCATTAAATTTGTTGCCATTCCGTGGAGGGCATTTCAGCGGAGGGTCGTCATCATCGACGGAATTCAGACGAGCAGTATCAACTATCAACACATCATTCTGAAGTTGTGACATGTCATACGTCTGTACACTGCAAGATTTAACTGTATATGAAGGGGTTGTTCGAGATGATTTGCGAGTAGTGGAAATCGGTGCGCTGTCCTTCCTTACCTGGCCATCATCCGACGGTTGGTTCAAGTCAATTGGGCAACCAAAGAACAATTCGCAGTAAGCGCCAAATTCATCTAGATTGAGGCTTTCATTTGCAGTAAGCTCCTCGTCTTCGCTTTGTGCAGTTGTGTCGGGATAATCATAGCGCCGGGTTGGTCCACGACCAACTCGGCTAATCTTCAACGAAGGCATGGCGCAAGCGGTGGTGGTAGAATTTGAATCTGGCCGAGTGCTGTCTAATAAGAATGAAAAATTTTCATTCTCCGGCTTCCAATTGGGGCAATTCGGTTGATCAGAGAAGAGCATTAAATCGTCAGCAACATCGAGCACCTTGAGAGGCGGAGATTTCATGCCAACGCTACACCCTGAAGAGAATAACTCGTCGTCGGATTCATATGTAGTATCGGCGTCAAATTCGCTTCGCAAGGTGCACTCTGCCTTTTTAACTTGTCGGGGTCTTTTACAGTAACCATTCACAATGTTGTCCGCGAGCGGTTGTAGCGCCCGTGCCGATCGGTTTTGCTGCCTTTCCCAGCCGTCACGCCTTAGGTCTTTAAAAAAATAAGCCATTGCAAGTGAATTGAGTACGGAATTTATTGTATAAGCAAAAAAAAAGCAAAAGTTGTTTTGTTGAGCTAAAACAAGATATCAAGAAGATAGTATAAAGTTGTGGGGAGGAAGCAGAGATGGATCTAGGGGAAGATGAATGAAAACTTGGAATCAAGAGCGGGGAAAAAATGAAATTATAGAATATGAACGAGAGATGGACTCGCATAAATGTTTAATTATATGTCTATTGCTTAAATATGCGTATATTACGTTGTTTTATGGTGTCTGTTTTGCGTTCGAGATTGACGATCTTGATCTGATAAGCTCAATTGATAGTGATGGAAACGGAAACGGCAAGTAACCCTGCAGTCAATGGGGTATCTGTATGATTATTTTGAGATTAAATAATATAGAGAATAATCCGAAAGAGTGATATTAAATAATGAACATTGTTTTGGCTCATTTCGTGGCGATTTCTGAGAAAACAGTGGAGGTCACATCAAGTAGTATTGTTGGTAAAGCAATGGTATAGTAAATTGAATCTACTAATGCTTTATGTAGAGACATTTATTTGTTTACTTGAACAGTCTGAACAAGAAAAGTCAATTGGAGAAGTTAATTGTGGATGATAATAGACCAGAAGAGCTGAGTGACGTTCAAGAAGCCCGTTAAGCATAAATGTTTGATTAACATAGACTGATGTAACAATAAACAGACTCCTCTAATAATAAATCAGTAAAATATTGTAGCATTTTGACATGCAATACCTGTAAATCTGACTTTTCGGCACCAATTGTCTATCTTCGGCGTTATCACCGAAATGTCCAAAATAGGCAAGTATATCATGCACTATAACAAAAGTATCAGTAAGTAGATAACGATAATAGAGTATGTTGATTTAGTGAGTAATATACAATTCATTTTAATAATTTCCATTATCAAAGATTATTTCATAATAATCAATAACCATTCATCTTAGCATTGTATAATCTTCCCTCAGCGTACACTCAGGTTTCACCTCCTATCAAACACAAATCGACAATAATCATTCAAGCTCAACTTGTTTTTGCTTGTTTTTCCAAACCAAAGATTACTCATCAAATCTTATCTTTTTAATCTTTTATCCCAAAGGCGTGGATTTTAAGTGCTCAACTCTACTAAAGGACTATTCTACTGAACTGCTCAGTACTTGCTGCTTATCTTCTCATTTGATCTCTCTGTTAATCGACTTTGAAACATTACAACATGACTGACATTTTGATCATAGGCTCAGGAGGTGTAGGAACCATAGCATCTTTAGCTTTATCTCTGTCGGGAAAAGCCATTGTATCTTCAATATTACGTTCCGACTATAATACTGTCAAGGAGAAGGGGTTTGAGATATATACCTTGGATTATGGCAATCATAAGAATTGGAGACCGCACCATATATATTCATCGATTGAATCTGCCGTGGACACTTTGAAACAGGAGAAATCCAAATCTTATGATTATGTGGTTGTTTGTACCAAATCGTTGCCGGAGATTCTTCCGACTGAGGATCTGGTACAACCTGCTGTTGGGCCTGAAACCACCATTGTTTTACTTCAAAATGGAATTTATATCGAAGAACCGGTAGCCAAGAAGTTTCCTAAAAATGCCATTCTTAGCGGGGTTTCAATGATAAGTTCCACGAACCGTAATGGGGTGGTTCATAATGTTTCTCATGATAGCGTGCAGTTTGGTGTTCGACATCAACCCGAATTGGATGACACTTATGAAGTTGAACGTGCAAAGACATTTGTGTCTTTATATGGATCTGGTGCTATATATCATGAGGATATCTTGTATGCAAGGTGGCATAAATTGCTATACAATTGTACTCTGAATACCATTTGCACCCTGGCTCATGTTGATACCGGCAGAATCTATCTTTCTGGACTTGACAAAGCTATCATTTTGCCTGCCATGTCGGAGGTCCTCAAAATTGGAAATGAAGCCCTGAGAAGCCGTGGCAAAAGCTTACCGGCATCAGGAGCTGTTTCCAAGCTTGTATCAGATGATGGCACTTATTACAAGCCTTCAATGATGGTAGATGTCGAAAAAGGCAACCCAATAGAACTGGAGGTCATTCTTGGAAATACTCTACGATATGCCAAAAGTGTAGGTATTGAAGCGCCGATTTTGAATGTGGTTTATAATCTTTTGCGCGGAGTTCAATTCAAGCTACTGGAGCAACGAGGCCACATAAAGGCCCCGGCAGAACCACCTAAACGCGAAGAAACAGCAAGAATCTGGGAACCAACGACACTCGCATTAGAATGGCCAAGTGAGTTTGATGGGTACAAGTGATTTAGGCCCGTTATTTTCAATGACATAGATTGAGCCTCATACAGCCAGATATCTACCTCAATAAATACTCTACATGCTAATACTTTGTGCATTATGTGTAAGGTTCTTTGCGTATGATGCCATGTTATGTACGATACTTGGGGTGATCCCGTATTAAGTACGATACTTTGCGTATAATGCCCATTTTATGCTTCGTTCCAGCTATTTTCTACCGTTTGCCGTACTCTTTTACTATATTGACTTCGATGATCTCGATATAATTGAGCAGCCTCGACGTTAGCAGGACTGCTACTATTTGGATCATTCAATAGACTTTGGATCGACGTCAAGATAGCCGCTACGTCATAAGTAGGGCTCCATCTATTTTGTAAAATATCCAAGCATAATTCACCGCTGGCATAAACATTTGGATGAAACATCTCAGAAACAAACCGAACTTTTGGCGGTTTATTCGGATATTGTTCGTCAAACTGAATAACCAGACGAAAAGTTCCATCTTCATATGGAGTATCAGCAGGTCCTATAATGACAGCATTCCACATCATGACATTATCAGCAACAGGCGACGCTGATACGCCTCCTGGAGGATCCTGTTGCATTCTTTTGAAGTCTCTCATGAGGCGTCTTCGCGCTGCTGTACTCATGGTTGGGTGGATGAAAAGTGGCGTATAAGAGTAATAGTTCTAAGAAAGGATAATAAGAAGCAATATGAAAAACAGGGATTATGGTTTTATATCAAAGACATATAGTGGAGGGTAAATGAATAGATGGATTACTAATAAGGAGCCATATATTATATAATATAGGACATTTGTCCCAAATTTATAATGTTAAAAGTCCACTTTGTTCGATTGTCTTGGTTTCTACCTTATCGGTTGAGTTACATGAGTTGTGTTGTGGTATTGAGCCGTATACCGCTGACAATGATAACGGGCAAAGGCAGATAACAAAATGACCGAATAGCCAAGTAACAAATAGAATAGCATATTAACAGCATATTAACAGCATATTAACAGCCAAATAACAAATAGAATAGCATATTAATAGCATATTGACAGCCAAATAACAGCATAACACTAACCCCCATTACCACCTTCTCAACCATTATTGTACCTTTATTTCTATAAACAGATCCAAACAGAACCTCTATAAACAGATCCAATCGTACTTTGCCCTCTTACGCTTTCGCTGGAGCAGGTGCTGCTGCAGGAGCAGCCGTCTTGCTTTCAGCCTTTTCAGGAATGTCTGGCGATCCCGATACCGGTGCGAATCCTTCTGGTCCAACATACTTGGGGTCTCTCCAGGGTCCATCATCAGATAATTCCACGCCTCCTGGGCTGTCTGATTTCCCACCAAATTTCTTAGGGAGGTTTTCTGCAGGAACCTGGTTTAAAAGCTCCTTCTTATAACTATAGCCCAAAATATGTATCTTTTCCACAGTGATGGGGTCTAAAAAGGGCTTGATCAAACTGAACACAGAAGCAAATCCAAACGGCGCATTAATTAGATAGAATTTCCCCATTCGTTCTGGATAATAGTTTTGGCCAATGTTTGATGCTTCCTTGATGTAAGAATAAACTTGTGAAGCCGTTCTCAATGAAATACCTTCCAAATCCATAATAGTGCATGAAGTCTCAACCAAATATCCCACTTTACGCGAACATGCTGGTAGTCGATGCTTGATCATAGCCTCATACTCCCATACCAGGTTCTTAAGCATTCGCTCTTGCGTAGTAATCTTGTACATTTCGTTGATCTTGACCCCACCAAGCTGCTCAACATATACAGGACGTCCATCTTTATCCATCTTATGATAAAATTGATGATAGTACTTGGCCACCTTTGGTTTTTCCACGTACAAAAAGTCCTGTAGAATCGTATTAGTTCCAAACTCCGACCTCCATTTCTCACATGCCACGTACATGTCTTGGGCTTTATGAACATCAAACTTTCGAGCTCTAAGGAACCTCAAGAGCGTAGAATCGTCCAATCTCTCTTCATATCCGGCCTTTTTCAATCTGGCACGTAAATCGTCGAGTTTCGCTTGCTCTTCCGGTGTCACGTTACCAGGATATCCAGTCTGGGAAGATTTGGCGCATGTTTGAGGGTAAGATTCTCTAGAAATTAGTAAATCAGGCCTAAAAAGTGCAGTTCAGAGCCTATGGAATATTAAAAAAATGAGAAATATGGCTGAAAGAGCGCTAAACGCTATAATTTGCTGATGTTTTGCTTAAAATCCCCCGTTTTCCATATATCAAGGCTCATAAAACTCTGCAAAACATCCCATTAATCACTAAATACATACAAAAATTCCTAATAATTAGCATATATTACCCCTAAAACCCCCATACTTCCTTGTGTTCAATATCTTCACATACCTTCTCCGATACCATTGCGGGCGGTTAATTGTGCAGTGCAACAGAAAAAGTGCAACTTGTCAAGTCAAAGGTTTTAGAAAAACCCGGAAAGGGAAAAGCAATTTTGAAAAGGTCGGGCCAAGCCAAGATGGATGAGATGGGCAAACTAAGGGGGATATTACGGAGATGACTAATAGGAATAAATGGGTGAAACTTACGATATTTATAATGAGATTTCTTGTATTTGATAATTGTATTCAATTGTTTAGCTTTTAGTTGTTTTTGCTCTATTGTGGCTGAATAGCGATAACTACCGATAAGGCTGGTAGAAATGCACGTGAAGACAAGGCAGTGAGAGCAATGGTAGGAAGAAAAGGAATTGATGAGTATTATATTGTATTTTGATTGATTATTTATACATAGATTGGTTTATATTACGAGATTATATAACATATTACATGACTTTGATATCATATTTCTACTTTATATTATCTTACGTCACTTAACTATCGGCTTGTTGAGTTATTATTGTTCCGAATCTGTCTTTTGATAAAAAAATCATAGATATATGGCTTTATGGGTTTTATGGGATGTTTTATGGGATGTAGTACTTTTAGTTCTAGGTTCATATTTATATTTTATATGATTATATTTCAGTATTTATACAGTTACTGTTTCTTTGTATTACAGTTACTCTTGTCTGTAATACCGTTCGTGTAACAATGTCTTGGATGTTACCCACAGTATTATTACAGCTCTCAGATGTTACCACAGTATTATTACAATTTCTCAGATGTTACCCACACAGTCGCAGCTCTTCAATTGCTACCCACAGTCACAGCTCTTCAATTGCTACCCACAGCCACTGTTCTTCATCTGTTTTTACCCAGTGTCGCATTCCAATCTCTTATAACCTCAGTTACTTTGCACAACTGCTCCCACATCCTTCTTTCACTTCCATTCATTATAACACTCCTATCTATCTTATTCCTATCATCCTATAATATATCTCTCCCCTATGCTATGCTTTCCTCATATATCCCCATGCTATCCAATAATAATAATAATACACTCTCCTCAGAGAAACTCATAATGAAAAATTCATAGGCCGGTATTCATCCGAAATCGGTGTTGTTAATACCTCCGTATGCTTTACTCGGTCACTGTTATGCTTCTTAAGATTCACTATGCTCTGATAAACTGGCTTGTAAATCTTGACCGATAAATCCCATATTCCTAGTACTCGATCTGAAATATCCTTAACCAAGCAATCACATGATTCAAGAACATTATCATGCTCAATATTAATGCATCTCCGTGATGAATCTTCATCATATATATCCAACAAGTGCTCCCGTAATCGTCGTCGGGCCAACTTAACAACAACATCGTCATCACGAAGTGCCTTCGAAACAACTCCCCTAAGCAAGGCACTCTCCTTAGCTGTGATCCCCGGTCTTTCACTGTGAATCACCTCCTTTATCAGTTTTTCCTGTTCTGCTAATGTCTTAGTAGTATTCAGAATATCTAGTATTCGACTCTTGACCTTGCAAATATACAGTGGATCTCCAGTCACATTAACAACAAAATGCAAAATGGCAAATACACGTACAGTATCCCGTATCAAAAATTGCGTTTCCAATACGGGAACTCTCATCATTGTCAGTGTTTCAGCCATGTCATTTAAATTGCCACCATCCAATAAAAACTCCACAAAGTTGTAATATATTGGGAAAAATTGTCCCTTTGGCTTTACCTGAGGCGGTAATTTGCTTGTCCATTTCCCAAGATTGCAAATGTGTGTTTTATCTGCATGCAGATCTTTAATAAATAAGATCAAGTCATTTGGGACTGAGACCCTACGGTCTCCATTGAGATTCTCTCCGTTTAGGTCTTCATTATCCATAGAATTGACCAGTAGATTCAGCCTTCGGTCACAAAAGTCCATTCTGATGTTTTTGATCAGATTTAGCAACAGAATTACTGCCTCAGGTACCCTGTTTTGCTCAACCAAATCCAATATGCTCTTTCGCTCCTCTACTCTATTATTGAGGCCATGACGAACACTAAGCCGTTCAACAACCCTAACAGTCCATTTAATCATCTGATCGACTGAATATGTGTTCATTTCACAGCATTGTAATACAAATTCCGTATCATGTTCATCATATTCCTTCAATAGGTCTGTACTGCTTGCTGGAGTGATTTTTCTGAACACTTCCATTGTGAAATCAATAAACTGTGGTACCCACATTGCTTGGTTTTTATTATTACATTGACATTCTTGAAGAACAATGTTTGCAATGCTTTCATCGCGTTCATAATAATTACCGATCCAAAGACGGAGTAAATCCTTGTCATGGAGAGCAAGACGGCTTTCGTAGCGGGGAACCTTGATTTCATGGCCAAGGCGTCGCACCATGATCGACATTCGAACTCTGGTAATTGCAGATTCATCGTCTTCTTCCGTCCATTCAGTTCCCACGAGCTGTTTGGCATCACCGACGTTTTTGGAAAGTTCCTCCAGAAACGACATCTTCATGAGATGGCAACACACCAGCTGTTTACACTTTCTCGAGGATCCGACGATTTTAAGAATCACCATATAATTCATCTCGCAGAACTTGCGCAGAGTTTTCAGCCATGCATCGGCCTCTTCAGGAGCCACTACGCCCATCCTGACACGGCGTTGAACATCATTATAATTTCGTAAGTAAAATGAAAACTCCCTTACACTGCGCTTGATCATTCGATCGGCATCCTTGCTTTTCCAGATAAGAAAATGGCGGCAAAAGTCGGAATATGCAACGAAAAATTTGATACGGCGAATCCAATCGGCCGGGCTACTGCAAACCAGCACGAATTCCGCGCCGAGAATACCTGCCAGATTGGTCATCTCGGCATCCTGGGCAATTCCGAACTCTTCTTGATGATCATTATCCTCGGATTTAGCCTCTAGGGCCACTAGCCAAGGGCATTTCGATAGCATGAACCCCATAAGTATCATCTTGGAATGGCATAACGACGAGCTTCTTTCAGAGCCTAAAAGTTCCATAAAGCTGCAAAGAGTCTCCTGAAGACCTTTATCCTGGACTTTTGCTTGAATATCGTCCAAATCGCCATTTTCTTCAACTCCCTGGTCTATCCAGTCAAATAGCCAATACGCCGACCGGCGTAAATAATCCACCGTTTTCTTCAGCCGATACTGTTTATAGGCACGCTGGATCCTTAAAGCCGCTTTCTCGTTAATGTCGGCTTCTCGCATGGCCTATTGTGGTGCTGTGAAGTTGCAAAGTGCAGATTTTGTGTTTATTGATGCTTAATATTGTGTGCTGATTAATAGATAAGTTTTATGCGGTGAGTCGGAATTTCTAAGGTCCGCGGAGGAATTTTACGTAAGCGGATACAGAAGGAAAATGTGAGAATAAACGAGTATTAGGGAGGATAAATTGGGGTTTTTTATGAATGGGGATTTAATTGATAAGAAAGAATTGTTGATAGTAGTATAAATTGTATTTATCTTAGAAATCCATCGTTGTTTAGTACGTTGTTTTGTTGATGAATGACTGGTCAGTTTATAAGCGGGATTGTTTGTCATCAGCGGAATTACCATAGACATATGGTATTAATATATGAAAAAATGTAATATTACCTAATCAGGTTGTAAGATGAAGGAAATTGTGAGAATTGGTTTATTTCACGTTTTGGCTAGTAGTAATTGCTGAGTTTAGAATTCCTTGTTCTGGGCATTCCGATGCTTCTTTCGTCGTATTTATGAATAGCAATGGCAAGAATTCATTTTATAAAAGTATTTTTTAATATTGTAGAATTAATTATATTAGAAAATTCAAATAAATTGTTTAAAATCTCTGATAAAACGTCGATTAGTAATAATTCTTGAAACTTAGTTTGTCATCTGGTTTCTCCGATGCTTATAAACAATATTTCTTTCTATAATATATTGATATTATGGTCCAATTATGTTTCAAAATCAAATAAACCCGTCTAATTTCCTTTATTTCACATCAATACTCCAAATCTCGATCCTTCCCCGCTCTTGCGTCATGGCATATTCATTGCTCATACAATCAATCAACCAACAGTATTGGCCCATACGCATAAAACTCCAATAAATATATTATCTTTTAATCATGCTAATAAATCAAAGAGCTTTCTAAACCACCCAAATGCACATTAAAAACGGCAGTTGTTAATTACTCCTGGTCCTTCCCCGCATGAACATGCTTACGAATCACCGAACTCATACGGTGCCATGGCTTATTCCGCGGTTTATCCTCATTATCGTCCGGTGAAAGATCATCTATGCTCCGCGATAAACTTCCCATACTCCAATGTTTAAAAATCGACCCATTTGAACGGGGACTTTGCGGACTTGGTAACATACTCTGGCTTGATGAAGTGTCTGTTAATGCAATGCTTTTCCTAGCTGTACTGCCGAATTCCCTATCGTCACCTAATGTGTGAAACCCCGAAGAAGTCCGCGTCATACTGCTACCGCTGCTACTACTGCTGCTTGATGTAGATTGTGTTCTTGTATCTGTATCTTGGTCATCCGGCTCGGTGGATATTCGGAATGAGAATCGGAGTCCCGATTTCCTGACCTCAGACCTTCTAGATGCACCTTTTATCTGGGATCTTTGTATGACCGTGTCTTCATCTTGTTCTAATGCTGTATCAGTGAAATCCTTATCTGAAACAGACTTTGAATGTCGCTTGGTGCTCATAGCACATGATTGTCCGACAAATGCAACGTATATAGAATCATGAATCATATCAGTGGCCAAGTCAAGCACCTTCTGAGCAGCATTCACCGTTAACGGAATAGCTCCATCTTTTGTAGCTCGTATAAGCTTTTCTCGGTTATCCTCGGTGATATTAACTTCTTTAGGCGAATCCACGTATATATAAGTTCGCATAACCTTAGTCCATTTATCTAGTAAATCCTCAGAATCATACTCATCTAATTGTACATCTTTAAAATAATTCAAAGCATCAAAATAAAAGTCCAGTAATTCACAACAATGGTTCTTCTTTGCATATGCTTTGAATTCCTCCAGAGAAAACGGTGGCTCAGCTTCATCTGCCAAGGTCGACTCAAGGCGAGGACAAGCCACCGATAGGCAGGCTGAAAGTCGGGAACGGACCATAACTACGATGGCCAAGTGAATATATTCAAAACGACACCTGTTTTATTACGCAACAGTCCGGCGTTTGTGCAAAAATGTGTGGTTGGCCGGTTGTTTGTAATGCAATCTACCAATAAAGGAGAGGGAAAAAAACCGTTGAAAAACCGTTGGGCAATTCCGGGTAAATTACCTAAAATGGCATGCACAGCTGCAAACCCTAAAATGGCCAGTTTAATAAAATCACAAGAGTAAAAGTATAATTATGAGATTATATGATGTAATTTAAAATATAATCATCGGAGGAATATCGGCTTGTTATATATTGTTTGTATATATGTTTCATGCTATGTTGTTTTAGTTGTAATCTTTAAATGTCGGTGGCAAGGTCGTTTGATTAGATTTCATGCACTATAAACAATACAATGGTCATGGAATGTTTCATGTAATGACGTTTCGAAACTTTTGTTACAATTTTAGATGTATACGCGTCATAGATAATTCTAGACTTTTATAAAAGGAATATTATTTCGGATTTATTCGAGCAACGAGTTCTAAATATATGATTGGTTGAATAAACTGGGCATTCTAACGGCTAAACGAGCTGGTTTAAGCAATGGTTCTTTGCAGTAAGTGGAAATGGTATGATTTTAGAGATTTTACTCTTTTTAGATTTTAGGGGTTATTCCGACTGTAAACGGTGGCAAAAAAGATGATCCGAAACTTGCCGTTATAACGGTGGCCATATTTATTCAATATAGCTATTTATATATATGATTGCTATCATACCACTTAATGGTAATGTAATTGTTATATTATCGAATATTGCTATTATAGTATGATTTCTAAATATAATTATCGGAATTTATCGGCATTATTTGCTTGAATCGGAGATTGATATATATCGGAGATATTTCGCCAATAGTGGTAATACGACAGTTAAGCAGCTGAAAGCAATTCCTTAGAAAACATCAACATTTTCTGTAAATTCCTATTTCTTTATTACTATCATATCTATATATCCATTATATTATTATTATATCTATGAATTGAATATTTAAGAATTGTTTATATTAACAATAGCCGCTATCGGCGTTCGTATCGGAATTCCATCAACATTTTTCCTGAAAACCCCTATTTCTTTATTAATTTCAATTCTTATATTCATGCTATTATTATATCTCTAAACTGAATATTTAAGGATTGTTTGTACTGACAATAGCCGCTGTCGGAGTTCGTATCGGAACTCCATTACTCTATTAAGCTATACGAGCGAATAACGCAAGATAAACGGAGCCCGTTTTAACTTCAGAGGTATGTTCTGGCATTTCAAATACCAAATTATAACTATTTAAATTAATAATAAAAAAGGGATCAATCACCGTAAATTACCTATTATGGCAATTGAACTGATTATGAATGACACATCACATAATTAACTCAATAACCAAGATTTATATACCTATTATTTTCAGAAGTGTCCTCTATTACTCCTGATACCAAATTATAAGCATATATTATATTACTAATGAAAAAAAGCCCCCAAGTGGTGCTATATACGATAAGCGGAGTTCATCCTCACGTGCAAGCTTATCAGTACTGACGAACCTTTCACCAAGAAGTGACTACTTTCCCACCAATTCTAGCCTCAACCATACGACATTATAAAAAACTAGACGTTTTAAGACATTATCAATCTTAAACATTAGCCGGATTGATACAATTGGTGTAGAGATTCTGCTTTCAAAACTCCGATAAAACTCCGTCTATTATATATCGATCATGACAAATCTAGCTCGAGCCAGGGTGCTTATATTCGACGACGCCGGCGGTACTCGTGATATATTCAGGAGAATATTTCAAAAATACAATGTCGTCACAGTTAAATCTCCTTCTAGTCGAGAGGAATTCATTGGGGATTTGAAGCAGCATAAATTCGACGGCATTCTTGCCCTTTACAGTGATTTCCTGTTCGAAAGGGTCCTCGGCAAAATCGACGAGGAAATCGCTTCACATTTACCGTCTTCTCTGAAATACATGTGTCATATGGGTGCAGGATATGATCGAGTAGATGCGTCTGCTTTGTTGAAACACGGAATTCAGTTTTCCAACACTCCTGGGCCCGTTTGTGAAGCTACAGCTACTACAGCCGTTTATTTGATGCTTGGAGCTATCAGGAACTTTAACAAAATTGCTACAGATCTTCGAAATGGTGTATGGGGTGGTACTGATGCTCATGATCCAAAATCAAAGGTCATTGGCATTCTAGGTATGGGTAGTATTGGTCAGTCTATTCGAGAAAAGGTCAAACCGTTTTTGCCAAGCAGAATTTTGTATCACAATAGGCACCGATTGACCGATGAGGAAGAGGGTGGAGCAGAATTTGTGGGTGATTTGAAGGAGTTTCTTAGTCAATCTGACATTGTCTTAGTATCTGTACCTTTGAATGATTCCACATATCATTTGCTCAATAGAGAGACAATTGGATATTTGAAGGATGGTTCTGTCATAGTCAATACTGCTAGAGGACCTGTAATTCACGAAGAAGCATTGGTTGAAGCACTGGAATCAGGCAAACTTTATTCGGTGGGATTGGATGTGTTTGAATTCGAGCCAAAGGTTCATCCTAAACTGCTGGAAAACCCCAACGTTATTCTTCTTCCTCATGCTGGAACTCGGACTGTTGAAACACATGCTGAAATGATAGACAGAGTCGTGGAAAATATCATTGCAGGAATTGAGACCGGACGAGTTTTGGACCTTGTATCTGAGCAGAAGGGTAAGTTTTAGGGGTATAGTAAGCCCTGAAATATCTTGATCGGAATCTATCAAAACAATATAACTATACTACTGTAGAAATCAAACTGGTCTTCGTGTTATTTTGACAATACTGTTTGTTATCTCATCCCACCTGTCCCCCCACGGGTTTACCCCACCTTCACCATATTCCCCCCACCATTTCAGATCTACCAACTTACTTTCCTGCCATAAAACATGACAACAAAACCGCGTCTTTTGCTGCTAGGAAAAATCAATTTTGCTCATGATGAATGGAAGCAAATGCAAGCTGAGTTCGGCGAAGCCGTGGAGATTGAAGAGCCGGATCGGGACCAGCTTATCAAGGATTTTGCTGGCCCGCTGAGCGAGATTCAAGCCATATATGCCACTCTTTTTGCCGAAAAATACCTTGGAGCTGTCGATGAGGAGCTTGTAAGTCATTTTCCCAAGTCTGTCAAGTGTCTTTGTAATTTCGGCGCTGGTTATGACTTGGTAGATGCTACGGCGCTAGGGAAACGAGGGATCCAAGTATCAAACACCCCTAATTATGTCAATGAAGCTACTGCTACTACTGCGACATATTTGATGTTAGGCGCTCTAAGGAACTTTTCTCGACTTGAATTGGAGTTGCGTAAAGGCAATTGGCTTGGAGGCGTCCAAGAAGCCCATGATCCGCAAGGAAAAGTGCTAGGAATCTTGGGAATGGGTGGAATTGGTAAAGCCATTCGAGATAAAGCTATTGGATTCCATTTCAGTAAGATCATTTACAATAATAGAAGTAAGCTTGCTGAAAATGAGGCCAAAGGCGCTGAATGGGTTCCATTTGACCAGCTTCTTGCTGAGAGCGATGTGATAAGTATTTCAGTTCCTCTCAATAAGAATACTCATCATCTTATCAATAAAGATACTTTGGCTAAGTGCAAAGATGGGGTTGTTATTGTAAATACAGCTCGAGGGCCAGTTATTGACGAAGAAGCGCTGGTTGAAGCATTAGAATCAGGTAAAGTATCTACAGTTGGATTGGATGTATTTGAAGAGGAGCCGAAGATTCATCCGAAACTGTTGGCGAATGAAAATATATCGCTGCTTCCTCATGTTGGAACTCACACGCAAGAAACACGAAAGAGCATGGAGGTAGGAACCATGGGAAATATGCGAGCCATGTTGACGAAAGGAAGAGTGGTTGATATGGTACCTGAAGGGAAAGAATTTTTTTAAAAGTGCTAGAGAGATGAGATATATAAGAGTGTTACGTGTATATGCTCCCACGTTAGATATGTGTTTATCGTAGATGATCGTTATACGTTTGTATGTGCAATTATAAATACAGCTAAATAAACTGGAAATCAGAAATTTGTATCGAATCAAAGCCATAAACCCGTGCGAGTTGATGTTGGCGTTTGATTTGACATTGAGAACCCCGTCACTGACTAGCCTGCCTGATCTTTAATTGATTCACCAAACTGCCTGATGTTCAATTGATTCACCAAACTACCTGATTTGCAATTGATTCATCAACCTACCTAATTTGTCATTGATCCACCATGAACTTTAGGTTTAATAGTTAAACCGATTTTACATGAACAATGGTGATACATTGCTTAATGCTTGGCTGATACATGATTCACGAGCATTCGTACCAACTAGACAATGACTGGTTATTACAATAAATATTCTCGTATTTCTAGTATTATATTATTCCAATGTCCAGTAAAATAAAGCCGTATTTTCAGCATTGTATTATAATCGTCAAGTGCAATTTGGCCAAATCTTTATCAACTTTACTCTAAACCATTATGTATCAAACTCAATATTTATTAGCTCATAAACCCGTTATTTACAATATTGACGTTATATTTGTGTCAATTTCTCAAATAAAATGCCATTCTTATCGTTCGGTTAAAATTTCCTAATAGAGTAATTATCCTCTATATCCGATAAACTACAGCACTGCAATACTGTATTTATTCTCTTTACATACTCCATAACTAACATCAAATAAAATCTAAACCCTTCTTAAACCTTCTGGGCCCTTCCAACCCCTTTTAGAACCCCTTTTACCCCCTTGTATCATTTTGTCGCACATTTGTTTGAGGTCCCCGGTTCAAAATGATGTCACCAACCTTGGACAACAAATTTGTTTAGTTAGCAATCTTAACATTAGCCAACCAACAACGTTGTCAACCATAGCATTGAGATTGGAGGGGGGATTTTTCATTTGCATTTTTCATCTTTTCAATTCTGATCATTATTGCATTTTAATCAAATTTTAACTACTTTATTAACCTTATTTGCTGATAAGATACCAAAGTTAATAATAGGCGCCCATCCGATAAACCACTGGGGATAGTTTGGTTTGGTTGCATATTGCGGGTTTGCAGGTTGTTATATCAATTGTTTTGCTTGCATCAAATCGCATTACACTTGAAGGGAATTATACGTCAATTGCAGTGAATTGAGCATTTGGAAAGAAATTGTGTGTCAAATCTGCACAAATTGAGCATCGTCAAGCATATTGCAGTGTATTTTATCTATTGACCTCACTGATTCCTCTGCTTAACTCTTCAACTCTATTTATAATCATCTTCTATAATGTCCAATCATTATCAAATGGGTTATCTGCAGAGTCAGATTGATGACATTTATCATAATGATCATCATTCTTACGGTGAAGCGCCAACTGCCACTGCTCCGCCGTCGGCAAACATTCAATATGCCGAAGCTCAGTCTCCGCGTCGGCATCATCGAAAGTCGTCTTCTTCGGCTGTCAGTGCAAGCTCGTTGGAGAAGCCGAAATTGCCTTCATCTCATAAAAGGCGTCGATCACTAAAGTTCACTCCTGAACAAGATATGCTGATATTATCTTTAAGGAACCAAGGCACTCCTTGGACGGATGTGGCCAAAACTCTTGGTTTGGATAGTGGCTCCTCTGCTAGAAGCAGGCATAGTATATTGATACGACAACAACAGCAAGATATGGATCAATCAGCATCAGCTGAACTGTCTCCTCTCAGTAATCAATCTCCGGCTACAATGACTAAGTTTTATAGTGGTGCTAGTAGTGGTTCTCTTATACCCGCCGCCACTGCTGACCCGCAGCTTCACCCTGTTAAGTGGGATTCTGAAGATGTGGAATGTCTTCTCTCGCTTTTAGAAAGTGGTGAAAGAGCTAAATGGAAACATATTGCAGCAGCAGTCGGCCAATATCGTAAAAAGCGTTTTCCGGCAATGGCCTGTCAGAAGAAGTTTAAAGATATGTTTGGGGTAGCAGAAGCATCAAGTAAACTAGGGTCTAGTTTGTCATATGCAGTATATCCAGATGGATGGGATTGTCTGGATGATGCGCCTAAGATTGAGCTGATGTGAGGGGGTGGAGTGTAGGTGGAGTAGTGGACTTGTTGTACACTGGCATAGAAAATCACCACAGTCCTGTGTTTGCAGGGATATATATATAGGCAATGTCATTAATGAGCATCATTCTCAATGCTCTTGAACACTCAGGATAGTCATATTAAATTCAATGGTGGAGTTAGCCATGGACCTGCTATCCCTGGTGGATCCACCGAAAAATAACTTTTTGAACAAGAAAATCACATAATTTGTGAACTAATAAGGGCTCAAGATGATTCTTGTGGTTTTTATCTTTTATCTTTTTAATTGTTCATCTGTTGGAATATATAATTAATCTAGAGCTCTACGGAGAACACAAGATAACTATCGATAAAAATAGCCAATTAAATGTATTTACCTATCTTTCTCTACGTAGAATATATTGAAATATTGTATAATAATCATATATTTCTCAAGACCTCAAGCCCGTCCATAAATTCCGCCATAATAACTCCAATATTAGTTATTGTTGTCATCAAACAGCTCCCTCCACCTTATTCCACCCCGTTCCCACCTTCAACCCTTCCCAACTTTCTTTCCCATAGCAACCTCCTCCCACCCAACCATCTTGTACCGGCTGTTTTTACCATGGCCATGCTGCAAATCGGTGTATTTACCAGCAATGATCTCATGCCTGAGGGCGATGAGTACGTGACAATAGAAATCGACGAGGCTGGTGAAAGAAAAGTCACCCCCGATGGACATCTTCTGGGTGGAAGAGAATACTGTATATCCACCTTTACTCTGCCTGATCGTGGAGGGAAACTGTTCATGATGGCTACAGAATGCGCTAAAGAGCTCAATTATCGAGATTCATATCTTTTGTTCAATAAGAATAAGTCTCTATATAAGCTTATAGCCACCCAAAGAGATAAAGAGACCCTAATAGGTTCTGGACTTTTACCTTATAGTTTCCGATCGCGTCAAATTGCTTTGGTAACTGCTCGTTCCATGTTTTGTCAATTTGGTTCGAGGATAATTAAGGGTGGAAAACGTGTGAGGGATGATTACTGGGAAGGCAAGGCTATTGAACAAGGTTTCACTGAGAATGATCCTGTGATTTCCGACAAAAGAACACTTGCAGCACACCAACAGATGCAATCACAATCTCAGCAAGTGAACATGCATGTGCAGCATCCATCTATGGCGAGTCAGCTGAACCGTCAGGTGAATCAATTTGCCGTTAGATCGGCTCCCAATCAAGCTTCTCAGGATTTCCACCACTATGATCATCCAAGTCATGGCCATCATAATCAAGGACCTCCGCAAGCTCATATGTATGGAGGTTCTGTGAATGGTATGGTGAGGCCTCCGGGCCCGGCTTCAGTGCCCAATAAGGCCAATGCTATGAGAACATCGGCTGCTGTCTCAGTAGCTGCTGCTGCTGCCGTTCGACTTCCTCGGGATAATTCGGCTAGTCATAATAATGCCTTGACTCAGCAGGTATTACAGCAGCTGGTTCAGGCAGGAAATATGTCGGGGTATTTTATTCCTGGTAGTGATATAGCTGGATCATTTGAGTTCCAGGGATCTGACGGACCTTTGCATCATCCACATCACGCGAATGACAAAAGTGTTGAACAGCAGGCCGCATTATTTTCGCAGAGTCTGAATAACTCACGCAAGGCTAAACTGCCCATCTGGGACGCCTTCTGGGTGGGACGTCTTGAAAGTAACAAGGAGATTATTGAACAGGAGAAATCTAATCTTGCACTGGCTAAAGCAGGCCCCGATGATCCTGATCAGTTGGATGAAATGCCAAATATCCATTTGATCAGCCAGCCGGTCAAGGGAGAGCTGGAAAGAGACAATATTCCTAGTATAATATTCCCAGACCCTCCTTTGGTTCAAAAAGTGCGAAAAACAGGCCCTTCATACGATCCTTCTGTTCTGGGACATCAAATGGCACCTGGTGCTATGAATTTAGCAAATGCTCGAGCAGCTCAGCAGCAACATCAGCAACATCAGCAGCAACAACAGCCCCAATCTGTTCAGCAACCTGTATATTACGGCAACGGACCTTCGCATCCTATGGCAAAGCCTCAACCTCAATCGGTAAATTGGAGAGGGCAGCCGGCGGCATGGAACAATTATCATTAGGCGTTTGCACTGGAACATCTATCCTTAATTCTGTTATGACACTGGCTACATTGTGCTTTATGACACTGGTTACATTATTTAAATGACGATTTTTATGCTAAATGCTACGTTTACAACTGATTATAGCATATTTAGGTTTGAATCTCCACGGAAATAATACCAAACTTCTAGGAGATATCACTAGCTAGGAAATAACCGTCTATCTGAGATCTACCTGAGACCTTCTCAATCATGACAATCACGTATGGGCATAGTACAACACCCTTCTTTAAATAATCTTCTCATGCCTATTGTTTCTTCGATTCACCCCAAAGCTAATTGCCAACTGAACTACCACAAATATTATAGTTATTGTCGCTATTCCCGGACCTCCTTTGCTGGGCTTGTCTGAAGCAACATTGTCCGCAGATATTGAATGAAGTCTTGTTGTATGGTCATTAATACGAGATATAGATGAATCCAGATGTTCTCGCATGGTCTCCATTCTTGTGTCGAGATATCGTCGCTGTGACTCCACCTCAGTCGCTAATGTATGAAGCAACTTCTCGATATTTTGAAACTTAGAAGCCAAACTCTCGAGATCAGTCTTCAATGGCTCAGTATTCTGGTCCTGAGGAGAAGACTTGGGCACGTCTGAGAGTCTAGATATTGAAGCCATGATGTCTTCTTTGAGTTTATGCAACTCTGATAGGTCAACGGCCTGCTCATTGCCCTTTGCAACAGAATTGTCGATACCCCTAGCAACGGGATTTTCGACATGTTGGCCAATAAATGGCTTCACATTCGGCGAAAGACCGTCGTGGACATTGAATGAGCCCACAATATATTCATCGCCTGCACTTAGAGCAGAAAACCCAAAATAATAGTCATTTGCTGGCAATTGCACCTTCTCAGTAACAAAGCATTTCTGTCCATTGGCAAGAACAGCCAATCCAACGTCACTATAGCCGACTTCAATATGAATATTGCCTTCGGAGTTTCGGAATTGGATTCCACAGTGTGAAAAGGCATTGAGGCCTCCATGAATGAACGACGTATATGCCGTAGAACCATCGTTCAAATGTCCTTTAATTGCACCACGATCAGGACCAGCTCCAGCCTCATCCCAACCATCGTAATCGAAGATCAATGCCAAACCGTCCCAGAAATCCGACGATCCTTTGACAGGGCCCTCAACTCCGGCTTGATCACTATACCAGAAAGCAAAGCCGTCCTTAACAGCGCCAGCAGAAGGGTAATTGCCCGGACCCTTGACATGAAAATCAAACTCTGCAGTCCAAGATTTGTAGGGGTTCTTTTCTTTTGACCAAATGCTGCCAGAATCACCAGCGCTGTTGGCCAGAACGGCATTTTGGCCGGAAATTTTGGCGGCTCCAAGCGCGGCCCAGTCCTTCTGCGAGTCTGAAATTTGCCATGTTAGTGCATTGGTTGGGACATTAAACACAGCCGTCAAAAGGGCCAGAGATTGAAGCCACATTGTTGTTTTTGTGTTGCAAAGATGATAAAAATGATAAGATGATGTTGCAAATTAAAGAGGTTCAAAATCTTCAGCTGGAACTTTTTCTTGTATTCTTCAGCAAACTTGAAAAATATGTCATTTCTAGGATTAGGCCAATCAAACGCCAGTAATGGGCCTGTGAATCGACTCAAGGTCGAAGCAGCAGAAGCAGAATTAGACATGGTATCAGATATGTTTAACCGATTGGTTGATTCATGCCATAGTAAATGTATTCAGGCCAAGTATGCGGAAGGAATACTGAATAAACAGGAAAGTCTCTGTTTAGATCGATGTGTAGCTAAATATTTCGATGTGAATACCAAGGTTGGAGAGGTGAGTATAATTGGTGGCTTTTTTAGTGGAATTTTTTACAGGGTTGGCGGAAACTAATGAATAGCATATGCAAAAGCTAGGTGCTAGCGGGAATTTCATGGGGAAATAATGTAAATATGTAGATAGATAGATAAGTAAGTGACATGTATTTTAGTTGGTATATGAGCTATTGTTATGTTGTTCTGGCTGTTGTTCTGGCTTTTAGTATGGCTAGTAGCAGTATGCTATCACCAGACGGTAATACACAAATATATACATATATTTCAGTTAAAAAATGTTACGCTGCTTGTGTAATTTTCCTTGATATATATCCTTGTTTCTCGTAATATGCTCATAGTCCTATTGTATTGATATACCATAGATATTACTACTCCTGCTACTCCTATTGTATTGATATACCATAGATCTTACTACTCTCACAGTTTTCACTTATTTACACAAACCCCATCAGAATTAATTACCTTCCTTGATAACTATTCCTTTGTACCCTCTTTCTTTAGTTCTTTCTCTACTACCACCATCCTATTGCCTTCATTACCCTCATCTTCACCCCCTCAACACTGTTCAGTTTCGGTCGTGCATCTATATAGAAACTAGGCATATTCGGCACCAGAGGATTGGGTTTTCCCGTATAAAAATCTATGATATATTCCACCTGTTTCCCACACCGATCTATAACCCAGTCATGCCGGTCAAACGGGCGCTCATAGCCCAAAAACATCTTCCAACGAGCTCTAGGACTCAATTTCGATGAATCTCCTTGAAACGATGTCAATTTCGGTCCTCCACACACCTCGCTTCCCTGGCTTTCTTCCCATTTGATGATTTCTGCCCATGCTCGCTCATTCACTGCATTATGTATAGGAATGATGGTTTTCATATCGCCAGCATTCGGATCGAAATTTTTCCTTCTCATGGAATCAAAAAACATCTTCTGCGACGGATATACCCAGTTTGAATTTCTATCTGAGCGAGGAATCGATGAAAGCTCTCTGTCGGTACTAAGACCTAAGTCATTCGACGTAGAAGCTGCAGGAATATCTTCACTAGAGCACCCTTTATGAGGAACAGGACATCCCTGTTTAAGCCATGCTTCCCTTGAAGAATGGTCAACAGGGCATTTATCTTGATTTTCCATGATCAAAGGCAGGTATCCTAAAATTCCCATAGTTTTTTCCGCGCTTAATTCCCTTGCTCACGTAATCAACTGGCATCACTCCATCGACTCAGCGCAGTTTTTCCCTACTTGCATCTCAACAAATCTACCAACTTTCCCTCCATGCCAAGGTCCTTTTCGTCCCCCGGAAAAGCCTTGCTTGTAGGCGGGTACCTTGTTTTAGATCCACAGTTCAAAGCATATTCTATAGCTCTTAGTGCTCGTATACACAGCATAATTTCCCACAAAGACCCTGCATCTTCCGATACTCTGATCACCGTCACCAGTCCCCAATTCGTCGATTCCCGATGGGTTTATACATTAAAGCATGATTCTTTCAATGTGACTGAAGCGTCGTTAATCAGTCGAAATCCGTTTTTGCATTCTGCGGTTACAATTGCTCTGGCTTATACCGGAGGGCCCCGTCCTTTGGATATTCATATGACAATTCTATCGGATAATGCCTTTCATACTCAAACGTCCGAGCATCCTGAAAAGTTCCAATTTCACAGCTTACCTATAGACAAGGTGCCGAAAACGGGACTGGGATCATCGGCATCATTGACGGTTTCGGTCATGGCGGCTCTTCTGAGTGTTTTAGACGCCAAAAACTTCGACCTCAACGATCCAAAGTACCTTCTTGTAATTCATAATTTGGCCCAGATCTCGCATTGTGCTGCTCAGGGTAAAATAGGCTCTGGATTCGACGTTGCAACGGCCATTTGGGGAAGCATTGTATATAGTCGGTTTACCCCGGAGTCCCTGAATCACGTGTGTGAATTGGTCATGAATGATTTCACTGGAGAAAATGCATCTGTCATGTATAAAGAGCTGGCTCAGGCATTAAAGTCAGTAGTGGACTCTTTAAACGTGTATCATGAGCCTTGTACTTTGCCTGGTAATCTGTCTCTTCTAATGGGCGACGTAAATGGAGGATCAGAGACGCCGAAAATGGTGAGCAAAATTTTCAAATGGCACAAGGAGAACCCGAAATCTGCTGCCTCATTGTACAACAGTCTGAATGAGCAAAATATGAAATTGGTCGGTTTGTTAGCGGGCTTGGGTGATTCTAGCGCTATGATGCACAAATCTATGGAACTCCAGAATTCAGATCAAGCCAAGGATCTGCACACCCTGAATTCAGACCAAGCCAAGGATCTACATACTGACTACTCGGAGCTCAAAGCCTGTCTATTGCATATTCGGCACTACCTTAGGCGCCTTTCAAACGAGGCTAATGTGCCAGTTGAGCCGCCTACTCAGACCATTTTGCTCAACGAATGTTTAGATCTTCCTGGAGTCATTGGTGGTGTTGTCCCAGGGGCTGGAGGTTACGATGCGATTTGTTTGCTTATTGAAACTGCACAAATAGCCAATATTCTAAGGCTTTCAGCCTCCGACAAGCTCATAGCTACGGTATCATGGCTCGATCTGCACGAAGAAGCATGTGGACTAAAAGAGGAGGAGGTCAGCAAATATTCTCTTACGGTTTTTCCATAAATTTTTAGGGCCATGCCTGGTTTGATGGTATTGTTGAACTCCCCATAACATTTAGTCTCAGTATATAAGCCTCCACAATGCAATACTTTGGGCATCTACGCTAATGATCTAATGTATCACCGTGTTCTTTTGAACAGCACTGTATCGTGGACTGGAGGCCGCTTTGGATTTTTTCGAACTCGATTGGATTCGGCTGGAGAACAGCTGATTGAGTCGTCCAAAGTACTGTATGGTACAAGGAAACTGCAGTGTCCCTCTGCGGAGGTGTTTTATAGCTATGTCCGACTGGCTCTGGGGTTTATTGACAAGTTTTTCCAACGGTTTAGAGACGACAGGAGCTTGTTGTTGTTAGGCCTTGGTGTTATTCTACTGGCATTGCTTGCTTGTACAATATTCTTGGGCTACAAGTTCATTGTAAGCTTCAAAGACAACCACCAGACATTTTATATCAATCACGAAGGGCCAACTGGTCGTATGATTGAGAAAATTGCTGGATATATGGGGAAATATAAGATGTTGTTTCCTCGTCTGAGTTTTGTCTTCATACAGAACATGCAAGGAGATGGGCATAACTGGCCTCCTGCGCAAGATTCAGGGATAGGCAGTGGTGGACTTGGAGCTCCTTCGCCATTTCAGGAATATGAATGCCAAGACGGAAATTTAGGTCTGAGTCCCATATTTGAGCCTCATGAGGATATGAATGGTGGGCAACAGGTGGAATTCCTAGGACCGTACCAGTACATGAAAGGCTTTGGTGGATCACGACCTCTACCATTTCAAATGGAATCGCCTTATTATTATCCTCCAGAGCCAGCGCCTCAATTGGCACCTCCACGGCCGAAAAGTAAGCGAAAATGGCACAAGAAGATGACCAATACGTTGGAGTCGATCCCTGAGGCTTATGAGGAAAGGGATGATGCACTGTTTCCTTACTCAGCAATGGGATCGCGGAAAATGCATGGTCGGTTCTGGACATTGACGCCTCCGTTGTTGAGGAGACTGCAAAGTGCACCTTCGTTGACTTCATCATCTTCGGCGTCCTCCTCGTCGTGTCGTACATCGTGTGGATCTCCAACACCTTCAGTGCAGTCTTCATCAACGATATCAAAGGAATCGTTTAGACGTGTTCCTTATATCCAGCAGCCTACAGCACCTGCGGTGTGGGCATATCAAAACTATTACCAACCAGTATGGATGTACAAGGACAGGTACGATGAAGCAGTTAGATCATGTGCTCGAGATCGAATGCCTGTAGACAGTGGGTTTGAAGACTACGCAAATATGCAAGGATGGGATCCTTCATCTCCGCTGTATTCATGTGATGAATCGAGCGATGGAGAGCTTGCAGCTAGAGCAAAGGCTTGGAAGAAGAAGCTACGAAACGGCGCGTCGAAACAAATGAAGAAGTTCCGGCAATTTGCCAATGTGAGAGATTGCACAGAGATGAAGAGTGGGGAAATTTAGGCAAGATATATTCCAGAGATAGTAAGTAATTGGCAGTAGGATTGTTGGCGCGTTTAAAAATAACCGTAAAGCCAAATGACCCTTTAAGAAATAAAATTAGATTTGCTTACAAAGATGCTATTTTGGTCTGGCAAGGGTGAATGTCTTGAAATATTGCATGGATCTCCATGTTTTTTTAGTATACAATGAAGATGACGAGCAATGACGACAAGAATATAAATTATACATAAGCAGATATCATATTCAATAAATTAGATATATAGATAAATATTCAATAACTAATAAACAACATCTACCAAAAACTTTGGATCAAACGGATCAGATGCAAGACCGATCTCTGTAAACTATCAACTGCGCCCAGAGCAAGATGCTTAGTAATTGATTTTATATAATAACATGTGGCGTGGGTCACATGACGGCATTTAGCTCGTATTTTGGACATTCTAGACCCTTCATTTAAGACCTTTGAAGCCCAATTCGGCTATCCAATTGAGCCGCTTCTAACCCATTTCGACTTAAGGCATGTTGGTCGTCTGATTATTTAGTCAGCTCCCATTGTAGTTGCAGTCCGGGATTTTAGCGTGTTGCGTGTTCCCATATAATATAAAAGGTACATTGATTATCGCGCCGGGATTAAAGTTTCCTAACAAAGACTTAATACTATAATCAGACAATGTCAACCACTAAAGAGAAAGAGACTTTGTATGATTTTTCCCCAAATGATCCGACTGGAGAACCTGTGGATCTCAGCCAATATAAGGGCAAGGTGGTTTTGGTAGTTAATGTGGCCTCCAAATGCGGGTTAACTCCCCAATATAAGGGACTTCAGGAGTTATATGATACCTACAAAGATCAGGGATTCGAAATCATAGGATTCCCTTGTAACCAATTTGCACATCAAGAGCCTGGGAATTCGGATGAAATCGGGGCTTTTTGCAAGAAAAATTACGGCGTTTCATTCAAGATCATGCAGAAGATTGATGTCAATGGTAAAAAAGCTGCTCCAATCTACGAATGGCTCAAAACGTCCAAACCGGGTCTTCTAGGCTTCAAGGGAATCAAATGGAATTTCGAGAAGTTCTTAGTCGACAGAAATGGCAAAGTTGTTGAGAGATTTGCTCCGGTCACGAGCCCAAGCAGCATTTCCACCAATATCGAAAAGTTACTCAAGGAAGAAAAACCGTCTTCTGCTTAATGAGCTTCTGCTTAATGAGCTCTGCTTAATGAGCTTCTGCTTAATGAGCTCTGCTTAATGAGCTACTGTCTTTCGGTCGTTTTTTATGTAGTTTGCCGTATAATAGTTGTTAATGTAGCATGATGTGGCGTAAATTCTATATCTGTCATATATCCTATATGATCACGCCCTCTTCTTCTTCTTACTCTTGGGCTTCTCCTCCTCTTCTTCCTCCTCATCATCATCTTCCAGAATAAATTCTACTTCTTCTTCTTCACTGCTTGTATCTTTGATGGCGTCGCGCTTCTTTGGCACGGTTTTTCGTGTTCCATTGGCGATGATTCCTTTAGGATCCAGCTCCTTAGCAATGCTTGTTAGCAGCGTAGTGCATCGTCGACTCAGCTCCAACGGTGTTCTCGATAGGAAAAACCAATCGAATCGGAAAAGTGGCGATTCCCGAATACTATCTCGGATTTGCTCGTACAAAATCGGACTGTCCAGCCCAAACCGATGCATTTGCACCACCAAAAACCGATCCTCGTCCTCTGAATACACCTTTCGCCCATGTCCAACCGTGTATTGGATCTGGATTTGTTGCAGAGGCGCACTGTACGACTCCACCTTCTTCTTGAGCAGCTCTTTCTGAAGAATTGTCTTCTTACTCTTCTCCTCCCCGCTTTCAATCTGATTCACATATCTCTCCCAGCCTTCAATTGTCTTGTAGTTTTCCCAAAATGCCCTGCTATACTCCTCTATTTCGTCCTCAGTCTTGTCATCAAATTCCTCAGCAATATCCCTATAGTTGTCTCGTCCATGTTTGGCACTTGCCTGAACCCAGTGAGTGAAGTCTCGTCGATTCCAATTAGTAAACCCTTCTGTCGCCAATTCTTGCTTCTCAGCCTCTTCTTCTTCTGTCAAAGGCTCCGAGTTATCGATAATGGCCTGCTCTGCTTCCCGTTCTTCTTCTGCTTTAGCATCATCAGTGCTCTTAGGCTTGGGCACCTTATAACCAATTTGCTTCCTATAATAGGCAGTTTCCTTATCATAGATCTCAGTCAATCTTGCAGGAAAGAACTGATGATCATATATAAGTTGTTGTCGGGGAGCTCGAGGAGCACTGGGGGTTGACCCTCCTTCGCTATCAGATCCCTTGCCTTCCCCAGACCGAAGCACGTCTCGATAGTAGCTATCAATAGAATAATTCTCCTTTCGCTCTCGTTTGGCTGGCTGAATCCATGTAGCAGGGTTGAATTTGGCTTTGCCTCCATTCCCGCTCTTGAAATCCTTTCCGTTCCATTCGTATGCTGAGTCGGATCCAAATCTTTGCAGTTCGTCGAATCCAAGCTTCTCAAACTTATTATTCAATTCCCGGGTCCTCTCTTCACCTTTAGCGAGAATTGCGTCAATATCATCATCTGTCATTGTTGCTCGCCCCTTGTTTTCAAACACTTCGCTAGCTCCATGACGAATCATTCCAACCAAATCATCCTTCGTCACGACCTTAGCTGCAGCTTCTGAAGCCGATTGAGCACCAGCACGACCCTGCTGAATGACCAACTGATCAAGCCGTAATTTCTGTGCTGCTCGTTCCAAAACCTTTTCTTCAATAGCATGCTCAGTTACAAGTCGATAGACATAAACCTGTTTGGTTTGGCCAATACGATGGGCTCTATCCATTGCTTGAAGATCGGCTTGAGGGTTCCAGTCACTATCGTAAAGCACAACCCAATCAGCGGTAGTCAGATTGATACCCAAACCACCCGCTCGGGTAGTCAACAAAAAGACGAACTTCTCACTGTCTGGCTTATTATACTCATCAATGGCCTGAATTCGGTCTTCGTGTGCCGTTTGGCCATCGATTCGACAGTACTGGTAATCCCTAAATAAGCAGTAATCCTCAAGAATATCCAAAAGTCGCGACATCTGAGAAAAGATCAAAACACGGCTCCCTTGCTCTTTGGCTCGCTTGAGCAGCTTATCTAAAATTATCATTTTTCCACAATTAGAGATTAGATGCTCATCAGTCGTATAAGGAGGACCAGGCTCGGCGCCTTCGAATAAATATGGATGATTGCAGCATTTTCTCAACTGCATAACAATATTAAGTAGCCTGGTCTTCTCACTCTTGCCTACTGCGCCATTCAAAGCTCCCAAATCTTTTTCTAATATCTTTTGATACCATTTGACCTGCATTTCAGACATTCCAATATAGAGATTGATTTCCTTCTTCGGTAGCAAAGAATGCTCGACATCACTCTTAATTCTTCGTAGCAAAAATGGCCGAAGAACTTTATGCAATTGCTCAACCACTTTATCTTGATCACCTCCTTGAGATTCAAACCAGTCATCGAATTGGTCTGAATCAGAAAAGACATCGGGTAAAATATAGTTCAAGAGAGACCAAAGCTCGTGCAGGTTGTTCTGCAAGGGTGTACCGGTTATAAGCAATCTGTTTCGAGAAGAAAAAGTTCGGATTATCTGGGAAAGCATGGATTGCTCGTTTTTGAGCCGATGAGCCTCATCCACTACGATATACTGCCAGGCAAACCGCTTGAAGTAGCCCTTCTCACGCAAAACAATCTCATACGAGGTAACGACAACATCGAAATCACAGGTCAAAAGACGAGTCTGGATCAAATTAGACCTGCCATCTTTGTCTCCTTGAAGAACAAAAACATTGACATCAGGCGTCCATCTGCTAAACTCTCGGTGCCAGTTATCGAGTGTAGATTTGGGTACAATGACCAAATGAGGTCCCTCAATGCCACAAATGTAACGCAAATAGCCCAAAAACGATATTGTTTGCAGGGTTTTTCCAAGACCCATTTCGTCGGCCAAGAGGCCACTAATGTGGTTTTCGTACAGAGAAATCATCCAATTGAGACCTTGAACCTGATAATCACGCATTTTGCCAGCGATGAAACCGGGAGACTCGGTGAAAATAGTGGGCATTTTCTCCTCACCTTGATCCTCTTCGTTCATAAGCTCATTATCTTCCTCCTTCTCGGTCTTTCGATGCCTGTGATCGCTGCCAGAGGTGGGTCTAGTTGTCGACTTCTCGCTATCAACTTGGTCCAAAACACGCTTCAATTTGACGTCTTTTTCAGCTCTCGCATTGATGAAATGCCGAAATAAGTCCGTTAAACCAATCAGGTACTTGAACCGATTGATACGGTCGGCTTCTCGTTCAGCATCCAGCTGGTTATATTCCAGCAAGTACTAATAAACGTTAATAATGACTATTACCAATGATTTACATTCATCCATTTCTCCCTAACACTTCTTTTCTACCTACTTTTCGCTGTTTTGCATCGGCTACTGGCATATTCAACTGGTTGGTAGGTGGGAGAGATAGCGCGTGCGGTGAAATATTACAATAGGCACGGGATGAAAATTTCCCAAAGACATCATTGAAGAAATTGTTAAATTATGCAGCAACTATGTACAAATATTTGGCATGGGAACCCGATGGATGTGCTTACGGGTAACATATTAGCCGAGTTTGCGAGAATAGTCGATCTCGAAGCCGAGATCTTCGTCGTTAACGTCTTCATCTCGGATCATTCTAGATGTTAGAGAATATTTAGGACGTTTGTAGCTTGAAAAACTTACCTTGGATCCAAATGACTGATTTTCTCGAGTATTGGAGGTTTGATGTCGTCTTGCTGTTGCTCAGGGCCATTATTAGGAATTACAAACATATTATCACAATGAGGACAATAACTATCGGTTTCGTCGAAATCGGCCATATCCTGGAGGTTAGTTTTATGTAGTAGAGAAGGTTTTAGGGAGTTTTGACAGAATGGCGGGGTTTTACGGGCTGTCAATAGCTATATAGACTATACTAAGGACTAAATGCACTGAAAAATCATATCTGAACGCCGAAATATCGTACCTAAACACCGAAAAACCATTTCTCAGTCCTCCAGAATCATACACACTTACCTTTCTAAACGCTTTTCTGCACTTTTTACATATAAATGTCACTTCTACTGTTTTTGATAGAGAATGATCTTCCTTCTCTTCATGGCCTAAATGTACATTAGATAACTTACGAAACTATAAATTTTGAAACATTCTATTCTTACATGCTGGACAATCATACCATTTCCTACAGCAAACAGTTCTTACACTGACTTGAGCATTCGGAATATGTTTACACATGGTGGACGCGTATGGTGAAGATGGAAATTTAGGTAAGCAGTATAGAGGAGTGAAAATTGGAGGAAGAAGAACGAAATCTGGCGTTTTCGGTACGAAATTGGGTTTTTTCTTGTTAATTTTATGTTATTTATTCCAGTCAATGCTGTCCGGGTAATATTTTTAATATATTTGATTGAATTTCTGTATATATAGATGCCCAAACGGTATATGTCCAAACGGCTATACTATGCCAAAGTATCCAACCGTAGCTTCCCATCAATTCTTTCGTAAAAACCTTCTCTTGTCATCTTTCACCACCTACACTTGCTTTACCACACTCTCAATTGATTCAGATCCGTCCAAAAACGGTATATGCTTACCAATTGTGTTTGGAGCATTCAAAACTGCCGCTGCAACTAGCGCCACGTTTGCACGTGACACCGAGTTTGGGCTATGATCTGCAGGTGGATCAAGCTGGATTTTCCCCGATGCTGGCTCCTCAGAAAGTGGTCCTGGCTCAAGAAGTGTCCAGTCTAGACCGCTCTCCTTCTCCAAGTAGTCATCAGAAGCCGCTTTGGCTTGAGCATAGTTGTACAACGCATCGCCAGGTTTAAAACCGTGATTCAAACCGCTACCCAAAAACGATACATGGACAAACCGCTTAACTTTTGCTTCTTTGGCCGCTTTGAATGCACGGATGGCGGCATCACGATCTACAGCATATGTTCGCTGAGGCCCACCTTTACCGCCTGCACCAGCGGACCATACAATTGCATCTGAAGACTTGAAAGCTGCAGCAAGAGCTTCTTCTGTGGCATTCTCGACATCAAGCACCACTGGTTTAGCTCCCACGGCCTCAATATCGGCTGCTTGAGTTTGGTTTCGAATAAAAGACTTTACGATCCAGGATTTCTTTGACAGGTCCTTAGCAAGTAGCAAGGCGACCTTGCCATGTCCTCCGATAATAGTTACTGTAGGCATTGTAATAAGGTAAAAACTGTGGGGTGAGCTGGGTTCTTTATATGCTATGGAGAGCAGAACCCTTACCCCGGATTTGCAACTGCGGGGGATTACAAATCATCACGTTAACGGGGGGGATTAGGAGAAAAGAAAGAAATTATGATGATTGAATGATCTTAATTATGATAAAATCGGCTTTTATTTTGATCTGATATTTGTTTTGTTGAATAAAACATTCATTGGTTACGATGAGCAATATAGCACGTGACATAGCAAATCTATGGCATAAGACTTCAGACAAGCGCATCATCAAGGTTTATTTGTGGAGTAGCTAGCTGTTGATAGGTTGGGTATCAATTATGTTTTATAGATGAGAATTATTTTGTAAAAAAATCAATTAATGTGAGGTAAATGAATTGTGTGGTAAATGAATTGTGCGGTAAATGAATTGTTCTATGGCAATAGAAACAATGCCGATGCTAAGGCACTCAGGCCAAGGGATGACCATTGATCCGGGATATACTGCAGATACGGGTAAACAAAGGAATTATTAACAGCGTATAGAGAAAATATCAACAGAATACAAAGAAAATAACAGCAGAATACAGAGAAAATATCGATGCTAGTTACCCCAATCTGTACAGAATGGGATCCTCATACCAAGTCGGCCTGTACTTCAAACCGGAGAAATATCGCCCTATTTATCTTCACGTCTCTCTCTACTGATTCGGATCCATTCGATTAAAAAAAACAATTAAAAAATCCATTAAAACTACAGTATATTATAAAGGCTAAGCTATAAATTCTAACTTGCCATATTTGTAATTTTCCGCTGATGATTACGTAACTTTTGGCCATCGAAAAATCAAAAAAAAAAATATCACAGTGGAATTTTTTTTTCCAGCTAAAAATCTCACATTCAAATTCAATCGCAATGGAATTTTCAACGTCCAAAGTTCAGGAGGCTACTGAGGCTTTAAAAAAATATATCTCAAAGAATGAAAAATCAGACAATACCAAATCCAAACTGATTGAGGACTCTGAAGACCAATCTCAAGCTCTTTACTTGAATATCAATACCAAGAAATACGTTGCAGAACGCAAGTCGCTGAAACCAAAAAGAATTCTTTTGAAACATAGCCTTTATTCTAATCCTGAGGACGTTTCTATATGTTTAATTTCAAAAGACGCAGGCAAAAAGGATGATGCATTTGACGATATTCCTCAGCTCAAACAGATCATCGCAGTATCGGAATTCAAAGGAACATACAAAAGTTATGAATCTCGACGACTTCTGCATTCGGAGCATGATATATTTGTTGCAGATGACGGCGTTATTACTACTCTTCCTAAGTTACTTGGTAAGATATTCTACGATTCTAAGAAATTACCTCTGGCCATAAAAGTCGGCGAATCGAGCAAGGTTAAGGATCAAATCAACAATATCGTCAATTCTGCTATTGTTCAGATAAATGCTGGAACCACTATTTCGGTCAAAATCGGCCATACGACTGATAGCGGTAAGAACATTGCTGACAATGCACAAGCTGTCATGGCATATATCACTGATAAAATCACTCCCTGGACAGGTATCAGGTCAGTCCAGCTCAAAACAGTAAACTCGCCTAGTCTTCCAGTATTTATTGCAGACAAGCTCTACAATGATGGTGATGTGATAGAGGAACCAGAGGCCAAGCAGCCAAAGAGAGAGAAACGATCAAAGAGCATCATCGAAGAAGCTGTGGAAGATATTCTTGATGAAGAGTCTTTAGAGGAATATAGACAGAAGCATAAGAAGAGCAAGAAAGCATCACCGGTAGAGGTAACGTCGGCTTAGTTAAGAGGCTAATTGATCTTTGACCTACTCTCATGGCAAATCATCACCGTTAAAATTATAAATGCCCCATAACGATAAATGCCAGATTGATTCATAAAACATAAAACGTCGCGCAAATAGGCACTTCGGGCAAATAGGCACTTCACGGGTGAATAGGTATAAAGTTACCTACTATACAACTTGGTATATTATATCGATCCCTTCGAATAGTAAAACTGAAACAACAAGCCCGTCTTTTTCGCCCATCTCTTGTTCTTAAATTACAACTTGTCAGAACTGCCTTTTGGCCAGCATCAAATGCAATATTCCCGTACTTTTCCCAATAGTTGACTGCTGATTCTTCACTCATTAGTTCGTAAATAGCCAGTTTCCCGTCTCGTAAATCCTCGACATCTACTTCCACAAGCCCTGCAAACTCTCGGTTGCCTCGATAAATCTCTCCAGTACGACGCCATAAGCATGCAGGAATGGCCATAGAAGTGAATACTCGGTCGTAATCCAGCAGCATTCTTTCAAATGCTTCTTCCACTAAAACGAGATCCACATCATTCAGGCTACGAGCAACCGCTCGAAAAGATGGTCTAAATACCGATAAAGGCTTTAAGATTCTCTGTTTGTTGTGTTGATTCATATGAGTATCCATATACTTTTGCAACCTCTGATATCCATTAACATAATTAAAAGGTTGGAGTAACCCAGCCTCAAGTTTGGCATGAATGACCTGCTTAAGTCGGTCTTCAGCCGAAATATCTTCCGATGGGTCGGCAGCCGTGAGAAAAAATATGTCCTTTGCCGCATCTGAGCCGGTAGCCGCATTAGCGCCCGAGGTATTTGAAGTAGGGACCGATTTTGGTCGAGTTTCATTGGGCAGATTGCCAACAAGATTCATATTATTGACATTGGATAAAGCGGAAATATCCCCATTGAGATCAAAGTTTTCGGAATTGCCGAATCCAGGCTCATCGATAATGGCCAGGAAATCATTCAGCGACGAAAACTCCGATCCTGCATGCTCTGAGAAAAATATAGGAGGTTGATTGAATTGCCTCGCAGAGTTTCCAAACGCCGATTGTCCTATGATAGAACTGGTATTAGACTGGTCAGCAGGAACCGATGGTTGAGGGTCCCAGGTCTGCGGAGTTTCATTCAAACCTATAGCAGACGTATCAATAATACTTCTATTCTGTATAGGACTAAGACTCTGAGTATGACGGTCGAGATCGGAGGAATTCGGTATGCTATCCTCACGTTTAGTTTCCCGTTTGATTTTCGGTTCATCGTGACAGAGGTGTCCAATGCTACGCTTTATACAACGAGAGCAGGGTCTCTTATTATCGCACGTCATATGCGACCTCCTACAATATACACAGGCATGGTCGACTTTAGGACGTCGGGTTTTTTTAGTTGCTTTTGCGTCTTCAGTAGAAGCCATGTTAGGCTAGTTAAGTATGGAGAGAGAGAATATGGCGGGGAAATTTGCTGGTTATAGAAGGAGGTCAGGTGGTGTGTCACGTGATGGAAGAGTGCAAGTCAGTAGACGAAAGCAACGGTTAGGCATTTGCAGAATGAATATATTGTATTTTAAATGAATTATTGACTTATTGGCAAGATTTATATTCAAAGTAATGCCACTTTTGAACATCAAATCTCACCAAAACATTGTGTCAAATTCTCCCTCCTCCTTACACTGTGAAAATCTCATCGTCGCAGTCAAAATTCACACCAAATCCAACCAAACGGCAAAACGGTTAATTTCACCATCTAAATGAATCTTTCCAAATATAATCGCCGGATATCATGGCTTTTAAGCAGAAAGCCCCATACCAACGTCCAAATCTCCCCTAAAAGACCCTTCACATCATCATCAGCTAACCGTCTAACGGAACAAGAACGTAGAGATGCATTCATGAGAGGAGTTCAAAAAGCACGGAATCAAAAAGATACCAAAAGGGAACTGTCTATAGCACTATATGCCACATCGGGCATCATAGCTACATTAGCTCTTGCATATGGCTCTGTGCCGTTATATCGCATGATCTGCCAACGAACTGGCTGGGGTGGAACTCCAATTACCGATAACTCGAAATTCACATCTGACAAATTGATTCCTGTGGATCGAGAAAAACGAATTACGGTGAATTTCTCGTCTGAAGTGTCGGCTGTTATGCCTTGGAGATTCCGGCCTCTTCAAAGGCAAGTACAAGTGTTACCCGGAGAAACAGCTTTGGCATTTTATAAAGCTAAAAACATTTCTGATAAAGATGTTATTGGAATGGCTACATATAGCGTTGTTCCAGAGCGAGCGGCAGCATATTTCAATAAGATTCAATGCTTTTGTTTCGAGGAACAGCAGCTTCGGTCAGGCGAGGAAGTCGATATGCCTGTATTTTTCTTCATTGATCCTGATTTTGCAAAAGATCCTGCCATGGCTAATGTGAATGATATTGTTCTTCATTATACCTTTTTCAAGGCTCAGTATGATGATAAAGGTAGTTTAAGTCCTGTGGTACAAGAAGGATATGAAGGAGCAGTAGTAGCTTCTAGTTGAGGGAGCGGCAGTAGCTTCTAGTTGAGGAAGCGGCAGTAGCTTCTAGTTGAAGGCACAGTGAATGCTTTACTGCTGATAGTCTTTATCGGCTACTTCTCAGTTACCCCATGCCTGCTTCATCGCCTACTTGTCGATTACCCTATGCCTGCTTCATCGCCTACCTATCGGATTAGCTAGCTAGCTATGCCTATGTAAATAAATATTAACCATTATTTTGAATGTTTTGAATGCAGTATGAAATGAGGTGAATGTCCAGCCAAGAATGCGAGTGCCAAGAATGGAGCTAAACGACGTAACTCACTCAATGTATAGGCGGCATCTCCGTTCGAGGAATCACTCTAGGTGACGGACTACTAGTTTCCTGGTCATCAGTATCATCGTATTCCACTATTATGCTTGGGATCGAACGAGGCGATGAAGGCATGGCGTCTGAATTATCCCCAGACACAGAATCAGAACTCAGCAAAACCATGCTTGATTTCGGTGAAGATCGCCCAGCAAGCTTACTTTCTAAAGCAGCATGAAGGTCTTCAGCTAGAAAATGGGTCTCTTTATTAGGTTCATCTTCAGGTCGAGGTTCCCAGCCAAGCGGGGGACTAGGAGGAGGTGAAAGCAGCCATAATCTACCGGCATCAGGCAGTTGCAACATATTATGAGAATTATCAGAGTCTATAAAGGTGTTTTCACCATAAAAGACCCTCATATCAGGATGATTATCACCGGCTTGAGCAGCTACAGCATGTTTGGCTCGAACAGCTATCTCAGCGCTTGGAAATACCGCCAATATACGGCGAAACGACTTCAAAGGAGTCCAGTGTGTAGGAACAGCATTCGCCTGATCGATCCAAGTTCTTATAGTACTTGTAAACTGTTTAAAGCTGTCATGAGATGGTAGTCCAGTGAATATTAAGGTATTAGAGACCATATTCATGCATTCAAGTATTCAGTAAAAAAAATCAAATGCTTGCTTGTTGATGGCTGAATATCTTATAATAAAACAAATATTTATAAAAGTGCCAAATCTTTGGTAATGAAACAATATATAAATATATTGCTATTGCTGTACTGCGCCTCGCGAAGTTTATGAGAATTAAAGTTGGGTTTTTTGGCAACTAAAAGATAACAAAAACCCAGGTCTGGTGGAGTTAAATGGCTCTTGTAGTTTCAAGTTATTTATAATGAAAACGCTAGCTATTCTTGACACTGATACACCATATCCCACTGTTGAGCAACGATATGGCAAGTATCATGACATATTTGAGAAACTACTGGTATCAGCAGGGTTAGACCAATGGACAGTTGAGGGCTATGATGTGGTTTCAAAGCAAGAATATCCGAAGAATCCCATAGATGCATTGTTGATCACCGGGTCTAAGCATGATTCATATAAAGATATAGAGTGGATCAATAAGTTGGTGGAATATACAAAAAAAGCCCTAGATAACAATGTTCGAGTGCTTGGAATATGCTTTGGACATCAGATTATTGGACGGGCTTTAGGAGCAAAGGTTGGACCTAATAGCCAAGGATGGGAATTGAGTATTACTAAAGTGGATTTGAATGGCGTTGGTCACAATATATTTGGTAAATCTTGGATCAATATCATGCAAATGCATCGAGATATCGTATATGAAATACCAAAAGGTGTACAAGGCTTAGGATCTTCTGGTATATGTCAAGTTCAGGGACTGTATAAAAGGTCGAGTTTCTTGTCTACTCAGGGACATCCGGAGTTTGATAAGTACATAATTACGGAATTGGTGAATGCTAGGCATAAGTCAGGGCTCTTTGACACGGATTTGGCTAATGAAGCATTGGAAAATGCTCAAAAGAGTAATGATGGGCTTATGATTGCCAAGAAAATGGTCCAATTTATCAATGGACATGATTGGTCATTAGAAGATAACTAAAGCATCATTTACATAGATATCCACTGCCTTTGCTCTCTGTTCTTATCAAATGTTGCTATCCTTGGTTGTATTTAGTGCACTAAAGAGGCGTTGGTTCATTCCGATATGCCCCGATTTGGTCTCTATTAGTGTATGCTTGCACGGAAGAATGCAAAGAAGATATGTTAATAAGGACGTAAATGATATAAAAGAAGATCAATTATTGTTATATTTTATAATGATTTTATTAGATGATATGTTTATATATTCCAATGTACCCTCAATATCCGGCATAATTACTCATCGGATAAACCCCCCTGTTCACGTGACTGCGGAATTTTCCACTCCTTTTTAGCTCCAACATAGGCCCCCCTATATTATTATCAAAGCCCCTAAAAGGTGCATGGTTCATGTACCGAATTAGTCGATACCCATGCAATTCGCGTTCTTTGTATCCCGGTGGCTGCTTCCCTTTCATGCTTATCCGGAGCTTGATTGGCTAGGTGGCCCTATCTAGAAGCTTATAAGACATAATTTAATAATACTAATATAAATCTCTTCTAAATATAAATTAACATCAACCGTACATTTTAAACTTCAAGCCCTCTTTGACCTGCATTTAAGCCAATATTTGCTCACTGTTTAATGGCCCGCTTTTATCTTCTACTTTAGGCTACATTCCCCTGTTTTGGAAGTTAGCCTCATATTTCAAGATAAAAAAACCAACTCAACCACCGACATAACTTTGCAAGAGCAATTTGGACATTTGGATTGTTTAGTTTTTAAGTGGGATTTTTTAGCGCTCAGACTTTGTAAAAGAAGCCAAGTGCTGCGTGTCTCAAATACCAGAAACTTGGCTATCGCGGTGCGCCTGTTGAGCAACCGAATCGTCTCCAGGAGCTGAAACTCGCTGGCGTTGTATTTACAATTATCGTACGTTTATTCGGCATACTTTTATTCGGCGTACTTTCATTCAGCTTGTTAGTTGATTTCAATGCTGGCCATGCAAACTCCAGTGCCTTCAAGATATCGTGCTAAACGACAGCAGCAGACTAATGCTCTGGAATATCCACGTCCTAATCTGCGTGTAGTTTCTGGAAACGAAAGTTTATCGTCAGAAGATGACTCGTTTTATAGTTCGGAGAGCCTCATGTCGCCTATATCGCCTGTCCATCAGGACATAAATACCCCAATATATACACGTCCTGAACCCCTGGTGATTATGTTACCTAGTCAGACTGTTTCCAAGGATAATGTCGATGAAAACATTCAAGTATCGGAGTTGTTGGCCAATATCTGCTCAGAGCATCGATATGAATTGAGCTCTGATCCAGACGAGTTTATGTTATGGGAAATCATCAAATTTTCAGATGAACAGGAACTTCGACGGCCTTTAAAGTCATATGAATTCATCAAACATATCCGATCGTCGTGGGATGAGGTGTCGAGCGATACAATGTATTATTTAAAGGTGACATCGACTGTTTTCCGCTTTGATAGCAAAAGCATTGCATTTTTAAATCCTCGACGAGCCATTCTGTCAGGTGACGGTGCTGTTGCTTTGAATAGAAAGGTTTATTGGAGGATTCGCGATGGTTGGCATAAGACGGCAGCAAGTCTTTTATCTAACGGTCAACTTAGTCTGACAAGGCCAATGCATCACAGCGATGATAGATCAATCTCAATTGAAGAGTTTGAATTGTATGAATGCTCGGGAATTTCTGCACCAGCAAGCAATGTCTTATGTCTCCGATCTCAGCAGGATCCTCGGTACTACTCAAATCGGGCAGAATCAATTATCTTGATTGCTACTGATAGTCAATCTGATTACGACACCCTTAGAAATATTGTTTTCACACTAAGATCACAAGCTTGTGAAAAGTCAAGCAAACTGTATCGAAGTTATCTTGATGAAAATCAGGCCAAATTAAGCCTTGGTGGTGGCAATAACAGCCAAGAGTTCCATATCATTGACAATGTCGATGCACTTGGAGCTAATAAGGCCGGGTTTGTTCCTGGATCACTATTAGACCAGTCAGAAAGCCGCAGTTCCTCAAATGGCTCATCACACACTAACAAGGCAGAGTTTGTTGCAGGATCTCTACTATCTCGAGCAGGAAGCGGTGGTTCATCGCATGGGTCGAATGGCACGTTGCAGGCACAACGGCAGGCACCTTTATTTAAGAACAATTCACTACTTGCACAGCAGCAGCAGAAACAGAAGACAGCTGTTAGGCAGATTATGCCTATAAATCCTACAGCAGTCGGTTTTGGAGATCGAGGCTTGGTTGGAAAAGTACCGATGCAGCCGGGATATGGAAATAGGTTGAACCGTGTTCGATGAACAAGCGAGGCTACGATAAGAGATGGCTATAACGACATGTTGATAACGATGCTTCGATAGCGATATATGTATACAATCACTCGATAACGATATATTTGCTATATTTATTAGAATTTGTAACTGGATTTTTCTATGAACTATGAATAAATTGTAAAAAATGATGTACTATAAGCTGTATAAGTTAGCAAGATTGAACTCGAAACAAAGAAATAAAGAACCAAACAACATATATCAGTTGTGAACATTGTTATTGGCTTTGTATTCATTTAAAGGGGTCTTACTTCCTTCTCATTAACACGGACCAAAATGTTTCATCACATGTCGTTTACTGGTAGCGTGGAAACTTACATTGAATGAGTCGAAATAACTTATATACTGGTATATATTTAAATCAGGGTAATAATTCCATTTCACTCAAATCATTAATTCCTTGTCATTTTTTTCATCTCATTTTTCCATAGATATTGAGGTCGTCAAGCTTGAAAAATGCATTTTTAACGTCTTCTGGCCGTCGAAGCAGGGTAACTGGTAACTATGTACGAGAATCTGTCGATTATAACAACTGCACATGTAAGAGTTTCAGGTGAATTTATTATTATTAAAATAAAAAGAATTACAATCAGCATATCAATAGTCTTCAATATAATAGCTGAAATCAACGAAATATCAAACGCATCTTCATCTTGAATCCCCTGGCCTCTATCCATTTTAGGTAATCGCTAGTTGTGACTGTGAAATTCTCCCCCCAGCGTATATCCCATACCTCTCCTCCACACACCTACTCAATGATGTTTTTCAGCGCTTAAACTTATATTCATACCTATAGCCATAAAAAATGCCATTCCTCAGGGTCCAAAAAACTTCGGCATATCACTCCCGTTACCAGACTGCATTCCGACGAAGAAGGGAAGGTAAGACTGATTACCAGGCCAGAAGAAAGCTGATCACTCAGCACAAGGCCAAGTATGCTTCTCCAAAATATCGACTGGTTGTTCGATTCACCAAAAAGGATATCATTGCCCAGATTGTATCTTCTCAGATCTCTGGAGATGTCGTCTTCACTGCTGCCTATGCTCATGAGCTTCCTCGATATGGCATCAAGCACGGTTTGACCAACTGGTCGGCTGGTTATGCTGTTGGTCTGTTGGTTGCCCGACGTGCCCTTCAGAAACTCGGTCTCGATGAGACTTATACCGGAGAGGAAGAAGCCTCTGGTGAATATACTTTGGTTGAGGCCGTCGAAGATGGTCCTCGTCCTTTTAAGGTATTTTTGGATGTCGGTTTGACCCGAACTACCACTGGTGCTCGAGTCTTCGCTGTTGCCAAGGGTGCATCTGACGGTGGACTTTACGTACCTCACTCTGCCAAGCGATTCCCTGGTTATGATGTCGAATCTGGCGAATTGGATGATGAAGTCCTTAGAAAGTACATTGTTGCTGGTCATGTTGCTGAATATATGGAAGAATTGGCTGATGATGATGAAGAACGATACCGAACTCTGTTCAAGTCTTACCTTGATGATGGTCTTGAGCCCGATGCTCTTGAGGAGGTTTATGACGAGGCTCACTCCAAGATTCGTGAAGACCCTGCTCCTGTCAAGGCTCAGTCCAAGTCTAAGGAGGAATGGAAGGCTATTTCTCTCAAGTACAGGAAATCTAAGCTCACCAATGCCGAACGAAAGGCTCGTGTTAATGAGAAGATTGCTAATTTCCGAGAGGAATAAAATGTACGTAAAAGTATATGAAAAAATGAACATGAAGTATTGTTAAAAATAGATATAATTTTGGTTATTACACTGTATATTGAGGATTTTCACTTCTTATGAATACGCTTAAAGCTGCAATTGCATTCTTTTGGCCTCTCAATGCTTAAAGCTTTCATGTTTAAAATTTTCAATTGTCGTTCATATCTATTACCGTAGGGAATTGCAATATGCTCAGACGGTATACCGAAGAAAGCGCCGCAAACCACTAAACTCAAAACAGCAGTTGCTTGATAAAAGAGATATTCTCAACCAATATGCTCATCGTCGTTACGAGATATCTTTCTTATAAACTTTCGTTGCTGTCTATCAAGAATTTAGGCATTGCTCAGCATTTGTTCAAGAAGCAAATTAAATTTCATGAAAATTTTATATAAATACATAATAATCCTCCTTTAACTTGTCAACTTTTCTTCAACCCTTTGGCAAGTTTATCTATTACTTTGTCCATGGCTTTGACTTTGGATTCACTAGTAGTCGTAGTCGCTGAGGTTATACCATCAGAACCACCGGACGAGATTGATGGGGAAACATCCTGGGAAGTTCCTAATATCTGCTCAAGCTCAGATTCATAATCCTTTTCCAGTTTTTTCAAGAAATCTGTAAGTGAATTATCGCCTTTGAATCGTTTATAGAGATTTCTGATCTCCTCACCTGACACAGAGTTCAGTTCATCCAGCTTCTTCTGGTATTCACTCTGTACCTTCTTCTCTTCGTCGGCATCCGGGTCTGTAGATGCTCCATTTCGTGTTAGCATGGACCCTATCTTGAGAAGTTGTCCTTCTTCTCTTTCCTGTTGTCTAAGTTGTAAAGAACTCGTTGACGAATTTCGGCTTAGCCCCGGTCTAATCTCCTCATGTTTTTCGTCACTCATAGGTGCTACCTGCAAGTCCTTCATAGTAGGCATCTGCTGATCTGCATCTCTATGAGCTAAAAGCATATGATTCGTGATAGAAGGAGGGGCTGTGCTTGCTTGATCCGTATGATCGTCGTCATCTGCCTCCTTGGATACTTTCTTATATCTAACAAGAACTTCTTCCAAATTCACATCTAAAAGACAAAGACGAATGAGATTCTCCTTTTCCTCATTGGATAACTCCTCTGTTTCTCTTTTAGCAACTAGTGCTGAAAGTGCAAGCTGAGCAGAATCTCGAACCTGTCGGGCACGCTTAACCATTGTTCGAGTGATTTGGTTGCATTGTCCATCATCTTCCTGTTCATTATCCAGCATTCCACCCACTGCTTTAGCCAATTCCGTACCAGTAACCATGATTTCCGCTTCATCGTCATAATTATAATGCTCGTTCTTCTCTCTTAAATCTTTACCAACTTTTCCAGCAAGATTTTCCATGTTAACCATGCAATAATGCGCAAATCTTCGCCTCATAGGTGGCGGCCATGAATCTCCTGCACATTCCACATTATACAAGGTGTTTGAAAGTTGTACTGCTGCTGAAAGTGCTGCACAAGCGGTAGAATCCAATTTCGGATTATCCATTAAACTAAGATGAAACAACTTTTCACAGATGGCAAAAGATTCGCTCAACTTGGCCACATCATCAGATGTAAAGTCTTCGCTATCAAGATGTATTCTTCTCAAATTTTTCATCATGGGGAGAATCTTGGCCAAAACCGGAGTAAACGCAGGAAATAGCTTCGGATTCCCGCTCAAATCCAGAAATCTGATCCTCGACTCCCTACTCGTCTCAATAAACACTTGATGAAGTTCATGAACATCCCTCAAATCGCACGAGTTCAGTGACAAATACAGCAGAGAATGAGAATGCATTATCTCTGCTAATATTGCCCCAGAATTATTCAAGTCATTCCCACCAAGATCTAATCCTTCCACAATAGAGTTAGGCTGATGCATCCAATCTCTGACATCTCTTAAATTGTCCGGCTGAAGATCATTCAGAGCTAGTCCAAGACGTTTTGTAGAATGCGATAAGCCTTCCATTATAAGCATCTTGAGAGCATCATCAGGTATCATGCATCCGTTGATAAGGAGCTCCTCTATTCCATGACGTGCAACAAGAGCCTTGTTCAAACAGGCCCAATCCACGTTAGATCTGTTCAGTTTGTTGGGATCTGAACGAGCCTTTGATTTAGTAGAAGTACTCGCCATGGAGAGATCCAATCTTGATACTGCACGGTTCCTGAGTAAAAAGGCACAAAGCAGTTTCCAAGCTTGTTGATCCAAATGAACATTTCTTAAAGATAACGCAAGCAGATGCTTTGATTCAGTCAAAGAAGCGAATATGACGTTAAACATTTCATTCGACAAGCAGCAGTTATCCAGATGAAGAATAACTACTGGAATCACCGACACAAAGTCAGCAAATGCCAGTACCTCGATTAGAGTAGGTTTTGGGTTTACAATTCTAAGAGAAGACAGAGGTGCTTCTTTGCCGGTAAGTTGTTTGAGAGTTGCAGGAATAGGCAAGATTTCTCTCAAATGGCAGCACCTAGTATATATAGCTTCCAAAGAGTCATCGGCCTCTTCTTCGACACTTTCGATGCTGGCAGTATCATCGTCACCTTTCTTCCTCATTGGAGTATCAATGACCATTTTAGTGTCACCTTCATTTTGCTCGTCATCATCCGAATCAGAGATTTTCGGTGACAAGTTATCTTTACCTTTGTGAAGCTTAGATGCTGTTGGATTCGGCTTAACAGAATTTGCAAACTTAACAGCCGATTCATGTGCTGACATACTGGCGGAACTAGCGGCATTTCTATAATGCTGCGGTAGTACATAGTTTGGATTGACAACATGAGCTCTGACAACATCGCCATTGTCCTTGAACAAGATATTGCCTTGTTTAGGATGCCTTGATGGAACTTGTTGAGGAGGATCATGAGAAAAAACCTCCGGAGAGAATCTGACTCGATAGGTCAATACATCCTGGAGCTCAGGGACCTCGCACTTCTTTCTATCAGGGTTCTTATTGAAGACCAATCTGTCGGTAGAAGGCGTTAAAGAAACATCATCTGCAGTAACTGATCCTCTAGCAGATAGTCTGCGCAATTTACTCATCAAAGATCCGGTGCGTGTAGTGTCATTGAGCGATGAAGCAGCACTTTGATCTGAGCTCTGGGAAGTGGTTCGAGACAGAGGAGAGCCAGGCTCATTATTCCCTGTGACGGAAGACTGTCGAGAAATATCGTATGATTCAAAAGAAGGATTTGGTTTAGGTTTTGGAATTGGTCGAGGTGCTGAGGTAGCCGTGGAATTCCGCTGGGCATTCCGTTGGCCAGTGCTGGTAGTTCGTTGAACAGAAGCATTGCTAGCATTTCGCTGAGTAGCAAATTCAGCAGCTGCAGTGGCCAAATTCATGGGTGGTGCATGCTGCTGTTTGTTGCCGCCCGTGAGCTTTTGGCCTAGGTTATGCAGCCAGCCGGTCTTTCTGGAAGGAGACGGCTGATAATCGACGGCAGGAGAACTCAACGACTTTCTTAGAGGATCGCCAACATCAACAGGCAGAGCTTCAGATTCGCTTCGATGTAATTGTTCCAGCTCCGATACAGGAGATGAGGATTTTTGGCGGCTTTCTTCAAGCTGTTGAGTCAGCAGAGACTTTGATTTGGGCCCATCATCCTCCTGTTCATCTTCTTTTATAGTACTAAAACGGTCCTTTTCTTTGGGGAAATTTCGATCCAAAGTTTCTTTAGAAGGTAAAGAGTTTGCTCTTTCTCTTGAGCCTGTTTGGTTAATAGACCATGCTTATCAACGGAGAGGCATTAGAACAACATACCCTTATTTTTCAACTGATTACCCTTTGCTAGCCAATCCAAATCATTATTAGCGATTTCCCCTGCGAAATTCTGGCCTGGAAATGACGCCATGGCGAGAGCGCTAGGGAGTGTTGGTGTGAACGGTAAGTCGACTGGACTTCTCAGCAAATAACTAACGTGATGAGATTACGGGGTTTGTTTTTCTGGCTCAAGATCAACAGGGGGGATTGTTTGTTAGTTATTAAGGTTTTGTTGGGAAGAAAATGGGCATTTTGTATATGGAAATGCATCTTAATAATTAAATCTATGTATATATGTAGTTTGGATATAATGGTGAAAAGCTAATCTTTAAATGGCTGGGTGTTGTGGGGGAGGGATTTCTATGGGTCGAGATTATCGGATCATATGGCGGGTTGGAGCATATGGCCGTTATGAGGTTTGAACTGGGGTATTCTGTGATTATTGGTGTTTTTACATTGTTTTTACATTTGTTTCTTCGATTTCTATCTTTTCAGCATGCTTTTGTGGCTCTTTAACAGTGAGTTATGACGTTGAGGAGTTTTGTACTGCTTAAGGGAACATTTGCCAGTCTTTGTTCATTTGGCTGGGCTATCAAAGTAAAAATATGCGGAAATAAACTTTATAAACTTGGAATCATTATTGAATATCATGATTGGAAATAATATGGTTAATGCTAGCTTTATGTTATGCTTTGGTAATATTGTTTGGTGTTAGTCTGTTACCAATTGTATATGTATGGTTACTGTTTGGTTGAAATCTTGACATGAGTTTAAGATGGAAAATAATACAATTACGGTCAAAATATAATCTAAATATAAGATATACACAATAAAAAGTAAAAGAACAATAAAAATATACTGAATATTCTAGTTAACTCATACCTTTTTGCCGGTTCTCTCCAGGGTAACCCATCCCATTACCTATTCGGGATTTTTCCACATAACTCTAATTACCTATCTAACACCTTAAGCCTATAAAATCTAACAACCGTCCTAAAAACATGATCCTACAATTACTTGCATATGTAGGCATTATATCATCCTCCATATTACTGACCCTTGCCATTGCTTGTGGTTTGTACTATTTGTCTGAGTTTGTCGAGGAGTATAGCTTGTTGACCAGAAAGCTTGTTCTGAGATCCATCTATGGCGTTATAGGAATATTGGTCCTTTTGTGGCTATTTGATTCCTTTCCTTTTATTTTGACGACGTTTGCTATCATTTCTCATGTTGTTTATTTGAGAAATCTCAAGACTTTTCCGTATATTTCACTGACATCTCCTGTTTTCATTGCCAGCTGTCTGCTGGTACTTTTGAACCATATCTTATGGTTTAGATACTTTTCGAATCCTGACATTCCTCCTGCATTGATTCTTCGAGATCATCCAAATTATTCCGGACGTACGCATCCGCCGTTTTCTCAAGTGGCCTCGTTTATGGGCATATGTGTGTGGTTTATTCCATTCACTCTGTTTATCAGTCTTAGTGCCTCGGACAATGTGCTTCCAACTTCTGCTGATATTCCTGATGATGTCAGAATCAAGGCTCAAAAGCAGAGTAGAGGTTCGGCTTTGGCTAAGATGATTGTTGAACGTGCATGGGCTATAATAGTTGACTTAGGGGCCAGATTTGGATATGATTTGGAATCTCGTTCTCAAAGTAGAACGGGTTTAATAGGATAATAATACGATATGGAGTGAATTTAGGGCGTTTGAAAATGCATAAGAAACAAGATGAATGAGCATAGGATGGAGAAACAGTAGGGCCAGACAAAGAGGGTATCAATTACTGTATATTTGTAAAGCAAGATTAATAATAATTTATGTTGTGTTATTTATTATTTTATAATTTAATCGTCAATATTTGTCTATTGGGTGTGAGTATAAGTTATTGAATACTCTGGCTTTGGTTGAAATGGTTGCAAGTTCCGTTCAATTATAAGAAACAAAATATTCAATTCAAAATATCAATTCATAATATTCGATTCAAAATATCAATTCATAATATTCAATTCAAAATATTCAATTCAAGATATTCAATTCATAGTTGTTTATAGCCGGTTGAAAGATCTCCGCAATATCATACTATACCATAGAATGGCCATCAGAGAACCACATCACAGTAATATGCGATGCCAGTACTAGCACAAAAGAAGACAACCCCTATACTGTGTCGTAAATATATATTTGGATTTCACCAATATCCCAAAATTAAAAGACCGTCACATCTTTGGAATACTGGTTCAGAAGTCCCTGTTTCCCTGTCAGAGATGAAACCATGCCATCTGGTCCACATACGTAAATCGGAGCATTGGTCCATAGCTTCGAGTCAAGAATTTCATTATTAATACGACCTTGATACACATTCTTCTCGGCTCCTTCAGCAGACGATAGAACATGTGTCACTGTTAGCCGATCAGGGAACTCCTTCTCAAGTGCCTTAAGGTCGTCTTTGAACATAATGTCATTTGACGACTTATTGGCGTAAATAAGATTGAATTTCGAAGACTCATTATGACGAAGGGCATAGCGCAGAATAGAGTATAATGGGGTTATTCCTGACCCTCCAGCCAAAAGATTAACGGAGTCCAATTTGTTTGAATCGATATTGTGAATAGGCAACGGGCCACGAAATCTCACCTTGTCGCCCGGCTGTAGTGTATGAAGCTTTCCACTGCTACCATTGGGGTTGAGGTTCTTGACAGCAATCTGAAGAATGCCTTCTTTGGGGTCAGTCCATAGCACAGAGTAGGGTCTTACAAGGGAAGGTGAAGACTGACATAATACAGCCTTACCCGGGTTTATCCCAGTTCCATTTATATGTCCAGGAGGAAGTTCAAAAGTAAATAACTTTGAGTCATGTGTGAGTTGTGTTGCTGATAACAATGGCAGAGATGTACCCCAGATTGTGGGGAAGGTGGTCCTTCTGTATCGTTTTATTCCTTCAGCAGCAACCGCAGCAGTTGCAACAGTTCCTAGAATAGTGCCAGCGATTCTCAGCGGATATCCCATTGCCAATAACTTATTTAGTAGTATGGTTAGCGTGTTCGATAAGTGGTAGTTCAGATGATAAGTGGTGGCCCCATATATATAAAGGATATCACGTGACAGTTTGGTGATAGGGGTTGTTCCGCTTCCGTTTCCGTTTGCCGCATCAATTTTTGAATAAAGCCGGAGGAAAATCAATATATAGCATTCTATTTATCGTAATCAATACCGGGTATCTTGTACAAGTAATTGCGAATATTTGTGCAAGTAATAGAGTGTATTTGTGGTATTTTCCATAGGGCATAGAGACAAGTTTAGCGAGAGGTGGAAACCTAATACGGCAATGTTTCACTTGTACTGGCATTACATCTTTGCTTGTTGAAAAGCGGACATTTAGCCATTAGCAGTCGGTAATTGGAATTCATGAGTTTTATGGTAGTTATGGCAGTTATGCTAGTTATGCTAGTTATAGTTGAATGATAGTTTGAATGATGGTTTTGTTCAATGGTATAAACTGCTAGGCTATTCACATAGAACCACCAATCATCAAAACAATAATATTCCCTTACCATTCTTTCCCAATTCCATCTATACCACCAATACTATTCTTTACTAATACTATCTTTTACGAATTCCACCATTCTCCTTCCCTCATATCTTTTTTTCCAGCCAACCTCTCCAGCCAAATCTCATCAAATCATCTCCCACACAACTTTTTCACCCCCCACGACGTTTTACCCGCCAGTCCCAACAAGAACCACTGGCTTTTTTGTAGCATTTCAACCTCTTAACGCTGAAATTTCAACTCCTAAAGCATGAAGATCTCTGCACCTGCAAAGACATTGGTTACAGGCTTAACACGTAAAAGTGCCATTTCAAAGTCGGTTTCACCGGCCGGCCTGCAAGCCGCAATGCGGACGTATGATTTCCAGTCCACCCGAAAGGCCAGTTCTTCCGGCGGCCCAACAACAGTAAGTATTTGGAATGCTTTGTATTATCATTTGGTGGTTGAGTTGGTGACTTTTTTGATGGTATAACTGTTCCTTGGATGATATATTTGGTCACGATCCGATATTCATCTTATATCTGTTAGTTGTATATTGTTGAGTGAACAGCTACAATGTGTCGAAGATTTCGCAAACCTGCCTCTTTTGATGTTATTTTTTTCTTCATTCATTTCCTCTAACCTCCAGCTTACCGTCAGAGATGCATTGAACCAGGCAATGGCTGAGGAAATGGATAGAGATGACTCTGTATTCCTGATGGGTGAAGAAGTCGCTCAATACAACGGTGCCTACAAGGTGTCTCGAGGCCTTTTGGACCGTTTTGGTGAACGTCGTGTCGTAGACACTCCTATCACAGAAATGGGGTTCGCTGGTTTGTGTGTTGGTGCTGCTTTGGCTGGTCTTAGACCCATTTGTGAGTTCATGACATTCAATTTCGCCATGCAGGCCATTGATCAAATCATCAATTCCGGTGCTAAGACATACTACATGTCCGGTGGTACACAGGAGTGTAAGATAGTGTTCCGTGGCCCCAATGGTGCTGCTGCTGGTGTTGCTGCTCAACATTCTCAAGATTATTCAGCTTGGTACGGATCTATTCCCGGTCTCAAGGTGGTTTCTCCATATTCTGCTGAAGATGCAAAGGGCTTGCTCAAGGCTTCTATCAGAGATCCTAATGTTACTGTTTTCCTTGAGAACGAAATTACGTACGGTGACAGCTTCCCTGTTAGTGAAGAGGTGCTATCTCCAGACTTTGTTTTACCTCTTGGAGAGGCCAAAATTGAGCGTCCAGGCTCAGACCTTACTATTGTTGCACACAGTAGAAATGTCCAATTTTCACTTGAAGCTGCTGAACTCTTGAAGAGCAGGTATAATGTGGAGGCTGAGGTGATCAATCTCAGAACTATCAAACCCCTGGATATTGACACTATTGTGAAATCTGTCAAGAAGACCAATAGACTTGTTAGTGTTGAATCTGGATTCCCTGCCTTTGGTGTTGGTGCTGAAATCGCTGCTGAAATCATGGAATCAGAAGCATTTGACTATCTGGATGCTCCTGTTGTCCGTGTAACCGGTTCCGAGGTTCCTACACCTTATGCACTCAGCTTAGAAGACTTTGCTTTCCCTACGGCAGAAGTCATTGTTCGAGGTTCTAAGAGTGCTCTTTATTTGGAAGAATAAAGTGTAATTTTGTTTAAAAAGTAGCACCTGGTCAACTTCATTTCAAGCACGCTTAGAAAATGCATACTTGGACAAATTTAATTCATATATTCAATGCAAAGATATGTGCTATATTGTCAGGTTTCTGTTTGCCATGGAAATTTCACCTTCTCCAACTATCAATTGGTAAACTCTGTAAAATGCGTACTTTGTTTCTGATCCAGCCGAAAAATAGAAGAAATCCAATACCAACGCATAGGATATTCATGACATAGTATCCATCACGATTAATATTGCATTTTCCAGCTTGCGCTTTACATTGGTCTTTACCTTCTTCTGCCGCGCATGAGAAAGGCACGGTGATGCTAGAGCCCGTACAGGTGGCCGATGTGAACCAATCCACCCCATAAAGAACCAAAAATCGAGGCCATTGTCCTCCTAAGTTGCATATCGTATTGACAGTAGTCATATAAGTTCCTCCGATTGACGGGTCGGCAATTTGTGTATGGAATGCATTAATAGACACAAATTGTACCGTCGATAAGAAACTGCCGAGACAATGCACAATGATAATGATAAGCAGATATCCAGCACCTGCACCATCTTTTGGAAATAAGACGACAGTAAACATTGATAAAAGGCAGAATATGAGCCGTCCAAAATATGCTCCCATCCATGGTGCTAGAGGGTCTTTGCCATTTGACCATTTGGCTGCATAATAGCCAAAGATGATTTCAAAAGGAAAGTCTATAAGCACTGTGAGAGCAAGATCTTCTCTAGATAGGCCCCTCTCGAGTAGCTTGAGATTGACCACTGCATCGTTGGCTTGGAAGGCAATTTTGGCAACCAAGTGTAGAATAATTAAACTTTGAACATTTGGAAGTTTCAGTACTTTTAGTAGCGTTCTGTAAACATTGATAATACTTCCGCCATCATCTTCATCTCTGGTACGAGCTTCTTTTCTGAACAAACCGACACTCAGAGTTGCAGCCAAGTACAGGAAACCCCACATAGTCAGGTATTGATTCAGAGTGATGAGTCCAGCATCTATAGGCGTAGAACGGATCCATTTATTGGCGAAATCAGGTGACGATATGGCAAGAAAAACCGTAAAAGACGTGAAATAGCCCGTGTTGAGCCCAATAGTCTGAGCAGTGGATGCGTAGCTAAGAGCAGAAGGCGATAACAAGGTCAACGCCCAGCCATCTACAGCTATATCTTGTGTAGCACACAAGAACACGAGAATAAAGAAAAACAAGGTAATTGAACCCAGATGAGCACGAGCATCTGCGATATAGTCCTCCATAAACGTTCCCAGCCATATGAGAACCAATCCCGATATAGCCTGAATAGGCACAATCCACGACTTTCTACGGCCGAATCGAGGATTATACCAGGCGTCTACAATTGGACTCCATAGAAGCTTGAGACTATAAGGATATGAGGCGAAAGAGAAAAGACCGATTTGGCCATATGATAGCTTGGCCTTAAGAAGAAATGGGACGCTACCAAAAGCCAGTCCAACGGGAATTCCTTGCAATAAATACAAAAAGCACAGCATGAAGAAGTTCTGACGATCGAAATATGACAATTCCATGAGAGAAATGCTCTTTTTGGAGTAGTCGGCCCTTACCAGACCCCCCTGAGGTTCAGTCCGCGTAGCATAATCGTCATTGTTTGAACCGAAGCCCAACCAACTTGATTTTTTCTCGGTTATTGGAAGCCCATTTGGAGGGGTTTTGTTTTTCCGTCTTAGTACCTCTGGCGAAAGATTATCCATGGCTGATGTGGTTTGGCCAGGTTGTCAGTGGGAACACCAATATAAGCGTTTTTTGAGGTGCATGTAGGAATAAAAGGTAGTTTGATAATGTGGGAATATTTAGAGATGGAATTTATGAAAAGTGGGATTTTGCAAAGGGAGGGGAAATTGATTGGGAAAGTTTGATTTTTTGTGATATTTCGTTATGCTGTATTGAATTGTTGGTGAGCATTGATTTGATGGAGCTGATGGTTTTGAAGGGCAATGGCCAGGACGGTTGGACAACTAATTGAGGAAGTGATTTCACTGAGTAACAATGACCAATTACGTAAACTATTCCCGAAGATTCAAACGGCCACCTTCAACTTTCGCTTTCATTTTTAACGTCTAATATCCAATAATATGCTCTTGAGGTATTCGTTGTTATTGTCGGTGTTGGTGTTCTCCAGGTCTCCAAGTAAATGTCCCTCTAGCAACCTGTCGAATTCCCAAGAGAAAAGTCCAATTCCCAAGCGAAATGTCGAATTCCCCACCCAAAACTCAAATTCCCCGCCTAAAACTCGACTTCCCAAACCAAAAGTCGCCTTGTTTACCATCTCTCTCTCATCAATGACAACAAATATAACTGCACTACAAGACGAAAGTATGTAAATTAAGTTCAGATCTTTAAATATTACTGTTAAATCGCGTAAATAACATCAAATCACGCGATAGTTTATTCTTAAACCACTTTACTAATTAACAGTCGTTCATTATGAGCAAAAGCTCGCTAAACTAAACGCCCAAAGAGCCATCTTAGACAGCCAAAAAACCGCCATAAGCGGCTCTGGTAGAACAGTAGAAGAGCTTTCTGGTCTTGGAGATATGGTTTTCAGTGTCATTGAAGGTCATAGTGTAGATTTACAGTCGCTACATCTGGAGAATATCCACAGACTTACAGGCATAACGGCATTTGAAGTTAAACAACTAAAAGGATTTGGCATCCGATTCGAGGTTTTTGGATATAATCGTACGTTTGAAACACCGCATTATGTGATTCTGCGAATGGACCCCAAAGGCCGGCTTCGTCTCTATAAGCATACCATTCCAGCATTTGTTCCTCTGAAATCTTTGGCAAGAAGGTATCTGAACTCCAATATACAGCGTTTCGTGACCAAGGTCCGTCAGGAACTATATCAGCATCTTTTCAAGCATCATCTTTTTCTCAGTCATCTGCCGAATGTATACAAAGTAGAAGTCGATGCAGCATTCCGTCTGGTCAAACTCATGCTCAAAGACCGAGTTTCCACTATTATGCTTGTCTGCAATCAAACAGAGGTTGAAAAGGCGATAATACAGCAAGAAGATGACAATGGGAAGATCATTTCGAGAAAATGGTTGCCCACGCTTTCAGGGCCGTTGCATTCGTTCAAATCAAGACTGGAGGGATTGGAAAGCACGTTATTAGCAAGCTGACATCGTCATAAGAGATAATTGGATATTTAACTTATGAACGGGTTGGTTTGATGCAAACCGATTAATTCAGATTCCGCGGACGGCAAGTAGTCATCTGCTCATTTACCTAAGACTTGCTACTTAGTGTCTGATCCGGCACCTGATGTGTGATCTGCTCATTGCCTTCCAAATATCATTCTACCCCCTTGATATCTCTCTGTCAATATATATATCACCACTATCTCCAGATATCCCCACAAAGTTCCTACTACTTTCTCAGCAAACGAGTGGAAATATACAATGGTCATCAAGTACATATACCACCACAATGTCAAAAATGCAAAAACCACTTTGAAAGAACGATGAAAAGTCGTTTTTCTAGCGTACAGAGGAATGATCTCAAACCAAAGAAATAACGATCCATGTGTCAATATAAAACAATGGCCACTAGGATCATATCCGCCATGCCATGATCCTCCATGAGCTCGACATAATGCCGAACTTAAATGCCTATGAGGACCTGTTCCAATGACTCCAATGTCGACTTTGCTTGAGTTCCTGGTCAAATCCTGGCATACGCCTCCAGTCCAAATGAACACTCGATCCATTAAGGGCATTCCAAATAGCCACTGTGCGAATATGATCCACCATAAAGTGGCGGCTATATATCTGAACAAGCTCTGACGGATTGTCAGGCTAATAGCAGCATTAGAAGTGCCTGGTTTTCGCTTAAGCGCCCATATCTCGTTGAAAACCTTGATTCCAAACACTATAGAGGTCCATAGCCATGCTTTTTTGACAAATATACTATTAAATATGTTTTTTTTCTGCGAAAAGTAGCTTTCTTCAGGTGATGTTAATGATACTAATTGGCCTAAAGCTAGAGTAGCCGGATATATAGCCATAACTATCAGCTGCTCCAGACTAAACAGCCCATATATATAGTCTCTTCTTGGGCCATTAAGATATTCTACTGTATTTAAAGGTACACCTTCATTTTCAGCCTGTAAACTTTCAGTTTCTCCTGTTATAGTATCATTTTCAGCTTCACTCCTGCTGCTTGGTGCTGGCATTGAGGTTGATGGGGAAGGTAGGAGGGAAAGATGATTATGAAAGATTGTCCATAGAAAGAAATGCAGTTGGGGGAAATAAATAGATAAGAATTTAAGATGATATGGCATAAGATGGAAACTTATATGAATATTTTATATAATTGATCAGATTGTTTGTAAAAATCCATATTAAACATTATAGCTATGTGAATAGATGTACATAGTTGAATACTTATTATTCTGCTCTCGTAATTTCAACCTCTACTTGCACGACGATCAAGCGCATATTCGTTCAATCGGCTTGCTCTGGACAACGCATTATCCTCTTCTTGAGCACTTTCAGCCGCCAAACTGCGTCGTTCTACTCTCGCCAGATACTTGTTTGCAGCTATCGACAAGACAACAATAAAAGACAACATGACTGCCAAAATACCAAAAAACCACGAAAGATTCGTTCCATTTTTTCCAGGAACTTCAACATTCATACCAAAAGCACCAGTAACAAGATTCATTGGCACCAAGATCGTACCTAATAGCGTGACTTTACCCAGCATAGTGGTAATACGGGAATTAGTAGCAATGCTTTCAACCTGCAATTGTGCAAGATAATTGGCATGTGATCGAGAAAGAATCTTCTCAGTTACTGTCAGGTCCTGGTACATTGTCACAATATGGTCCTGGATATCACCAAGATATAGTCCGATTTCGCTATTTGGCGCACTTTGCCATCTCTCGTTACATCTTTTAGCAAACATCTTGACCACATCGGCTTTCCCGGACAATAACCGCAAAAGTGTCATTGTGATTTTCCTCGCTTCCGAAATTTTCCTCAAAATTGGCCCAATATCTTCCTGTCGAGCAACAAAAACAGTATCTTCAATAAGATCAGATCTAACTTGAACCTCATAAATCATAGGGGCAAAACTATCTGTGATATCGTCAAGCAGAGCATAACAAAGCCAATCCGAAGAAATCTTCACGTATTCCTTAAGTTGCCTAACACGCCTTCTAACATTTGCACAGTTCGGAATTGGTGAGAAATGAAATGATAAAATACCATCTCGAAAAGCAACAATATAGAAGTTCAAAGGCTCCAAATAGCCTTCACCTTCGGTGTCATCTCCAAATGTATGAAAAGTGACGAAGTAGTACTTTTTGAATATTTCCACCTTTTCTCGGGTTTCTTCTGTACGAATATCTTCCGTTGTCAAAGGATGAATTCCAAACGCTTTAGCCAAAATCTTCATTTCATTGTCGGTAGGCGAGAAGCAGTCTAACCACCAGACACCATTCTTGGTGTCAAACAAATCCTCAAAAGATTGGCCGTCATCAACTAGGGAAGGCAAGTCAGAAGCATGGATAGTTTCAGCAGTTTCCGTGCCGAAAAAGCTAAATCTCAAAGGTTCGTCTTCAGCAATACCATCAGGTTCAATTCTTTCACCACCAATTGATACCTCATTGCCCAAACGGCGTCCACCCCGGGACTCGTTCAAATTAAGGCTGTCAATAGATGTCTCGACTGTCACTTCCTTCTGTGGGAAGTTATACAAAGTATCATCAGTCTGAACTGATTCTTTGGGAGGTTGATCGCCTTCGTCAGATAGAAGAGATTGTTTCTCATCTTCTTCATAGCCAGGATAATTGGTACGACTATATTGACGAGATACTTGAGCAAAATTATCCAACTCCTTGAAATCAACACCATGTTCCTCGGTGTCATCTACAGGGAAGCATACATCATCGTCAGTATTGTCCTGAAGACTGGCGTTAGAATCATCATCCATTCCATCGGTCGAGAGCCGGCGAGAACTACGACGGTCAATAGAGCCGATACGTCGGCTGCCAGGAAGAGTACCGACAGAATTTTCAGAAATGGCATTTGAAACAATTGACAGTGAGCGACGCCGTGCATCAAGCATAGTACCTAATCTTGGACGAGAGTGACGGACTTCTGATCTTCTCGAAGAGTTCGAAATACTCGGAGCAATATCAGGCCCAGCCACAGAACCATTATCGGTCTGATGCTGGCGATGATCGTAAAGATCGGCATTGTCATGAATTTGCTCCTCTGAGCTATCGGGAGAAGAGTTTGAGTCTGAGTGCATGAACGGCATGATATCGGTACAGTTAGTAGTTGCAAAAGACCGTCTCAGCAGTACAAGAACTTTTCAAATAGAAAAATGCAGACTAGTACGCTTGAATAGCTAGCTTGAGAACAGAAAATATCGGTATGTTAAAAATAGCAATAAACGCTCCAGACTATTTTGTCGAGAACGGGTGAGATGAACAGCAATAACCGCCAAACCACTATCGGAGTTCAAGTCCGAATTTATATTTTATGATGTTTCGCCTTTATTATCGTAGCTCAATGATGTTTTTAACCATCAGAGCACAACAAGGCACTAATAAACCTTCAAACGCTGTTGCCCGTTTGAATCATTCACTAATAAGACGACTATGACAAAACACTGCAGTTTTTGCGCAAAACCCTCGGCTAGAGATAAGCTGGCCTTGGTGTTTAGAAGGCTCTGATCAAATACTATTCATGTATTTGTATCAAAGTAGTCAAACAAATGGTATTTAAGACAAAAGTATTTGGGGCGCGCCCTCTACTTTATATAGTTTTGAGTTGTGAAACAGAAGGCGCGGCTGCAGCGAAAATTTTCCTTGTCGAACAAAAACAAACCTAATTGTCAGCAAACATAATACGAAGAGCATGAGGCTGAGAAGTCCGAGCTATTTAACAGAATGTCATTCTTTTTGGCCATTAATAGGTTGTTGATTCAATAGATGGTCTGATTAATGACTTTCTTGGAGTTAATTCGAAATCCGCTTTTTTGTTAGCATCTCACGTGGTTTGCAGACGGCTGAAAATACGATAGTTAGCCATAGAAACAACAACTGTGGATAATAAATCGATACGTATTTGGATAATATTATTTAGAATGGGAATTTATTTTTATTTTTATTTTTATTTTATATGATGATCAAAGTTTTCGTCATTTACACATCTATAATAGATATCATAGTCATAGATAACTACTAAAGTTAAATATGAGCTTATCTGCCGGAACCTTGGCTGATAATATTGAAAATATCAACAGATAGGTACTGAGTATTACCCGGTCTTTCTATGGGCTATTAATAACACTTTGTCTAGCTATACGAAACAATGCTGTTGTTAAGACTTGAGACACCGAGCCCTATAACATTCTCCGTTAACATCGAAGACAACTTTATTAGATTTAACATCAAAAACTTTATTAGACTTAACATAACTTTATCAAAACATAACTACAACTTGAATCGCGCCAAATTTCGCAAATTCTCCTTCATGATGTCCCTATTCTTCATTCCAAACACATAATCAAGCTCTTCCAAAGTCTTGTCATTTGTTTCGGGCATGAATAAAAGCTGATATATCCATCCTAGTACTGCAATACCTCCATAGAATCCAATCAACAAACCAGTACCAGTCATGGCATTTTGCATGTTTGTGAAATTGTATGTGACGATAAATGTCCATAGATATAGCATTGTTGAAACACAAGTCATACCATAAGATCTAAGATATGTAGGGAATGCTTCAGAAGGAATGACCCAGGTTAGGCACGAATATGAGCCAAAAAATCCACAATATATAATAAGTCCTGTAATATAAGTGCCTTCCACGGCCCTGATATTAGATAATGGCACCAAATACGATACACCAGCCAAAACCAGCCCAACAAACGTCAATGGAAGCATGATATTTGCCCACATTCGTCGGCCAAAGAGATCCATATACAGAATGGCAGGAATGGTTCCAAGAAGAAGTGCTCCACCACCAACCATGGACATGAAAACCGCCTTTTCGTCATCAAATCCCACGTGCTTCATAAGTGTAGACATATAGTACATGATTGCGTTAATACCAGTAAGCTGGCCCAGAGCAATCATAATATTGGCATAAATGAGAGCATTACGAGCACGTCGTACCCTAAAGAAATCCATCCACACAAGCCTCTTCTCAGATTGCACGTCTCTGTGGTTCTCATGGTGAGCAGTCTGCCGCATATCCAAAAACTCAATTTTAGACTCCTCGGTATCCAGCTTTCGCATATTCTTCCATACAGCAAAGGCCTCGATTTCTCGCCCCTTATGCATCAACCAACGCGGGCTCTCTTGCAAGACTGATATGCCAATGCCCATAATTGTAGAAAATACTAACGAAGATCCAAGCATGTATCTCCAGTTACCTTTCACATTGACGAATATGGCTGCAACCACATAGCCGAATACCTCACCTAAGGCGATGTTGAACTGATATAACGAAACAAGACGGCCTCTGACATGACTTGGCACACATTCTGCAATATATACTGAAACAGTTCCACCTTCTATGCCTACACCAGTTCCCAGAATGAGTCTTCCAGCCATCATCATGCCGAAATTCATGGCTCCAGCCTCCAATGCAGCACCTACAGTATAGAAGGCAATTGAAATCAAAAGTGTATATCTTCTTCCAAGATACTCATTGCATGGACTAATCACCAAAGACCCAAATATGCCTCCAAGAGGCATACCGGCAGATACAAGCGACACTTGGTTGCTATCGAGGCCCAACGTCTTGGGCATATATAGATTTGCACCAGATATTAACGACTGATCAATTCCCGACAACAAGCCACCCATGGATGCAAAAAAGGCCAAGGTAAGGACGGCAGCCCGTTGAGAGGGAAATTGGATTTTGGGGATTTCGAATCGGTGCCTTTTTGGCGTCTGAGCCAGTTCATCCTCTAGCTTGCCGATTTCCACCTCTGTATCATACTGGACGGCATCGTTTTCTGCCTTGGGGTCGTCGTATTTAATGCTTGCAACATCCGACATTGTGAAATGTTTTTAATAGGAAAGTGTGGGGAATTCGCCCGCATTATATACTGTTGTAGCAAATATTTTTAGCATATTTTCTTTTTTGGTTCTGATGAGCATCAGTTTCTCCACAATGGATTTGAAAAGCACATAGTTCGGACGTGTTAGTTAACAAGTTTTATATTTTACTACAAGAAAAATAAATATTTTTGTATTTTTATTGATATATTTTTCCGTTCTTTCAATAAACTAATCGTCTGATATACTACAAGTTTTTCCGGGGTACAGGAATGAAACCCCGCTATTTCTTCAAACAATGGACAAATTAGGAAATACCAGCCGTCTACAACTATGGGCCGATTACTAGAATAAACCATTACACAAACTTTAAATTGGAAAAAATATTCGCCAAAGTCATGTGGTCAATGCAAGAGGTAATTTTCCATGTTTCAAACTACTTTTTCCTTGAAATCTTGGCCATCTGAGCTTGTAGTGGTATGGCATGTTGCTCCGATTGACGGCTCCACTTACCGATTTGGCCAACATCTGGACCCTAAATGGAGCATTAAGCGGAAGGGAGAAAAAAAGCAACAAAGAAATGTGATAGATTGATAACAAGTTATATATAGATTGGAAAAGAAGAAATCATTACTATTTGATATTTCATCATGCTTTATGATCTGAATACCTTATAATGCACTCGGAGTTTATTTCCGATCCCTCCCCACCTCTAAGCTTGCGCATAACTTGGACCTCATGATGTTCCTTTTATGGATTTCAAAGTGGATCAGCTTCCCAGAACGGAACCAGCGTGACTCCGCAAAACATATCTTATTATGGATCACGGGCCGGATTGACTCCAATTGCCTAGAATAGGCAAGCAATAACTCCGCAAAGTCGTAGAAACAAAGTTATATTTAAACCTTTATGATGTATTACTTGACTTTTAAATAAATGGCATTTTTTTATGTCTGCACACGTTTGTTTACTTTATCATGTAATGCATATATATGCTTGTCAATCCCAGACATGCATTTTTTTTTCATCTACCACCACAAAACTCCTTTGGTGATTGAACAACGGAACATCCACCAATGACAAGTGAACAGGCACCGATCCAGCCAACAAGGTTTGAAATAGAATTAGAGGTGTGTAGAAAACATGAAATAAGCAGCAGTTATATTTATATTTATTTATATACTAATTACCAACCAGTTTATCCAAGCTTTAGCTAATCCTCAATATCTCAATTGGCTGGCTCAGAATAAGTATCTTGAAAACCCTGATTTTATTGCATATTTGGATTATCTCGAGTATTGGAGAGAACCAAAGTATGCGAAATTCTTGGTTTATCCAAACGGGCTGCATATGTTGACACTTCTTAAACAACCTCTGTTTAGACAAGAGATATCTAGAGCCGATGTTGCCAAGCTGTTTATGGATGATTTTTATATAAAATGGCTCAATTCGCCTGTGAAAACTGAATATAAAGAAGCATCTGAGCCGATTGGAGAAGAAAGCAAGAGTCCGCAGGTTAAACAGGAGGGATAAAGCGGGACATTATTTATTGAAAAGATGAATGTTTAATGTGTGTAATGATATAATTAAAGTTAAAGCAAAGTGAATAAGTATGCATAGTATGCGTAAATTGCTTGATGTTCTTCTGCAGTACCAGAGTTGAACTTAGTTGATCAATGGGTAATTAATGGTTGATAATTGGTTGATTTTATTGGTGACTATCTTTTCTGTAATTCTATTTACTATAAACGAGAAAATATAAAGTTTCTCTTTACTTAACGTTAACTCGTAGTTAAATTTACTGCAGATGTAGATTTGATCAACTATCATGATAGATGCTTAGCGATCAACTATCAACAAAATACTATATGACAAAGTACTATATTGGGTGCGGGACCAAACAAGTAACGAGACAGTAGACGAGAAGTACTTTAAACATTACCTATGTGATTTATCTATTGAAATTATAGCCATCCGTTCGTCGAGGTGCGTTGCCACATACACGGCCACAATTACAGAATGTCACGTGATCCTCTCCAAAATCTATCAAGCATTTCTCATTTCTTTCCCTTGTAATTATATCCAACAAATGCATAAATATTCTTACCTGTTAAGGTCCGTAAGAACTTTTCCTCGAGCTGTTCGGCATTATTCAGGCTCCACATCCTCTGAACAGGCAGGATCAAACCCTCAACTAGCATTTCCGTGCCTTGACAAGCTAGATCAACGAAGTCAATCCTATGAAAGTGGCCCAGAACCCGATTATTCCAGGATTGTGTCAGGTTATGAAACTTTTGAGAGCTCCCAGCCTTTGAAACTTGACTATGGAGGAGTTCTCCCGTCTTTTAAACTCGCATACGAGACGTGGGGTCGACTGAATTCTCATCGATCCAATGCTATTCTACTGCATACGGGGCTTTCTGCTAGTTCTCATGCACGTTCACATTCAAAAAACACCAAACCTGGCTGGTGGGAGAAATTCATAGGGCCTGGTCTTAGTATTGATACTGACAAGTACTTTGTTATATGTACAAATGTACTTGGAGGTTGCTATGGATCAACAGGGCCAAGTAGCATTGATCCGGCCGATGGAGAACGATATGCCACTCGATTTCCGATAATAAGCATTAATGACATGGTCCGTGCTCAACAGAGACTAATTGGTGACCATTTGGGCATTTCCAAGCTGTATGCTTCGGTGGGGCCTTCCATGGGAGGTATGCAGAGTCTGGCATTTGCTAGAGAATTCCCTGAAGCCGTTGGAAAACTGGTCTCGATATCAGGCTGTGCTCGTTCTCATCCATATTCGATAGCCATGCGTCATACACAAAGGCAAATCCTCATGGCTGACCCGAACTGGAAACGAGGGTTTTACTACGATGATATTCCACCTCATGTAGGCATGAAGCTAGCTCGTGAAGTGGCCACTGTGACATACCGATCGGGCCCTGAATGGGAACAGAGATTTGGAAGAAAAAGAGCCGACGATTCCAAGTCTCCTGCACTATGCCCAGACTTCCTGATTGAGACGTACCTTGATCACCAGGGCGAAAAGTTCTGCACCGAATATGATTCTAACAGCTTGCTTTATATATCCAAGGCTATGGATCTGTTTGATTTGGGACTTGTGAATACGCAAAAGTCGGTTGACATTCGAAGTGGAAAGGATCTGTTCGATAATACCGTATGTGCTCTCCCCGACACTCGATATACCGAGAAGATTCAGCCTTCTGAGGTTTCATCAACTGCCAGGCCATCCGTACGACCAGATAACGATTTGGTACAAGGAATGTCATCTTTGGCAGGAATTCCTACTTTTGTCCTTGGCGTGGAATCAGATCTTCTATTTCCCTGTTTTCAGCAGCGAGAAATAGTGTCAGTATTGCAGCAAATCAATTCAAAAGCCGGCTATTCCAACCTTGTCGATTACAAGGAACTCGGCTCAGACGTCAGCATATTTGGCCATGATACGTTTCTTTTGGATGTTGAGCATGTTGGTCATCCAATCAAGGAGTTTTTGGAAAAAGCATAGACTGGAGCCATTAAGGCGTTATTTACCAATGTACATATTTACAAATGTGATTTATGAAGCCTGAGGCCGATAATGTTGTAGTCTGGTCGATCGTGCGTGTTTGGAGCTGGATAATCTCTCGTATATCAACAACCAGGTCCCTAGAAGTGCTTATCAGATGCCTTGTTACTCAAGAGCCCTGCTGATCCGCCAAATACTTCTTAGCCCGTTTCTTAAGTGCCTCTGCAGCCCTAATGCGACGCATCTCAGGCTTGGTGATTCGTACAGGCAACGTTCGATCTCCAAAGAACCTCGTCTTCTCATAATATTTCCGTGATAGTGCAAATTCACTTACTACCGATACATCGGTGAGACCGAGTTTTTCAATGGCCCAAAAGTACCTCTGTGGATTGGATCGTTTAAGGTACTTGAGAATACCCTGTCTTCCTTGCACCAATTCCCGTAGCTTTTTTTGGCTTGTATAGTCATGTATATTTTCTTTGAAATGGCGAGCTACTGCTTGGATTTTCACCGTAGCCACTGCTGCCTGGACCTCAGGACTTCCCGTGTCTCCTTCAAATCGTCCAAACTCCTCTACAGCCAATGCTACTGCAAACTTCTGCATCTGAGACTGCGATGCATTCTTCATACCAATGATTCTTGTAACCGCTTCTCTCTTCTTATTACTATCATGCACAATCTCCGACTCTGACCAAGCTCCCGACTGTAAAATGGCCGCTTGCTCTGCTCCATACATGAGCCGTTCTGAGTTTTCCGTCGAAATACCACCAATCTGGTTGAACTCCTCCGAAGCCCGAGACTTTATACGTTCCAGAAAAGGCGTCTGCGGTCTCCCGAGCACCGGATCGCCGGCATCGGGCTGTGGTTTGAGCATTTGGCTCGCTACATGCTTTTGAATCCGTCTAATTCGTTTCAAATAACTCTGCCGAGCCATCTGTATGCCTGCATCATGAAACTCTCGTCTAGCACATTTACCGGCCATCCAACCTAATGACCGTTTTAACATTCTTTATGCTGGCTGTTTTGTTCGGTTTTGTTAAAAGTCAAAGCTCGTTTTGGCTGGTTGAAAAATTTGGGGATTTTTCACGTCACATGACCAGGTTCGGAGCCTGACGAGTCTTGAAATTGAACTTTGAACGACACAACGGGCATGCACTATCATTCGAACTTTTAAACCATCGATAAAGGCAGTCTGTGTGAAACTTCTTCTTACAGGTAGAGCAGGTTTTGTCAGGAAGTGTCAGGTCGTTGTGGATAATGGCATAGCATATAGCACACTCTTCCACCCCTTCAAAGTACATTTTGACACTTCGTTTGAGAATTGTGAGGATTTCCGACAGTTGGCCATTCTGAGATATACTCACGGCTTGCATTGTCGCTGACCATCCTCTCCATCGTTTTTGCGGGACTCCAACCAATCGGTCTGTCTTGATGGTGATATCTTGCAACGGATAGCCTTCTGGGAACACAATATCAAACACGCATTGCTGTTCGTCGACTTGATAATGAACTCGAACTGAAGATTCTCTTTTGACGATGGAAAAGTCATCTTGTGATCCGTCATCCACATTGTGTAGTTCCTGCTTGAGTACCAAGGGTGAAACATGGGCTCTAGTGAACTTTTCAACCAGGCCAGATTTTGATAATCCAAGATACCAACCTCTGACAACAGTATGAATATAAGCAACGACCCTGAAATAGACATGTCGTGCCAAAACGTTGGCCTGGTCGTTCTCAGGGGCAAAGTTGTACTGCTCAATGTCTTCTCCGGGATTCATCTTTTCCAGATTCTGCAAACTACCATCGCGCCAAAGAAAGTCCAGAAACTTGTAAATGGGCCCATGTAATTGTTTGATATAGTTTCTTCGCAGCTCATAGGAACTTGTGTCAAAATGTCCCAGCAATAGCATCCATGCTAACAAATATTTAAACGGTTCGTCAGAACGGGGTTCGGCTGCAAGATCCATCAACTGAGTTTCCAAACTTACTTCCAGCGTTCCTTTGCTCAGCTGATACTCAATTGAAATCTCTTCCTGTTTTGATTGAATATTCTTCAGCAATAAATATCCTATTGTCTTCATGAGGCCGATCTCATTGGTCTCACTAAGCGTCGCATACAATGCCTGAGCGTCTAGTTCATCCATTACACCCTTATCTTCAGCCATATATTTAGATATATTATACACCATTCCGCCCATTACTGGTCCAGAATGAGATGCAATATTGAAGATATCTGTCACTTGACCAAGAAGGTCGGTTTTCTTCTCTTCGAGTTCATCCAACTGAATATCCTTTGAAACTTCTAATAGACAGACCAGTAGTTTCAACGTATAGAAAGCCAGTACACCTCCAAGCTCTTGGTTGATAGAGGCTATCGAAATATTCTGCTCAATTAAGTCAAGAACCTGACTCCAATGTGTAGGCAATAATTGAGTAGAATAAATTTGAACGGTATGCCCCAAGAATATAGTAATCTCCAGTCTAGTGGGGATGAACGAAGATTCATAGGAATCATCCGAGTCAATAAGTTGTTGCAAACTTTTTAATATCATACTCAGTCTGTTTAAAGGAATAGTGGGGCCTTCACCGTCCATGATATCATTGAGAGCAATGAGATCACACAGCTGGATGCTCTGAATGCCAATCAATTGACTAGATAATTTGTTTCGAAGTACACTCAAATCTGTTGTAGATTTCAAGTATTCCATTACAGAGAATGCGCTAAAGCCTTTTCTTTGTTGAATAGAAGAATCTGGCAATGGAGATTGAGAGCTTCGCTGAAGAATCTTTCGTAATATAATCGAGTAATACAATCCACGCGCATTTATGTCTTGATACGCAACAAGATGATCCATTAACACTTCATTGGAATCACCCAAAATACTATCAATGTTTCTGTGGAGCTCGTCAAAAAATGTGTCTTCTGTACGTCGAGCTCTAGAGCACTGTGCAGCAGTACATAGCTCATCAATAAGAAGCAAATTCAACAGGCCCTCAGTATCAGGCTTAGCATTCATTTTTACAATGACCCTCGACGCAAATAATGCTTTGGCGACAATGTGGTCATTGATAATGTCTTGAGATTCAGCTGTCAATTCATTATCCAGCAAGATTGCCTCATGAAAAGTCATCAAATAGTTAACAGGAACCCGGACTGCAGCGTCTCCTAAGTCAACCAGCTGTTTTATTATCTGATTCGCCTTGTCAGTATCACTTAGAAGATTATCTGCAACTTCTACTGCGTTATCAACATTATCAAGACTAAGCGAAGCAAGAGTGCTCGTCAAAACTTCAACTCCAAGGTCATCGAATTCATTTGAAAGTGAATCCAAGATACTTTTACCCCCATTACCCAAATTATGTAGCTTAGAGGTAACATAAACTGCATCTTTAGACTCCTTAATGAAATCTACAAGAATTTGGCGGTCGGAAAGGCATACATCATTTAGAATCTCTAATGCGACCAAAGGAATATCGTCAAGTGCATTAAAGACTGTATCCACTACGATATACGATGCTGCTCGTGATATAAGAACGTCATGTGCACATATTGAGTAGATAATGCAATCACGAGTGTCCTTATCCTGTTGCTCCTGAATACTAAAGTTCGAGACGAAATCGCCGAGTTTCTCACTCGGCACACAAACTCCGACAAAGCGCTTGTAGTTTCTGAGCACTAAAGACGCATTTCGTATAGATATCTGATTATCGTCAACAGAATCCACCGTAGAATCCACAAGTCTCCGGCTCCATTCCTGGAAGTTACTGCATTCTCGGCCATGAAAGAAAATGTCGATTGCAGATTCCTGGTATATCTTTTGAGATATAATCTTAGTGGCAAATGATGCAAATATATCGTCATTCCAAGTATACAACGTAGAATTATTCGTGGCTGAAGATATCAAAGAAAACTGGCTCTCAATGCCCTTCTCAAGAACATTGTCAATATACTTTGACAATGCTTCCGACTTTATATTAGCATGTTCAACTATCGATATGACTTTGCTCATAGGACTGCCTCTTGAAGAAGTTTTCTGTCCAAGAGAAGCACAAGTGTCAACCAGGCTATCCAAACCGTTATCGCCTAGCTTAGAGCTTTTAGAACTAAGAGTAGCAAACAAGGACGATGGGAATCTTTGATCTGCCTTGCAAACAATATAAAGAATATCAGAAAGAGAGTCCGGATATAGCTGAAGAATGATTTCTATGGCTTTGGCGATATCATTGGCAAACTTTTCCTTTTCCAAAGCTTGAAGCATGATGTCCTTTGAGGGCTTCATATTTTCCGGAAAGACCGCAAATAATGAGGGAATCTCCTGCCAAAAAGTAGCCGTGGATTCCCTGGATCCTTGTATTATCAGGTATTCTATAGCTGAGTAAAACTTTTTGTCTTGCCATACTCTGTCAGGAAAAGCATTACAGATGGCTACAATAGTCTTGATGAGATCCGGCAAAGCGTTGCCGGGGAGTCTTGCAGGAGCCGAAGAGCATTTGATTATGGATGCAGTCATGTGAGAAAAGTTGTCATGGGCGATATTTTGGTCTTCAATAATGAGAGCTCTCGTTAGCTGGAGTATGGCTCTTACTACAGATAAGTTTC